>JADLZK010000513.1:0-600000 GCA_015847255.1 Hyparrhenia diplandra | reverse complement strand
AAAATCTACCGTTGACAACCACTTATAATTACTATAATTACCACCATAGCAATTAAAGATATTGCTATTTATGAAAAAAACTATATAAATATAAATATGAAAAACGCAGAAATTGAGAATGTTAGGTGGGCATAGATAGAGTACAAAAAGTGCAGCTGTGCTTGTGGAAAAATTGGTGTCAGCCCCAGATCTGATCCAATTATGCTACTTCACCAATTAGTGACTCTACAGGCAACAAAAGTTCTTCTCGCAGTTTTCTCCGGGCGGCATTGCTAATCCTGCGATGAGTCTGAATGTTGATTTATCAAATGTTCTAACCAGCAACCAATGTTTTTTTTTTTTTTTTTTTTGAGAAATCGACGGAGGGGGAGAGAGCCCCACATCTGGAATATATTTGATAGTTGGCTCAATAAGCCAGGAATGGTTACAAAGGTTTCATTTTGAAACAACTAATGAATTGTAAGATTACATTGCGCTAGATATTACCGGACACCAGGCTGTGGCAATGTCTCTACTATCCTGCGGTAGTGGAGCAACCCAGAGATAAGCTTTAGTCTTGCAAGCTGTGAGAGTTGCAGCGATGGATGTCTGTCCCGACCTGAAAACTTTATTTTTCTTCTCTTCCAGAGGTCCCAGCAACATAGGAGCAGCAACGTGCTAAAGTATTTGCTTGGAAGCTGATGTGGCGCTTGAATTTCCAGGAGCGCTTGAACTGGCCAATCCTCTTCAGTTGTTATTTGGAGGGCGCTCCAGAACTTTTTCGCATTGGGACATCCAGGCGTCTCCATGGGATGTTGGCAAATTTCACAAACCGTGTAACCGACCAATGGTTAGAGGAACAAGCCTGCCATGACCCCATGTTCTCCATGAGCTCCTGATACTTCGCATGCCTAGCTAAGAATTCATTCAATCTAGCTGCACTGAAGCAAGTTGCATGACGTGCGGCCCATTTGTAAGTGTGGTGAGAGACATTGGAACAATTGAAGAACTAGAGCATGTGCTTAGACAGAGTAAGAAGCAGAGGAAAGCCTTTGTAGCAGAGTGCTAGGAAAAAGAGGAGTCGGCATGAACTTGAGAGCAAAGAACTAATGTGTGCTTAGTTTTTCTATGATGCAGTGTGTGTTCCCCGTTTTATGCTACTCAAATGGTAGCGGACCCCACTTTTCATACATGCTTGACACACGATGGGCACAAAGCATCATACATGAGGATTGAGTAATTAAGGGCAGAGATATGATGCAGCAGCGGTTGGATATATAAAGAACTTTTCTCATGCCCTGGTGCTTCTCATAGTCTAATTGCTAGGGCGTTCTTCGGAATATATATAGAACCTGGAAACTCTGAGTCTGAGCAGAAGGGGTGGAAGACAATTCAGGATTAGTGTGAAAACGTTGCAATGTTCTTCAGTCTCATAGTCCAAGATGCCCTGATGCTTCTCATGCCTAGTACTTAGCTATACGACTTGGATTTGCACCAATGCATCATGTGGCATGGCCTGTGTGAAAGCATGCATGCATGATCTGTGTCGGCCAGGGTTAGCATGTTGGGAATTTCATTACAGTGGCAAGACAACTAGAGAACTGTTTTCTTTAGAGTTCGGACAGAATGTAGAACTCAATGGGAGGCAGAATTAACATCTCCTTGATTTTTGCTCAATGTATCAGGTTAAGAGAGGTAGGAGCGACCTGATTTCTGTTGACCAATTTCAAGAGATCATACTGTATAATCTTTGGTGTCTTCATAAATAGACCGACAATCTCTAAAAAAATCAGCATTTATTCCTGGAATCCCGTATACTTTTTTTGCGACCTCTATTAAAAACTTTAGTTGATGCTTCCTTCTGCAACGATGATCCGTTTCAATGTGAGCAAGGGCCTGCTCCACTGAAGTAAATTATATTGCCTGCATAACCTGTTATGTCCATTGGTTTGTGTAGAAGATCTTTAGTTGTAATTGAAGAATTTGAGACATCGAGAGTGTTTATACAGCAAGACTAAAGCAGAGGAAATTTTATGTTAACACAGTTTTATGTTCGATGCAGCACTATAATTGATGCATGTCCTCGTTTTATGATCATGGACAGAGATATGCTGCCCCGGTTGCAGAGCCTAGGCCAATTAATGTTTACTGTTAGTAGTTGCAGCAGCTCTGTTCTCACCTGTGATCATGAACCCTGCATTAATTGGAGAAGATGTCTATACATAGATCTGGCCATGAAAATGACACTCCTACGAAGATCTTATAGAAAAGGTTCGAAATACTCATTTTGGATTGATTTAGATTAATAAAAGCCACATGGGCAAAAACGAGAACACAACCACCCCCCCTTTTTTTTTTTCTTGAAGACTTCACCCGAAGGGGAGAGGTCCACCTGAATGATTTCCCATTAATTCCGACAAGTCGGTGGATGGAGATCATAATATTACACTGTGCTAATTCATTACAAATAAATTACACCAGAGGTCAGTAATGAAACGATCTTGATGGAGAAGGCGACTGCTTCATACGCGGCAAGACTCCTTACAACTGTAGAGGAGGTGGCCTAAAGAAGGTTGTTGATGATGAAAGACGACGTCATGGTGATGGTTACAAATCTGGCCAGCAGCATAGCAAGATCATCATGGGGTAGCCGGAATGTGTGGGGGACAGGGTAGTAGCCACAGTTGTGAGGTTTCCGGGAGATTAAACCCAGCCCAGCTGATGTGGTTCCAGAACTGTGATGAGACCGACCAATGGAAGATTAGGTGGTCTGTCTGCTGTTTCGGGCTCATTGCCACAGAGCTCACATATATCATCTTCAAGAATATTAGAACACAACCACTGTTGGTAAGGAAGCTTGTCACTACGATTTTATCCGATGGATATAATTAGCTTAGACATGAGTCACTATATAGCTCATCAATAGGAAGGTGAACATATGGGGTTCATTGTTTGTCCGGCATTTTTTTTTTTTTTTTTGGGCAATGACCGGCAATTTTAACTTGACATATATCGATATTAAGAAGTTGTTGTACATGCTCTCGCATCATATGCATACGAGTGGAATGCAACTGGGCAGCTGGAAATGTGACGATGAGCTAAATCCAGGTAAATTTGTTAGCTACACCTTGCAATGTTTTGGTGAGCACTATTTGAGTTCAACCAAACAAGTTCCTCGCACTATCCTAGAAAATACAGTGTATTTCTTATATAAAAATAAAAGGAAACGTAGTTTGCAATAACAAGTTAGGGTGATTTGATTTTCCCATGTACAAAACAACTCCATAAACGAGGGAACTTTGATGGAATAGTCAACTGCAGCTTGGACAGACTCATCTGATGCATTCACCATGACAATGCAAAAAATGTGATACAAGAAGAGCTCACGGAGTCTCTCTCACTCCGCTCTCACCATTGTCAATGTCTCCATATCATATCCTCTTCCACTCTTCCTCATTGTTAGACTACGAATTATTTTACTCCTCCGGAAGAAGTTAAGGGTCCATATGCTGATATGCAAAAACTGGCTGTGTGCACTTGCCTCCCATTCTCAGCTAATCCTCTCATCTTCCCTGCTGTGTGTGACCTCAGTGATGTTACCGAGCATGTAAGCCGCAGTTAGATAGAGGGTCAAAACCAAGCTAGACACAGTGTGCTAGCTTGTTCCCTGACCATAGTTATCCAACACCTCCTGCTACTTCCCATGCCTATAGTTAGAACAATTCGATCCAGCTGCACCAAAGCAAATTGCATGCAAGACTAGCAAACTATGTTCCTGGGCTTTCTCTGGAGGCTAATTCTAGTTCCAATTGAAGAACGAGTGCGCGAGTTTTGGACAGTGAGAGAACGAAGCAGGGGCAAGGGGGGTGGAGACGTAGGAATGAACACAAAACTACCACCTGTTTCCAGATGAAGGATTGCTGCTCGTTCACCTTTTTAAATGCTTCTCAACTCTAATGACGTCGCGGCCCCAGGGTGGGCCTAAACCAGGCCCCACTCAATATATATGTTGCCATTGTGGTGAGCTAAAACTTAGCATACTTGACGATTAGACAATTATTTATTCACTGGAAAATGCAATGACTAAACCGACTTGGCTATAAATTGACTTTGGCAGGCTCCCACATGGTGTTTGAATGCCCATTACAGGCTCAACTCATACATGCACGACAGGGTCAGTTGTAGTTGTAGTTGGAAAAGCTCAGAGTATTTTGAATAATCATATCCAGTGATATGCTCAGCATAGGCCAATTGTAGTTGCAGTGGCTCTCTTCTCTCTCATGGTCGTGAGCCAAATTGAACTTAAAAATTGACCAACCAAACAATACACCTCTTTGGTTGGGATTGTACACAGAGTCAGTATCGGTGTATTAAATTGACAAAACAAATATGAGTTGATGGCTATACTCTCACAGAGTAGATTGTAATGCATGATTGGAGATTGGTCCTTTGGTGGGAGGCATCGGGTAGATCGGCTACAAAATATCATGCCCATCACCATCTCATTGCCGGGCTGCGCCAAGTTCTTATTTTTGAACCACCTCTTTAAATCACTTCTAGCTCATGCTTCCTCGTGAATTCTTACTTGATGTACGCTGCCAAATTTATTAAGAACCTGTTCGTGTGTCCCATATGTGAACACTGATATAGTGCTCCTTCCATCGCAAAAAGATTGTCGTTTTTTTTTTTACATCGTGTTTGCCCGTTCGTCTTATTTAAAAACTTTATTTAAGTTATAAAATAAATACAATATTATTAAAGTATCTCTAGTGATAAAATAAGTCATAACAACATATACGATATTTATACAAAAATTTGAATAAGACGTATGATCCCAAATTTATCTCATCGTTCCTCACATTTTTTGCAGCTCCTCTGTGGCACTCAACTTGCATGCAGCACGCCACTCCCTTCAAGCTTGATGGCGATGGATCGAGGGTTCATGCCCAGTCTGGTCCGTTCACTCAAGAATAGGGCCTGCATTCCCAGTCGAGCGCCGGGTCATGGCCCATGTTCGTCTTGGTACGTGCACGACGTCGCCTGTGAGGTCCGTACTGGGTGTCGGCGTCTCCTGTGAGCTCCGTGCTGGGTGTCGTAGATATGGCATCGCTGGCACTCTATAGGGAAGAAAAGTTTATGTCGCTGGTTCCTGCCCAGCGGCCTAGCTAATCTTGCGATCTGATCAGATGGATCTGAATGTGTTGACCTGTCGAAGCGTCTAATCAGCCAATGGTTGGAGGAGAAAACCTCCCATTACAAAAAGTTGGCCAAGAGTTCCTGATACTTCCCATGCCTAGTTAAATAAGACTTCATTAAATCTAGCTGCAGCCCATTTATGTCCAATTCATGGTTTGTAATTCTGGTGAGAGATAAAGAAACAATTGAAAACCTAGCACCTGTGTTTAGACAGAGTGAGAAGCAGAGGAAATTATTTATAGCAGAACAAAACAGGAAAAATAGGTGGAGTGAGCAGGAACTCCAGGACAAAGAACTAACGTACGCGTGCTTGGTTTGTGTATGATGCAGTGCGTGTTCCCTGATTTATGCTCCTGAAATGGCGCCGGGCCACACTTGTCGTACATGGTTGGCACGGGATGGGCCCAAAGCATCATACTTTGACGATTGAATAATTATGGGCGGAGATATGGTGCATCAGCGTTGGAGGTGCGAAGCCTAGAGCAAATGTAGTGCTAGGACCTCAACCTCATTGTGAATATATAAAGCAACTGGAAATTGAGAGCAGAAGTGGTGATACACCATCCAGGATTGTGAAAACCTTGCTATATCTTTCCTTCCATGATATGAGAATCGAGGACAGGTTAACACTTCATTTTTTCATCATTGCATCATCGCTAAATTCTCTCTCAAAGAAGCATTATCTTAACAGCATGTGTTTCTTTTGGTTTGTTGGAATTAACATGGAAAACATTTTTTGATTTTAGGAACAAGGATAATCTGATGCCATGCCGCTTTGATGTCCTAATCTTGAAAAAAAACACATGAGTAACTGTCAACCAGAGTGGTTTAGCATTTACAAAAATTCACAGTGAATGGATTAGAATAAAATTAAATGAGAAAAAGACCATCAGTTTTGATGATTTTTCACAGATTCTCCGGTCCCATGTTGCCCAATGCTTCTGCTACATCCCATGGCTAGCTATGAAGACTGACTTTGAGATCTAGCTAAATGCACCAAATGGCATGACGCATGCATGGATTGCATGCAATCCTCATTATGTCCAATGGTTTATGTGGTGGGTGTTACAGTCGTATCTGAAGAGCTATTAGACAGAGAGAGAGAAGGTCACTGGAGTGGGAATGGACTCTCAGAACTAACACCTGTTTAGCCTGTATTCGATGATGAAGTGGTCGCTGCACGTTCATCTTTTTATGTACTCCTCAACTCAAATGGCAGTGGGGCCCCTGGCCCACTAGTGTTACTTGCATAATAGGATGGGACAAAACATCATAATAGACAATATAATCAAATAGTTATGACTAGCTAGGTCGATTGCTGAGGAATAGTGATCGAATAAATGGTTACCGATGAAGTTGAGTATATATAAGGGTAGCAGCTCCTTTGTGTTCCAAGAGGGAGCAAACAGGAGAGAGGCAGACAACTAACACCTGTACTGAACATTGGAGCAAACATATAGCTCCCGTGCGAACAATTAGAAAACCATATATTCACCGTAGATTGGAAAGCAAGATCCCTGGAGATTGAGCTTGCATGTGCATATGGAAGTTCAACTACCAGTGTGGGTCCCACAGAAAGGTTCTAGCTTGTTGGACTATTGGATATGGAGGTTCAAGAATAGAGTAGTGAATATTGTTTTTGAAAGAGTAGGAATCAACAGGGTTGAATAAAAGCTTTCCCAAACAAAAAGGAATCCAACAGGTTGATAATGAGAATATCATTTATATATGAATCCAGCATTGTGTGCATTGGGACCGCTTCACACTCAATTTTGAAGATTTGTAGAAAGAGTAGGAAGGCTCGTCGTGTTAATTTATCAATCAAAAGCTTATTTTGGAACAATAATAGTTATGGACCCATGGTAATTTAGTTTTCAAACCTCATGGATTCCACAAACGAAGTGTATACTTATACACTGCAGTGAAAGACCAGGTTTAAAAATTCGCTGCAACATGCAAGTTAAATCATGTTTAATCTTTATTTGGATGAAACTATAGTGTGCACCAGCTCTCCTATCAGTTCATGGTGCCGATGCAGCCACCCAGACTGTTTTGAATGCATGGACAAAGGCTATCAAAACATTCTGTGCTAGTCCAAGATATCCTGTTGCATCCCATGCCTAGTACCAGTAGCAAGCTAAAACTTGGAAGTACAACAATGCAGAACTAAGTGTTTAAACATCGAGAAACAAGAAAGGAATTCTTAGTACACATACTGTACAAGTGCATGATAGAGTAAAATGAGTTGAGACGATGCAGCACATGGCTGCACATCTTCCCCTTTTTATATGCCTCTATTGCTATACCACTGTTGTCAGTGGCGCCCGGCAGGCCCCATATGTCATACTCACAAAGGACAGCTTGCTGCGCCACGAGGCTTCGTACACAGTCAATAATAATCACGGCTAGAGATACTAACACAGGTACTGCAAGTTATTCACGCAATGCTTTGATGATTTGCAGAAATAGTTATTCACCCTCCTTTTTGTGATGCACGAGTGCAAGAATCATTGGAACAATTTAGAGCCGCTTTGTAGCAAATTGTAGCGGACACTTGCCTCACCATGCTTAGCTTATCCTCCCATCTACTCTACTGAATTTGTTCTCGCCTATGTTATGTAGCATATAACTGCAGAATAGAATGAAAGTAGATGACATAGTTTAGTGGAACTACACAACAAATAAAGTAAATGGAACTCAATTTTAATGTGGCTACCTTGATTGTCACCAAGTAATTTTGGTTAACTTCATGTTTATGATGCTTCTAAGTTTCTTCATCACAAGGGGCCTAAACTAAATACAGGTAGACAATTAGGCCTTTCTTAACATATAACTTCCACGTTTCCCTGTCAATCAACAATGAACCTATGAAAGAACGTAACGGTTTCTGTTTTCTTGGCACCTGGAGCTCTCAATTTCACTAAGCTCATTGCTGATATTTTCGCTAATTTGGCAAGGTCTTCATCCACATTTTTGATTGGTTTCATGCCGTGTGCTGATGTTTTCTAATATGAAGCACTAGAGAACGTAGTTCTCGAGATCGAGCTAGAAGCATACATTATGCCTGACTATGTTGGAGCAAACCTCTGGGCATGGGAAGTGAAAGGTTCCAATAACACTTTGTAAGAAAAAAACGAATCATGAGAACAAGCTTGCTAGAGCACAAATAGTAGATCATGACACCATGAAACCACAGAAATAGCACAGGTTAGAGGAAAGACAGCAGAGCACACAGCTTCATTTTGTCCATATCCACAAGCTTAAGTGCGCTGCTGTGGTGCAGCCTTCAATTTGCTTAGCAGCGTGTGGTCGGAGTCTTAACATGAAAACATCATTCTCCATATCCACTTCTGCTAGAGACCGAAGATAGCAGTTCTCATTTAGAGCTTGCTCCTATAGCCATTCTTCTAGTCCAAGATGTCCTGCTGCTTCCCATGCCTAGCAGTAGCAAGTTTCTAACAACACTTTCTCTGGACCTATGCGTGAATGCTCTACGGATTTCGTGTATTTAACCATTCATGTTCTGTCCTAGATGGGGAAGTCTTGAGAATTGCAGAGGCAACATAACTAGATAGTGTTTGGACAGAGGGATGCAAAACATTTTGTCGATGTAGCAGGTCATTGCACACCTTCCACATTTATATAGGTGTAACACCCCAAATTTTGTCTCTTTTGAAAATAGAATAAAATGATTTATTTATGTATTTTTGTGCTCATTAAATATAGGTAAATAATATTTTTCATTGAATTAAAATTTAATATAGGGTTTAGAAACATGGTTGTGCATTCATGCTGGTGCATTTGGATTTATTTTGTGATGATTGGTTTTGACTGAAATTAAAAAAACGATTTCAAATCCTTTGTGAAAATCTATTTGAAAAGAGCTCAAATAAAAAGAAAAGGTGTTTTTCTTTTCCTCTCTATTTCTTTTCCAATTCAGCCCAAGTCAGCCCCGATGATCTCGCAGTTATCCCAGCCCAAGTCAGCGTCGCGTTCTTCATTTGAGTTCGACTCATTACTTTCGAACTGAGCCACGCTTCCTTTATTTCCTTTGTTCCATCTCGTGAACGTCTTGGACTCTCCGTTTCTCTCCTTGGAAACAGCCGAGCCTCTCCCCATAAAACCTGAGCCCAAGACTGCAGCGCCGCCTTGCCCTAGCCACCTCTGCCGATCTCGCCGAGAACTCGAACCGCAGCGGGCGTGCGTGCTCGCCGTTATGCGCCGCCGTTCGTGACATGTTGCCGAGGAAGCCACCGTCGGTCCTCCAAAGCAGCAGCACGTCCTCCATGCTTTCACTGCCGTCAATAACCCCAGGGTTCGAGCCGTCCGTCATCGCCCGGCCGTGCGGCGTCCTTGATTCTTCTCTGCCAGTGATTCCAAGCTAGGTGAGTTCACTGATCATCCCTGCCTAGCTGCATGTATGTACATCATGAAACCAAAAGCCGGGACCTGCGTTTGAATCTCCAAAGAAGCTCCTTCGTCAGCCACGGCACATCCTACCTTGTTCATGGCATTTGCTTGATGACATCAATCCTAGCTTTGATGACATCATGACGACATCAACCTGATTTCTTGCCGTTTTCCTTTAGCAAAATAAATCTATGAATACAATGCAAATACATATGCCCAACTAACCATCTTGAGCCATCCTTCCTTGGATCTACGGCCCGATTACAACATACCCTTTTCAGCTGTTATTTTGCTAAAGAGCCCTCAGCCCAATCTGTAATCATGCTCGAGATCCCCGGCCCGGTTCAAAATCAGAAATTGTTTATTTAATTCAAAATCCGTTCATGTTATTTACGAAGTTCCACCCATTTTCAAAAGCTCACAACTTCTTCTTTTTAAATCCAAATCGATCCGTTCAAGTTGCGTTAGATTCGTAATCTCGTAACCTATATGTTTATCTCACTGTTAGTCAGGTTTTTGAACTTTCAAATTTCGAATTATTATTTTAGTTTATTATTTTATTACTAGTAAACTTGTAAAATTCATAACTACGCCGTTTTAGCTCCGATTTCGGTGATCTTTACGTCTGTATGATCGTAGTGACCTGTAGAATAGTTTTATAAGCTTTTTAAACTGTTTTTTCCACTGTTGGTGTACTGTTCTAATTATAGCCTTGTTTGTTATATGCATGATTGGCCCTATATGTTTGTGTGTTGCCGATTGGAATCGAGTAGACGGTGAGCTCTCTGTTTGTTGATCTAGAAGAAGTTGTTGATCAAGAAGGATTTCTTTTGAAGCTTGGACTTGAAGAAAGGATCTCAATCTAAGGCAAGTATAGCTTGGGATCATCCTTGATGTCCTATTCACCTTAATCATTAATTCATGATGCATGTGTCCTCCTTGGTCGCCACTAAGGATTTACCTAGACTTGACTACTTGTTCCTTGTCACCTATGGCTTTGTGCATTGGGTAGTATTTGCTAGCGCTCAACCAATTAAACTTTACTTTGTTGTATGATTTTAATCTGAGGTAGTTGATGATGCCATGGTACATAGGGTGAAAGAGCTTGGAGGATGTTGGAGGTGAAGCTCTTAGCTCTCCATAAGGACTCAATCCATTCGTGGATATCCGGGATATACAAGATAACGGCTATGGGGGTCGCATGGCTCCGACTTTGGTTGTTCAAGGGGTCTACCTAGCTTTGTTGGTGGTTTGCCGAATGGGAGAAACGGGTGGAATCCTTGTTGGCCATTCAATGTTGTTAGGAGGGTTTTTGAACGGCCTTATATGGTCTTCATTTGGTTAGGGACTCACGATCCTACTCGATGGAAACCATGACCCGTAGTGAAAGTGTACACCTCTGCGAGTTAATTAAACCGACATGTCGGTAGTGTTCGATTTATGAACGGCCTTGGAACACTAATGGATAGATTGTGTGCATGCCATGTTGATATTAAATTGATGCTTATATCCGTATACACATGTGAATAATGGGTTTGGGATTCCTTTCTTTGCTTAAGCTTAAAATTTGACCAACTCTAAAAGCAACCGCAGATTAAAACGATGTCGGCTTTCTCGAGCCTCATAAACCCCCCTGGCTATGCTTGCGGGAGTTCGACATGGACTCACCCTTGCTATTTCCCCCACACCTCGGGAAGAAGTTAGGCTTGTGATCAACCAAATCGGTCGGTCCCGTGGAGTCTACACCGAAGATCAAAGTGTCTTTCCGCCGCTTGCTAGCTAAGGTTTATACTTTTATTCTATGCTCGTTATATTTTAAGCATTGTGAATTGATTACCATTCATTTGTAAACTATATGTGAGATTTGACTTCGGGGCTCACATATGGCTTTATCTGGTTTTGTTCTTAAAACCGGTGTTACAAGTTGGTATCAGCTCCGTGCTGACTGTAGGACGCAAGCCTAGTTAGAATTGGACACATCTTAAGTATAAGAGTCATTAGAGCACATAGAAGCACACATCATAAGGATAGATATCCTAGGAAACAATATGAAGAGATGAAGGATGACAAGCAAAAGGATTTCCCTCGACGTCTACCGAGTATTTCACATTGAGTTATGAATAATCCTAGTATAGAGCAAGGTGAACAAATAAAGGAGATGGCCAGAACAATCCAAGTCCTCCATTAGAAGTGGAAGATAGTCAACTAGAGAGTTGGTAGAAGTAAGGAACATCATGAGGAAACTCTTGATGAGATTGATGAGTGGAGAAGTCATCTTTGGACTACCAAGGATCAATGAAGTGGAGGATGTGTTCCGACCATTCGCAAGCAAAAGATGTTACCCGGATGTCGCTGCAATTACACCGTGCATAGGTAGGAATTTATGTCCCTTTGTAACAAAACGTTAGTGTTGCAAGTTTGAGTCAATTGGTTGAAGTGTGATCCTTTAATGTTAAGTTGATTTGTCATTATGCATATGCTTGATTTGGATCTTTTGTATTGAGTGCAATGAACTTGTTGTCTTGTCCACAATTTCCTTTAGTTCATAGGCCTAAGGCATAAGGATTTAATGATATAGATAGTTGGGGTTTGGTTCTCTCATGTTTTCTACATCCTGTCTTTTGGAGCAACCTATCATCTTTGGCTTGAATCTCTGTTCTTATTCAATCAAAAATCATGGAAAAATTCTGGACAAAAAGTATACTTCCATATCTTTCTCTGAGCGCAAGAATCACCTTCATATCAAATCTGATTTGAGAGGAATAAAAATCACAAGACGACGAATCTGCGCTGTCGGAAATCTGGAACAGTTTATGTTGTGCACCGTTTTTCGACCAACTTAAGTGTCGACTCTGGAGAAGATTTATATAAGGAAGTTGTAGATAATTTCATAAGCTTTCCAACGGTATAACCTACAACTTCATCGGTTTACAGAAGAGAAGTTAGAGGTGTTTTACTGAGCTGCTGTTTTTCTGCTCATGAGAAATTTCAGACTTCTTGTTCTAGCTTATGCATCTGAATTTCTTTTTTGGAAGTCATTAGACCATTAAGATGTATAACTCACTGAGGAGAATGTTTAAGCTACCTTTTCTGGTCCCCTAGTAATCTTTACTTAAGGGGGTAGCCATTTGAAGAAGTTACAAGAATGAAGGTTTCATACATTCAAGATCTTCACCGAGAGGATTAACTATCTTAAGGTTGAGATATGAACATTGAGCACATGCCTCTTTCACTCAAGGTTGATGATGGATGGATCGTCTACAAGGAGCTTGTGTGCTTGACATGATTGTATTATGTCTCAAGCTATCACAACACTTTGGAGTTCAACTTGCAATTCAAGAATAAGTTAGCAATAAAGACATAGGAATGTGTTGAATGTTGGACTTCTCTACAGTTGTTCTATGATGAATTGCATGGAGAACTCTAGAGAGAGGTGTGTTGAGTTGAGGTAGTTTAAGAATGCAAGAGTGTTTCCTTGGAATGATATGGTTCTAGTGGAGGTTGAAGGAAGGTTTGTCCAAGTCTCTCTAGATGGTACTACAAGAGAGGACATAAAGTGTGGTTGGATGAATAAGTCGACGGTAAGGCATATCGATTTGGAGGTACTATACTATTGGCTAGTTGTATGGCTTACAAGAGTGAGATCTACGTGGAATTTAGGAATTTATAGGACTGCTAAGTTGGTTTTCCGTTGCATGTTCTAGTTGGATTGGGCAGATTAAGTGTTGTGACTTGGAAAAAATGTTATAAGCTATGGAAAGAGAAGCGGTTAATCGATACCCTTAGCAAAAAAAGAGTTACTGTACATGAAGATTCGGTCAACACAAGCTAAAGATTAGGAATCAAGGTTTGAGAAACTTAACTTGAGTATAGTTATTAATGTTTTGAAGTTGGATGAATAGTCTATTTTGGGATAAAAAGTTTCATAAAGTACTTCTTCACTAAGTTGATTTTGAGCATGTGATATCACTATTGGATTGAAGTGACCATAGATGCATGGCAATGAATTATGTTATCATCTAGATGAAGCATATGTCATTGTCGGTACTCTTGGCTTACCAACTATGCTAATTGAGATAGAACAACACCAAAGCCTACCGAGCTATATGCGAGAATATGAGAGTTGAGCAGCTCAACTATAGTAAGGGTACTTGATAGTTGGAACTTTGGAATGGAACGTTACTTTGGATCAAGAGAGTCATGTGGATCAATTGGAAGGTCTATAAGATGGTTAAGGTGCTTAGAAGGTTACACGAAAACTACTCGCTAGTTACCCCTAGTCGACCTATTTTTAAGGGGGTGTAGTGGCTTAAACTCATGTGTTTACTTCTCTCCATCTATCTTCAAGTTACGAGTTTACTTGAAGCCGTGAGTTTGTCCTTTGGATTACCCTCTATAAATGATCATCTATCCTTGCTAAAGCTACCGATGTTGACCGCCAGGATGATAGGAATTAGAGGTAAATATACGGGAGTTAGGGATTGGATAGTATGGCGTAGAAAGGGATATAGAATAACACGTTGAGACTTAGGTGTTTGGGATCATAAGAGGAGAAGAGATTGACATACAATTGATCCTAAGGTGGTCTTTACCGAAGCATAAAGAGTGTTGGTTTGAAGAGTAAGCTAGTACCCCGCTGCCAAAACTCATTTGAGGTTACTAAAAAAAAAAAAACAAGCAAGTTGGATAAATGATTGGAAGACGTTGGGAGTTGGTTGAAGTCACTAAGAGTTTATGAATTACTTATTCGAATGAGTTTGACAAGTCACTTGGAGTAAGGTTATCACGATAAGAAAAGCAAAAGCGACCTCATTATCAAGAAAATGGAAATACTCGGTGACGAATATACGAAAGACGAAGTATCTCTATATCTTTGATCACCGACTTTTCGAATCTCGGGACGAGATTCATCTTAAGGGGGTAGATTTGTAACACCCCAAATTTTGTCTCTTTTGAAAATAGAATAAAATGATTTATTTATGTATTTTGTGCTCATTAAATATAGGTAAATAATATTTTTCATTGAATTAAAATTTAATATAGGGTTTAGAAACATGGTTGTGCATTCATCTTTGGTGCATTTGGATTTATTTTGTGATGATTGGTTTTGGTTGAAATTAAAAAGCGATTTCAAATCCTTTGTGAAAATCTATTTGAAAAGAGCTCAAATAAAAGAAAAGGTGTTTTTCTTTTCCTCTCTATTTCTTTTTCCAATTCAGCCCAAGTCAGCCCCGATGATCTCGCAGATTATCCCAGCCCAAGTCAGCGTCGCGTTCTTCATTTGAGTTCGGCTCGTACTTTCGACCGAGCCACGCTTCCTTTTATTTCCTTTGTTCCATCTCGTGAACGTCTTGGACTCTCCGTTTCTCTCCTTGGAAACAGCCGAGCCTCCCCATAAAACCTGAGCCCAAGGCTGCGGCCGCGGCCTTGCCTAGCCACCTCTGCCCGATCTCGCCGAGAACTCGAACCGCAGCGGGCGTGCGTGCTCGCCGTTGTGCGCTTTCCGCCGTTAAGTGACATGTTGCCAGGAAGCCACCGTCGGTCCTCCGCGGCGGACGTCCTCCATGCTTTCACCGCCAATAACCCCGGGGTTCGAGCCGTCGCGTCATCGCCCGGCCGTGCGGCGTCCTTGATTCTTCTCGCCGGTGATTCCAAGCTAGGTGAGTTCACTGATCATCCCCGCCTAGCTGCATGTATGTACATCATGAAACCAAAAGCGGGACCTGCACGTTTGAATCTCCGGCAAGCTCCTTCGTCGACCCACGGCACATCCTACCTTGTTCATGGCATTTGCTTGATGACATCAATCCTAGCTTTGATGACATCATGGCGACATCAACCTGATTTCTTGCCGTTTTCCTTTAGCAAAATAAATCTATGAATACAATGCAAATACATATGCCCAACTAACCATCTTGAGCCATCCTTCCTTGGATCTACGGCCCGGATTACAACATACCCTTTCAGTTTGTTATTTTGCTAAAGAGCCCTCAGCCCAATCTGTAATCATGCTCGAGATCCCCGGCCCGGTTCAAAATCAGAAATTGTTTATTTAATTCGAAAATCCCGTTCATGTTATTTACGAAGTTCCACCCATTTTCAAAAGCTCACAACTTCTTCTTTTTAAATCCAAATCGATCCGTTCAAGTTCGTTAGATTCGTAATCTCGTAACCTATATGTTTATCTCACTTTGTTAGTCAGGTTTTTGAACTTTCAAATTTCGAATTATTATTTTAGTTTATTATTTTATTACTAGTAAACTTGTAAAATTCATAACTACGCCGTTTTAGCTCCGATTTCGTGATCTTTACGTATGTGTGATCGTAGTGACCTGTAGAATAGTTTTATAAGCTTTTAAACTGTTTTTTTTCCACTGTTGGTGTACTGTTCTAATTATAGCCTTGTTTGTTATATGCATGATTGGCCCTATATGTTTGTGTGTTCTTGATTGGAATCGAGTAGGCGGTGAGCTCTGCGTTGTTGATCTAGAAGAAGTTGTTGATCAAGAAGGATTTCTTTTGAAGCTTGGACTTGAAGAAAGGATCTCAATCTAAGGCAAGTATAGCTTGGGATCATCCTTGATGTCCTATTCACCTTAATCATTAATTCATGATGCATGTGTCCTCCTTGGTCGCCACTAAGGATTTACCTAGACTTGACTACTTGTTCCTTGTCACCTATGGCTTTGTGCATTGGGTAGTATTTGCTAGCGCTCAACCAATTAAACTTTACTTTGTTGTATGATTTTAATGCGGAGTAGTTGATGATGCCATGGTACATAGGGTGAAAGAGCTTGGAGGATGTTGGAGGTGAAGCTCTTAGCTCTCCATAAGGACTCAATCCATTCGTGGATATCCGGGATATACTGATGATAGACTATGGGGGGTCGCATGGCTCCGACTTTGGTTGTTCAAGGGGTCTACCTAGCTTTGTTGGTGGTTTGCCGAATTGGGAGAAACGGGGTGGAATCCTTGTTGGCCATTCAATGTTGTTAGGAGGGTTTTGAACGGCCTTATATGGTCTTCATTTGGTTAGGGACTCACGATCCTACTCGATGGAAACCATGACCCGTAGTGAAAGTGTACACCTCTCGCTTGAGTTAATTAAATCCCGACATGTCGGCCGTGTTCATGATTATGAGCGGCCTTGGAACACTAATGGATAGATTGTGTGCATGCCATGTTGATATTAAATTGATGCTTATATCTGTATACACATGTGAATAATGGGTTTGGGATTCCTTTATCGCTTAAGCTTAAAAATTTGACCAACTCTAAAAGCAACCTGCAGCTAAAAACGATTAATCGAAACACGAGCCTCATAAACCCCCCGGCTATGCTTGCGGAGTTCGACATGGACTCACCCTTGCTATTTCCCCACACCTCGGGAAGAAGTTAGGCTTGTGATCAACCAGGTCGGTCGGTCCCTGTGGAGTCTACACCCGAAGATCAAAGTGTCTTTCCGCTTGCTTGCTAGCTAAGGTTTATACTTTTATTCTATGCTCGTTATATTTTAAGCATTGTGAATTGATTACCATTCATTTGTAAACTATATGTGAGATTTGACTTCCAGGGCTCACATATGGCTTCATCCGGTTTTGTTCTTAAAACCGGGTGTTACAATAGGGGCTTAACAAAATGGCTTGCTGGTGGCAGCAGCCCGTATTTGTCCTATTTGTCATTACGTTACATTATTTTTTTTTCTTTGTGGTCAACAAGCCATGTCAATTATATAGTCCTTGTTATTTATGTGCACCATGACTTCAGCTGAGAGATGGGGAGTTCTACAATGCTAGGTCTAGGGTTGCCCGCTATTCGGGCCAAGCCACTACGGGAAATTCAGGCATCGCCGACAATATAGTGTTTTGTCGAGCACCCCAAAACGTGCGCTCAGCAAAGTCGGACATTGCCGATGGCCTCTCGCGAAAGTAAAGCCCTCGGCAAAGTGACCTTCGTAGAGAGCACAGTTCTCGGAGCCTTTGCCGAGCACCTCTAGCCCTAAGCAAAGGACGAATTTCCTGTAGTGAACGTGGCTTTCTTGGCCTGCCCTTTCCATTGCACTCTCAAATCGGAGGAAACCTAGGCCTAGGGTCAGCTATAGGCCTAGCTGCACCCATTGACTAACATAAAGTAGCATTTGTGGCAGAAAAATAAATAAAAAATCAATTTCAGAGTTAATTAAGAAAATTATTGGAACTATAGCCAAGATAAAAATGAAACGGTACGTTCAACTTCATGGTCCATTTGAAAACCGGATGAAGGATTCCTGCTAGCCTGCTAAATGTAAGTAAAATCATGTTTGAATCCTCGACACACTGTGGCTTTTATTAGGATGAAAACAGCTGTACAGAGTTGCTCTGCTATCAGTTCAAACCATCGATGTACCTCACGATGCAGACCGCCGTTGGATTGATGGACAACGGCTACGAAACAAATAGGTCTCAGATCAACCAGTTGTTGCTGCAGATCACGATATCCTGTTGCTTCCCATGCCTACTACTAGAGGTCGTAGACAGGGAGAAAAAAAAAAAAGAAATCCATGGTATGTATACTGTACAACTGTGTGACAAAGTAAAATGGGTGGAGAGTACGCAGCACGTCGATGCACTCTTCCCCTTTTATATGCCTACTAATATGGCTACAGCACTAGTGTCAACTGGCCAGCGACAGCAACCATGTGTCTGCTTACTCATAAAGAACAGCAAGCCTGCTGCAATAATCACGCCAAAGTATGTATTGGTACTTAATATAGTAGGCATCCAAGTCGATTATTATTTCAGGCTGCTTTAATGATGTGCAGAAATAGTAGGACGGCTTGTTGTATGTAATATCCTTGGAAGATTAACTATTCGGGAAGAGTGGAATAGGTTTTGGACATTTGGGAAGTAGTAATGCAGTGGTGCAGGAATCACATTGGAATGGCTTTTGTCTTAGGATTAGGACAAAAGTTCCTTGCTTTCAGAAAACATAACAACGACCTGTTGGAGATGGAAAGGGTTCCTTAATTGAGCCATTCACGCAAATCAAATTAAGATGCATCTGCACAATCTAATTCGCACAATTATATGTTGTGGAGCTCAAGGTTAGCATTCATGTGCATAACCAATTTGTTTGTGGATGCATGTTAAACCACCAGAGATAAGCTACAGAATCCGCATGTTTAGGAATGTGTTGGTGATGTTAATTAGTTTGTTTTGTGTCAGATGCTTGCTTGAATATACTGTGACGATGAGCTAAACTTAGGTAAATTACTAGGCTACCACATATAACATCTTCTTGGTGAGCTGTTGGTGGTTAGAACTTTCTTTGCCACTGTTGGCAATATACAAGCCCTGTTTGGCATAATTTCACCAATAGCTTCATGGGCTGCTATCAGTTTTTTTTTTTCAAATACTACCGTTCTTCATAACACCTTCTTGGGTGAACTTGCTTTTTGGCCACTTATATTACAAAGGATGAGATGGGATGAAGCTATAAAAAATTAGCTTATCGTCCCAACTATACTTGACACATGTTGGGCCTAATATTATACGCATAATAGATGTACTTGGAATTCTGCCCCCCTCCCCACCCCGCCGGTCATGAAGGAGTCTGTGAGTGTGCTAGGTCGCCCATGACCCCGGGGGGGGGGGCGTCGGCCGGGGCACCGAATCGAGGGGGCCGCGGCCGCCAAGGCAATGCCACCAATAGGCGCCGATATGGGCTGCTGGTCACGAGCACTAGGTTAGGGCATGTGTGGCCACCCGGGGTGCTCGTATGTATGTCGGGAGGGCTCGCGTGGCAACAAGATGGGGACGCCGGTGCAAGGGGTCATGCCCGTCACATGGGCTCGACCACATAGCCACAAGCTGAAGGCATATGAGCGCGCTACCGTGAAGCGTTGGCGAACATGCGCATCTCCGCGGGCGTCGCGTAATATGGGACACCATCGCTAGGGGCATGGCGTTGAGGACACCGTTGTCGGGCGCGAGGCCGGGGACACCTCTTGCCCCGACGCTACGTCTTTGGGGGTGATACCTGCTGGGTAGCATCCACGACCCGGCGGGGCAAGCTAGTAGGCATCGCTAGTGGGGCGTGGGCAGTTGGACGCGAAGCCAGTGGGGCGCCGGTGGAGGGACGGGACAGCTGATGGGGCACCGGCAGCACGACCCGGCCTTTGAGCTTGCTATCAGCGCCCAAGGGCTTGCACGTAGTCGCGGTGAGGAAGAAGAGTGTCCATTGGAACAAGACGAAAAAAATTATTGGAGAAAAGAATAGGAGGCGCCGAGGCGGTAGTATAGTCACTTGAGTCATGTAGGGGCGTAGGACATTAAGTGAAGCAGTCTTAGGAAAACAGGACTAAAAACTTGCTCAACTTCACTGAGAAAGCTATTCGTCAAGGTATACAGAAAGAAAACATGTTTAGTGGTGATGTTGGTCGAGCTATGCCAAACTAATTCGCCAAGGATAAAGATCGATTAGGTGGTTGCTCCGCTCTCTTCCCCTCATGAATTACCGCCTACCAGCAGCTTCCTGGATCTTGTCTATACTTCTCCACCATGGCACTGCAAATTAAAAGCAGCCAGCAGTCAGCCTTCTAGTACCTTGGATAGAAGCAAAATTAAAAGTCCACGTCATACCAGCAATTTCCATGGTTCTGCAAATTAAAAGCAATACTATGGAGAGAAACAGAGCCATGAGTAATTTGCATATTAAAAGTCCACGTGACAACAGTAGCTTCCATGGTACTTACAAATTAAAAGACCAAACAAGCTGCCTGAAAGCCAGCTAGAAGCTTCCTTAAACTTTTCGTCACTTCTTGGAATCCTCCCTGTTTCCCTGCAGGGTTTTTTAGTTTCCCTAGGGTTCAATAGTGTTCCTAAGGAAAAATTTATTTCCCTAGAGTTTTTTCTGGCACCCTAGGGAAAGCAACCATTTCCCTAGGGTTTTTATTTTTCCTCGGGTGCTCATGCCACCGTGTAACATTTCCTAGAATTACGAACATGGTTTCTCGGGATCCAGGCAATCAAGATACTTTTCAGCTCCCGCCGCTAGCTCCCGCCATCAGGGCGCGCTACAGCCAACCTTTCCCTCAATCCCATCCCCGTAAATCAAAAAAAAAAAAAAAAAAAAGCCCCCAAACCACGAACAGAGCCCCGCCGCCGCCGCCAGACTTCTCGACCCTGCCTGCCACCCGCGAGACGCCTGCTGGACCCCGTCGCCCTGCTCGACGCCGGCGCCCTGCAGCGACCCCCGGCGCCCTGCTCGACGCCGGCGCCCTGCAGCGACCCCCGGCGCCCTGCTCGAAGCCGGCGCCCTGCAGCGACCCGCGGCGCCCTGCTCGACGCCGGCGCGCCCGCCCGCCGCCGGTGGCTCGTCCGCCCGCCATGACCTCGCCCACTCGCCTGCAGCGACGCCTTGTGCGACCTCGGCCGCCCGCCCGCAGCTAGCCACCTGCTCGACGCCAGCCCATCCGACCGCAGGGAGCGCCATCCGACACCGGCCGGCCACCAGAGGCACAACCTGTCCGCCCGACGCCGCTGGCCAACTGCGTGGCACAACCCCGTCCACCACAGGTCCACAGGTTTAGTGATTCATGGTCATGTCTCGAATTTTATCTTCGTTGCAAAAAAATTGGCCCAGCAATTTCAGTTTGTAATGGAACTTCAGTGTGTCATGAAATTTCCATGCCCCAGCAATTTCAGTGTGTAATGGAATTTTATCTTTGTTGCAAAAAAATTGGCCATCCCCTATAGCTAATGCAAACCAGCCTCATTTTGCTAAATGCTTCAGTCTGAATATTGCTAAAAAGAATTGTGTAGTTACAGGTCCATATTTCTCCAAACCTCCTCAAATGTTGCATCAGGTCTCCTGAAAGTCTATTGAGTTTAGTGTAGGCAATGCATTGCGCCGTGTTCAGCAATAAAAGGCAAATCATCAAAACTCAGCAAGCCTGCTGCAACTTACTGTCATTGAACAGCAATTTGCAGACATTGGCAATTGGTTCCTTCTACTGATTGAAATTTTACCTTCACTAAAATTTTCTATGTGGTTTGCCATCAGGTGAAAAGGGAAAGGAAGATCTGTAGTGCTGTGCAAGGAAGGTTGGATAGCTGTCCCCGAGTCTCTGCAAAAGGAAGGTTTTGATGCTCTAAGTGGTGCTTCTAAGCAAAGCAGTACAGGTTTGAATTAAGTTTGCCTTTTATTAGTTCCATTGTATTGCTATATATATCAGTTTAATTATTTTGTGCACTGTGACTGATATGCTTGGTAATTGCTAGTTATTACATCCAATTGTCCTTTGCTGCCACTTATTTTGCAAATATTGACTAATCAATTTATTTAATTGACAGGAGAAATACAAAGTTAAGGTTGTTGAGTTGAATGGACCTGATTTTGAATGGTTGCATTCTCCAGTGGATACTAGAGCTCTATACCAATGCTCTTGTGGTCGTGCACATGGTAAATGGGCTATGTTCAATGGGATCATTCATGACAATGAAGCCCTACCTGAGTTGAGGAGGAGTCATGCTAATGCAGCAGCAGCTAGTCGTCAACGTCAAGAGGAAGAGGAACGCTTAAGGAAGGAAGCTCATGATGGTTATGTAGCGAAGGAATATGCCCAAAGTATGTTTCAGTGGGGTGCAACGGTACATGCTTACTACGAAAACATGAAAAAATTTATGGAGGTGAGCTGTAGCATACATCCCTTAGTATGCATCTTAGTGCCAATCTACCTACATACCTTCTAATTTGGTGAATCATATAAAATCTGAACTGCAGAAAGTTGCTTCCCACAACGGAATGCCTGCCACTGCAGTTCCTTCTCCCCCAGCTCCTCCTCCACTGCCTCCAGCATATGTGGCTGCATCAAGTCCAAATCCCTCTCTTGTCAATGTAAGTTTGATGATCATTATGCCTTTTTTGGACCTTAAATTGGCATATCTTTGAATTTTATAGTTATCCATGCTTATTATGTGAGCTGTGTGCAAATTATAAATGAACAACAAAAGTTGTGTGCAAATTTAATAGTCCTAGTCAAAATGATGCATCATCAGTTTGTCAAATAAGTTAGGTACAGTCAATTGGTCACAGACCTCATTGCCATTTTCTACTCTAATGAGACATAGAGGTGACTGGACTGAACTATGTCAAAGTTTCTAGACAGGATGACAAGAAAGTAGTCAATATTGTAAACTGGAATGAAGTACATTATCATTACTATTTTCTACTCTAATGAGATTTGGAGGTAACTAGTGAATGGAAATATAACTGTTATCATTGCTAATCTAGTGTGTTCTCATTTGTATAATTGCATACCAGGTTGGTGCATTTGGATCATCTGTTGGAACGGAAACTCGGAGGAAACATTGAGTAGGGTCGCTTATGGAGGCTATCGTTGTCATGTGAATGCCACAGGTGGTGCTCTTGAAGATGACGATGAATTTCCAATGCTTTGACATGTACCATAGGCTTAGAACCTAATGTGACGGTGGTGTGCTCACTTTTGATATTTGGCTGTTTTGGGCTTCGACTCCTCTATCCAGCAGTGCTGCTGGCGCCTGCAGCTGCTACTAGTTATTAACTACCAGGTTGCAATATGCACCAATGTGTAGTAGTGTTTGGTCATTTTGATGCCACAAAGTGGTGTTTATGTTAGTCTCTAATCATATATTGCAACTGAAGACAGTATGTATTAATGAATGTTAATACTGATGGAGACAAATGGAGGCAATGAATGTGTACGGTCTATTTAATTCAAATTTTGTATTCAAATATATATATAATGGTGAATGTGTACTGTATATAATTCAAATTTTGTATTCAAATATATATATAATGGTATTTGGTATGTTCTACCAGTTCCCTACAAAACACATCCCCTAGGGGAATGATCTTTACACGTGTGCACTAGTACCATGTCAGCAAATTTCCCTAGAACTCAAATCACCCTAGGGAAACTATTTCCCTAGGGTTTTCTCTGCCCGCCCTAGGGCACTTGCTGGTTTCCCGTGAAAATTTTCCCTAGGGGACAACCCCAACAGCACCCTAGGGAAACAAGTTTCCCTAGGGTATTTGTGCCTTTCCCTAGGGTTTTTGCCCCTAGGGAAACAAGACGATTCCAGTAGTGTGTGGCGCTCATTTCAATCAGCTTGCCTACCAAGACAGTCTTACCCGGCTACCTTTATCATTCCTATCATCCTATTTTATTTTTGTACAATCATTTCTATAATCCTCCGTTTTTTTAAGAGGTTCTATCATCCAGCTATGTGAGTGAGGATGGCATGCCTGGAAAGGCCAGCATGGAGCCAGACGAGGGTGAAGAGGTGATGGAGCAGACGCAAAGGAGGGTGCATGCTATGCCACGTGGGGACCGCAGGCCACGAAATCATCAATATAGCAGCTGCTGGGAGAAGGAGATCTTTGGGTCAACTATTTGGAATGCCGGCCCGAGAGTGCAAACTATAAATATAGCTAGTAGGAGAGCTAGATGAGAACGATGGTGCTCTGTTTTATGACATGGGGCCCAGTTGTTTATTTTCAGCACTAGCACTCTATTGTGGGGGGCCTAACATATTTCCTGCAGCTAGCGATACAAGGAGTTTTGTCGCGAAACCGTTGGTTCTGGACAAGCTGCTAATAAGACTTGGTTCTTCACCCTGCACGGCATGCATGCAACTGTGCATATTCTATCCCGACTGGGGATTTTTTTTATTAGGTAGAAAGGAGCAAGTAATTCATGGTATGTACGTACAGCTGCACCTAACAAGCAAAGCCGTGGAGATGGGATGAATGAATTAAGCACACTTATTTTGATATATTTTTGTTAGATGCAGCACAACTTCCACTTTTACATGACTATATACAATTCTGAACTATATTGAACCCTCCGAATTCCATAAAAAAATATTATACTACACATATTAACACCGTGTATTGGACCTTTGCTAATGAAACCTTCATTTATGCTGTGTTTAGCCTATTAGAGCATGCACCTACTTCGTGCGCACAAAACGACCCTTCTACTCTTTGAAGGCACACTTCACCATAGAAACAGTAGAATTCATCAGCAGCAGCACTGCAAAGAAGCCAATGCCATTGGTGCTGTCGTGCTCTTGGTAAAAAAAAAATGCCAGCATGGGCCCATGAGGAAAATTTATCCTTATAAAGCTTTACCCAAGTCGTGGCATCACTGCTACATGTTAGTAAAATAATGTTTGAAACCTCGATACACAACGGTTGTGTGGCTAATCTTTGGATGATAACTAGATGAGTGTGAACCTCCTCTACTATCTTTTCAAATTGCCGATGAAGTGTCCAGAAAAGCTGGCCAGTTGATAGATGGACAAAGGTTATCAAAACATTTTGCACCAGCACAACTAGTTATGGCAGTCCAAAATGTCCTGCTGCTTCCCATGCCTAGTACTAGTAGCAAGCTATGACTTGGATCCACACCGATCTAGAACTCGAGGGTTTAGACACGGAGAAACAAAAAAGAAATTTCGTGGCAGATAAAGCATGTATACAACTGCATGCCAAAGTAAAATGGGTGGAGAGGATGGCACGTTGCTGGACACCCTTCCTCTTTTTATATGACTGGATTGTTATAGCACTCTTGTTAAATATGGTCAACAGTAGCCCCCATATATAGTACATACTGTATGCCCAGTGGACAGCCATAGTTGCATGCAGGAATCGCTCATCTTCATGCATGCAGCAGCGGCGAGATCTGAGCGGGCGTGGGGGCTTACGATTTTTGCACTTTATCGCCCCCTCACACCGGATTTGAGGGTCATGCATGCAGTTGCGGAATTGGTTACGCTTTTTTAATCTAAGATAAGACGATGAATTGATCATGTGTTGTAATCAAAGAAATGAATAAAACATGGAGGGTTCATGTGAATTTGTGAGTGCAGTACTGCATCCCTGCATCATATTCAGTCTTATAATCAGTAGTACATCATTGTTGGTCTGCACAAGACAGAGTCTTTTGATTCATATATATTTAAAATTCCGACCTATAGACTCCTGATTATTCAAAAGCAGTTAATTCCAAGCGACATGAAAGTCCTGATGGTGTGTCTGGTTGTTTGCAGAAGACAGACAATTTCTTTTTTTTAGGCTAGCGACAGCACCGGCGCATGTTAAGGACAGGTTGGTAGATGTTTGGCTTCAGTTTGCAGCCGAGCATTCCTGTGATGACAAGGAGGCTGTGCACGACCATAAAACAACAGACGTGGTGATGGCATCGGCTGCTGGGGCCGGAGTCTGCTGATGGAGAGAAGCGGAAGCCTCTTAATGTTGCCATGGAGGCCATGCTCAGGGGCTTCGAAGGCTGAAAGTGGTGAATCTGGTCCTGGCGATAATTGTAGCCACAACGTTGTGGCTTGTACACAATGTTTTCAGATTTAGAATGGAGTTGGTTGATAAGATGCCTGACAACCCAAAGAGTTGTATTTGAGAGCACACAACAGAGGTAAGTAAATGTTGACAAATTTTTTAGTTTCCTTTTTAATGTATTAGGGCTGCTTTGCTCCATTGGATGTTGTTAATTTGATAGTTTCCCATTTAGGTATGAGGTCCCTCTGGCTCTATGACACGATGAGACATTAACCTCCTCACCTGGTAGTCATTCTACATTAGCTCCACACAACAGAGGTGTAAAGGGGAAAGGCTGTATTTTAATGGTTTCCCATTTAGCTTTGTTTATTATTTTTCCTGTATTTTCTCTTCTGTATGCAGATCCAGTGCATTCCCCTTCTGAATACCCTGCCATCCCAACTTCATTTGACGTCGAGCTGTGTTTTCACGGGGCATGCACATTGTTTGTAGATTTGTAGATATAGTTTGAATCACGATAGGCTTATGGGATGCCATTACTGATAGATGATCACGGCACAAATTAGATGGTGTAATTCACTAGTAGGTTGGCCCAATTGCTCACCAGTGTTCAAAGTGTTGTGTTTCCTGTTGAAAGCAATCAGAGCATGTCCAATAGTGTTGTTGCTCATGAGGAATTGACGATACATCATCAGCATGCAAGCATTCTAGAATTTTATTGCTTTGACCTGCCCTTAGAACATTTGCATTTCGAACTACCAACATGTGTGTAGTATACTCAGTATCTTGGAAGGCTAAAGGGGAAGAAGCCAATTGGGATATTATATTAATTGTGTAGCCAATTTTTATACTAATACTACCTCTGGCCTATGTAATTGGATAAATAATGACATGCATACAGCTATCTTATCTGTGAGATTTGAGAGAATATTTTGAGGAGCAAACAATTTGATCATGATTTCCTTTCTAGCCACTGAAATATGCTTTCTTATGTGCCAATCTAGAGTATTGTTCAGCACCTAACCTGGCATGAGAAGCAAGCAGTAGCTGGGAGCATATGTTTGCTCTGCTGTAAACCAAAGCTGAAACTTAACATTTTCTAAATTGGACAAAAGCCATTCAGTTTTCAGTAATTCAGTTTCATTTTCAGAATCCTAGCAGTGGTCTAGTGCACTTGCTTCAGTGATATGTACAAGGACTTGCTTTGGGCGAATTAGTTATGTTTAAGGACTCTAGATGTTGTGTGTGACGTGTGCTGCATGTTTAGTGTACTTATGCATGTTTCAGGTTGACCATGCTGAGTAGTGAGGACCACACATACTATAGTGCTCTGTCATTTATATTGGGGTCAATAGTTGAATATTACATACTAATAGTTCACTATCTCTTCTTTTTAGGACTCATCTCAAACACATCAAACATTTCTACAAGTAAGGACAGTCATAGGTTTGTGATCTACATACTCTTTGCTACGTTACTCATGCTAGGATTTCTTATCCAATAAATAATATAATTAACAGTGTATTGACAGCTTAATGACAAAACATATGTTTCAGCTACATCTAATATAATTCTTTTCCCAAGTTCATTTCAAATAGTTAATCCCATCATGGCGTAATCAGTCACATATGACTTGAACTCTACTAAAGTCCTCGTGCGCTGATTAATAATGTATATATAGAGCCTGAAGATTAGTGGCAACTACAGGTGAAGTGCTTACTTCACTTCGAGCCAATGGGCACTCACCAGTCAACATTATTTATCACTGATTCAAGATGTTTCCTTGCAAGTTATGATCTTTTGAGCCCTTTAGGCTTTTTAGTTTATACTACCTCTGCGTGTATTTTATTTTATTGTTCAAAAGTCTAGAATAGATTTTTATGCTGATAATTGCAAATTATGCCTTCATCTTAATCGTGCCTAGCATTGTAGTATCCCCCATTGAGCTTTTATGTGTCCACTCAGACCAAAAAATTCATCTTTGCAATCTATTTTTTTGTCATGTCTCACTGCTGAGTTTTATATGTCATTCTACATTCTGATAGACAACATGATGATCTAAACCAAATACATTCTCTTTGAACTTTGTTCAGGGCGGAGGCCCTAGGGGTAAGGACAATAATTGACATTGATCATGTCAATAGAAAGCATATCTTTCTAAGGCATTCATAGGTTCTATTTTATTCTTGAGTAATTGAAGATGAGGTATCAAAGAATACATTCATTATACGGCAAATGGATGTGGTGCACAAAAACCATTGCATGGTTCAGTTGGCTATATACGGAGTTTTATTAAAAATGGATCAATACTGAAATGGAAGATGTGAAGTTGACTGGCACGAAAAGCATCAAAGGATATACATAGAGGAGAGTGATGTCTTTTTTTTTTCTTTCACATAAGAACTCAAAATAATCAAGCGTCGGTGGTGGGAACCGCAATATTTATGAACGTGAAGTTTACTTAGCTGCCATAAGTTGTATTGTGATTTTTCTGGACCTATTCATGTTACAAAGTGTCTCGCGTTGACTCACCTGTTTCAATATGAAATCTACCTTTCAAAATTAAATAATACCCGTTCAAACTAAAAACTATGTTTCTTAGACATTCACCCGTCGTAAAAACTAGCAAGCTTAAAGAAAACCGAAAGAAAAAAAAATGGGCGCAAGTTTTGATTCTTGGGCGTTAAGCCCATCAAAAATGCTATCGACCAAAATAAAACCTACCACGAGAGAAAAACAAAACAAAAAAAAAACAGCCCCAAGAAAAATAGAACCGACCTTGAGAAAATAAAAGAAAAGGACGCAAGGGCTGTGTCTTGTGAGGAGGGAATCGAACTGGTGACGTGTGGGCAGAGGGCAAGCGAATCGGCAGGCTGGCTGCGGTCGCTCGGGCGGCCTGCGCACGGGTGGGCTCGGGTAGTGATTAATAATCGCTACCCTGGGTAGGATTTAGCGCAGCCCATATATATATATATATATATATATATATATATATATATGTAGTCATTTTATTCATGTAGGGCATTAAGTGAAGCAATTTTGTGAAACAAGACTAAAAAATATCTCAACTTTTTGGAGAAAGCTATTTGTGAAGCTATACATAAAGAAAACATGTTTAGTGGTGAAGCTGAGTTGTGCCAAACTTGGTGGTGGTTTCTGCCCTCTCTTCTTCCTCATAAATTGCAGCCTACCAGCAGCCTCCTGGATCTTGGCTATATATGCTTCTCCACCATGGCACTGCAAATTAAAAGCAGTACCATGGAGAGAAGCAGAGCGATCAGTAATTTGCAAATTAAAATTCGACGTTGCACCAGCAGCTTCTATGGTACTACAAATTAAAAACCAAAAGAAGCTGCCTAAATGCCCAAAGAACACTGGCAGAGACGTTAACTTGGCTTTTAATTTGCAGCCAGCTAGCGGCTTACTTAATCTTTCTGTGACAGTCTTACCCGGCTGCCTTTATCATTCCTATCATCCTATTTGATTTTTGTTGAATCATTTCTATCATCCTGATTTTTGTTTGAGAGATTCTATCATCCTGCTGTGTGAGTCATGCCTGGAAAGCCCAGCATGGAGCCTGAGACGAAGACGAGGGTGAAAAGGTAAGGGAGGCAGACGCAAAACGAGGGTGCTATGCCACGTGGGCGCATGTAACATGTCTGTTATTGGCGCATTATTTTTCTATAATCTTACTATTACTAATTGGAGGCTCCAATGGAGGCTCCACGTTTTTGGAGGCTCCAATAGAGGGTCCACGTTAATTCTCTTGAGATGCTCTAGGAAAAAAAGATAAAATGCTAGAAATTCTCACAATAATCAGATTCATCCGCCATCTATCCGAAAGCCTCAAACGATGATAGCCATTCGATCTGTTCTGTTTTTTAAAAATTACCCACATTTGCCATTATAAAAGCACCATAAAAACAACCCCTTAAATGTATATATAAATTACCCACCACTACCATTATGAAAATTTATTATAAATTTTTAGTTTTACTAAATAACTTCATCCAAATTACACGTTAGAAATATCCTACCGTAAAACCTATCCTCTCAGCTATCTCTCTCGCGCGGAAACCTATTGCCGCCGCCGCCGCCTCTGCCTCCGCCTCATCCAGCAACCACATGCAGTTCTCAATCCAAAAAGAAGTCGCAACATTGGCTGCCTCTTCCTTCCAATTGACGGCATCAAGCGCAGGCTTTCCTTCCACAAAGAAGTTGCATGAAGTTTCGGGCCCTTTATTTCCGGATGTCCTATTTGGAGTAGTTGCAAACTGATTGTACTCGATCTTCTATTGTGGATCTCAAAGAGGTGATGTATATATACGTATGTACACCACCCCAATCCATTGACAAGCTGATCGATGCAGTAATTCAACTGCGGCAGAACCTGCCGTGTGTCCGTCCTTCGTTACCATTAAATTGTAGATCAGTATCCATGGAGCTCCAGTGCAGAAAGTTCATCAGGCCGGGCATCCGTCTACAAGAACCACATAGACAAGCAAGGACTAAGGATGAGAGTATCCAGCAGCTGTGTACAATCTGGCTCGCTTGCCCATATATAGTCCATACAGGTCAGAGCACAGTTCTGAATGCAAACGTCCTTTCCAGCAACATTATTATTTATTAGTCTCTCTAATCTCTATATATAGCCATGTTAGTTATAGGTACTGAAATATACAGTTTGCCTATCATAATCAAAGTCAAATTCATTATAATAATACACGATCAAACTAGAGATCGATACAAGAAGAAGGTTACTATATATTTGTTTCTGTATAGGGGAAGACTACAAATTACAACATCATTGCTAATTGGTGGCACTCTACTGTTAGTCAACTGTTGTGGTATATAGTTTAAGTTAAATAAAAATAATACACATGAGTCAAGTTCTTTTTTCCGTGTTAATATGTGTCCTTCTATTTGGTTGACTATAATCATCATTATATTGTATATTAACAATGACAATCATTAGGTGTGTTCTATTTTTGATATAACCACTACCACTATGCAAAAAATAGACTAAAGAAGACCTCATTTGAATCACCACATATGTTCTTATGGAAAATGATATAATGTAACCCATAAATTTGTATCTAAATTAAGCACCAACACTATATTAATTACAACAGTATAAGTTAAACTATCCCTAAATCTAAATTATCTATGGCGATCATTATGAAGTAGTTTCTGAAAATACTTTTATAACGGTCTAAATTATTCGCTCATGTTATTATTGATATACGAAAAACTAACTCACATCTATGATTGTCGCTACCCATATGCGTATGCACGTGAAGCAAACATGTCCATTTTCAACCCAAACATATAGTTAGGGTGTTGAGAAAACATAAGTTGAGCAAATATATGAAACTACAATGCAAAGGTGAAAAATATGAATAGGGATGTAAAAGTGTACAAAGTGGTTGATAACTCAATTATAACAAGCGGATAATGATATATAAGGAAAATATTATATGAGTTTTCTATAAAATACTAACAAATAAATAAACTAAAGATATCAACAATAATTGGAGCTATGATGCAGTATCAATGCAGATGGAACAGTATATAAAGTAACTGTGTTAGAGCCTATCACTGTATAATAAAAGAATATAGTAATACATGGGTTTTATATGTAATACAAACAAAACTTATGCCTAATACACAGGGAAAAACTAAGATGCAAAGCGGAAAATCTACATATCTAGATGGAAAATCCTTAAGTGACGTGGTGCATGCTTCGAATGGTTTGTTAAAATCCTTATTTTCTAAAATGAAAAAAATGTAAAGTTAATAGAATATACAATAAGCACAATTCACCTTCGGGACAAAAATTTATGATAGTTGGATATATAGACTATTATGTATATCTATTATTTTAATTATGTAAAAGATAAAGAAAAAGAAAACATATAATTTAATTTAAAAATTCTTGATTAGTCGATGTATTAAAATTCTATTTTTCCTATTTTAAAATATCTATTAGCCTCTTTGTTTCATTTTTATTGAATAAGCTGCCACATAAGCACTTCTCATATGTGCTAAAGTGTTTAAGAAGAGAGAGAACTGAGTTTTATATGGGAAATAATTTTTTCAGTAAAATTTCCAACTCTCCGAGTCATAGAATTATATGCCTATGAAACCATAGAATAAAATCCCTATTTCATTTTATTTTGTATGACAGGATAGTGTCTTTGGAATAGCACCATGAAACTTGCCACTGAGACGACCTTATATATCTTAAAAAAAACCCGTGCGAGAGCACGGGTTAATGGACTAATGATTTAAATAACATTCAAGGGAAATTGACGTTCAGCGATTTACCTTAGGCGGGGAGAATTTTTTGCATCCCTTTCAGATCCTCTCGGATGCATGTAAGTTATTGGCGCATGATTTTTCCTTGCATTGCGCGTGGCCATGATTTTATACTAGCAGCAACCAATCCACACGGTTGACACGGGCAGCAAATTGTAGGTGTTCATGCACTGTGTACACGGTTAACACCTCAAATCATTTCCCCTGTACACTAATCTATTTGAAAAACCATACAACATGATGTTACAGATAGGGTGATCGAACTATGTACATGGAGGCTCGCTGATCCCAGCTGCAGCCCTGCTGTTCATGCACTGTGTTGCAGCATCCTACTCACACGTATGAATCCTTTAAACAAGTAGACAGTCTGCGCCTGGATCCATTAACATTTCACAGGAGCTCTCTTCCCTGATGCCACCCATTCAGAATGACCGTAGTCACGGTAGGCCGCGAAATCATCAATATGCAGCTGGTAGAAGGAGACCTATGGGTGAACTATTTGGAATGCCGGGAGTGGAAACTATAAATATAGATAGTAGGAGAGATGGATGAGAACTATTGTGCTCTGTTTTATGAAATGGGGCCAGTTTTTTTTTTTTTTTCGCCACTCCATTGTGGAAGGCCTGCTGCTAGGGATACAAGGCAGTTTTGAAAGAATGTGAATGGGAATGCTCGATGAATGCTTATTAGTGAATTAACCATGGAATGTTTGGTAGATATAAAAAAGGCAAGTTGGGAGCCTGATAGAAAAGCCCGCATGCGGCATGCCATACACGTAGGGACCAAACCCCATGCGGCCACACAACAAGATCACCCATATACGTAGTGGTTAAGGTGACCAAGCCGCACTAGTACCAAAACGATTTTGCGTGACGGGCGAAATTGGTTTTGCGTGGCGGGCACTGTAGCCCGTCACTAATGAAAGGTCACGGTTAATCACGTGACTTTTGCGTGGCGGGCTACGCGTGCCCGCCACGGCAAATATATTATCCGTGGCGGGCACATTAGAACGCCCGCCACGGGATGGTTTGAAAAAATAAAACAAAAATACACAAACCCTAGACAGGCCCGCCAAGCCCATCCATGGGCCCGCCGAGCCCATCTAGGGCAGCACGACGACTGGACCGCCGCGCCGGAACCACCACGCCGACCCGCCGCCGGATCCGCCGCAGATCGGGGAAGGAGGAGCCGTCGTTGGACCTCGAGGTGCTTTGGGAAGCCGCCGCCATCGCCGATCCGGGAAGCCGCCGCCGCCCGTCGATCCGCGGAAGGCATCGCCCGTCTAGCCCGCCGACCGCCACGAGCTCCCCATCCACGGATCCGATCGGCCGCGGCGTGACGGATCCGCGCCGCATGTCCTCCCCCCGCCGCTGGGTGGACGGGATCTCACCGGAGAGGAAGATCTCGCCGGAGAAGAAGGATCCGCCCCAAGTGCGCGCGGATCCGCCCCAAGCGTCGTCATCCCGAGCTCCGCCGTGCCGCCGCCCGGTCTTTGATCCGGGCGTGGGTGGAGGCCGCAGCCGCCATATCCCGCCGCGGTGGAGGCCAACTCCGCCCGGATCCACACGCGCCGCCAGCCGGATCCGCTAAGCGCCGCCGTCCCCGAGCTCCACCGTGGTGGAGGCCGCGCCGCCGGATCCGGCGCGGGGAGACCCAACTCCGCCGGATCCACCTCGCCCCATGGAGAGGGGTTCCCGGCCGCCGCCGGCAAGGGGGCTACCTCGCCATCCGTCGGGAGCACCGTTGGGGGGCCGTGGGGGAGGAGCACCGTGAGGGGCCGCCATCGCCTGGGGAGGAGAGAGGAGAGGAAGGCTGCCGCTGCCATGAGGGAGAGGGGAGGAACCGCCCTGCGAGAAGTGCGAGAGAGGAGAGGAGAGAACCGGGAGGGGCTGCTGAGGTTGGGGAGAGGAGTGATTTGGGGAAACCCTAACACTTCGTATTTATACAAGGATGACGGTTATCGGGCCTAGTGGGCTTATTGGGCCGTGACGATTTTACGCGGCGGGCAAAATAAAATGCCCGCCACGGTTAATCGATTAACCGTGGCGGGCAACTGTGCTCCCCGCACGCAAAAAAAAAAAAAAGGATGTGGCAGAGTATTTTCCGTGGCCGGGCAAAAAAAGGGTCCGCCACGGAAAAAAGATTGTGCCGGTGCTCGCAAAATCAAATCAGTATTAGTGCCGCCTAGGCCACACAAGTATATCACGTTTACTATTTCTATCAGTTTTGTCGCGAAACTGTGGGTTGTTGATGGACAAACACGCCTTACGTTCCTTCCCATGCCTAGTTGAATAGCAAGCTGCTAACAGGACTTGGATCTGCAACAATGGATAGAACGTTGCATGGCATGCATGCAACTGTACATAGATTCATCCCGACGAGGATTATTAGATTACGTGTTGGTAACAGAGTCATATATATATTCTTGAGAATCGAGGCAAGGTGCGGTAGAGAGGGATGAATGAATTAACCACACTTATTATGATTTATTTTTGTTACATGCAGCACAACTTCCACTTTTATATGACTATATATATATATATATATATATATATATATATATATATATATATATATATATATATATATATATATATATATATATAGAACTACTACCCTGTAGCTGGCTACAAAATCTCAAATTCTGTAGCCGGACCAATACTTGTGAGACCAACGCACCCAAACACGCCGGCCCATCCATGCACCCGCCGTAAGTCACGCCATGGCTTTGATTGGGCTCAGTGTGGTCCCCCTTCATTACTATTAATAGACCCCATTTATTCAATTCCTAAACGTCCATGCGCTGCTCCTAATTCCTTTTACGTGTCCAGAAATCAATCCACAAAACCACCGCAACGTGCATGCCGGTAGTTGCCCCGTCGTCTTCGGGCGACCACCGCGAGAAGTGCATCCCGGCCGGCGGCAGTTGCCCCGTCGACCTCGGGGCGGTCCGGGGCTCACGGCAGCAGGCTCCGGCGGCGCGGCAGCGCGGCGTTGAGGCCATGGCGAGCGAGGCGCGCAGGCGGGCCAGGTAGAATTCCTGCGAGCTCCAGCGCGGCCGGTCATGGTGGCAGGCCATGGCGGTCTGCGGGACGAGCGGGATCGAACGTCCCCACTGCTCACATCACGACGTCATGGTTGTTGGTATGCGTGGTTAGATCTCGCTATTCATGCACCGGTGGCCATCTTTTCGTCCTTGTGCAGGCCAGCGGCAGAGAGACAGCAAGCCATGAAGTGACTGGTGACGCGGCAGGCAGCAGAAGCATCACCGGGCCCTCGCCGTCAGCCAGCACTATCGATCGGCAAACCCCACGCGCGTGCATGTCGTGACGTACTGGTGATGCCTTGTCAGGCCACCGGGCACCTATGGGCTCAGCTCGCCGCTGCACCACATCGTTGGATTGTGCCTGCGCAGCCATCGGGCTCCTCTGATGCCGCCCGGGACGCAGGTGGCCTCGTACCCCATACTTGCTGACCGTGGCCGACGCTCTGGCCGCTGATCGATCTCCTGCCATTCTTCATCCAGCCGCTGCGTGTGGTGGAACTGCTTTGGCGCACTGCTGCCCGAGAAGAGGTGTCGTCGATGCGGAAGTAGCTTCCCGCGTCCCTCGCCGTTGGGAATGGCGGAGGCCACGCCGGAGATCAGCTGTTGCTTCTGCGGCGACGTTGAGAGCGGGACGGGGAGGAACGCGGCGAAGCGGCGGGCGAGGTCATCGGCAGCGGCAGTCATAATGTAGAATTCTTGTAAATATTATTGGAAACGATTCTAGTAAATATTGTTTGTGTAGAATTCTGGTAAATATTATCAGAAAAATTCTAGTAAATATTGCTAGTATTGTAGTAAATAGAATTCTCGCTTATATTGATGTTATGGTAATTTCAATCATTTTCTAGTAAATCATTTACCGTAAATTTGTCTCATCATGCTGTATTCTCGTAAATGATCTATACACGCTTGTATGCATAGCAACTAAAAGTATATGGAAGTATTCTCGTTACCACTCACTTGCATGCACGTATATTCTCGTCGTAACCCTCGGTCTGTAGCACAAGCAGTCAACAACCTAAAAATTACTGTGACCTAATTGATGCATGTACCCAATTATGGTTTAATTATTTCCATTAATGAACGTCGCTGCCCGGGATCGCAGTGGCTCTCGGCATGTCGGCATGCATGCATTTGAGCCAGCCTGGTCCTGTTGGCGAGTCGGACTATGGTCTGGCTACAGAATACCTCATTTTGTAGCTAGCTACAAACTATACTCTCCCTATATATATATATATATATATATATATACACACACACACTATAGTGAACTATACTGAACCCTCCGCATTCCATACAAAAAAATATTATACTACACATATATTAACACCGTGTATTGGACCTTTGCTAATGAAACCTTCATTTATGCTGTGTTTAGAGCATGGACCTACTTCGTGTGCACAAAACAACCCTTGTGCTCTTTGAAGGCACAATTCACCATTCACCATAGAAATAGTAGAGTTCAGCAGCAGCAGTGGCGCTGTGAAGAAGCCAATGCCATTGCTGCGGTCGTGCTCTTGGTAAAAAAAATGCCAGCCTCATGCTTCCACACGGTCACTGATGCCTAGTAAATAAAGAATGATTATTGTATGTTTGCCTGTGAGTGGGAGAGAAAAGCATGCATGTGTTAGGCAATATATTTATGGTATTTTTTTTTCATTAACATCATGGGTGCACGGAGGAAATATATCTTTATAAAGCTGAAGTGAAAACCCAAGTCGAGGCACCACTGCTACATGTGAGTGTGGCTCTGTCGCTAATCTTTGGACGAAAACTAGAGTGTGCACCTGCTCCGTTATCTGTCTAAGTGTTCCTGACTGAGTTGGCCGTTGGATAGATGCACAAAGGTTATCGACACATTTTGCGCCAGCAAAACCACTTATGGTAGTCCAAAATATCCTGCTGCTTCCCATGCCAAGTAGTTAGTAGTAAGGTAATCTATACCAACGCAGGACTAGAGTGTCTAGATAGGGAGAAACAGGAAAGAAACTTGGTGGAACATAATGTACAACTAAATGTCAAAAATTGGGCGGAGAGGGATGGAGCACGGACGTTGCTGGATACCTTCCTCAGCTCTAGTGGGAATTAAACACATGGTGACATCGACGGCCCAAAAACCAGTTACTACATAAAAAAACAATCGGACATCTTTAAGCATTACTCTTTGTATCAAGATCGATAAATAGTAAAAGTTACAATGACACGCCACGAACATGGCACACAAATACACGCAATGCGACCGCTGGCCGTCGGCCACCTAGCAGTTCGGGATGGCGATGCTGCAGGACTTGAGCGTTTTCTGTGCGTTGGGGCTGGTGATGTAGCTGCTGTAGTTCGGGTCGTGCGCGTACTGGCAGAAGCACGGCTCCTGTGCGCGCAGGTTGGAGCAGCACGCCGTTGTGGGCGGTGACCCGCCGATGACCGCCGGCGCGCACACCATTAGCTGGGACACGTCGCACTGCTGCGCCGACACCGCCACCACGACCAGCGCCAGGGCCACGAGCATCGCCGTTGCCTTTGCCATGGCACTTGGTGCACGCGTACCGCTTCTTGGCTCGTTGCCTTCGTCGATCTGCGTGGAGAGAGTGATGTGTGGGCCGGTGGTGCACGAGAATGAAATTTATAGAGGCGCCCGCCTGCTTTGTGGAGAGGGAAATTAACGTCGAGACGGCGTTGCGAGTAAGACAATAATTCTTCTTGCGTGAATCGGTGAATGTGCTCTGCATTTGATTGGAGGTAAAATCCGTCCTTCATTCGTCCTCGAGCCACATGCCAAAAGTGTCGAGCCCTACTAAGAACTAGATTCTAGATTACCAGCTGTAGTAGTGTGGGCAATAGAGATCCATATTTGGTTTCATGAATTATTCTGTCATTGATGAGGTGATGAATGAGGAGGATCATGCGTCAATTTATTCCATTCTACAAACAAAACAAAACAAAATAGTAAAGAATGGATAGATGATGGCGGATTAAATCATTCCTCAAACCAAACACTAGCAGTAGGTCATTTTAAGCTTAATATAACTTACAAGGACCTGAGCAAATAACACAACAAGCTCCCAGTGTTTTTATTGTAACAATTATGTTTTTTTTTTTTACAAATATTTTTGTGCAAATAGCAAAGTCAGAATTTCCAAGTTTAGTATTTCTAGCATAAAATATAATAAACATAAAAATATACTAAATTAATGTACAACTAAGACTTATTTTTATGGTAGATTTAATGGAACCAATATATTTAGTGTTATATATATATGCTTACTTTTCTATAACTCGATCTAAGTCGACCGATATTAAATAGAAACGTACAATACACAATTGGTGGAGTGTGGAATTCAAATTTTAGCTTGTTGGAAACCAAAATCACCGTGTACATATATTTTTTTGCGACCTCAAACATATAGGGGGTGATTGGTTTCCCTCCTCCATCCCAGCTCCCATGGTATGCAACTTTCGAGCTTGGCTCGTGATGCATGCTGAGGTGATACCGACAGGATGTTGGGCTCCACTTGCAGCCACACAAAATAATCTATCATGCACCCAACCGATCAACAACTCTCTCCATCCCGGTCCAGTCTATTTACAAACTAAACAAGTGCGTATGTATACTTGCATATTGATCGCCATGGGCCTGAACCTCGTCACCATCCCGGCTCACATTGGTTTAGACAACCAATCACCTCCAGAGTAACGCAGAGTGGCTAGCTGAGTGCACACTGATCAATGTTGTCAGTGGTATATCGCGGGCTTTGCGGCTCAAACTTGGCAGGATCGCAGTGCAGTTTCCCTCAAGTATGCAGTGCAGCGTACGCATTCAATCAAAATTTAAAAACATGTGTACGACAACAGACACAGTAGCTAGAATGCTAGACAGATACAGGAAGTCAAAGGACTCTAGCCCAATCGGTTAGAGCTTTTCGGTGACACCCTCATGTCCTGAGTTTGAACTCCGGGTGAATTTCAGGCTGGAAGTAATAAAAACCCTTCGCTGGGGTAGCCAGGATTCGGGGTTTTTATGTGATCGGGGAAGTATCACACTTCTGCTAATGAAATACGGTTGGAGACATCTACCCGTGCTATCACACGTTTATTTAGATAGAAACAGGAAGTAGCTGTTGCTTATTTTCGTGAGAGAGCCTGGACGAAGTGCTCTGCTCTTGCCGCGTGCCTACATGAGCTGCTGGACCGTGGACTGGAGAGTTGCATCTGATCTGATTATCATTAGTTTGGCAAATTGGCGGCGCATAATCTGTGGCACGGTTTGGCAAGGTTTGACTATCAACCAAACGCGCCTTCATACGCCACACCACTCATAAGACGAGCATAGCGCGCACCCGCGACTGCCGGCCGTCGGCCGCCTAGCAGCTCGGGATGGCGATGCCGCAGGAGGTGAGCGTGCTGGTGGCGTAGGGGCTGTGGAAGTAGATGCGTAACGCCGGTCGCCCGTGTGTACTGGCGAGAAGCACGGCTGCTGCACATTCAGGTTGGCGCAGCAATCCAACACGGGCGGTGTCCTGCTGAGGAAAATCGCTGGCGCGCGCACACCACCAGCTTGGACACGCCGCACCGCTGCGCCGACGCCGACGCCGCTGCCACGGCGAGCACCAGGGGCCACCACACATCGCCATCGCCGCCATGGCACTTATTGGGTGCACGCTTCGCGCTTATTGCTCGTTGCCTTCGCCGATCTGAATGCCTGGGAACGAAGCGCGCTGTGTCGCTGTATTTATAGAGACGCGCGTTGGTGGAGGGGGAATTGGGGAAACGTCGACACAAAACTGTCGTTAAAACCGTTGTGGGGAAGCGAGTCATACTAAGAACTAGAATGTGGACATACCAGCTGTAGTACTGTGGGCAAATAGAGATCCGTATTTGGAATCATGAATTATTCTATCATTGATGAAAGTCCCTAGATATTTATTGCGAAGGATTTGTTGCCATGTACCGTCTGTTGTTAACAGTCGATATAGTCATTTACTGAGCAAGGCAATATTTTTTAGTTCTAAATTTTGTATCCCTAAACCCCCCTGATCTTTGGGTTGGCACAAGATATCCCAATTAGCTAGTCGGTATTTCCTTTCCAGCTACTAAGGCGTTTTTCAAGGTTAGGCGGCCTCGAGTGGACAAGTTTTTACCTTTCCAGCTACTAAGGCGTTTTTCAACCCGTTCTTGTATTTTCAACCAATCCGAATTTGAAAGTCTCGATAATGAATCGAATCCCTAAGTATCGGATTGGAAAGTTACCATTGTTGCAGCCAAACAATTCCTTGTACTGAATTTCGAATTCCTTTGCCTCTCCGAAATAGAAAATCTCACTTTTGTGGAAGTTGATTTTCAAACCTGATAACTGCTCAAAAGCACATAGAATTAACTTCAAGTTCTGACCATCCTCCAGGTTATGTTCCAGAAAGAGGATAGTGTCATCAGCGTATTGTAAGAGTCCGTCCTCAACGAGGTGCGGTACAACTCCACTCAGCTGATTGTTTGCCTTTACTCTCTTTATGAATGTTGCAAGCATGTCGGCTATTAAGTTAAAGAGGATTGGTGATAAGGGATCTCCTTGACGAAGGCCTTTTTTTTGTTTGGAAAAAGGACCAACTTCATCATTGATATTAATTGCTACACTGCCGTCTGCCGCCATTTGAATTAGCGAGCACCAGTTGTCAACTACCGTCCATCTTCACTTCATGGGGCTTCTAGGTCCCCATTATTGTTCTGCAGCGCTCTGACTGGATCCTAGCAGTTGAAATAGTGCGTGAGGTCCGTTCGTTCCTCAATATAATGGTGTTGCACCTTTTCCACTGTTGTGAGTAAGCTAAGACCAGTCCACTAGAATGTCAAAGTCTTTTGCGGCTGATTTTATGGACAGTGGTGCTTGTGCAGGTGACAGAGGTTCTTGATGGGGCGACATGCTCATTCCCAGCACTGTCTAGTATTGTGTCTAGCAATGCTGCATTCGAGCATGTGCTAGCAGTTGTCATCCTTGTAGTCCATGGTACCCTGATGCCTCCCATGCCTAGTAGCAAGATAAGACTTGATGTGGGCTAATGCATCTATGTGTGTTTTGTTAAGACAGAGAGAAAGTAGAAATTTCTGGAATATACAACTCAAGGTATGGGGAAGAACTATAGTGCCTGTTTGCTTTTGTTGTGCATCAAGCCGCTGCTGTGCACCTTTCCCTTTTATATGCCTATGTACGGCTATACATCCCTATTAAAATGGTCGGTAGCAGGCTCAAGGCTACTTGATATACATGGCAGCCTGCTTGCCCAAACTAACCCATACGTACGTGACCAATAATCACGGCGAGAGACATTAACTGGAGGGTGATATATGATGATAACATCCTTTAGGAATCCAGTATTATATGCATTGGGACCACTTAACGTTGTTGCAGTGATTTGTAGCAAGAGTCGGAAGGTTGTAACAATCCTAGGAAGCTTATTTGGGAACAGTAGACATTTGGGAAAGAATGATGCAGCATGTTGGAAATGGCTTCTGTCCTGGGTAAGTTCATTGCTTACAGCAAACTAAACAACAAGCTGTTGGAGATCGACGGGGTTCGACGAGGCAGAATATAATTTAATTTTCCCAAGAAAATCAAATTAAGATGCACACAATTCACCCAATTGCATATTGTCTTCCTGATTGGTTAGCATTCCTGAATCCTGAGCATTACCAGTATGTTTGTGAAGAGGAGCACAGTACATTGTTTATGTACGTCATTGACATGCACTGCACCCAGCCAACTTGTCGCCTGTCGGTCCGGTAAACGAGTTTGTTTTGTGTCGATTGCTTGCTTCATAATATTGTGATGGTGAGATAAATTAAGGCAGAATTAGTAAGCTAGGGCATATACCTGCGCCTGCCTTGTTGTGCACACATGCTATCAGTTTGACAGTGTTGTTTCTTGGGACAACAATTTTAGGTGGACCAAGCAAGTGCTAGGTATTTAGGCAATAATTGAGAAGTGTGCTGCCTCTCTCTTCATTTCTTTAGAGAACTCCAGCTTCTGTTTTCATTTTTCACATACCTCATGCACGCAGAAAAATGGTACAAATGCCTGTTACTTCCCATGCCTAGCTATAATTTAGACGGAAAAATGTTACACATGTTTGGTTTCTGTTTGATGTAGGGCCACTTCATCTTCCCTTCAACAGCTGAGTATTGGAAATAGAAAAGAAAAAAATTGGCGGCCAAGTGTGTAAACACATGGATCGCAAAGAAGGATCGTGCGTTTCACGAGGATCGAGCTCACCAAGGAACTCATCAGCTACGACCCTTTAGAGAGGCAAAGGCCAGAAAGTTATGCGATATACCTCTTGCCCTAACCCCAAGTTGTCCAACACATCCTGCTACTTCCCATGCCTAGCTAAAACTGAGTTGGATATTCCTCCACTGAAGCAGTTTCATGCAACATACAAAGGCCAGAGAGTGTTTAGATACAGAGAAAAGCAGAGGATATTTTGTGTAGAGGCACTGCTGAACAAATCAAAGTTGTGGCAGAGGTCGCTGCATGTTCCCCTTTTATGCCTTTCGATCAAATGTGCCAAGCATCATACACTGTCATGTGGGTCCCGGTGGCAGAGCCTAGGCCAATTGTGTCATTTACACTGCCATGTGGAACTAGGTCGGATGGGCAAGTTAAGCAGGCACCAGCTACAAAAGGCAACCGCAAGCAAGGCATCAAAAGAAATCAACTGAAAACATATCACTTTTCCTAGTTTGTGAGGAGTACTTTACTGTTCTTCCCGAATGGTTCCCAATTTGCTATCTCTCTTGTATCTGGATCCTTTCTGCTTGAGTCAACCTATCTGTGAGCAATCAAGTTGGGTTGCTAACAAATTGCTAGTTTTTTTTTTTTTGCCTAGTTGGGAATTATATAATGATCAGGTAGTGGTTTTGGCGGCTATAGTTGTCACCCATTGTGAAGTAATTGCGAAAATTTGAAGAAAGCAAACCTTGTTTTGTGGCCATTAAATTGGTACAAGATCATATTGGATAAATTAAATTGACATTCCACATGTCTACCATAGGAGCAGACTTCTAAACTTCAAATGTGAAGGCTCCACTCCCGCTTAGTTGAACAAATCCTGAGAGCAACACAAAGAGCTCATAAACACCACGAGACGACAGGAAAAAACGTCTATGTTATCAGTGCCCTAAAGGCTTGCGCCAAGGAGTTAGCTGATTCCTCTTGAATTTTTACTTGATGTAGGCTGATATATATATATATATATATATATATATATATATATTAAGAACCTGTGTGTGTCCCATAGATAGGTGAACACTGACATTGTACTAGTTCAAATATGCCACATGGAGGAGCTGCTGGCTAGCGTATACCTCCTTCGTTGTGGACCGATGTAATTTGGCAGTGTGCTATTTAGCAATAATTAATAGTCACTTTGTCTTGTGCTTCGTCTTTTGATTATCCATGTCTTACTATGCACGTACGTAATCAGTAGTTAGTTATTAGCATGTTCACTACAACCGGTGTAATCGATGTTTGAAGTTGCAATTAAATAACTTGGCTATAAATTAAAATGATATACAAAGTCAGTTAGGATACAACAAATCGACAAAACAAAACAAAAATGACATAACGATGTTACTGTTACAAAGTGAATTATTGTGGTGCATCCTTGGAAGTTGGTCATTTTTTTAGGAGCCATTGTTGTGCCAAAGCGTGAATTAAAGTGATTCACGCTTTGGCACAACAATGGATGGTACTCAGAAAACTAGGGACTCTATATGCAAGAAGAGTTCATGCCCAAGTCTTCGCCGCAGCGGCCTCGCCAATCTTCAGATCTGAGCAGAAGAATATGAATGTGTTGGGCTGTCGAGTCATGTGACCAATCAATGGTTAGGGGTGCAAACATGCCATGATTCAAGATGTCCAAGAGATCCTGATACTTCCCATGACTAGCTAAGACTTCATTCGATATAGCTGCACTGAAGCAAGTTGCATGTTATGCAGCCCATTTGAGTCCAACGATATTTTTAAGTCTGTTGAGAGATATAGCAACAGTTGAAGAACTAGAGCGTGTGTTTAGACAGAGTGACAAGTAGCAGAAATTCTTTGTAGCAGAGCACAACTCGAGAACCAAGAACTAACATATGCTAGGTTTGTTTATGATGTAGTGCGTATTCCCTGTTTTATACTCCTCAATTGGTGGTGGCCCCACTTGTCATACAATCTTGACACAGAATGCGCGCAGAGCATCATACTTGATATTGAATAATTATGGGCAGAGATATGCAGCAGCAGCAGTGGAGCCTAAAGCAAATGCTATCCCGCCTAGGGCCTTCATGGAATATATAAAGAAAGAGGAAACTCTGAGCAGAAGGGGCAGAAGGCCATTCAGAATTGTGAAAAGCTTTCTGTGTCGATCCTTCCACGATATTCAAGGAGAGTTTAACACTTTTTTTCTTAAAGACTGCATTATCGATGAATTTGTAACACAGACTTCCTCTTTCTGCATTGCCAGACCTCTGTCCTTCCGTGTTGCATAATCCCTGTTTTAAATAGCGGGCTAAGCCTCTTAGCGGCAGCTTCTCCAAAAGGCTAAGAAAAGCTATAACAGCTAATAGCGGGCTAAGCCATTTAGCGGCCAAACAAAAATGTGTCAAACATCATGTAATTTTACACATAATAAAGATGAAAACATTATTAATACCAATTGAGATAGATAGTTCAAAGATGAAAACATTATGAATATGAACAGGTTCCCATCAGTTAGGGCCTTAGGGGAGAGGTACCCCAACGATTTGGGCCTGCATTCAATGAGCCCAACTACAAATAGCGAGCTAAATGAACTACGATTTAGCAGAATTAGCGAGCTATTAGCAGCTAATGGCGGAAAAAGCGTTTAGCGCTAAACTCATCATAGCTTAGCGTTTGTCTTCCAAAAAAGCTAAATAGCGCTATAGCGGGTTATTTAAAACAAGGTGCATAATATTAAATAACATTCAGGTGCTTGGGATTTAGAACAGTCTGTGGATTCACTGAAAATATTCGATTTTTTCTTGAATAAAACTACGAGTGTTGAGTGGGGATTTCTTGATAACATTGCCCAGATAAGTCATCCTTGCACACATGATTGTTCTTCTACAATGCATGGAAATAAGCCAAGTCTAGCGAGTCAAAATTAACTGCTAGTAATAAATCTCGTCACTGCATGTTTAATTGACATATATTGCCTTAGTCAGCAACTTATAGTTCAATAAAAGTGACGAGTTTCTTCAATAAATAAATAAATAAATAAATAAAAGTGACGAGATTGTTCACCGTCTTCCGTTTTAAGTGCTTTATGTACATGACGTCCATATTAAGAAGAGTAATTCAAGATCTCGCTTCACAGAGGTGAACACAGGCATATTACCAGCTGAATGTGAAGATGAGCTAAATTCAGATACTTTACTGTATACCTCTTGTGTATATTTGTGATGAACCAAGCAACATGGAAATAATTAAGAAGTTCAGCTCTTTTTTTCATTTCTCGATTGCCTTACACATGCAAAGAGAATGCAGACTATGTTTGCATCATGTACATTTAGTGTCAATTGCCCGTGATGATGATCCTGATGACGGAGCCGAGAGAATGATAGGACACGAACTAGCCGGATTTGCCTTGGGGAGTCTGTCAACGCTCTCTCATCGGCGCCTGCATCCCACACTGTAATATATCTTTCGGGGCCCTTAACAGGAAAGGGTACAGGACACTTGCCTCCCGTGCCCAGATAATCCTTCCAGAAGCCCCAATGCATCTGACCTCCCGGACAATAGAGGGCATGCAACCGGAAATTTGATACAGTGTCAAAGGGCAACAACACACTTTGAGCCTGCACCAGTGATGAGGATAGTTGTCAAATATCTCCTGCTACTTCCCATGCCTAACTAAACCTTACTTTGGATCTAGCTACCTGCACCCAAGCTAACTGCAAGCTCGGCAATCATGTAACGCTCTTCATTCTGTGTGAGAAAAACGCAGACGAAATTTTGTGTAGCGGCATAGTGGGGATGAACTAGAGGGACAGAACTAATGCCTATTTGGTTCCCGTGTGCATACGTTCCCTTTTTATGCTCTCCGATCAAATGGTGGTGGTCCCTACTTTGGGCTGGCTGGCTGCTGGCTGCTGGCTGCTGGTTAGTACTCTCTTTGTGCTTCTCCACAATATATAAAGATCAGGTGGTTGTAGGCTACAACTTGTAGCAGCTCTAGCTCTGCTCGCTCGATAACCAGTTGCACCTAAAATTGACAAGGGAAACAATACCAGATTTTTTTCATTCTATATTATATTGCCATTAAACTGACACAATAAATAATGGCTTAATGGATTGTACTCTTGTTTTTGGCAATGGCTTCTTTGGCAACCGCTTCTTTGGCCGCTTCCATAATGTCTGTTTCCCGAACCCATGTTTACTGATCTAGCGCACAGGGGAATGGCCTAGATGTCGAGGCCGAGCTAGGGGTAGAAACAGACATTATGGATGTCTTCGTTGGAGCAAAACTCCTGTTGATACACAAAATTATACAGTGCTATTTTTGGGACCTTGAACAAGTTAAGAACGTCATGGACATTGTCAAACAGTGTTGCAAACAAAGCACAAAAGATCAGACGAAGAAGACGGCGAGCCACAACGGGCCGCCAAACCGGCTTAGCCGAGTGGCCAACCAGCCTAGCCGGCTCATCCGGCCTGCCCTCCCTCCTTGTCGGCTCGGGGCGGGCGGGAGGCCGCGCCTCACTTCACCCGGTTTAGCCAGGTATAAACTAGTCACTATTTTTCATTTGTCCATTGCAGTCTTGTTGAATCTGAAAGTGAATGTACTTTATTGGAACAATCACCTCCTTTTTATTTGGAGGCCCCAAAGATGGAGCAGAGAACCTGATTTGACAAAAGTTTGTGCTCTATCTCTCTCTCACTACGCTCCCATCGGTGTCTCGATGAGGATCGCCTCTAGTGTAATGTGTCATCCCACACGGTAACTTGTCCGCCATGACATGATCGTAATACTTATAAGTATGCTATACTTTGGAAGATATGAAGGAGAACAAACACTTGTCTGCCATGCCCAACTAATAATCCTCTCATGTGCCCGGCTATGTCGACATCGTAAGATATTAAGGAGCATGTAACCTGTAGTCGGATAGATGTGCAAAGAGCCGAAGGACAGTGTGATCGAGGTTGCTACTCTGAGAACAGAAGCTGTCTAAAACCTCCTGGTACTTCCCATGCCCAGCTAAAACTGACTTGGGTCTAGCTACTACACCGAGTAGAATTGCATTTTTGCATGCAACCCGGCCTGTTCAGTCTGTTTTTTTTTTTTTCCAAACGGGATAACCCATTTCCATTATCAGATAATGGAAATACAAAGCAATGTAGATGTTTCAGAAAGCAGCTAAGACTCTGTCCACACGCTAGTACTAGGATAAAGTGCCAAACAACGGCAACTGATCAAGAAAAATGACTACTACTGTATGATAACCGCCAAACTGCTACTGTTTGATAACCGACAACATCCCAAAACATCATCATCGAACCAAGCATTGTCTAAACAGCCAGCCAAAATATAAGCAAACATTCTGCAATCACAAAAGTTCTTCAGCCAAGTGCACTTTCAACAGCAACGACAGTCTTACATCAGCACCTGTTCCCATGCCTTTTAAGTTCTTGTCTCTCTTCTTCATTCTTCGGCTTCCTCCATTTCCTGGTCCTCGTCTTCAAGTAACAGCACATCAATTTCTCTGTTTAGCTGTGTAGCCAGTAAGTCCTTCAAGCGATGTTGAGCATGGTGTTAGCACTGGCCTCCCACAATGTCTTGTCCTCTTGAGAATAAGGCCTGACCAGTAGATCAAATGAGCATGAATTTGACATATGATTTCTAATGGGCTTTTAACATTGTTCTGCTACACATCATTGTTCTGCTACATCATCATTGTTCCAAGAACAATGCATGGAACTAAACCAAGTCTAGATCTAGACACTAAAAATTGACTGCTAGTAACAAAATCTCGTCGGTGCACTTTTTTTGTAGTTCAAAGAAAGTGACGAGTTTCTTCACAAAAAAAACTGAAATAAATGTGACGAGATTGTTCACCATCTTCCGTTTTCAGTGCTTTATGTACAGGACGTCCATATTAAGAAGAGTAATTCAAGACCTCGCTTCACAGAGGTGAACACAGGCATATTACTAGCTGAATGTGAAGATGAGCTAAATTCAGATACTTTACTATATCTCTTTTCCTTGTGTATATTTATGGTGAACCAAGCAACATGGAAATAATTAATTAAGATGTTCAGCTCCTTTTTCATTTCTCGATTGCCTTACACATGCAAAAAGAATGCAGACGATGTTTGCATCATGTACATTTTGACATATATTACCTTAGTCAGCATTTTGTAGTTCAATAAAAGTGACGAGTTTCTTCACAAAAAAAATAAAATAAAAATAAAAGTGACGAGATTGTTAACCATCTTCCGTTATAAGTGCTTTATGTACAGGACGTCCATCCATATTACGTAAGTACTTTAGTGTATACCTCTCCTTCAGTCCTTCCTTGTGTATATTTGAGGTGATTCAAGCAACTTGGAAATAATTAAGAAGTTCAACTCTTTTTTTTTCATTTCTCCATTGCCTTACACATGCAAATTAAATGCAGATGAAGTTTGCATGATGTACATTTTGGTATCAAGTGATGATGACCCTGATGACCGAGCTGGGTGCATTATAGGACACGAACTAGCCGAAATCACTATGGGAGTCTTTGTCAATGATCTCTCCTTGGCGAACATCCCAAACCCGCACTGTAGTATACCTCTAGGGGCCCTTAACAAGAAAGGGTACAGGGAACTTGCCTCCGGTGCCCAGATAATCCTTCCAGAAGCCCTCCTGCATCGACCTCCTTGACATCACAGAGCATGCAATCGGAAATTTGATACAATGTCGAAGGTCAGCAACACACATTGAGCCAGCTCCGGTGATGAATCTAGTTGTCGAATATCTCCTGCTACTTCCCATGCCTAACTAAAAATTACTTTGGATCTAGCTACCTGCACCGAAGCAAATTGCAAGGCTTTTCATGTAACACTCTTCATTACAATCAATAGTGTGAGAAAGACGCTTGAGGAAATTTTTGTGTAGCGCGGTATAGTGGGGATGGACTAGAGGGAAAGAACTATTGCCTATTTGGTTCGTGTGTGCTTACGTTCCGTTTTTATGCTCTCGGATCAAATAGTGGTGGTCCCACTTTGGGTTGGCTGATGGCCACTGGCTGCTGGTTAGTACTCTCTTTGGCTTCTGCACAATATATAAAGATCAGGTGGTTGTAGGACCAAGCTCTCCTCCCTCGAGACCCAATTGCACCTAAAATTGACCAGGGAAACAATACCAGATTATTTTTCATTCTATATTATATTAACATTAAATTGAGAAAACAAATAATGGCATAATGGATTGTACTCTTGATTTTCGCTGCTTCTTTGGCAACGGCTTGGTGTCCTGTGTTGCCCGAACCGATGTTTTCTGATCTGAACTTAAGCACATGAGGACAACCTAGATGTCGAGGCCGAGCTAGCAGTAGAAATAGAACTCAAAACTACCACTTGTTTTGATTCCTGATCATGCATGGTAAACAAAGAGAGAACTGTACAATGTGTTTTAGGAATGCCGTTGACATGCACTTTGCACCTTGGTTGGCACCTGTAGGTGATGTCGGCCATTTGTTTTCCCTTGAATGCTTGCTTCATGACATTTATGATGATAAGCTAAATTGAGGTAAATGAGCTAAAGATGACCTAAGTTTTAGTAAATTAGCCGTCGGGAAGAACCTTGAGTCCGGTGAGCTAAGTACTAGAGGCTTCTACTTCCTTGTGCTTGCACGCTCTTGTTTGATAGTATGCAATTTTTCATCGGAGCACAATTTGAGGTGAAATAACAAAATGCTTGGCAATAACCACCACATTTTTTATTTGGATAGCCCCAACGATGGAGTAGATAACCTGATTTGACATGAGTTTGTGCCCTGTCTCTCTCACTGCGTTCCTATTGGTATCTCGATGAACATCGCCTCTAGTAGTGTGTCATCCCAACTTGTCTCCCACACGGCAACTACTCCGAGAATGGAAGCTGTCTAATACCACCTGGTACTTCCCATGCTCAGCTAAAACCGACTTTGTTCTAGCTACTTCACCGAAGCAAAGTTGCATTGCTTGCATGCAACTCCCTGTTCAGTCAGTCCATTGAGACTGTGTTCAGATAGTGAGAGGAGAGGAAATTTTGTGGAGTGGTTATCAACTAGAGAACAAGTAAGGCCTCTTTGGTTTGAGATGGATGCAGTGGCCACTGCACATCCCTTTTTATGCTCGTCGGTCGAATGTTGTGGCCCCCACTACACTGTCGTGTGCGGGAGGGAATGTTTTATCCCCCTTTGGGATGCACCTATTTTTGTGAGTAATTAACCCCCGTTTTTCCTTAGCCTGTGCACAGTGCTTCTGCGCTAGACTGTGCCCTCGTGCTTGTAAAACTGATCCTTGATACTTCTTCTCTTCTTATTATTAATGAATCGCTAGGTAACCAGATCATAAAAAAACACACATTCATGATAATATATGGGCTCAAACATGACTCATGTATGGTTCAGTAATTATGGCCAGAGATTTGCTCTGCATTGCCTGTTCGAGATAAATTAAATTGCGATATTGATGTGATGTCGGCCAAAATTACTCCATGAGATAAACTTCCTCTACTCCAATTATTCTCATGATGGTACAATCGAGTGATGGTTGCCATTATTTTTGAATCTGAAAATGGACGGAGTTTGATGGAATGATCACCTCCATTTTCGAGAGGATCAGCTGATGCATTATAGAACACGGCGAGCTTTGCTTAGTTGGCATCGAAGTCTCTCTGACGCCTTTTTCATTGATGTCTCTGTGGCATGGCCTCTGTTATTGATAAATCGGACCTTGATGCCGTCAGCATGTGGCCAGAGTTTGCTCTACTATCAATTCAAGTTGCAGATGTCGCTGAGGAATAGGTATTGGATAGGGGGCATAGGGTACGAAACCATTTTAGGCCAATTCCCAACATCGTTCTCACAGTCCAAGCTGTACGGCAGCATTTCCCATGGCTAGTGGAGTAGCAAGATAACATGTACTTCCTCTGTTCCAAATTGTAGGTCGTTTTGGGATTTCTAGATGCATTCGTTTTGCTATGCACCTAGACATAGTGTATAATTAGGTGCATAGCAAAAGTAATGTATCTAAAAAAGCCAAAGTGAACTACAATTTGGAACGGAAGCAACGGTTACGCTATTTTTCCTTTTCATTGCCATCATTTATTCCACGCACTGCTATCAGTTCAAGTTACCTATGTACACCCTGATGCAATCGTGCATTGGATAGATGGGCAATGGATATCCAAACATTCTGCGCCAGATCCTGCCTTTCTCCAAGTAGTTCAGGATATCCTGTTGCTTCCCATGCCTATAGTACTAGTAGGAACTACAACAATGCAGAACTAGAGTGTTTAGAGAGGGAGAAAGAAGAAAGAAATTCCTGATATACATAAATACACAACTGCATGACAAACTAAAATGGAACGGGAGAATGCAGCAAGTCCTGCACACCATCCCCTTTTATATGCCCATATGTCTATAGAACTTTTGTCAAATGGCCGGTGGCAGCGCCAATGTGTCATACTCATAAAGGACAGCAAGCCTACTGCAGTAATCACGCCAGTGTGTTAATACTTGATAGTAGGCATCCAGTGGGTTATTATTTCAGGCAGCTTTGATGATGTGTAGAAATAGTAGGAAGGCTGGCTGTGTGTAACATTCTTGAAAGCTTAACTATTTGGGAAGAGTGGAGTAGGTTTGGACATTCGGGAAGAAATAATGCAGGGATGCAGGAATCAATGGGGACAATTTGTTGGTTACAGCAAACTTAGCAACAAGCTGTTGGAGATTGATGGACAGGGTTCATTGAGACATCATATATATAGTATAATTTGTTCAGGAATTTGGAATTAAGATGCATATGCACTAACAAGTTCATGCATTTATATATTGTGTTGGCAAAATAATCATGAGCATAATCAGTTTGTTTGTGGATGCATGGTAAACAACAAGACTGAGGTGCAGAGCATAATCAGTTTGTTTTATATCCACTGCTTGCTTCATTAGAATGTGATGATGTTGTTTTGTGTCAACTGCTTGCTTCATATTATAATATGATCATTAACTAAATTTAGGTAAATTTATAAGCTAGTGCATACCACCTTCTTCCTTGCGCACTGCCACACACACTCTTAGTTTGACTCTGCAGTTTTTCTTGGGAGCACAACTTGAGGTGAACCAAGCAAGATCATGGCTATAAGTGAGTGCGTGCCCGTAGTGATGTGTTGACGTATAAGCTAGTGCATACCACCTTCTTCCTTGCGCACAGATGATCTTAGTTTGAGAGTGCGCAGTTTTTCTTGGGAACACAACTGAGGTGAACCAAGCAAGCGTGGCTATATTGAGTGAATGCTGGTGATCTCTTTTTTCATTTCTCCATCACCAAATGCATGCAAAATATATATAAATGCAAATGAAGTTAAATATAAATTGGTACCCGGGTAAATATTGGTGTCGATTGCTAGTTCGAAAAAGAATGGACTTTAGTGGAACAATCAACGCCAGTTTGGATTGGTGAGTCTCATCTGAACGATGAAGCAGAGAATGACGGAGCCAAGAGTGCTATACAGCTTAAACTCTGATCTTCATAATCTCTCTAAAACCGCAGCATCTCACAGCTGAGACGTTACAGAGCATACAAATCGGAGCTGGGTTGAGGGGCGAAGGACAGAAAGACGTTGTAATCTAGCTCCTCCTCTCTTCCAAATACCTCCCATGCCTAGCTAAAATGGCTTGGATCTAGTAACGCGTGCACCTGACCCAAGCAGAATACCTCACTTGAAAATCAACTAGAAGGAGACAACTAACAACAACTTGGTTTCTGTTTGCATGTCCCATTTTTATGGTCGATCAAAAGGGCCACGGCCCCACTTGTAATACATGCTTGTCAGGATAGACAAAAATCAAGCATCATAATTGCTGATAGACTAATTATGGTGAGAGAGGTGGAGTCTAGGCTAGTTGGTGATTAGTACTTTCTTTGGGCTCTGCTTGTCGCTCAATGAGTTCATCCAACCAGCAGCTTCCTAAAACATGGCTCGGCTTCTCCTTCATGGTACTGCAATTGAAAAGCAGCCTGCCAGTTACTACGGATAGAGGCAAATTAAAAAAGACCACGTCACACCAGCACCTTTGCAGTACCATGGAGTACCATGGAGACGAGATGAGTAAGTTGCAAATTAAAAAGATCACGTTACACCAGCATATATGAGCTGGCTAATTTTAGTTGTTTCAATAGTGTTACATCAGAGAATAAGCTGAAACAAGCCAAAACAAGCATATCTCTCACAATGGAACACTGACCGGAACATCAACATGGCTTTTTAATTTGCAGCCCGCCAGCAGCTTCCTTGAAAGCTTAATTATTTGCGAAAGGGTGGAGTAGGTTTGGACATATTTTTTTTGGATGCAGGGATAGAAATAATTCGTTGCTTACAGCAAACTTAACAACAAGCTGTTGGAGGTCGATGGACAGGGTTCATTTGAGACCTCATATATATATAATTTAATTTGTTTAGGAAAATCAAATTAAGATGCATATGCACTAACAAGTTCATGAATTTATGTATTGTATTGGCAAAATAATCATGAGCATAACCAGTTCGTTTGTGGTTGCATGGTAAACAACCAGACATGAGCTGTGTAGAGCATAATCTGTTTTTATGTCGACTGCTTGCTTTGTTAGAATGTGATGATGTTGTTTTGTGTCATCTGCTCGCTTCATACTATAATGTGATTATTAACTAAATTTAGGTAAATTTATAAGCTAAGCGCATACCACCTTCTTTCTTGCGCACACACGCTCTTAGTTTGACACTGCAATTTTTCTTGGGAGCACAACTTGAGGTGAACCAAGCAAGAGCATGGCTATAATTGAGTGCATGCCCGTAGTCTCTTTTTCATTTCTCCATCGGTTAATACATATAGAAAATATAAATGCAAATAAAGTTAAATAAAAATTGGTATCCATGGGTACATATCGGCATCAATTTCTTGTTTTGTTGAATCTTGAAAAGAATGAAGTTTGATGGAATAATCAATTCCAGTTTGGATTGGCGAGGCTCATCTGAAGATGAAGCACAGAACCAAGAAGCAAACAGCGCTATACAACTCGAGCTTGGGTCTTCAGAATCTCTCTAACAGTCGCCCCGCTCGATCTTGTCAGTGTCTCCATGGGTGTTGGCTGTAATGTAGTGTCACTTCGGCAGTCTGGATCCCATTTGCAGCAACATGCAGCTAACACTTGCCATCGTAACCAAACTAATACGCTTATCTGCTCTGCTGCATCTTACTTCATAGATGATTGCATCGCCGAAGTTGTCCAATACTTCCAAATACTTCCCATGACTAGATAAATCTGACTTGGATCTAGCTACGACGTGCTCCCGACCCAAGTAGAATGCCTCACTTGCATGGAACCTGTTGTATCCAGAAGTTTGTTCTGACAGAGAGTGAAGCAGAGGAAATTTTGTGTTGCGGGAGTGTAAAGTGGGGATGAACTAGACGGGTACAACTAACAACTATTTCGTTTCTGTATGCATGTCCCATTTTTATGCACGACCAAAGGGCCTCGGCCCCACTTGTAACACGTGCTTGTCGGGATAGAGTAATTATGGTCATAGATGTGCTAGAGCTGAAGCCTAAGGCGGTTGGTGATTAGTAATTTCTTTGGGCTCTGCTTCTCCCTCAATGAGTTCATCCAGCCAGCAGCTTCCTAAAACATGGCTCGGCTTCTCCCTTCATGGTACTGCAATTTAAAAGCAGCCTGCCAGTTACTACGGATAAAGGCAAATTAAAAAGACCACGTCACACCAGCATCTTTGCAGTACCATGGAGTACCATAGAGAGGAGATGAGTAAGCTGCAAATTAAAAGATCACGTTACACCAGCATCTATGAACATTTTAGTTGTTTCAACGGTGTTATATCAGAGAATATGCTGAAACAAGCCAAAACAAGCATATCTCTCTAAATGGAACACTGACCGGCACATCAACATGGCTTTTTAATTTGCAGCCCGCCAGCAGCTTCCTACTCCCTCCGTCCTACTGACTTTGTCACCCTGGTTTCCGTACCATCTTATTCGATGCTTCGTCTTATTCAAATTTTTTGCACAAATATAATTTATCTTTTTACGACTTATTTTATCAATGAAGATACTTGAATATTGATTATTTTATTTTATAATTTATAAAAATATTTTGAATAAGACGGATGGTCAAATATGAAGTTTAAAAGTCAAAAACGTCGGTCAGCATGGGACGGAGGGAGTAGAACTTTCTGCTGCGCAAATCACTTATATCATCTTGCCTCTCAGACAATCTTACCTGACTGCCTTTATCAAACAAATAACTCTCAATTGTGCCATCAGGAACAAAGTCCTGTTACGGCTGATAATATGTTTCAGTACTTAATATTGGAACCAGCTCATTATCCGTTGTTGTGGTACACAAGTGGGTGCCAATGCCAGTTTCAGAACTAAAGTGTTGCTTTTCAGAACTAAAGTGTTGCTTCACAAACATTGCCTTTTTTGCAGAAAAGATGTACACTTGAACAAGGGGTGCTTTCGTATGACTCCACGTGAAACAATTAATATATTGAAGGCTTCGACACAAAGCTGAGCCTGGTGTCAATTATGCTTCAGATATTGCCACCAGAATTGACACTAGGCTCAACGGGATTTTTTTTTTAAAAAATGCCTAGCTAAAACCCACTTGGATTTTGCCTAGCTACAACTAACACCTATTTTGTTTCTGTTTGCATGTCCAATTTTTATGCTCGATCAAAGAGCCTCGGTCCCTACTTGTAATACATGCTTGTCAGGATAGGCTAAACGCATGCATCATACCTGATTATAGAATAATTATGGCCAGAGATATGCTGCTGCTGTCCCAGATGGCTACAATGTAGAGTTCTTCAAAGCTTTCTGGCACATCCCAAGATTAGACATTAAAGAAATGTTAGATGAGCTATATAATGGTAATCTAGATCTCTGGAGACTAAACTATGGAGTTATTATTCTTTTACCAAAAGTGAAGCCAGCTACCACAATCAAGCAGTTTAGGCCAGTTTCAGAACCAAAGTGTTGCTTCACACACATTGTCCTTTTTTGCGGAAAGGCAGTACACTTGAACAAGGGGTGTTTTCATATGATTCTACATGAAACAATTAATATATTGAAGCCTTCGACACAGAAGTTCCAGTTCCAGTTAGCATTTGAACCGCAAAAAGACAGACAAGCGATGCAATTCAGCCAGCAAGAGATACCGACTGCCATAAGTAAAGCTTAAGCTTAAATGTTGTTCACGTGCATCCTGTTCGCGATCTCGTTGAATTCCTGTTTACAGATGTTGCCGCTTCTCTCGTCTTAGCACTCGAAGGCTGAACATGCATGGTTTCACTCCCCACTTGACTAGAATTGACACCAGGCTCAATGGGATTAATAAACTGCTCTGAAGCAGTTTCACAAACGTTTGCATCCAACCCTCCCATCTGCCCTGCTGTATCTCATGTTGCTGGTGTTACAGAGGATACAAATGCCAGTGAGGTCGAGGGCAAAAGGACAGAAAGACGCTGTAAGCTTGCTGCTCTCATTGCTGAAGTAGTCCAATACTTCCAAATGCTTCCCATGCCTAGCTACATGAACCAAACCCAAGCAGAATGCTTCACTTGCATGCTTCGCTAGACAGAGAAGCAGAGGAATTTTTGTGTAGCGGGAGTGTGGAATGGGGATGAAATGGAAGGAAAGAACTAGCACCTTGCTATTTCATTTCTATTTGCACGTCCCACTTTTATGCTCGATCCCCACTTGTAATACATCCCCACTTGTAATATATGCTTGTCAGGATAGGCCGATCGCTTGCATGACAACCTCATGATAGAGTAATTATGGCCAGAGATATGCTGCAGCAGCAAAGTCTGGGGCAGTTGGTGGTAATACTTTCTTTGGGCTTCTCCGCAACATATATAAATATCAGGTTTTTTGCTCCGCTCTCTTCTCCCTTGTGACAACTGCATGACAAACAGCTTCATAAATCTGTTGTCTGCCAAGACAGTCTGACCCTGCTCTTTGTCTGTTGTCGCTGGACAAGTGGTGCCACCGCCAGTTTATTAAGGACCCATACATGTCGCGTCACACACATTATCCTTTTTTCTTTTGCAGAAAGGAGCAAATAACACTTGAACAAGGGGTGTTTTCTTATGACCCCACAAGAAACAATATATATTGAAGCCTTGTACACAAAAAATAGCAGTATATAATATAGCCTACCGGCAGTTAGGAATTGGACTGAAAGCCTAGTAGTATATATAATAAAGAGAATTTTTACGGTGCTTGGGAGGAACCGTTGAATTGCGTTTTACCGGTTCCTCCACCTAATTCTCGTCATTAAGGGTAGATTAGTACTTTATTAATCTATAGCTTCTCAGTTTTTTCCCGTAAGTCAGCTTCTCCAGTATAGAGGAACCGCATAGCCCAGTCAGGTAGTTTCGCCGCCGCGTCGCCCATCGTAGTTTCGCCCGGAGGGATCCCCGCTACGCCGCCGCCGCCGCCGGCGTCAACTGCCATCACGGTGCCTGCGCCCGCCACGCTCTCGCCCTCAACCTCCCACTCGCTCTCCACCTCCTCCCCAGCCCGGCAGGTTCCTTTTCTTCTCCCTCGGCCGCCGCCCCGCACATCGCGCCGCAGCCGGCATACCTTGCCCGGTGGGTGCAGCACGAGGTGGATTCGGCCACCCTGCCCTCCTCTTCGCGAATCACCTGGAACACGGGATCGGGGTGTCTGCCGCCTGCTAACGGCGACATCCCACCGTGCTTGTACAGCTCGCCAAAGAAGTCCCAGGTAATGTTCTTTCCAATTCAGTTTCTTTGCTTGTGTTGGCAACTATGTAGCTGTGATCCTATTAATGCATAGGTAAATTAGTGGTTGCTGATGCTTTGTGCCCGGTTCTGGCACAAGAAGGAACAATTCAGAGAAGGCTATTACTATGCTATAGTTTGATTTCACCGATTGGTAGCTGGAGATGGTTGGTACTTTGTATCAAAGTTCAGAAAAAAGTGGATGGGACAAGCCAGCGGCAATAATGTGGTGGTTCAGGAGTAATTCTCGCAGGAAATCTGTAAAAATAAATAAATAAATTGTTTCTTAGTTCTTTTGCTAGCTGTGCAATCTACACATAATGGTGAAAAAGTGCATTTTTTTGGTCAATGTTTAACTAGCCCATTTTATTTGTGAAGCCATTCAGATTTTTCTGATGAAACTTAATTCAGAGCTTATCCTTTTGCCGTTTTCCTTTTGGATTTTTAATTCAGTTCTTAAGTGAAATAATTAATTAGTTAGATCCATTTTGTCTTGCAGCTATAAATGTGCTATTGTCTTGTTGTACCTCATGTCTAGATGTTGTAATCTGAACAGAGCTCTGAAACATGTTGCACCAATCCTTGCTAGTAGTAGTATGTTTTTATCCCTGCCTGGCGCTTAAAAATATCCCCACCTCACGTCGTTGGCCTAAAAGTCTGGATGAGATTTTTTTACTTACACTCTGATTTGCAGTTGGGTGCTTAGGAATTGAGCTGGGGACTTGGGTTAACCATGATCTGAAATATAGCATATTTAAACTAGCATAGTGTTACAACAGGTGGCCTAGTGTCTCTGAATTATTGGATTCAAATTTCAGTTGCTAGCAGACAGGGGATTTTTATACTTTACAGAGGAACATCTTATATTCAGTTGTTTCTTTCGTTCATGGCATTTACCACCCTCTAAGAAATTGCAATTGTGCTCTAGTAATGCTTTGCTCTGAAGCCTGAAATTGTTTACTTCATAATCTAACTAACAATATGTTCTGCATTTGTCTCTGATGTGTAATATCTGTATGTAATATTGCGAATGATGCCTATAGTTGCCCATTCTTATCAAAATCAAATTCATCTGATTTTGATCCAAGGGACTGATGTTTTGTATATTCTTATGGCAGAATGATGATGGCGAGCTATGGGATCCTACATCCATTCTAACAGCTGCGCTGATGTCCTTTTACGGCAGTACCAAGCCACTGGATAAGTCATGCCATGTAATGGGTTTTGGCTATAATCCAAGCATCAGTCCTAAGACCATCCGTATTGCTGCAGTGATACACTTTGATGGGAACATGAAGCCCTGGGACCTGACTGACGAAATGGAAATTGAAGGCGTGCTTTACTGTAGTATTAGGTGTTTGTTTATGGTTTTGATTGATGTAGCTCTGGGAGCTCACTGAAGCCGTTTTTCACTTTGTATAAAGGCATATTGGAGTAATGATGTTTTAATTGAAATTTCAGTTTGTCTGAGAACTTTGTCTATTTTAATGGCCTGGGAATGTAAATATATATGTGTCTTTTATTTTTTTTTACTAGATATCAACTTGGTTCAGTTATAACAAGAGTCCAAGGTTACTGTTGCTGCCGAAGTCACAGTAATTCACTACAAGGACCTGCACATTTGCAACAGCAGTGTGTGTTGTCTCCTGATTGAAATCAAGCATGATAAAAAAATGCCAACTTATAAGATTGATCTCATACCCTTGCTCATTAATTTCGCATTGTAGCCAGAGATATATGCTGCTACGTTCAAAAGAAATGGAGAGATATGGACCTGCTAGAAGGAAGTTTTAGAATGGAGGCTACTCCCCGGCTAGACAATGCTGTTATTTCACCACAAAGGTCAAAGCTGTATTTCCTTTTAAAGGGAGTGCACATTTCATACAAGCCCCTCACATTAATAAATGCACCTAGCTAAGCATGAGCACAGCAATTACTGAAGTCAAAACAACATCTCTTAGGATAGTACTGCCCTCCTCTCTCACATCACAAGAAAGGGCAAGAAAAAGTTGTACACTAGTTAATCGCCGGACCACCACTAACAAAAGGTTATGGAGGAAAGGATCTGGATGCCAAAAGTTGTTATCTGCATAAACAAGAATAATAAAGGCTGTATGGGCAGTCCCCACACAATCTGACTTCCAGATTATATAGTGAAGGAAGTTGTGAACCTGGTATCAATCAAACAAGTCTCCAGGCAGCCATTGAAACGGGACTATGCAACAAAAACACTGGAACAACCGGCGATGAGCAGCAGCGTCGGCATGAGCTCATTTGAGCTCCTCCTCATCGTCCTCGCAATCACTGAGCAGGTCGTCAATGGCCTCAACATGCGTCATGCTTGACCCAGCGCGCCATCTTGGCGGTCTCCCTGCTGACCTGCACCTGGTCCTCCAGCGCCTTCCCGAGCCGTCGCGCGCTTTGCTCCCTGAGCTCGCTGACCATCTTCCTGTTCTCGTCGCCCCACTCGTCGGCGCGCGACGCCGAGGACGTTGCTGGACCCGTGGTGGACCTTCTTCGTCTTGGCCTTGGCCGACGGTGCCCTCTCGCAGGGGTCTTCTTGGGGAGAAGCGAGCGGCACGCTGGCGGCGGCGGCGGCAGCGACGGGGGGGGCGGCGGTGGAGGAGTCCCTCCCCCTGTTCCGCTCCGCAGCGTCGGTCACCCCGTGGCGCCGACCCGAACAGCCGCTCCAGGTCCTCCTGCCGTCGGGCGGCGTCGTGGACCCGGGTGCGGGGGCGGAAAGCAAGAGCCTGCGCGGCGAAGACCCGCCGTCGTTCGTCTCCGCATGGCCCGCGGGGCGCACGGCGGGTGGGTGGTGGTCCTCACGGGGAGCAGGAGCAAGAGGCGGCGGGGGGCGGCGTGGCGCGACGCCCGCGGGGGGGCTGGGACGGGGACGGCGGTGGGGGGTGGGGGTGGGGGTGTGTGTGTGGACGAAGCACGGCGGGAAGTCGCGGCGTGCGTGGCGTGAGCGAGCGGGGATTTTTTTTTTTTTACATGACGACGAGTACTGGAACCCGATTCAGAAGCAGCTTTTTTGATTCACATGAAGTTAGGAGAAGCTGCTCACTAAAAAGACCGTTATACCCTTCAATATTTATTATAATTCAGTTCCTATACCATGGTTCCTATCCGCCACTTGGTTCCTCCTATTTGGTTCCTCTAGCTTTTTAACCATTGGATCACACCAAATGGATGGCCCATATTAATTCCAAGCGCTGTAAAAACTCTCATATAATAATACTTGTTTCATCATGTCAAATTTACATCAGAGGGGAGTAGTATGTAGTATAGCCTAGAGACGAGCAATGTAATTCTGCTAGCAAGAGATACTGACTACGTTGAAGTAAAGCTTGAATCTTATTCTCCTGTTTAATGATACTGCAACTTCTAACTTTCAAACTCACAGGTTGCAGAGCAAGAGCTAGCACCTGGTCACGACGATCGATCTGACTGATGGATGAGGTTGTGATGAGCCAGCATGGAACAAAAGGAAGAGATGCATTTGGTTCGGATCCCATAATATTGCTCTCATATTGTTTCAGATCAGATATCTGAGTGAAGTAATACAAATTAAACAAAAACAAAGACAGAGAAGAAGGAAAGATTCATCAAGACTTTTTTTTTTTTTTTGTAGCTCTCCGACTCAACCTAGAAAACCTGAAATCTGAACATTTATTGGAGAAAAGCCACAGTACCAGACTAACCGGTGATGCTGCAGAATCACAACAGCATCAGAGTCATGGTGTTGGACTAATTGGGGGATGCAAGAATGTTGGTCGATGTAGCTGGTCGCAGGACAGCTTCCACTTTTATATAGGGTTATATGTGCCGCTGTTGTCAAAATGGCTAGTGGATGACAGCCCCTATAGTTGTCATTATATGACTTCAATGCAAGGTGCAGAGTTTGCAGTTGCATCCACCATGGAATTAAGAGCCGTGAAGTGCTACAAAGCATGGGCACCAGGTTCGCAAGCTGCCACCTGCTCGCATCACGCTCGAACCACAGATCTCCATGTAACCTTGATTCATATGTTGTACAGAAATTTGACACACAGATTCATTTTATCCACATTTTCTGATCTGTGCAGCTACCTAACTAGTCCATTTCAAAGACTAGCTCACTGCTGCCTGCTGAGCATTTGGATTATGTTACCTGCCACACTGATGACAGAAGTCGTAGAGCAGATGGCTGATGTGCACATCTCCATGCGGCCGGCCCCCCTCTCTATCTTGGCCAGCGCTACGCTTGATTTGGTGCCTGCTCGTTGAGGACTCACTGCTAGTGTTCAACTGGGAACAAGCGCGACTAAAGAGAAGAAGCTCGTGGCCAAACTTCTGGTACCTCCCATGCTTATTTAAGATCGACTTTGGTCTAGCTGCATCGAAACAAGTTGCATCGATTGTTCTGTCTAATGCTTGTGTGCTGGGGACTCTTATAGCAGTTGAAAGAACTAGAGTGTGTTTATACAGCATAGGGACATAAGTTGGGGGATGAACTTCAGGGCATAAAGCAAAGGAGGTGGAGTTGGGGGATGCACTTCAGGGCATAGAACTAATTGGCTGCCTGTGGCTTGTGTCTGAGGCCCGATCGTTACATATTACAGTATTTATGCTCCTCATCAAATGGCAGCACCGCAGCAGCACCTATTCATCATATATACATGCTTGATAGGACGACCCAAATCATAATACACTCTGATTGAATAATTACATCCAAAAGATATGTTACCTGCCACACAGCTGCCAAACCTTGGCCAATTGCTGAGCAATAGTGCAGTAAATTGATACTCACCAATTTAGGTACTCCCTCCAGACTCCCAGCCATGTTTCTAAGTAAATAAAATTATTATTTACTACATCTAACTGAAAATAAATCAATTCCTTGAATATCACCCTAACTCAAACTGTTTTATGTATGACCATCTTTTATGCGAAAATGGTGACAACATTCATGACACCAAAGAAGTTTATTGCAAAAATGTATTTCATTCACCAACTTGGGGTTTTTTTTTTAATCAATTTGATCAAACTTTAAATAGTTTGACTTAGGGAAAAAGCTATAAATCGATCATAATTTGAGGTGGAGGGAGTATTTCTAGGCTGGTAACTGAGCAATATAATTACTAGTATCACTAGACACTGCATGAAATATATTTTTACAACCATTTGGCATCATAAATGGTGCTATGGTGCTAAATTCAATCAAACTTCAAAAGTTTGATCTAAGACAATTAGAGAGGTTGATTTTGTTTAGGACAGTCCCAACACATGCTTGCCCATATCATTTCTATAGTCGAATGACTTGAAACCAAGTAAAAAAAACTTTGATGTCATCCAATAAAATTAATGAGCGTGGAGAGGATAACTAGAGGAATAGTTTCTCATATGAGAAACAATGTTCTTTTGCTCCAACGCTTGAAGAAACGACCGATTTTGTGTTTCGGGCAAAATTTAGATTGTATCGTGTAGCAACATGATAAGCTGCAGGGGAGAAAAGGACCATATGCTCGCCACTTTGCACGAAGGGGGCGCATGGATCTACAATTTTTTTTTTTTTGAGATTACACAGATACAACGCTGACGCTCAACACGCACGCACACTCACCCATGAACACACGTACGCAAACCCTACCCCTATGAGCACCTTCAAGGACTGTGCCGGCAATCTTGAAGTTCACGAAGTCACCACAGGCGCCTCGCTGTCGACGGGGACGTCGCCTAGTACAAAATTTATTTTAGGTGAGACCCCCTCAGGCGCATGGACCTACAATTACCACTAGTACAAAATTTATTTTAGGTGAGACCCCCTCAATCACTCCGTGGTGGGGCACACCGTTTGCCCGCCACATTAATCGCCGGCTAGGCACCCACTAGGCCGCATTAATTATTAACCATGACGGGCATCTTTAAAGGCCCATCACTGAAAATTGTGGCCCAGTTCTGCGCCCAGACAAAGCCCAAAAGACCAGTTTCATGGACAAGTATATAAACAGAAGTTAGGGTTGGGTTCACTCAATCTGACCCTCACACCCTCTCCCTGTCTCAGCCGTCGGCACGAGCGTCTCTCCTGATACCGCGTTTCCTCTCCCTTCCTCCATCCACGGAAATAGCCTCCTCCATACCCTCCTCCGTCCACGGAAATACGCTCCTTCATTCTGAAGACCCAAAATTGCTCCATGAGCTAAACATCCTTTACTCCAATTATTTTCATGTTGGCACAATCGAGTGATGGTTGCCATTATCTCTGATCTGAGGATGGATGGAGTTTGATGGAATGATCACCTTACATTTTGCATTTGGAGAAGGCCATACATTATAGAACGTGAGCGTGCCTTAGTTGGTGTCGAAGTCTCTCTCACGCTTTTTTCCTTCATGTCTTTGTTGCATTGACTCTATTTATAAATTACTGACAAATTGGACCCTGATGCTGTCAACATCTGGCCAGAGTTTGCTCTGCTATCAATTCAAGTTGTAGATGTCGCTGAGACCTAGTCAGCCATTGGATAGGGGGCAAACAGTACCAAAACCATTCTAGGCCAATTATTCCCAACATTTGTCGTAGTCCAAGATGTCCCAAAGCCCTTCCCATGACTAGTGTAGTAACAGGATAGCCAAGCCTTAGATCAGCGCCAATACATTCATATTGCATGGTGGCATGCATGGAACACATGTTGGTTTTTGTTTGATGACAAATGCAGAGACGTCAGTGGTGATAATATGTTAACCAGTTTATCCAGTTAAGTAGGCAAAATCAGACTTCACCTCGCTTCAAACTTAACCAGGCGTCAGTGAGATACTCCAACGCATATGGAGCAGTTGTGTATTTTGTTTTTTCAGCTTCGGCCTGATAGGCTCATCAAGGTATTTTGGCCTTAGGAAGAATGGTTATTGATGCCACGTTTACACGTGCATGGGAGAGAAGATAAAATCATGAATGTACTTATACGTTACAGTGAAAGCTCAAGTTGTAGTATTGCTGCTACATGTATGTGAGATCATGTTTGAAACCATGCTACTCTGTGGCTAATCTTAGGATGAAAAGGGAAATTAATGTCGACCTGCTCCGATGTAACCCCAAATGCAATCGTCCATTGGGTATATGGGCAAAGGCTATCCAATAATTCTGTGCCACATCAGGATATCCTGTTGCTTCCCATGCCTATTGTACTAGTAGCAAGCTAAGCCATGGAACTACACCAATGCAGAACTAGAGTGTTTAGAGAGGGAGAAACAAGAAAGAAATGACAAAGTAAAATGGGTGAGAGGTTGCAGCAACTTGCTGCACACCTTCCCCTTTTATATGCCTATATGGCTATAACACTTTTGTGGAATGGCCAGCGGCAGCACCCATGCACTAATACAGAATTGTCTATCACTGCCGGGCTCTAACCCCCTTCACTGCCGAAAACTGAACCGGGCAGAACCATAGCGGTAGTGATGTGGGGTTTGAAACACTACCGGTCAAAACACCGGCGCTGATGCGAGTAGAGACTGCCGGTTTGATATCGAACCGGCAGCGCACTGTCACCGAACACTGTCGGGTGTTCCACGACCCGGTAGCATTTTTGATCCAAGCAATGCAGGTTCGGAAGTCAGCCGGCAGAGTTGATATTGGGAGCACCGTCGGGCTTTAAATCGAACCGGACGAATCTGGGAGATAACACTATCGGGTTAGACTGAGCCGACGGTTGTATCGAAGAGCTAACAATGGCGGCTTACTTTGAACCCGTCGATGAACTTTACATGAACACCGTCCGGCTGATCTCAACCCGACAGCGTTATTAGAGTGTAGACTATCCGGTTGGTTAATGCAGCCGGCGGTGATGTTTCGTCATCTATGACGGTTAGTAATTCAAACCGATAGTGTTTGGTGTAGTTACACTACGGTTTGTATGTCATTCATTGTCGGGCCCATGCCACCCGGCGTTTTTTGTTTAAAATTTGTATAATTTATGAATTTTTTTTTTCCTGAAAATCAGCTACTTTTAATAAACCCATAAAAGCATCATAGATACATTACATGGTTCAAAGGTTACATACAACTAACTCCACCTAATGTTCTACTGAAATTGAGCCTAGGACATCAACTTCCAAATAAGGAAAACAATGACAATAGCCACGGCAAATCAAAACATCTTTCATAGGCCAAGTCGCAATTCGATTGTCTTCATATCTATGGGGAGAGGCTTCTCATCGATCTCGAGGCTGGTTGATAGTGAAAGTTTTCACCATAGTAGGCCCCAAAAGCTTCAGCTTTTAGTCTTGTATTTTTGTAACAATTACGGGGTAGCCCGAGACTTGAGCAGAGCAATCTTCCCTGTGTTCGATAGATCCCCTGCCACTTGACCAACATGCACTACATACCACACCATGTTTGCCTATACATGCAGCCAAAATAGGATGTTAATGCTATGCCATTCGGAATGTTGTGCGGCAAGATTTTGAACACCACCAAACTCATGAATTTCAACATCTATCTCATTTCAATCACAATTCCATGTCTTCAATCATTGCCGTAAAAATGACCACAATGTTTAAATCTAATTTGTTCACCATAGACCAATTAAAATACTTTTGGCACTATATTAGGATCCCGAACTGTTTGAAAGCAAAATCTAAATACAAAAAGGAAATAGCGGGCTGGATTTATCAACACGGGCATTTCAACGAACAACTCAAAGGCGTGCAGACCGACGACTCACGGAGCTTCCGCGGCGTCCGTCGCGCCTCTTCTTGTCTCGGCGGTGCGAGACGCAGGCATCCTAGAAGGAAGCGAGAGGGCGCGGACGGGCGTTCTTCCGGCGAATCGAGCTCGAGGTCGTCCAGTGCGGTGTCGGGCGTGAGACGGGGACGGCGGGAGGTTGCAGACGGCGGTGCGGTGTAGCGGCGGTCCCCGTCGACATGGACGAAGAACAAGCGGGCGAGGCGAGGCGAGAACAACGGCGGATTAGATCTCATTCTCATAGGCAAAATCTCGAGGAACTAAATGGGTAATTAGTTCTCACCGGTGGAAGGGCGCGGGGCGCCGGCGCGGCGTTGGGGACGTCGGAGAAGAAGAGAATGGAGGGGGCGCGGCGCGGGGGCGACGGACGACTGCGGCGTGTGTGGGGGTGGTGCTCCGTCGGCGACGCTGGTGGGGAACGATTGGGGCGCGGGGTTGAAATGACCGAAAATTTCAGCTGCCCAAGCCGGCTATTATATATCGTCGAGGTCGAACGAATGGCGCGGGGTTCAAATGACTCGTGAAATTTTCACCTCGCGGCGCCCATTTCTATAGTTAATCACTGCCGGTTTAACAAAGAGCCCGGCAAAGGTTAAATTATAGGTTCACTGGTTTCGTATAAACGTCGGGCTGACCCGACGGTGATCGGTATTCGTTGCCACCTACCACCGCTCATGGTGATAAGATCACACTGTTGCCACCTACCACCGCTCACGGTGATAAGATCACATTGTTGCCACCTACCACCACTCATTCCCACCTACCACCGCCTATAAAAACAGCCCCACGCAGAGAGAGTCTTGTATGGCGAACCGTGCGCCGGTGACCTCTTCGTTATTTGCCAATTCTCCTATCCACATATATGGCCTCTATTTGGGAGAAAGCCATCCACATAAACATTTTATCATGGGTAAACCGTGTATACAAAGCAGTACTAGAAGGGTGTTTTGAAGATTAAGCTACAACGTTGCTACGTAAGGGGTGTGATGCTCGTGTAACGCCATTGTTGCATGGACTGCCTTTAGACGGAAAAGCGGGAGCAAAAGTAGCATGCATTCTTGTGCTTCGTCGAGATGAGAGCCCCGTCTCTGTCGGGCCGGGCCTTTTTTAGACATTGGTTCTTCACGAGGTCCCATCCGCCTTACTTAGATCGAGTAAGCATAACGTGTAGCATTGTAACCACCTCGGGCATAGGTGCTAGAAGGGTGTTTTTGATGTGGTTATTTCTTAATGTGTTTGTACACTTTGATTATTGTACCGTGTCAATTGTAATCTTAGGTCTTTCTCGATACATATTTTTATAATTAGGTCTTTCTGATCCATATTTTTATTATTAGATTTTCCTATGTGATAAACGCGATAGAAGGAGGTTAATTAAAGCTTGAAAACTTATAAATTTCGCACCAACCTACACACACCGAATTGCCTCCTAGGACACATAAGGCCATGTGGGAAATTTTGGCACCACTGCTCATAGTGGGTAACCCCAGTTCAACCTGTAATTACTCCTGTCGTCGTAGAAAATTCAATTTAATTGAAAAAATACCAAACCTTGTCCGAAAAATCTCAAACATCGTGCTTCCTTCACACGTGGCATGTGCACGTCTAAGAAAAAGTTTGAGGCCGAGACCACACCGGAACGAAGATGACCCAAGATATCTTATGGATGTAGTTGTCGGTCATGCTTCGGATGAAAGGGGTCATGTACCTCGTGAAGCATGTCTACTCCCACAATGTAGAAACGCCTTAAATTTTTTTTTTTACTACCTTGTACACCCAAATTATGCCCCCACATAAGATCTTAGGTCTTTCTCGATCCATATTTTTTATTATTAGATTTTCCTACGTGATAAACGCGATAGAAGGAGAGGTTAATTAAAGCTTGAAAACTTATAAATTTGGCACCAACCTATACACTTGAATTGCCTCCTAGGACACATGATACCATGTGGGAAATTTTGGCACCACTGCTCATTAGTGGGTAACCCCAGTTCAACCTCGTAATTACTCGGGTCGTCGCGTAGAAATTCAATTTAATTGAAAAAATACCAAACCTTGTCCGAAAAATCTCAAACATCGTGCTTCCTTCACACGTGGCATGTGCACATCTAAGAAAAGTTTGAGGCCGAGACCACACCGGAACGAAGATGACCCAAAGATATCTTATGGATGTAGTTGTCGGTCCATGCTTCCGATGAAAGGGGTCATGTACCTCCGTGAAGCATGTCTACTCCCACAATGTAGAAATGCCTTGAATTTTTTTACTACCTTGTACACCCAAATTATGCCCCCACACAAGATCTTAGGTCTTTTCTGATCCATATTTTTATTATTAGATTTTCCTACGTGATAAACGCGATAGAAGGCTGATCACTATCGGTTTTCGTATTTGCAAACCCGGTAGTGTTGTCTCTTTTTCTTTGCCGGGGCACTTCTAAAACCCGGCAAAGATATATTTCAAACCGACGATTATCTTTCACCGCCGTGAGATTACTTGGACCTTTCTTTTTTCACCGAAGTTGAGCGTTTGAATGATGTTTACCAACTTTTCGCTAGTACATAGAGCATTTATATATTTATGTTCGTCCATGAAAGATAAGAAGGGCGTCGAAAAAATAAGAACTGCGCCCGTATTATGATATATAAATGCAAACATCCATTAATTGGAAAGGAACACACACGATTATATATATAGAGGAGCAAGCCGATTACAATATCCGATTACATATATGATAGCAAAGACCTTGAAAAATTTACATATATGATAACAAAGACCTTTCCACGAATAGATCAATGTTATCATCAAAGTGTACAAACACATTTAAAATAAAAAAACGCCGAAGGTAATGTGATTCTTGCCGATGAAATTCGATGGGATTTTGAAAGCCCATCGGTGCCCGTTGAGGTCCCATCGGTGCTGTGGAGGTTTCTTGTGGGAGATCTTTCAAGGAGGGCATAACTCGATTTACATTGAATCCACAAAGAAGGATGCCTTTTACGATAATTATCCGTAATGGCCAAGTTGTGGTTGCATCCAATGACAAAGATGCATAGACATTCGCAGGACAAGATTATATTAATCTATGAAAATCTGCTTTGATCACCAAAGGAGATTTTCATTGAAGCAGATTTTCATAGATTAACATGATCTTCTCTGTAGAATGCCATGTCTCTCATATGGACATGTAAATCCGGTTACTGCCCTCTCAAGCACACAAACCCGGATGGTTCCGTGAATCTCACAGATGTTCTAACCTTCGGTGCTGCTCAATCTTCAGTAAGACTCTTGTAGCACCTCTTGTGTGTGAACCATTTTGGTGGCCTAAGATGCATAAGAATGATATCTGTACGTGGAGGGCTTTCTCCCATAGAGAGGCCATAGATATGTATGTGGAGAGTAGCAAAGAAGATCGAGGAAGAAGAACAGCAACTGAATCCGCAGTATCAAGAAAGAGGACGAAGAGAACTGAATTGCAAACCTAAGGGCCGCACTAGCCGTTTTTATAGGCCGATGCCGTGGTAATGACCGATCACCGCCGGTTTCAAATTGGCACCCCGGCAAGAATATGGAAGTTCATCGCCGGATAATTGGCACCGGCATAAACCAAGCACCGTGGCCGTGGGTACGGAGAACGAGGCAACAGTGCTCTTCGGATTGGTGCAGGTCAGGCGGTCGGGCGCATCGCTCGACCGCTGGACAATGCAAAAATACTGCCGGTGAGTAGTTTTAACCCGCAAAGGATACTCCATAACACCGCCGTGTAGTGGTACACCGGCAAAGGATATATGTGATCACCGCCGGTGATGAAAGTGCACCGGCAAAGTTATATCGACATTGATATAACCCGTCGATGCAAAAGCCAGGTGCTCAGCCTTTTCTCATGGGAAGCGAGACACCGGCCGGTTTAATTAAGCGGAACCGGTAGTGAAGACTAGAGCAACACGATTCTCAAGGCTGCACTCCGTGACGTATCACGAGCCATGACCTACTTGGCGTTCTATATACGCACTATTAAAATGAAAATTTATAATACGGAGTGTACGTGGCGAAGCTTAACGGGTTGGTTGAAATCTCAATGCATTAACGCTGAGATAAAATTAATGATTTCAATAAATCGATTTTTTACAGATATAACTATTTGTTTCACCGATTTGTTAATCACCGCCGGTTCGTGTGTGGGGCCCGACGGTGATCAATGAAGGTGGAGATCGCTGTCGTCCGCGCGCCATTGGAAATTACGCAGCCCAGAATTCGGCCAACACCGTACGGCGCGGGACCGCCGCGATGGACCTTTCTAGCCACCCGGCTAGAGGCGGCGGCCGATGACCTTGCCGCCGGAGCCGCATTCGTGAGGTGATCGAGAGGATTTCACCTCGATCGCCTCCGCCTGCCTTCGGATGCTGAAGGAGCCGGGCGGACGCCATCGCCTTCCACCCCGAAGAAAAGATGAACCACTACGCCTTCTTCGGGTTTATTATTTATGATGATGCGTGTCAATGTTAATTTTCTATCATTTGTGTTCAACCGCTCCCTCGTGGAAACCGCCGGCCGAGTCCTATTTATACGCATAATAACCCCCCCGTCTCCGGTCCGCTCTCCAACACTCCGCTCTCCAAACACACTCCCTCTCTACCCCGTTTTCACCAGCCGGCCGGGTCGGTGACGCCGCCGACGACCGGCATGGATTCCGACCGGCGTAGAAGTTCATCCCGCATCCTCGGCGCCCGCAACAAGCTCAACAGCCAGGCCGACCAAGTTGGCCCCCTCGCCAACGGTGAATCACCGCTTGGAGGAGAAGTCCATCGACAAGGCTGCCGACCGGGCGGAGAAGATCATCCCATCGCACGCCCTCGCCGCCCGCAACAAGCTCAACAGCCTGGCCGACCAAGTTGGCCTGCCAATCCGAATCAACACTTGGAGGAGAAGTCCATCATCGCCCTCTAGATCGAGTACTTGGCCGATAACCTTGCCGAGGGGATACCGCGCCAACTGAGGAGATGGCGCCAAGAAGGCCAGAAGAAGGCTAGGCGGGCGGCCAAGAAGGCCAAAAAGCGCTTAATTAGGCCAGCCGCTTTTTATTTTAATTTATTGTATCGCTTGTTTCTATGACAGTTTAATTTGGTTTGTGTCGCTTGTTAATGGATCAGTCGCTTTGTTAATCGATGCGTGTTAATCTTCAGTTTCTGATTTTTGTTTTACTGTTCCTTTGCTTCCCCTCCCAAATCACTATCGGTTCCAATCAACCCGGTTGTGAATCGCCGAATCGCCATTCGGTTCTAATTCTAACCCGCCAAAGTGATCTGTGTCCATCAAGACCATGCGGGGAATGATTCAAACCGGTAGAGATATAAATCTTCACCGCCGGTATTGGTCGAGTCCGTGGAGATTCTGGTTTGTCCCGCCTTGGCGGTTCATCACTGCCGGGTGCGGTTCATCGCTGCCGGTGGACTAAATTTCGGCAAAGGATACCGGCGGTAGTGATGAGCGAATCTGTAGTAGTGATGTGTCATACACATAAAAGGACAGCAATCCTGCTGCAATAATCACTCCAGTGTGTTTAATTATTTTGGAACAGTGGATTGGGTTTGGACATTTGAGAAGAAAAATGCATGGCTATAATTGAGTGCATGCTCTCGTTGTCTCTTTTCATTTCTCCATCGGCCAATGCATACAAAATATATAAATGCAAATGAAGTTAAAAACAAATCGGTATCCGTGGGTACATATCGGTGCCGATTTCTAGTTTTGTTGAATCGGGATAAGAATGAACTTTCATGGAATAATCAACTCCAGTTTGGATTTGCGAGGCTCATCCGAACGATGAAGCAGAGAACAACGAAGCAAAGAGTGCAATAAAACTCGAGCTTGGGTCTTCAGAATCTATCTAGCCAAACTCTTGTCGGCGTCTCCATGGGTGTTGGCTGTAGTGTAGTGTCGCTGCGCAAGTTTGGATCCTAGCCAAATTAAATCTCCAATCTGCACTGCTGCATCTCACTTCAGACTCTGTAGTGTCACTTCGGAAGTTCAGAGATGTTACAGAGCATATAAATCGCAGTTGGGTGGGTCAATGGGAAAAGGATTGAAACACGTTATAAGCTAGATCCTCCTTTCATCAGTGAAGTTGTCCAATACTTCCAAATATTTCCCATGCTGATAGCTACGTGCACCTGACCCAAGAAGAATACCTCACTAGCTTGCAACCTGTTGTATCCATGAGAGCAGTGGAAATTTCGTGTAGCGGGAGTGTAAAATGGGGATGAATTGGAAGGAAACAACTAACACCTATTTGGTTTCTGTTTGCATGTCCCATCTCGAAGGGCCTCGGCCCGCTTGTAATATATGCTTGTCACTCAGGATAGACCAAAGGCATGGAGCATATTTGCTGATAGAATAATTATGGTCAAAGATGTGCTAGAGGCGAGCCTAAGGCGGTTGGTGATTAATACATGGCTCGGCTTCTCCCTTCATGGTACTGCAAATTGAAAGCATCCAGCCAGTACCTTGTTGGATAGAGGCAAATTAAAAAGGCCACGTCACACCAGCACCTTTGCAGTACCATGGAGAGGACAAGAGTAAGTTGCAAACTAAAAGACCACGCTACACAGTAGCTTCCATCGTACTGTAATTTATCCACTGATACATAAGCCGCTTGATTTTCCCTGTTTCAATTGTACGTTATATGGGAGAATAAGTTGAAACAAGCGGAAACAAGCATATCTCTCTCCATGGAACACTGGCAGGCACATCAACTTGGCTCAGCCCGCCAGTAGCTTCCTAAAACTTTCCGCTGCGCAAATCACTTCTACCATCTTGCCTCCCAGGCAATCTTACCTGACTGGCTTTATCAAACAAATAAGTCTCAATCGTGCCATCAGCAGCAAACTCCATGTTACGGCTGCTAATATGTTGCAGTACACAAGTGGTGCCACTGCCAGTTTCATAACCAAAGTGCTGCTTCACACACATTGTCCTTTTTTGCAGAAAGGCAGTACACTTGAACAGGTGTTTTCATATGATTCCACAGGAAGTAATTATATATTGAAGCCTTCGACAAAAAAGTTCCAGTTACAGTTTGGATTTGAACGGAAAACAGAGTAGTATTCTTGTTCCATTTTGCTAAATTTATATCATGAGTGGAGTAGTATATAATATAGCCGACAGACAAGCGATGCAATTTAGCCAGCAAGAGATACCGACTGACATAAGTAAAACTTTAGCTTAAATCTTGTTCACTTGCATCCTGTTGGCGATCTCGTTGAATTCCTTTTTACAGATATTGCCGCTTGTCTCCACTTGGCACTCAAAGGCTGAACAAGCAAGATTTCACTCCACACTTGACCATAATTGACACCACGCTCAATGGGATTAATAAACAGCTCGGAAGGAGTTTCACAGACGTTTGCATACAACCCTCCTATCTGCCCTGCTATAACTCATGCTTCACTTGCATGCTCACTAGTAACGAAATGATTTTTGAAAGCACTTGCAAAATCTTTTTCCGTGGGCGGGCACTTTTTTTGCCCGCCACGGAAAATACCCCGCCACGCCCAGCTTTTTTTTTTTTTTACGCGTTTTTTGCCTGTCACGGGAAAGATTTTTACGTGGCGGGCACCTTAACACGCACGCCACGCAAAAATAAAATCTTTACGGGCGGGCGTGTTAAGGTGCCCGCCACGTAAAAATTTCCCGTGGCGGGCATCTTAAAAAGCCCGCCACGTAAAATGAGAGGCCCAACAGCCTGAACGAGGCCCGATAACATGTTCGCATATATATACACACAGAGTTAGGGTTTGGGAGCCGCCGCCACTGCCTCTCGTCCAACTCCCCGTCCGCCCCACCTCCCTCCGTCCGCCATCCCCACCTCTCTCTCTCACTTGCCATCCCCCACCTCTCTCTCTCTCACTTTCGAAGGTCACGGATCCCCCTCCCGGCAAGGCCCCCTCTAGCTCCGCGGCCAGGCGCCCCTCCTCAACTCCGCGGCCAGCGCCCCTCTCAACCCGCGGCCGCGCCCCCTCATCCGCCAATGGCGGCCCGACGCGAGGAACGGCCGGATCCGCGGCGGCGCCCCCACCCGGGCGGCCATGCACGATGGGGCGGCCGATCCGGCGGCAGCGCGCCCGCCCTCCTACTCCGGCAGCCCACGCGAGCCGGACGGCCTAGATCCGCAGCGACGCGCCCCTCCTCCTACTCCGGCGCCACGCTGAAGCCGGACGGGCTGGATCCGCGGTGACGCGCTCCCTCCCTCCGCCTGCGGTCGAGGCAAGGTGGATCGACGACGGCGGGATCCGCAGCGGGTCCAGCGAAGCGGGATCCAAAGCGAGCGGGATCCGGCGGCGTCCAGTCCGCGGTCGGTCGTGGATCCGCGCGGCGTAGGTGTGGATCCGGCGGCGGGTTCAAGCGAGGTGGATCCGCGGCGGGTCGGGCGTGGTGATCCGCGGCGGCGCTCGGTGCCCTAGATGGGCTCGGCGGGCCTCGTCTAGGTTTTTTATTTTTTATTATTTTTTGGCCGTGGCGGCATCATAATATCGCCCGCCACGCAAAATAAATTAAGCGTGGCGGGCATCGGAGCCCGTCACGGTTAATCACGCGATTAACCGTGACCTTTGGTTGGTGACGGGCAAATGTGCCCGCCACGCAAAAACCAAAACGACCGCCACGGAAAACGTTTTAGGTACTAGTGGCTTTGATAGAGAGAGAAGCCGGGCAGTGAAAGAGACTACACTACCGGTTTGAAAATAAGAAACCGATAGTGATGAGCCTTCTATCGCGTTTATCACATAGGAAAATCTAATAAGAAAAATATCGATCGAAAAAAACCTAAGATCTTGTGTGAGGGCATAATTTGAGTGTACATGGTTGTAGAAAAAAAAAAATCAAGACATTTCTACATTGTGGGAGTATACATGCTTCACAAAGGTTCATGACCCCCTTTCATCGGAAGCATGACTAGACAATTACATCCATAAGCTTTGTTGGGTCATCTTCGCTCCTGTCATTTCGGCCTCAAACTTTTTTTTAGACATGCACATGCCGTGTGTGAAGGAGCCACGATGTTTGAGATTTTTTCGGATAAGGTTTGATATTTTTTTTCAATTAAATTGAATTTCTACATGACGACCCCTCGAGTAATTACAGTTGAATCAAGGGTTACCCACTAACGAGCCGCAGTGGTGCCAAAATTTTTCACATGGTCTCAAGTGCCCTAGGAGGCAATTCAAAGTTTTAGGTTGCTGCAAAAATTCATACGTTTGCAAGCTATAATTAACCTCCTTCTATCGCGTTTATCACCTAGGAAAATCTAATAATAAAAATATCGATCGAAAAAAACTTAAGATCTTGTGTGGGGGCATAATTTGGGTGTACATAGTTGTAGAAAAAAAAAATTCAAGACATTTCTACATTGTGGGAGTATACATGCTTCACAAAGGTACATGACCCATTTCATCGGGAGCATGACTAGACAATTACATCTATAAGCTTTGTTGGGTCATCTTCGTTCTGATGTCGTCTCGGCCTCAACCTTTTTCTTAGACGTGCACATGCCATGTGGAAGGAACCACGATGTTTGAGATTTTTCGGAAAAATCTTGATATTTTTTCAATTAAATTGAATTTCTACGCGACGACCCCGAATAATTACAGGTTTAATCAAGGGTTACCCACTAACAGAGCCAGTGGTGCCAAAATTTCTACATGACGACATCGAGTAATTACAAAGTTGAATCGATGATACATGCTTCACAAAAGCATTACAATTAACTAATAGTTCAACACGGTACAATAAGCAAAGTGTACAAACACATTAAGAAATAACGACCTCAAAAACACCCTTCTAGCACCTATGCCCAAGGCCCGACATGAGACGGGGCTCTCATCTCCTAGCGAGGAAGCACAAGAATGCATGCTACTTGGCTCCTGCTTTCCGTCTTCCAGAGGTCCGTGCAACAATGGCGTTGCATGAGCATCACACCCAAAATTACGTAAGCAACGTTGTACCTTAATCTTCAAAAACACCCTTGTAGTACCTGCCAGTATACACTGTCTACCCATTATAAAATGTTTATGTGGAGGGCTTTCTCCCAAATAGAGGTCATATATGTGGATAGGAAAATGGGATAAAAGAAGAGACCAGTCGGCGCGACGTTCGCCATACATGGCTCTCTAGGTGGGCTGTTTTTATAGGCGGTGGTAGGTGGATTGAGTGCCCAACGTGAGCAAAGGGTAGGTGGCAGCAAAGGTCTTATCACCGTGAGCGGTAGTAGGTGGCAACAGTGTCTGATCACTGTGGGATCAGCCGATGTTTAGACCCGACAGGGAACCTTTAATGTAACACTGCCGGTGCTCCTACGCAACTGGCAATGATTAACTATAGATATCAGCATGCGAGGTGAAAATTTCACAAGTCATTTGAACCCCGTTCAGCCTCGACGATATATATTGGCTAGTGCGGCGATCTGAAATTTTCCCAGGTCATTTCAACCCCGCGCCCCATTCGTTCCCCACCAGCGTTGCCGACAGAGCACCACCACCACACATGCCGCGGTCGTCCGTCGTCCGCTACTACACCCCCGACTGCCATTCTCTTCTTCTCCGACGTCCCCAACACCGCGCCGGCATCCTGCGCCCTTCCACAGTGAGAACTAATTAGCCATTTAGTTCTTCGAGATTTTACCTATGAGCATGAGACCTAACTCGCCGTTGTTCTCGCCTCACCTCGCCCGCTTGTTCTTCCTCCACGTCGATGGGGGACCACCGCTACACCGCACCGCCGTCTGCAGCCTCACACCGTCCCCGTCTATGCCTGACGTCGTACCTGCCGCGACCTCGAACTCCTTGATTCTGCCGGAGCAACGCCCCGTCCGCGCCCTCTCGCTTTATCTAGGGCGCCTGCGTCTCGCACCGCCGAGACAAGACAGGAGCGTGCGGACTGCACGGAAGGTCGGTAAGTGCGTCGGTCACTGCCTTTGAGTTGTTCATTGAAATGCCCGTGTTGATAACTCCAACCTGCTATTTCCCCTTTCTATATATTAAGCTTTTGCTTTCATACAGTTCAGGATCCTTATATAGTAGCAAATGTTTTTGGTCTATGGTGAACAAATTAGATTTAAACATTGTGGTCATTTACAACATGATTGAAGACATACTAATGCTCGAAGTGTGATTGAAATGAGATAGATGTTGAAATTCATGAGTTTGTGGTGTTCAAAATCTTACTATGCAACATTTCTGAATGACATAGCATTAACATCCTATTTTGGTTGCATGTATAGGCAAACCATCGCGTGGTATGTAGTGCATGTTGGTCAAGTGCCGTGGATCTATCGAACCCGGGAAGATTGCTCTACTCAAGTCTTTAGCTACCCCGTAATTATTACAAAAATACAAGACGGAAGCTGAAGCTTTCAGGGCCTACTATGGTGAAAACTTTGACTATGAACCGGTCCTAGAGATTGATGAGAAGTCTCCCTCCTTAGATATCTAGATTAGAGAATTGCGACTTGGCCTATGAAAGATGTCTTGATTTCAGTTATGGCTATTGTCATTGTTTTTCTTATTTGGAAGTTGATGTCATTCGCCAATTTCATAGAACATTAGGAAAAGTTAGTTGTAGGTAACCGTTGAACCATGTAATGTTTTGTCGATTTTAATGTATATATGATGCGTTTATGGGTTTAAAAAGAGCTGAATTCCAAATAAATTCAAGAATCTAAAAAAATTAAAACAAAACGCCAGTGGCATGGGCCCGACAGTGAATGAGAAGCAAACCGGTAGTGTAACTACACCAAACACTATCGCTTGAATTACAAACCATCATCGATGACAGAAACATCACTATCGGCTGCATTAACGAACCGATAGTGTTCACTCTAATAACGTTGTTGGGTTGAAATCAGCCGACAAGTGTTCACGTAAAGTTCACTAACGGGTCCAAAGTAAACCGACACTCGTTAGCTCTTCTCGATACACCGGCGGGCACCGCCTAACCCGATAGTGTTATCCCCGCCCGTCGGTTCGTTAAAGCCCGACGGTGCTCTCAATATCAACTCGCCGGCTAACTTCCGAACCGGCATTGCTTGATCAAAAATGCTGTCGCCATGGATCACCACGGCGGTGTTTGGTGATCAGGCGCTGCCGGTTCGATATCAAACCGCAGCCTCTCCTCGAATCACCGCCGCCGGTGTTTTGACCTCGTAGTGTTTCAACCCCACATCACTACCGCTATGGTTCCGCCAGCCCAGTTTTTCGGCAAAGGAAGTGGGGTTGAGTCCGGCAGTGATTGACAATTCTGTAGTAGTGATTCCTCATCAATACAAGATACCTCATTGTTTATTAGAATATGTATTATATTATTATTGAGTAGGACACTACTCAATAGAATCATCACAAACACATACATATGTGAAAGGAGCTTGAGATGTCTGCTCACTTTCGCATTATTCTATTGAAGCTTGGCTTTTATTTATATATATATATTTATATATCAAGCCATAAAAATCCCCTAGGGGTTGGGGGCGGGAGGACAAGGTTGGGGGACTAGCGGTGGTGGGAGGCGTAAGCCGGCGGCGGCACCCCTAGGGGTTGGGGGCGGGGGCGGGGGCGGGGCGCATTTGATATGCTTCAGTTTTGTAATCCTTCGGTCCTTAGGGTTAGATTCGTCCTTGTAGTAGACAATGAGGAATTGAGTAATTGGGGATCATGATCTTCGTAATATTCACAATCTCTTTCGGCATCGCGACTATCTTCATCAATGTACTGTTCGTCTATATCCAATCTCTTTTGAGATACTCACTGAGCACATCCAGCTTCTCGCCTACACAATCGGAAAAATCATCCCAGGCCCATCTAGGATGTCCAGGGGCGCAATAGCCATGATCACGTACTATCCTTAGCCTTCCTCTCTTTTGAATCTGTTTGTAATACCAATATCAATCAATAATCGAGCAAAATTGACATAATCAATAGAAACAATATAACATCCTCTTTGGTAAGAATAAACTTAAAATACGATAGACATCCTACTTTCATAGTAAATAGACGTCTTAATCGATTGCACACATATTCCAAACCAAGCAGCAAACAATCTACTAAATGTTAAATGGAAATTTTTAGGAAGCAATAACAAACAAAGAAATAAATGAAAACCTCTGGAGAAGAAAAAGAACGCAGTATGTAGCCCACCTCGGTGATACATGCTCTATGTATATGTGGGTATATATACACAATGACATTTGTCTGGTATATATAAAAGCTCTGAATTCACAAAGTTCCGCCAATATAAATGAGATATTTTTTTTCTGTTGGATTAGCTGCTTTCCCTAGCTCCATGCCTGCTTTGCAATTGCAATGCATCAGCAAGTAGAGGTCTCATTAATCATCCCTTGCATGCTTCGAGGATACAATTTTCATTGCGTCGGTCGTGACGCATATTTGTAAGGGTGACGCATCCCCAAACTCCGTATATACACGTGCACTCATGACTAGAACAATGACTCCCTCCTTCGTTCCTTCTTTTTTCTTCTTGTGCCTGCTCAACATATTTCTTGTTGATTATATTTTTATAAAAACAGGAAAAAAAAATCCTACATGACGACGCTCGGTTACTAATTTCTCTATACTTTTTAAATTCTGTAATTTGTAGTGACGCAACAAAAAAAAAAAAAAAAAAGAACCAAATCACATATTTTCGACTAGTAAATTTACAGAATCAGTATTTACATGCAAACATATATTACAAAAGTAATAAAGTGATCTAGTGTCTAAAAGATACATCAATATATAATGTAGCATCTGGCAACTCACAGCAGGCGTCGAGACAATTTCTGGCACCAACTGCTCGTCCAGCGGAAATGGATGATGGAGCTATTGGCTTCATGTTTTTCATCTTGCATCATCCACTACGCGTAACTTAGCCTTTGACGAGAGTACAGTGTTTTGCCGAGCACCGAAAAATACGGCACTCGCACGGAAAAGATATTCTTTGACGACGACCCTCGTCGCTAAAATGAAATCCTCGGCAAAGTGTACTTCTCCGAGAGCCCCGGCCCCTTCAGTTTCCTCAAAAAAATATACCCACTGAATTAGGATGCCGTGATATTGCTCTCGTATTGTTTCAGATAAGATATCTGAGTGAAGTCATACTAATTAAAACCAAGAAAAAGAGAAGAAAGAAAGATTCATCAAGACATTTGTGCACGTAGCTCTCCATCTCAACCAAGGAAACGTTAAATGTGAACATTTATTGGAGGAAAACCACAGTAACAGATTCACAGGTGATGCTGCAGATTCACAACAGCATTAGACTCACGCTGCTGGACAGAGGGATGCAAGAATGTTGGTCGACGTAGCAGGTCGCAGCACAGCTTCCACTTTTATATAGGGCTATGTGCCGCTGTTGTCAAAATGGCTAATGGATGACAGCCCCTATAGCTGTCATTATATGACTTCAATGCAATGTGCAGAGTTTGCAGTTGCATCCACCATGGACATGAGAGCCGTGAAGTGCTACAAAGTATGAGCTCCAGGTTCGCAAGCTGCCACCTGCTCGCATTAGCATCTGTGTTGTGTCTCTCTCTTGTTCGGCAGCACTACTCAATCAATTCTGTGTTGTGTCTCTCTCTTTGCTCGCATATGACTTACTACAAAGTATGTGGGCATCTGGCTTAATTGTAAGATAGTGAAGCTTCGTAATCCCTGCTAGCTACCCATTTAATGAAATACATGCATAAACGTGTTCACGAGAAAACTGTGGCACAAAAAATAAAAGAGAATTCTCAGAGTTCAGAAAAGTTCGATTGGAAGCAGAGTATATAGCAAGATAAAAGCATGATGAAGCAGTACATTCATGGTCCATTTGATATACAAGAAAATACGGTGGCAGGTGGTTCCAACTCGACAATCCGACACCACAGTTGATCGATGATACATGTTCAGAACGAAGAACATAACTCTGCAGACTCTTCAATGAATGAACAGCCTGCTTGTACATGAAACTTAAATTAATGATATATGAATTCCCTGCATAACCACACAGCAAACATGGTACAAGATAACTACATAATTAAAGTTATTTATTTTTTCTTACATAATTAAAGATATTTAATTTTTCGTTATCCTCACCATGATTTGCTTTACATAAACAAGAACAAAATTTTTCGTTTTCCTCGCCATAATTAAAGATTTTTATTTTTTCTTACATAATTAAAGATATTTAAGTGATCGAACATCCTGTTAATTGCTACCACACTCTATGCCCAGCCATTGTTAGCAACACTACTCAATCAATTCATAGAACAACTTGATTCGATACAAATCGGAGTACACGACCTCAAGAGAAGGGATGTCTGGAGCAAGCAATCTAGACGGAGGATTGGAGAACTATACCATGGGAAGGATGAGAAATTGAGACCTACAGAGGGAGGCTCGGCCGGGAATATGAACTGGAGATGGAAATATGTTTCTTCTCAAAATATTCGATGCCGCATCCCTCGTTGCCCATGTACGCACCAGCCATCCTGTTTCGCCATTGTTGCACGATCTAGCAGCCAGCATCGTCCTAGCTGGTGGCCCTTGGGCGGCTCACCCCTGCAATATACAAGCAACGTTGCCAGCACCAGCTCCTCGATATGGTCGCGCGCCACCAGCTGCTAGGGCCGAAAATGCAACCACTGTTGACAAAATTCGTTGAGCCCCAGATGGCTGATGTACACGTCTCTGTGTCCCCCGCCCGACGCCGATCTTGGCCAGAACAAGGCTTGATTTGGTGGCCGCTGCTGGAGGACCCGCTGTTATTGTTCTATTGGGAACAAGCGCGACTGAAGAGAACACGCCCGTGGCCAAGCTCCTGGTACCTCCCATGCTTAGTTAAAATCGACTTTGGTCTAGCTGCACCCAAGCAAGTTGCATGTCTTATTCTGTCTAGGGCTTTTGTGCTGGGACATAGGGACATAAGTGGACGTAATTTTTGTGTAGCTACACAGCAGGAAAAATAAAGCAAGGAGGTGGACTTGGAGGATGCACTTTAGGACAAAGAGCTAAATAATTGGCTCTGGCTGCCTCTATGGTTTATGTCTGATGCCCGTTCGCTACATGTTCCAGTATTTATGCTCCTCATCCAATGGCGCAGCACCACAGCAGCACCTATTCATCATATATAGATGTTTCATAGGACAGGCCCAAATCATAATACACTCAACTAATTATGTCCTGAGATATGTTACTTGCCACAGCGGCGAAGCCTAGGCCAATTGTTGGGCAATGGTTCAGCACCGTTTAATTATTCCAGATTAATTACCCGGGAACTATTAGTAATGTGCAACATAAACAAAATGACTCTGCTGCTTGGTCTGATCTATTGAAAATCAGGAAAATATATTTAAAAGGAAGGAGAGTTAAAATCAATAATAGAAAGGACACCCTGTTCTGGAAAGATGTATGGATGTTTGATAAACCTCTAATGATTATTTTCCCTGCTTTGTTTAACATGTGTAATCAAAAAGACATCAGAGTACAACAGGTTTTAGATGATCGTGTTAAGGTCACTTTCTCTAGATGGCTGGATGCCACTGATAGAAGTAGTTGGCTTTCCATCCTTGAGAATGCTCTGAAAATAAGAGTCTCTGAAGAACAGGATACAGGGTCCTGGAAATTTGGCTCCAAATCCTTTAGTGTGAAGTCAGTTTATAATGCTTTAACCTGTAATGATGCTGGTGCCTATCATAAGAAGATTTGGAAAAGCAAGATACCTGAAAAAATCAAGATCTTTATGTGGTTAATGATGAACAATGCTATTTTGACAAAGGATAATATGAAAAAAAAAAAACTGCCTGGTAACCCTACTTGTTGCTTTTGTAATATGGATGAATCTATTAATCATCTCATGTTTCAATGTAGCACATCTAAAGTAGTGTGGTCAGTTTTTGCAATATGTTTTGGTGTGAGAAATGGCTCAAATATGGAAAGAAATTTCATACTCTCGGTCTAGCATCTATTTGTTGGGCCATATCAAGGCCAGGAATAGAATATGTTTTGAAAAAGCAAACCAGCAACACCACTATCAATCATATGTCATGCATGCACCCTCATGTGTTACTGGGCTAATCTATATGCAGGGATGGAAAAGGTTTTGATCGAAGAAGCTGTGAACAAGACTATGGAGTTTGCTCTCAAACTCCTGCCGAAGAAGCAGAAGCCAGGAAAAGTGAAGACGCGGGAAGACCGCCCAGATGATGATCAGAATCAAGACCGGGTTTGGCAAGGCTGCCTGAAAAGGAAGAACAAGTTTGCTCTGTGGTTGTGTATCTTTTGCTATCGATCAGTTTTGGTGATGCTGCAATTCTAAGTCTAGTTAAACTGCTACTTTTGTTTCTACCAGTTTTACCACTAGCCTATTGGTGAGAGTTGTCTAGTGGTTACTTTTCCTTAGTTTCTGTCTGATCTAGCGTTCAAACACTAAACAATGTATTTCCATTATCTGATAATGGAAATGGGGTGCGCCCTCGGTTCGAAAAAAAAAAAATTACCCGGAACTTATAATAAAGAACATCAAACTATGTAACCTCTACATGCACATAGAACACAACGGCCAATATCTGGCGCGTTTGACATTAATTGTCATGAACGGCCGGCCAGCCAACAATATGTGATATTTTGTTTGTTGCATTGGCTGCCGCTTTCTTTAGCTCCATCCCTGCTTTTGCAATTGCATTCCATTGGAAAAAGCAGCTCGCATACCAGTAAGTAGCAGCTCGCATACCAATCATGATTTGCATTGCATTGAGGCAAAAATATCACGTCATCTCCAATATAATCATCCTTCGCATGCTTCCGAGGTTACAAATTTCATCGCGTTGGTCATGACGTAGTATTTGTGAGATCATGACATAGTATTTGGTTGCCTATATAAGAAAATAAAGCACGGACGACGACGTATATAGCAATTTTGCACAATGACTCCTCCCTCCTTCGTTGCATCTCTTTCCTTCTTCTGCATGCTTGTGCTTCTCCTTCCTGCTTCACATGGCGCCTCCTCCCATGCAAGCTACAAGCTAGGGTCCGCACAAGTTTTCTTCAAGAAGAGACCAGCCAGGTCACAGCAGGCCTCCACGGCGGTGCCTCCTGCAGCCTCCTTCTCGTCTCTTGCAACTGGTAGAGCCTATATAAAAATACCTTATCTGTTATTTTGCTAATCCTGGTTTTATTTCTTACTAAAAAAACATATATACTCTGGCAATGGAAAATAAAGGAGGTTTGGAAAAGACAACCATCTTTGTTGTGCAAAACATCAAGCCCTAAGACTATAATATCTGTAGTTCATCATGTTTACTACTCAATACTACAAAGCCTATCTGTAAAGACGTCTCTTGTTTTGAATAGCATTAGGATCGCCACAACTTCAGCCACCAAACATCAAGCCCGAAATGAAACAGGCCTGAAATTTTCACAATTTTAAATTCATTTTTGAAAAAAAGTTTTAAAATGGTCTTGGATAGAACAACTTGCAATTGAGATATAAAACATTGCAACTGAGAATTTATTTTTACCCAAATAATGTACAGTCAGAAAATTTAGTTTGAAGTTGTCACATATTGAAATTTGTTTTTTTTTTCAAAACGACCTTTGATACTGAGAAATGACAATGAACAAAGTTGTAGAGATCGAAGAGTTATATAAATTTGTAGTTGACAATATTTTGATTGAAATCATTTATCCACGGAAAATTATGTTTGAATTTTTTCTCTGTTAAAAACAAAATACTTTGAAAAACGACCTCGGACGTAAAGACGACCGAAATTCAAGTTTTACTACAGATATACGAAGAGCCAAATTAGCTCTATAGAGGGTGTACAACATATAAAAAACGTTGGAGGTTCAATAGATATAAAAGCAACTCTCCAAATAATGTTTTGGAGAGTCTGTTTAAAAATGCTGTTGCGTATACTCTTATATATATATTGAACTTTTACAGGCCTAGGAAATAACAAGCTACCCGTGTAGTGCACCGGCAGATAAATGTGGCGGATGTTGTGCGTCGTGATGCCCAGGCTGCGATGGGCCCATCACCGGCAGCGACCATAATACCCGCCAATGCCTCCTTGGACCGGAGAAAGATACCGAGCACGCTCTATAGCGTGCTTCGTCAGCTACGGCACACCGAGCAGCAGTTCCCGGTGTTCCTTGACACCAGCGGCAATGGTGTATCCCTGCTCGGTGCAAGCCATGCGCCTCAGGTTCCAACGACTGTGATCCGGCTTTCGACACGTCGCGGTCCTCGGCGTTCGCCAATATCCTATCGCGGCTCGCCCGGACTGTTTCTGAACAAGTGCTCCGACGGCTCCTTCTGCCCGCTCGACAGCATGAATTCGGTCTTCAACGGCTCGTTTGTGCAGGACATGCTCACATTGGCGCCGTCCATGGCCATCCATAGCTTCAGATTCTTCTCCATAGACATGGACGAAAATTTTTGACTATGTACCGAAGGCTGGCACCATCAACCTCAGCAAGGACCGCAATTCACTGCCATCGCAGCTGTTGTCTTCCGGGATGGCTCCCACCGCCACCTTCTCCTACTGCCTGCCACGGTCCCCGAGCTCCATGGGCTTCCTCTCCCTCGGGCGACGCCAACAATGTCACCGCGCATGCCGCTGGTGTCCAACGGCAACCCGGACATGGCGATCTTGTACTTCATCGACCGGTCGGGATGAGCCTCGGCAATGAGGACCTCCCGATTCCAGCGGGGACCTTCAGCAACAATGGCACCAACCTGGGCGTGGGGATCACCTTCACCTTCCTGGCGCCGGAGGCTTACACGCTGCTACGTGACTCCTTCAAGAAGCAGATGTCGCAAAGACAACAACCTCTCGTCGTCGGGGTTCGCTGGCTTCGACACGTGCTACAACTTCACCGGGCTGAGTGAACTCATTATACCGCTTGCTGAGTTCAAGTTCAGCAACGGCGAGAGCCTGATGATCGACGGGGACCAGATGCTGTACTACGCTGACCCCGACACCGGTCCATTCACCATGGCCTGCCTAGCCTTCTCCTCCTTGAACACCGGCGGTGCCTTCTCCGCCGTGATTGGGACGTATACGCTGGCGTCCATGGAAGTAATCTACGACGTGGCCGGAGGAAAGGTTGGCTTCATCAAAGGAAGCTGCTAATATAACAACATATTATGCCACGGAGTCCTTGTTGTGATTATTAAATTTGTAAACCTTTGAATTTGTTTTCAACTTAATTATCTATTTTGTCATTTCCACTTTGGTGCAATAATGTTTACTGAATAAAGGTTAATGTTTCCTTGTTATTGTGACAATGACTCGTGTACGTATATATGTCCTAACACTTATGCTTGGATATCATCTTGTATGCGACTTCTAGTGTATGACACTGACTTTGCTATTTTGTTGTTACCTTAAGACTTCAGGGCCTGTTTGGTAGGGCTCCAGCTCCTTCAAAAAACAGCTCTGGCTTTGGCTCTTATGCTGGAGCAGATTCTCTAGTGGAGCTAAAGCTATTATGGGAAACCATTTGGCAGAATAGCTCCCCATGTCTGTTATGAATGGTTAAGATACGGACAATGTCTATTATGCCCCTCATTCAGCTAGGGGCTCTAAGGCTATGTTTGGATGTAGATATTGGAGGCCTTCGCATTGAATTGACCTCAATACCAAATCAGAGTAGTATTGGTATTGGGTTACAATACCAATATCATTGTTTGGATGAAGATGAAATCAATAGATGGAATCGAATCAGCTAATGAATACCAATGCATGTTTGGATGTACATACGGTTGAATTGGAAATTGACCCATCTTCTTGCACACCTCACCCTAGACATAGCCCCCTACCCGGGCATGGCGATGCACCTTGCCGGATCCGGACAAGACAAAGTCATCGGCGAGGGAAGGGGTCTCCGGCGAGGGCGTTGCACCTTGGCCATCGAATCCCCCTTTTCCCTGGAACTTGAACCTTCCCGAATCGAGACAGGGCCCCAAACCTTCTAGAGTGTCCCTTCCGGTCCGTCGCGAGCCCGCCGCCTCCCTCTTCCACGACCTCTCCCACTCCGACGCCACTCCGCCAGGGGAGGCTTTGCAACAACGCCCCGACCCTGACGACCCTCGGTGCGAGCAATCACACAACCAGCCACGCCGTCACCATCATCCTCGTAGCGGGGCGACATCGGGCATGGTGTGCCTCACCTTGCCGGAGCAGGAGAAATGAGGTCTCCGGCGAGGGCAGTGGGGCTGGTGTGCGAGAGGAAGGGGTCCTCCGGCGAGGGGCGGAGAGGCTAGTGCGAAAGCGAAGGATCCAGCAATGGGGTGGACCGGCGGAGGAGCAGGCACGAAGCCGACTCCTTTTCTTTCATGCGGGGAAGAAACGTTTCGATTACGTGAATACAGAGGAGGAGGCCTCGGTATTGTGGGGAAGGGCATGCGGGCGTAGCTAATGCTGTGCGGCATCGGAGCTTGTTTCCATATGCGAATGCCGTGGACATCCAAACAATGGAATTGTGGGCCTCCAATACAGGTCTCAATACCAACATCCAAACGGGCCCTAATTAACCTTGTACTCTTCATTGTGGAAATCAATAAACTAGAAAAAAAGGCATAATCAATTATCATTCATGGATTTGGATCGGAGCAACAAGCAATTATTTGAGAATTGACTTCGTATGTAATACCGTTTTTCTTTTTCTTTTCTTTTCTCTTCTTTTTCCCTTTTCATTCCTTTATTTATGTTTCCCAATCTTATCTCCTCACGCGGCCGCATACGCACAGCATCTCCTTTCACCTCCAGTCTTGGGACGTCTCGCCAATTCCGCCGCCTGCGCAGTCTCCGTGGCCAGCTATCAAGTGACTCTGCGTCCATCGCTTGCACGCCCGGCAGCCAAACCACTACGCCGCTTGCACCCGGGCACCCGGCAGCCAGCGTCCGGCGGTCCAGCGCCGCCCGCCACTGATGACCTCGCGACGGCAAGCTCATGACTGCGCCCAGGGCCGCGAGCCGGGCGACCTCACGCAGCGTCCGCACAACTTCGGTGGGGCAAACCCGTCCATCGCCCTGCGCTGGCCCACGACAACTGGGTGGAGCTGGGCGAAGCTCGCTTTTTCGGCTCCAGTTCTCTCTCTCCTCTCTTCTCAGCGGGTTTCCCATAACCCACAACGCCAGCGCGGCTTCCTACTACACCAAAACATCAGACTTGGCTCTAGACCATCTAAAGCTAAAGGCGGATTTAGCATCAGATGATCGGACGCTAAAAATATATAGCGTCAGACTTCAGCGAATGTTGTTCCTTACAAACATTGGTTAGCGGCAGATGTCGGCGGTCGGTTGGTGTTGTGGTATAGTGACCGTGAGGGCGCAAAGCCCGTCGCAGCCAGGCGGACGGCCATGCATTGGAGTCGCTAGACATCGGTTCAAAAGTTGCATTGTTGTGTTGTGCTTTGGCTGATGCTGGTGTATTATGGTCACTGGAGTGATGGCGTCCATGGCTGTGGCGGCGTGGATGTGAGGAAAGGCGCTATAAGTCAAGTAATATTAGCCGAGTCATACAGTAGTTGTCTTATATTTAAATTTTTTATTATTACGTGGCACATTGTCTTTCTTTCTCTTTCTTACTCCTCCTCACGTAGACTCTTATTTGGGCACACATATGTCTATGCTTGCGAGCCTAGATTAGAGCTAGAATAAGAGTCCATACAAGCTCTTTTCTCTCCCCTCTCTTCGTTCTTTCACTTAGCAAAAATGCTGATAAGCTTAGCTATAAGTCATTATTGTAGCTGCTCTCACATGGTATTGTAGAAGGCATATTATTGATACCATGTAATTCTTGTACTTGAACGATATCTTCAAAGATCTTTCTCATATCCATAAAGTCATTTCTTGTTAACCTTTGTATCTTGCATACATTTCTGCTAGATTTGGTTCTTTTGGTGTGCTTATAAAGTTTGAGAAAAGAATCCAATATAGACAAAAAGGGAAAGAAAAAAGGCAACTGAGTTATGGTTTTCTAACGTTAGTTTCTGTTTGCTGGACGAGATCTGAACGGAGGGAGTATATTGGTGACGGGTATCGAGAGACGGCCAGGAGTACTCCCTCTGTCCCATTGAGTGCGTCGTCGACCTATGTTCCGATGCCCCTATTTGCCTACGGCTCTTGGTCCCCCACCCGCCCACCCACCCACCCACATCAATCTCTGTAGACTCTCCCTGTGAGCCGGACGCGAATGGAGACAAGGGAGCATAGGGTATAGCAGGTAAAAGCAGAGTGCAGGCGTAGGATGTTGGTTGCTGCAGGCCTAAAACGACGTTTTTGTGGGACAAGATGCACACGCTAGAATCGACATTATTTGTGGGACGGAGGGAGTATGTGGTTGAAGCTTTGATTGAGATTGTTGTACTGGCCACGTGTCCATGAATAGATGAGATATTTTTGATAAGGGAAAGGCCCGGTTCTTTAGAATTTGCCTCCTACCAAGGTCACCACGAAGTACTTTGGGCATTACTACTTCCTCGATAGCAATATGTATACTCTGACCGGATAATTGTGTGCTGCACGGCCGTGTAATGCAAAGCCATAAAATGCCAAACTACTTTGGGCATATACTCTGTCAGGAATATGCATACCTTGCAATTGCTTTGCCATTGCATTTGCATTGGGGAAGCATGCATATATATGCATGCCAGCAAGTCGTGATTTCCATGACCCTTGCATTAATATTGCATTGCATTGGCCATTAGGCCAGCATGTCAAACGTGATTCCCAATGATATAGGTTCGTCTGCAATTCCGAGACCGTTGCTCACGTCAGATGCGACATACTTTAGGACAGTGATTTGTGAGAATTCGGTAGTACGTCACACGTCGTCTATATAAGAAAAGAATGGATGGACTCGATCATGCATGTACGTGGCGGAGTACAATGGCTTCCTCCTCCGTGGCTTCTCTGTTCTTATTGTGCCTCCTGGTGCTGCTTCCTGCTCAACATGGCGCCTCCTCCTATGCAAGCTACAAGCGTGGATCCAGGCAAGTTTTCTTCAAGACAACTGCTGGCCGGTCACCGCAGGCCTCCACGGTGCCTACTGATGCAACCACCTGCTCATCGTCCATCACAACAGGTACAGATAACCCCATAATATTTGTATATTTATATATACAGTAAATGTATTTTTCTATTAATTGTAAATTATTTTCTGCTAACAAGTATTCTAATACGTTTTGAATGAACTTACATTATGTATTGTACTTTCATATAGGCCTAGGCAACAAGAAGCTACCCGTGGTACGGGCTCGCCGTTGCACGGCCTGCCGTCACTATCGGCGGCAGATGTCTTCTGGGTCGTGACACCTCCCGTATCCGGCGCCATTTCGCCAGATCACAATCGTCTGGGGACGCTCCAGCCCGTCGCCGGCAGCCACCATAATCCCTGTTAACAGCTCTTCGGGCCCGTCCCACGCTAATAAGAGAGCTGGACTACAGTGTGGTCGTGTCGGCTACGACGGCGCGCCGAGCAGCAGTTGCCGATATTCCTCGACAACAGCCTTGGCACGGCGCTGCCGGTGCAAGCCCTGGACCTCATGTTCCGATGACTGTGATCCGGCGTTCGACACGTCGCATTCCTCGGCGTTCGCTCATGTCCTCTGCGGCTCGCCGGGCTGTCCGACCAACTGCTCTGGCGGCTCGGTATGCCCTTCGACGGCCTCTTCTTCCACGGCGGCAAGGGCGCGTTTTGCGCAGGGGCGTGCTCACGCTGGCTCCATCAATGGCCGTCAAAACTTCACATTCGTCTGCCTGGGCGAGGACCAACCTTCTCGTGACACGCCGGAGGCGAGCATCCCGGACCTCAGCCGCGATCTCAACTTCGCTGCCATCGCGGCTGTCATCGTCGTGGTGGCTGGCCCCACCCGCCACCTTTTCCTACTGCCTGCCGCCCCGTCCCCGAGCTCCCAAGGCTTCCTCGCCCTCGGCGGTAATGCCGCCATCGAAACGATGAATACAACCTCGCCGCATGCCCCGGCGTGAACAGCAGCTACCCCGAGCTGTCGAGCATGTACTTCATCGACGTCGTCGGGATGAGACTTGGCGGCGTGGACCTCCCACTCCCGGCGGGCACCTTCGGGCGGGCGGGCAACGCAAGGACCACCGTGGAAATGGGGACAACCTTCACATGGCTGGTACGGACGGCGTATGACGCGCTGCGTGACGCCTTCATGGGAGCGGTGTCCCGAAGTACAACAACCTCTCGATGTCGGACCTCTTGGTACGGGATTTGCCGGGCCGACCGCGATGCTTCAACTTCACGGGGCTGGATCAGCTCACCATACCGGGCGTCGATTTCGGTGTTCAGCAAAGCGGGAGAACACGGGGATCGGGGACCAGATGCTGTACTTTGACGACCCGGCCGACGGTCCATTCGGCATGACCTGCCTCGCTTACTCCAAATTTTGACGCCGACGCCCGGCGTCGATGTCTTCTCCCCAATCATTGGGACGTATACCCTAACGTCCACTGAAGTTATCTACGACGTAGCGATTGGAAGGGTTGGCTGCGTGCCATACAGCTGCTAATATAGAAAACAACATATTTATGCACCTTTGAATTTGCTTTCAACTTATCTATTTATTTTCTTATTTGCACTTTAGTTCAACAATGTTTACTTTAATCTACTACTCCTTCCAAATAAATAAAGGTTCATGTTTCATTGTGACAATGGCTCGTGTACTTATGTCCTAACACTTCATCCTTGGTTTGCGACTTTTCGTGAAGATTTTGAAAGATATATTCAACAAATAGATAGGCTTGTATCGTTGAATCACCTTCGCATCTTTTCTTCCTAGGTAATAGTATTATATAACCCCAAAATTAAGGCGATTTAGAGGTAAAGATTCCTGATGGAAATCATAAACATAGCCATCATATCTTCTTTTATTAAAATCCAAAAGAGCTGATAAAACTCTAGGGGGAAACCGTCACGGGCGGGCGCCTTATTATGATTCATTTGAAAGATCGCAGCCCATACTTCCTCTTCCGAAAAGAATCTATTAAGTACTCATTTTCTAAATTAGAGACACGTGAAATGTCATCCGTCTACGGCTCATCCATAGAGAATAGGGAGGCATCTGAAGGACCAAACAGGTGCTTATAATATGTGGTAATATGCTCTTTGAGTTGAGCATCACCATTTGTTATAGGGCCAATTGTGCAACCGGCCCTATTCTAGAGTCTAATTGCTCGTTTACCCTTATTTTTAAACTTTGCTCGTTTGCCCCTGTTTTTAGTTTTTCATTTGCGCAAATGCCTCTAATAGGGGCAAACGAGCAATTAAAATATTGCACAAATGCCCCTAATAGTGTCAAATGAGCAATTGGAAGACTAAAAATAGGGGCAAACGAGCAAAGTTTAAAAATAGGGGCAAACGAGCAAGGTAGACTCCGTAATAGGGACAGTTGCACAATTATTCCTTGATTATATATTGTCACCATCCTCCAATTGAAAACGAGTTTTTTCTGTGTCTACCATTATCAATTTATCATCTACACACGTGCGTAGTAGTACGAAGACAAATGAGTCGTCCCTCTCCTTCGTTTCTTCCGTTTTCTTTCTTGTGCCGTTTTTTGCTAGAACTTTTGGTGTGTGCTTATAATTTTTTTTTTTAAACCGGGACATTGCCCGTTTTGCATTAAGAGAAGTGGGATAGTTTAGTTACATCCTAGACATACAATCTGGCGAGATGCCGGGTATACTAGGCGACACACTAACAAAAGGCACCGGCTAAAACGGTGGAGCTAACAAGTTGTACTTAGGAAGAAACCTATTTTGCGGCCGAGAAGAATAACCGCTGCTTTCCGTGTCCGTCGTCGTCGTCGTCAAAGGCGGTTCGGCGCATAGCGCCATGGGGGATTAGGATCTGCACCTTGTCTCGCTTGTGTTGTGGGACATTACCGCCCGAAAAGACTTGGAATCTCTTAGCAATCGATGGAGTCCGGGGTTTGAGATGAAGCACCCTCCGCTCTCCCTTCCCATTTGTTAAGGAGGACTCGCCGCCCGCGTTCAGGATTGGGATCCCGGAAGGAGGACTTGGCGGCCAAACGGACACTCCGCTTTGGCGTCCCGTCTCTGCCCCGTGAGATGCGCGCAGGCGTGGTGGTGAGGCCCACCGGCCCGGCTCTAAGGGCAGCGAGGAGAGAGTTGATGAAGTCATCCACATCCGACATGGAGGGCGGCGCGGTGTCCCCCGGTGTCGTGGCGGCGTAGTGGTCGGCGGCGGTGGAGCTGTGGTGTCGGAGCCACCGACGAAGTCGGGGGCACGGCCGTACTCACCGGATGAGGGCGGCGCCGGCGGAAGCGGGCGACTCGGCGGGGGGTGGGCTGCTGCAAGGTGCCCGACAGCCCCGCACTCGGCACGGTGGCGTGACCCCTCCTCCTGGCTGGTCTTTGTGAAGCCACCTCTCTTTGTGGAACCTCTGTGAAAGGAGCTCCGTGCTGCCGGCGAGCTCACTCCACCAATCAGCCGGTGCATCCACGGGATGTGGGGACGGAACACCGGCGAGCTCCACCTGCACTAGATCCTGCCACCAATCGACAGGGGGGTGTGTGCTTATAATTAAGGTCTGAGATATGAGTCCAATAGAGACTAACATGTGCATGGTCAAGAATCTTTTTTTTTCTTGCGAGGAGCATGGTTAAGAATCTAAGGAAATGGGTCAAATAAATAATGGGCTACAATCAGCTCGACCCAAATCAATTGGCTTTATATGATCTAGCTACATGCCCCAGTAAATAGGCCATATGGGCAAATTGGGCAAGGTAACTTGTGACAATCAAATTTGTTATGACATACATGTCTGTCTGTTGCCATGTCAACTATATATGCGATTTTATCATCCATGTGTCAAAGCCTTTTGCATTATGACATTTTCTATGAAGAATGCAAGCATCATAATTGTTGATCATCAACCAATCTAGCATTTTTCCATTGTTTTGCCACAGAAGGTGTTTAGAGACACATCTGGTATCTGTATGACTATAGTTTGGCCAACATGTGCGAGCTACTCCTCCACAAGGCAAGGTGTCACCGCCGTCGCGGGCGCATTAGACGACGACGCCAATGCCACTACCGCGGACCGCACACATGCATCATGGCAAGCTGTCGCCAGTGTCGCGCATCTACCACCGCAATGAAGAGACTCCACGGGTGCTCTCTTCCTTAGGGGTGGATGAGGAGCCGCATGTAGCCTCGGCTGCGCTCGTGCTTGGCATATTGGCATACATAGATGCTCTGCAATTGCTTGGCAATTGCATTTGCATTTGGGAAGCATTGGAGAAGCATGCCAGCAAGTCGTGATTTCCAATGACCCTTGCGTTGCAATGCATTGGCCATTGCCAGCAAGTCAACGTGATTCCCAATGATATGTTACATACATTAGGACAGTGATTTGTGAGGGATATTCGTGGCGACAATTCGGTTGTATGTCACACGTCATCGTCTATATATGAAAACAAGAATAGATGGAGTCGTTCATGCATGTACGTGGCGGAATAGTACAATGGCTTCCTCCTCCTCCGTGGCTTCTCTGTTCTTATTGTGCCTCCTGGTGCTGCTTCCTGCTCAACACTACAAGAAATGGTGCTTTACATGGCGGTTGTTTTGGTCACGAATGGTCGAAAATACGTCACAGATTAACTTGCCATGACGATCGAGAAATCCGTCATGTATCTCGGGTCATAGATTTGCTGAGCCGAATTGAGCCAGTCACTGATTGGTGTTTGTGTTCGTCATGAATTAGTTGTCTGCATCCTATAACCAGCCCATATCCAAGCCCAGATCCAAACCATAGTGACAAAATGAACGTCATGGATTAGTGCAAAATCAGCACAACATTGCTACAAATTTGTTTTTTTTTATATCACAAATTTCTGTACAAATTTCAAAGGAAATACGAAAGCAAGAACCAACCTACACTCGAGTTCCTACAAAACTAAGATCTACACTCGAGTTCCTACAAAACTAAGATGTTGGCTAGCTTCTGCCGCATACAACTGATATAATTTGTTCGTACAACTAAATCTTTATCAGAGATAGACTCATGTCCATCGACATGCCCATTCTGCTCCAGCATCATGGCTTCATGTTCTTCTGCCTCACATCATGGCTTCATGCTCCGGCATCATGGCTTCATGTCCATCGGCACAAACTAATAAAGACATTCATGATTTTACTTCAGATCAAAACTAAAACAAAAACTGGTGATAATTTGCTAGTTCTCTCATTTCAAATCCAAAGAAAAAAATAGATCAGAAAGAAAGATCTACGAACAAAAACCTGGAAGCGGTGCCCAACAACTTTCGCTTCTTGATTGTGACAATAGATGGCGACGAGGCTTGCAGCTTGCTGCTGCCGAGTGCAGGATCCAGGAGCCAGGAGCATGCTCGGCAGCTCATGCGCATCTACGGCGGACCGGCGGCGTCTCCGCGTAGGGGACGGGCGAGCAACGAGTGTTTGCTGGCCGCTGGTGTGCTGTGTGCAGATGAGAGATAGAGGCTGGTGGCGGCGGCGTGATGTGAGGAATAGATAAGGCTAGGGTTAGTTCGATCATATATACTCAGCTGGGTCTAGTTGGGGCTTTAGATGGGCCATTCTCCTTCCTAGCTAGCTGGCGGAAGGAGCACAGCCGAGCGGGTTCAGGTCCACACCGTCCACACCGTCAAGGCAAAAGTGAGCTAGAGGCCAAGCCATATACGTGTGTGCATATACTCCCTCTATCCCTTTTTAGATGTCACTGTGGGGTGCGTGTCGGTCAAATTTTCTGAACTTTGACTAGGTTTGTAGAAAATACGTACAACATTTTATATCTTTAAATAAATTTATTAAAAAACTAGACTTAAAGATCTTTCCGATGATACTAATTACTTACCATAAATATTAATATTTTTTAATATATAATTGTTTGGCAGTTTGAAAACGTTGACTTCTCGAAAAGCGAGAATGACATCTATTTAGGGACGGAGGGAGTATATATTATTTTTGAAAAACATAAAATGGAAAATATAAAAACATAAAATGGAAAATGAAAAAAAGACAGCAATATGGAATTGAAATAGTGGCCTCACGGTCACAAAGAGCAAGGAGCTTATGAAAATATATTGGCGACCCTAGTTGTAAATGTTTTTAATTTAGAATCCTAATCAAGTGCTTATATATATAGGGGGTTGTTGGACCGGATATCCAATACTCTCGTGCTTGCATCTTTTACTAGGTAATATGGTCTATGACGTCCAACCATGATGATAACTAAATCAGCCGTCATAGATGTATCACCTCGAGGAATGAATCGTCACCGCACCATACAATTACGTGATGTTTTCTTTGAACGCCACCAAAAACGCCATCTAAAGCACCATTTCTTGTAGTGAACATGGCGCCTCCTCCTATGCAAGCTACAAGCTTGGATCCAGGCAAGTTTTCTTCAAGACACCTGCTGGCAGGTCACCGCAGGCATCCACGGTGCCGACTGATGCAACCACCTGCTCATCGTCCATCACAACTGGTACGGATGTAAAATAAATGTATTTTGCTATTAGTTGTATTATTTTCTTCTAACAAGTATTCTAGATAATTAATACTCCTCCATTTCAAATTATAGGTCACTTTTATTTTCTAGGTTCATCCATTTAGTTATGTATCTAGACATATTATTGTATCTAGATACATAACTAAATGGATGAATCTAAAAAAGTCAAAGTGACTTTTAATTCGATGGAGGGAGTATATTTTAGAATTACATCGACTCAGCACGCTTAGTAGAGTAGGAGTTTTGAGTTTTAGGTTACGAATGAGGGCAATTAACTTATATTGGAACTCTAATCTATAGTAATTGATCACATTCATGCCATAGAGGGCGTACAAGGTATAAATAACAAGTTGGAGGGTGAAAATATATAGACAATGGTTGTACACTTTTACTCAATTAGTTTTTCAAATAACGATTTAGAAAGTGAGTTTAAAAACTACTCGATCTTAGCGGTGCACTTATACATTAATACATGTCTTACTTTCATAGGCCTAGGCAACAAGAAGCTACCCGTGGTACACCGGCAGAGTCCATGCTCACCGTTGCACGGGTCTGCCGTCTCTATCGGGCGGCAGATGTCTTGCGTCGTGATGTCTCCCACATCCGGCGCCGTTTAGCCTCATCACAATCGTCTGGGGACGCTGCTGCCCCTGCCTCGGCTCCGTCACCGGCAGCCAGCATAATCCCTGTTAGCAGCTCTTCGGACCCGCACACGCTACCAGGGCGCTGGACTACAGTGTGGTGGTTGGCTCACGCACACCGGACCAACAGTTGCCGATGTTCCCGGACACCAAGTATCGCACGCCCTGGTCGGTGCAAGCCGCATCTCAGCTGACAACGTGACCTGGCGTTCGACACATCCGCGGTCCTCGGCGTTCACCCATGTCGTCTGCGGCTCGCCGGACTGTCCGACCAATTGCTCCGGCGGCACCATCTGTCCGTTTGACAACCCGAACATCCCAATCCCAATCGAGGGCGTTTGCGAAGGGCGTGCTCAAGCTGGCACCATCAACGGCCGTCGGCGACTTCAAGTTCGTCTGTATGGGCGTGCGACCTCCCTGCTGACCTGCCGGGCGGCGGGTTCCTCGACCTCAGCCGCGACCGCAACTTCGCTGCCATCGCGGCTCTCCTCACCGCCGGCCACCTTCTCCCTCCTGCCTGCCACGGTCCCCCGAGCTCCCCGGGCTTCCTCTCCTTCGACGACGCAGCCCACCGTCGGAGATGACGACAACCGAGTTGTGCCGCCCCACTGGTGAGCAACGGCGGGCGACCCGGCATGGCGATCTTGTACTTCATCGACGTTGTCGAGATGAGCCTCGCCCGGCGAGGAGGTCCCGATTCGAGCAGGGGACCTTCGGCGCAACGGCAGCACCATCCTGGACGTCGGGACCACCTTCACCAGCATGCTGGCACCGGGCGTGTACACGCCGCTGCGCGACGCCTTCCGGAAGGTGATGTCGCAGTACAACCGCCAGTGCCGGGTTCGCCGGCCGACACGTGCTTCAATTTCACAGGGCTGGAGGAGATCACCATACCGCTCATCCGGTTCAAGTTCAGCAACGGCGAGAGCCTGGTGCTCGACACGGACCAGATGATGTACTACGACGATCCCACCGACGGTCCATTTACCATGGCATGCCTCGCCTTATCCGCTATTGACGGCGGCGGTGGCGATGTCGTCTCCGCCGTGATTGGGACCTACACGCTGGCGTCCACGGAGGTGGTGTATGACGTGGCCGGAGGAAAAGTTGGCTTCATCCCACACAGCTGCTAATTGTTGGATTCGGAATTATAATACTATATATAATATAGCCGGCCATGACATGCCCCTGAGATTTACATTTACAGTAATTTGGATTCTCATATCTTGTCTAGAGATTTGAGTGTCCGACTGAATTTCATGCTCCTCTCTTGGCTAAGACAACAATACTTACCATAATATTGATATACTCCCTCCGTTCCAAATTGTAGTTCACTTTGGCTTTTCTAGATACATTGATTTTCTTATGCATTTAGTTATACACTATGTCTAGATACATAGTAAAAGAAATGGATCTAAAAAGTCAAAGTGAACTACAATTTGGAAAAAGAGGAAGTACATATTATTATAAATACTAAACAAGGTATCTGACATTAAAGTATTAGGATCTGCAAAACTTTGGGTTGAAAACAGGAATGACAGTCACTACCTGAAAAGAAATGTTGACGGATGCAATAGTTACAGTTAAATGGGCATCAGTCAACCAATTATGTTCCTGGCATTTGAATGGCGCCGACAGGTAATAAGATAATAAAACGGAAACGCCTGAAAAAGAAGATGATTGGGAGAGTCGTTACCTGTGGAGGATTTGAGAGGGGTTCTTCCTGAAGGAGGATTGGAGCATGTCATGTCCAGCAGCCATGAATGAGATAATTGCTATTATATGACTCTAAACAATTGGCTACGTATAAATAGGATTCTTAACGTTGGTTTCGCTAAAATATGATTCCATACATTTTTACTTCGGAATACATATGATTTTGAGTGTTTTAATTCTTTTTTTTTTTTGACGCCTCTCATCTGGGTACAGCTGTAGTATCTGTTCATACACACGCACGCCCACCCAACACACGCACACTACTCACACCACTCGTGTACAAACAAACCTACAACTACACTCAGATCTGAAACCGCGTCCTTCTTGAGATCACCGTAATACTCCGTAGACGACGGGCACGTCGTGGATACCATTGTAGTTCCACGCGTAAGAGGCTCCACGAAATTATTTTTAGGGGACCTGCCCTATGGTGGGAAACGGAAATTGCGGTCCATCGGGACTCGAACCCCGCCCGACCAGCGGTGGCCCTAAGCCAACGCCACTGGCCAGTCGAGCACACGCCGCTCCCGAGTGTTTTAATTCTTTTGGTATCTAAATACACGTATTTCTTTGTGCTTTGCTGTACCGTGCATGTCTATGCTGGTCCGTGGGCGCCTCCTTGCTGCCCTTACGTTGTCTTGGCTTGGCCAAGCAAAATGTTCCTCGACGACGCCATCGTGCCACGGCTGCTCCTATGCACATCGGCAGCGCCGCCAGCCACCGGAGCCATGACACTGCCCTCGACGATCCGTGGCTTGGCCGCCAGCCGCGACGTCCATTGCCTCTTCGATGTGTGTAAAGACTCCAACGACGTCTTTGCGAGGAGGATCTCCAACGGCGTCTTTGCGAGGAGGATCTCCGTCCATGGAGAGATGGAAAGAGGGGCGGAGAACCGCAGATGGCGGGGAGGCGTGAGCGGAGATATCGCGGCTGAGTGGTGGCGGCCCGCGGTGGAACTCGATCTTTTTTGGCGGCGGCGCGGCGGGCGCCAATCGACCCAAACCTTATTTGGTGCACGCGCGCCGCTCAATTTCTGGCGCACACGCACGCTTTCCTACCGCTTTCCCCGTCGCGGACCGTTTCAAAAACAGTGAACCGCCTGTGAACCGACGCACGTTCCCCTTTCCCCTTTCTCCCTCAATGCGCCGTTGGAAAATTCTCGCCGGAGCGACGATTTGGCCGGGCCGGACCCTCCCCCCTCGCCGGACGTCTCCCTCGCCCGCTCAAAAGCCGGCACGGCCGCGCCGCCGCTCGAATCCGGCCCCCACGCCCCGGCTCGTCTAGCACGCCCACGGTACCAACTCACATCCTCTCCCGGCGGCGTGGAGGTAGAGGTCTCGTTGACGCCGGTGCAGCCCCATCGATGTGCAGGTGAAGTCCGTCGACGGCGGTAACTTTGATTTGGGCGGATTAGTCACCGGCGAGGCCTCGATTTGGGGCAGATTCAGCGGCGCCGCCGATTGAGCGCAGGCGGAGGCGGATTCGACGAGGGGAAAGGGCTGTGGAGCGAAGCCCATGAATCCGCCGACCGCATGCAGCTTCCAGGATGTAGCGATCCAGCACGATCCGGGCGGCCGCTTCGGTGAGGACGTCGGCGTTGTCACCGGGCGGCAGCCTCCACCGCCTCGCTACCCAGCGCATCTGGGAGGGATAGGGCGAGGACGCCGCCCGTCAACCGCCCCCGCCCGCCCGCCGCACATCTTCCCAGCGTCGCTGCTCGGCATCAGCGGGGCTGTCCGCGAATCGACCTTGCCTCTCTCGCACCCACGCAACACCTGAAGCAGCCCATGGTCAGCCGCCTTCCTCCTCAGTTGCCATCGTTTTTCTCATTCTCAATTATGTTCTTAATTCCTGATTTTTGTAATGATTTGTCCCGCCGACATCATCCCCAGCCAACATCCTATCCACAGCATGCCTCGGCGCGGCTTCGGGATGATGAACGCGGGCGGGCCTCGGTGCAAAGCTGCGACGCGCCGTCCTCTGGGATTTCATGCTGGCCGCTGGCCACCGCCGCCGCGTCCCTGCTGCGCACGGATTCAAGTCCCGTTGCAGCCTTTTGCAGCCACACCCCTCCCCGCATGGCGGTGCCGAAGCCACTTCACTCAGCCTGCCATCTGCACGGACGCAGCAGTGCCAGCGCCAGCACTCTTTTCCGGGTCAGGATCCACACACGCCCTGTATGTTGTGGCTATATTGCTCATTTGTGATGCTACATCTCACACGCTGATATATGTGATGTCACATGAGAATATGTCAATGCCAAAATATTAAACTTCTCAGCCCAGCATAGATAACTCATGTTCTTGCTCAATAATATGTCAGAAACCATATGCATTGTTTAATTGTTTCTTCTTTGCAGTAATTACAGAGTCATGGATCCAAACAACTACAAATTTATGTAACCATATGCGATACAAAGATCCACAGAAAAAAATAGGTTTTCTGAGTGACCTGACCAGATTACAGCAGAGCATCCCTTTTCATTACTATGTATATTGTTAATTAAGAAAACATCTAAGCTTGAGCAGTATCTAATGTATTCTATTGCTCTTATGGCATACGTGGTAGAACTTGACAGCCTGCTGATTGCATTTCAATACAGCAAATTCTAATATCCTCCACGATGTTAGGTTTTTGTCTCATTAGAGTACGCATTCTGACTCTTTCGTTGGGAATGTAGACTGACGATCTTCAGAGCCTGACGGCATGCTCATGTACAGATACATTGGGAATACATAGACTGATAATCTTCAAAAGCCCGAATTGTTGCCTTTGCCAATTCAAATCTTGAAGAACCATGCTTCTGTTAGGAAGAAAACGCTACAGCGAAGGTATAAGATAAATTAATGGATCCCTTAAAATCCCTACGCTATGCTAATATTCCCATTTCTGTTCCACGTATGACCATATGCCCCGTGTGAAGCACGGGGATACCTGCTAGTTTCAGTTATTTACTACAATTTCATCAGTGCTCTATAATTGCTATGGCATTTTAAACTTGTCATTTACTCTTAAGTATGGTTTTAGAATGTTCTCTACTCAATGCATTTAACCTGTAGTTTCTTTTTTACAGTCTGAAGTGACGATCTGCTTTGTTAAATTGCTTTTTACAGCACTAGGCGAATCAGAAAAAGCACTCACATCCAAATGCTGCTCCAAAGGAGTACCAAAATCTTCAGCTCATACGGTATGCGATATCGGCTCCTGCTGCCCTCCGGGTCCTGTTCATGTGTACTAGATAGCGGTGCACGCGCACTACTTCACAAAGAAATGTGGTATCATGGTACTGTACACGCTCAAAGAAATATTTGTGGCATCTGTGCAGGCATAATAGTTATGACACCTCAAACTACTTCAGATTTTCTATTTGCTTAAAAAAATTTAGGTCTTGTTAAGTAAGATCACTAGCTTATATACCTGCTTTGGTGCACTCCTCTTATTAGAGAGAGAGAGATAGAAGTAGAAAGAGTAGGGAGAGAGAGGGGAGAGAGAGAGAGATGGAGAGAGGGAGAGGGAAAGGGAGAGGAGAGAGAAAGAGGGGGGAGGGCACTTTTTTGGCATCTTTTTTTTGTTTGTATCACCTAGCAATGATTCATTCAATTTAACGCAGTCCATTCGACATCTTAGTTTAACTTTTTAGTTTGTTTACCTTTTTAACTTCCTGACTTAAAACCTTCTGTGTTTGGTTCATTGATAGTTACATGTTCCACGGTAGATTGAGACTCCTTTTTTGTCCAATTTCTAAACCTGAAGTTGCTCGGGATTATATTGTACCATCGTGAGAGGGAGAGATAGAGAGAGGGAGAGGGAGATAGTGGGTGAGAGAGAGGGATAGAGAGGGAAAGAGAGAAGGAGAGGTAGAGCGAGGGAGAGAGAGAGAGAGAGGTAGAGAGAGAGAGGGAGATAGATAGAGAAAGGGATAGAGAGAGAGAGGGAGAGGGAGAGGGGGAGAGACAGAGATGGAGAGAGAGGGGGAGAGACAGAGATGGAGAGAGAGGGGGAGAGACAGATGGAGAGAGAGAGAGAGGGAGACAGGGAGGGGGAGAGATAGAGGGAAATGGAAACATATAATTGGTACCAAAAGACATCTTTTTAACTCGATGGTACGTAAATTACTTTGAATTTTAACCATGGTACAGAAATCACTTTGATTGGTGTGTTTGTGTGTGTGTTTGCGAAGAGTGATAAGATTGAGCGACTAAAATTGAAGAGAATTCCTTTAATCCATGTCGATATGTGTCGATGCCTTTTTTTGTGTAGCTTGTGTCTGATATGGTATCTCTAGTCTGCATCTGGATCAGTAACTTCTTTGTACAATGTACTTTTGTAGGTCTTCATAAAATTTTGATGCTCTTTTTGTGTTAACATGCTTTTAGTTCTGAAAGAGTTGTGACCTCCTCTATGACAAGCCTAAATAAATTATGACTACTTTGTTTTTCAATTGTGTGTTAACAGAGTCTCAGTAGTGAAGCTCTTACCCATTTCTTCCACCAAAACAATTTTTAAAGCAAAAAACTTCTGTACTGTTAGGTTAAAAACATTAGTCCATAATATTTATTTTACTTTTTTCATGCTAGTTTCATTACTTTAGACAAAAATATTTATAAACTTTTTTTTTTTTGCTAGGTTCAAATTTTCTATACTTTGTTAGGCTCTTAATTTTTTAGACTATAACATTAGAAACTTTGTACTAGTATGTTGAAAACTTTACACTTGCTTTTGCAAAACTTTGAACCATGACATAGCAAACTTTATAATGCTATTTAATTAACTTTGAATTATTGCACGATAAACTTTTTTGAACTTTTTGGCACTTTATACTGCTATGTTAAAAACTTTAGACTATAATATTTTAAAAAACTTTTTTTTGCTAGGTTTAAAACTTTAGACTACAACATTAGCTACTTTGTATTGATAGGTTCAAAACTTTTGCACTAGAATTTTTAAAACTTTATACTATTACACTGAAAACTTTTTTATTGCTAGGTTTAAAACTTTGAACTATTGAAACATAAAGTTTTTTGAACTATTGCATTATGTTCTGCTAGTTAAAAATATTTTGCCTAAAACATTATATGCTTGTGGCTTGCAAAGAACTATAATGTCAAATCATGAAGCCTCCAATTAGCTGATGGCTCTAGATTCCCTTAGTTACTCCTCGGTCCATTCATCTAGTACTTGGGTATTCCAAATGGTGGAAAACAAATATGCAAGATTTGTGATGACTCGGTGAAGAAACTCATAGCTGATGAAACAAGTTGTAAAGGGAAAACTCCAACTATTCATTGAAATTCCATGTCAACTTTTCGTAAACCATTGTCTAAAAAGAAGTGTTCAAAGATATTGTTGATCGAATACCCTTTTCTGGTCCAAGGCAAGTATTTTTTGTACCATCTTTTCTGCAGGTATGAATTAATATTGTTCTAGTAGTCTTAGTAGTATTTCTTTTGGCTCTACTTTTCCTTTAGGTTCTCATTTGACTTGTTCTTTTATTAATCCACCTGGAGGCTGTAGCGATCATGTAGTATTATAAAATCTTGGTTTTTTAGAAGCAGTTGACTTGTCTGATTAGGAAACAAGAAGTTTTCCATTGTTTGCAGTAGCAACAGTTTTTTATTAGCTGATACATTGTTTTTAAGCCTTATTACATTCTTTTTCTTTTCTAGGCCAAGGGTAGTAGAGATTAAAAAATCATGGGTTGATCACAAGACATTTGGTCTCTCGATGCGAGTCTATGTAACAGTTTCATCTTATGTTATTGATATAATGGCCAAAGCTGTGATGACAGAGGAATATGAAATGAACAAAGCAAATTTGTTCCCAAGTGACTTTTAGCACCAGTCGAATGTGAGGAGGGGTGATATGGACTTCCGTGGTGTGTGAATTGGTTGATGGTGGGCTCAGCATTCAGTGTTGAGAGGAGATTGAAAAGTAATAATCTAGTAAATAATAGGTAGCTCAACCTTCATGAATTCATCCACTATCCATGCTTACTTTGTATACCAAATAAAAACAATTTTGAGGTGTAAGTGTGCCATAGAATTCGCATCGTATTAAGAGTTTTATCTCTTCCCAACAAGTGGATTATTTCTGTGTTGCATCAAGTTATTTTCTGTCTGAGTTATATGTTGAAATTGCAGTTTGTCAGATTTAGTGATATGAGAATACCGGATAATGTTTTTTTATGTTGATATACTGATTCAACAAGATTTTTGGTAGGCACTTAGAGTAGATGGCATATGATATCTTTGCATGTCTGCACTTAGAGTATCCTTTTGGGTGCACCCACTCTATGTCTCCACATAAATAATGATATGAAGCCTCTTATATGAATTGTATAATGTTTATGGTTCTTTGAGTTAACCAAATTATTCATTGTACCATGTTTATCTGCTCAAAAAATCTATATTATGCATTGTAAAAGGTTGCAATTTCGTTTTCCAGCCGGATGTGGTTTCGATTTTGAGGCGGCATTGACGAATCCTTGGATTTGTTGTTTGAGATATGGGCGGCTGCAGCCCCGCGCCATCGGGATTTCGCCGCTGCGGGAACGTGGACTCCGGGCGGCGGTGATGGCCTCCAACGATTCCAGGTGTGCATCTTTGCCTTTTCCCCAATTTCCTGTGATTGACAAGATGCATCCTCTGGGTCTCATATGCCCAAAGGCTGGAATCCACAAGCTGTATGGAAATCAAATGCACAGCCTGACAAAAACGCCAAAAAAATTCAGTGTTGAATATGCATCATGGAGTTGCTGATTTTTCACTTCATTCAGGCGTACGTGTTCAAAATCGAGCAGCGGCGCCTCGCGTGGCATTCCTATCCAACTACCACACCAACGCGGTGGCGCGGGTGGTGTCAACGGGCGGTGCTACGACCTCCCGGCGTGGTTCATCAGCGTGCTTCCCGACTGCAAGACCGCCGTGTTCAACACGGCGACGGTGAGCGAGCCGTTGGTGCCGGCGAGGATGACCCCCGTGGGCGGCTTCTCGTGGCAGTCGTACAGCGAGGCCACCAACGCGCTGGACGACTGCGCATTCACCAAGGATGGCCTGGTGGACCAGCTCAACATGACGTGGGACAAGTCAGACTACCTGTGGTACACCACCTAGTGAATGATGATTCATTGACATCCCTGAACTGAGCCTTGCATCCTCTACTTCTCCCTGTCTTTGATCTCTGAATGTTTCAATGCAGCGTGAACATCAACTCGAACGAGCAGTTCTTGAAGTCCAGTGGCCGCAGCTGACCATAAACTCCGCTGGTCACGCCCTGCAGGTGATGTCCATATAGTTTTTTTCTTTTAAGCTTTAAGTTAAAGTGCATGCAAACCATGCCAACCTTTTTGTTTGATAGTTATTACCCATCAGTTTTTTTAATATTGCCAGTACGTTGTTTGATGATGTTATATTGCAAAGTCTTGAACCTAATAGTATAAAGTTCTGGATATTGTAATTTTTAGTTGAATTTTTGCTTTCAGATTTGATTCTTTCAGTTAGGGAATTTTTTAAAAACGCTGCCATAATTTTTTTATCTACATGTATGATGTTTGTTTTTGTACTAAAGTTTTGCTTGACATAACTAATACTTCACCTTTGTGAACAGGCTTGGTCATTTTTTTTGAGTTTGCATATTTCACAGCAGTGGTTAGGTTGAGCATGGGCTGTTTGCTTTCTACTTCTCTCTGATTTGTACTCTTCCAGGTGAGGTATCTATCTCTGAAGCCATTTTTTTTCACTTTTCTTTGCTGTGAATTGGACTGTTTTATTTCATTTGAAAAGGAACATAATGCCTTTTGTTCTGGGCAAGGATGGTACATTATAACTAATGAGCAATTTTTCTGGATCTAGTGCGGGCTACTTTTTACTTGATCTTACCTATTTTAAATCTGCTTTCCTCATTAGCCATCAGGATATATACATGCCCACAACTCCAGTGATGAAACACACATAAGCATTATATTTAGTTTACAATGATTCTTTGCATTATTCAATCATCACATCCAAATAATTAAGATATCCTTTTTTTTTTTTTACACGTTTGATCTAGCATAGCATTAGAAGTTTGTAATCTCATAGTTGAAAGTACATAAATTCTGAGCGTAAAGTTTTCAACCTAGCATTAATGAAGTTTACAATGCGATAGTTCGAGGTTTGAACCTAGCTGTACAAAGTTAATAAGGTCATAGGTCAACATTTTTATTAATTCTGAGTGCAAAGTGTTTACCCTATCAATAGAAAGTTTATTGTGATGTGATAGTTCAAAGTTTACCACTTCTCGCATGTAAAGTTTTTGATCTAGCAAAGTACAAAGTTCATAATCTGATAGTTCAAAGTTTTGAACATAAAAGTACAAAGTTTGTAATGTCATAATTCAAAGTTTATAAATTCTGAGTGTAAAGTTTTGAACTAGTAGTACAAAGTTTGTAATGTGATACTTCAAAGTTTTTATAAATTCATAAGTGTAAAGTTTATAAATGTGCTAGTTTAAACTTTATAACCTACCGGTAGAAAGTTTATAATATGCTAGTTCAAAGTCTATAAATTCCGAGTGTAAAGTTTTGAACGTAGCACTATAAAGTTTGTAATGTAATAGTTGAAAGTTGTATAAGTTTTGAATGTAAAGTTTTCAACTTATCAATTCAAAGTTTATAATGTGATAGTTCAAAGTTTCTAACCTACCATTACAAAGTTTGCAATGTGTTAGTTCAAAGTTTTACAAATTCTCGTAGTACAAAGTTTGTAGTGTCTCGTGTGTGTCTCTATTAGACATGTCATCAAATTAGATGGTGGCTGCATTTGTTGCTCTTGTTGAGGTTTGTCCACGCAGCTTTACCCGAAATTGAAAAAAAATAAGTGTGCCATAATTACTAGTGGTCTAATAAGCGGTTTGCTACCCCTTTTCAGTCATTAGTTACCTTTATTGTTGTGGCAAGATATGCGGCGCGACTATGATACCTCCTTCAATTCTTGGTCATGGCATTGGTTGGCGTGTACAAGCTTGATCTCGTCAACAAGAATATGTTATGCACAATATGTTTTGACAACCTCACACGCAGCTTAAAGTGACCACTCCTAGGGTTTACCAAAATTTATAATTTAATAGTTCAAAATCTTTTAAAATTTTGTTGTAAACTCATAAACCTACGAGTATAAAGTTCATAATATTCACCACTTGTTCATAATATTCAAAGTCCTGCTTTGCCAACAATTTGTTTTTGATCTTGGACAATAAGCAAGGATGATTTGTATATAGTTTGTTCATGTTAATTTAGTACTTGTAGAAGAGTTCTTCCAACCAAAGTATCTTTTTTGGTTTCAGTTCTCTGTTTTTGCACAATAATATTTTTAAAAACTCGAGAGAGTAAAGTTATATTGCACTTGTTGTATAAAGTTTTTAGTACCATTACTTAAAGTTTTGAAGCTACCAATATAAAGTTTCTAGCTACCGATATAAAGTTTCTTATGCAGCAGCTTTAGTTTCGATTTTTTTTCGTCATTTAATGTTTTATTGATTATAATTATAAATTTTTGAATGTAATAGTACAAACGTTTTTTGAAAAACACTAGTGATTCATAGTGTGTAATATAGAAATCAAAACTTGATATAAGTCTATATTTTAATAATGAAATTTCCTTTTTTTCGGGAATATTCATTATTTTCAAGTCTTGAAGAAAACAGGAGCAACATCTTTACCTTTTGGTTTTATGCTTTTTCGAAATACAAAGATGTCACAATTACTTTTATTTTGTAGCACTTTTTTATCATTGTATAATTGTTTTTGATGGACATAAGATATATGTTTTTTTTTAAAAAAAACGTTTTGTACTTTAACTTCCATATGGATGTGAAACCATCCCCCCGCCCTTTTATTTTTCCCACAAACCGTCCCTAAAGAGAAAAATTTTAGCTTGTTTGAAATTAATTTTTGTGGCCCAAATAATGGTTGACATGAGAATTTAGAAAAATGGTCCAAAAAATGCTTGACATGAGAAATGAGAAATGGAAACGACATTAAAGTTTTTGGGCCAAAAAGCTAGACGAGGAGAAAACCGTAAAACAATATGGGCTTAAATAAAACCTTGGTCCAATGAAGCCCGACAGAAAAAATCGGTTCTTGGGCACGCACATACCGTGGACACCGGTCCGCGCCGCTGCTTTCTCATGTAGTGCGCGTGCACCGCAAACTGTACTAGCGCCGTGCACCGGTACTTTGTACTAAGCGCGCGTCGCGCCGCTAGCCATCCCGGGCGAGCGTGCGCCGTAGAGTGACGCCCGTCAATCGATTGTACGGGAACGACCAACGTGGTCTCTCACGTACGGGAGTAGAATGGCATGGCCCAAACGAATTGATTAGATTTTACACAAGGGTAGAAAAGTCAATACGAAATAGACTAGATATACATGTATTTGCAATTTCCAAATGAATTAAAACACTCAAAATCATATTATTCCAAAGTAAAAACGTTTGGAGTCATATTTTAGCGAAGCTAACGTTAGGAATCTTATTTTTACGAAGCCAATTATTTGGAGTCATATAATAGCAATTATCTCGCCATGAATAGCAGCGGACTGAAGTAATCAGGCGGCCATGGATGGGTACTGCTGTTGGGGAATCTTGGATGGCAGCTTGATCAACGGGGTCCAGAAGCGAGCCCACATCCATGGATTGGAAGCGAGCCCCATCCCTGCCGCTCTGTACAAGATCCGTCGCCACCCGTATGGACTGCCCCTACTCGGTTTTCCCCATGGATTAGAAAAATGTCGGCAATTATATACTAAAAGGTATTGTCTTATTTCTAACCTGCATCTTTTAGTCTTACCGTCTGCATCCTCCCTCCGTCGTCCGTCTTCCATCCAAAGGCCAACAACATTTAATCGGGTTCAATCCATTGGTGGCGTCCGCACTGACCTTCCCCACCCACTCACTCCTCCAGTCCTTCCCGTTCTCCTCCCCTTCCTCACATCCGCCGCCATGACCATGCCACCCTGCGCCGCCGCAGCCCTCGCCCCTGCCTCCGTGAGAAAACCAAATCCAAATACACCTGCTCTCCACCGAATACGGGTGCCGCCTCGACGCGCAGCTGCCGGACCTCCTCGGCGTGTGCTCGGGGAACCTGGGTGACCTCATCCTGATCCCGGCGCAGCTGGCGCATGTCGACGATCTGTAGCATCACACAATGGTGGCCAGGGAGGACGTGCTGGTGCGGGAGATGGCATTCGTGCTGGAGGGCCATGGGGTCGTGCCGTCGGCGAACGGGGTCCGGGCTCGACGTGGCTGGCCTCGTGCGCAGGGCTAGGTCCGACGCGATGCGGTTGCTGACCGTGAAGGAGCGGCGGAGATACTGGAGCCGACGTAGGCCGCCGAACTGCTCGTCGCCGCCACGGATCGGTCCTGGTTCTCGATCCGACTCTAGTGCGTAAGATCCGCTTTGCGCCTCCAGATCCAGTTCGGTGCTCGCGAAGTGCTCGCTCCCCGAATTGTGTGTGTGCTCATGCCTTGTGCCTGTTGGCGCGCATGTCATCAAGTACGGGAGCGTGATCCAGAGTTCAACCCCTACTTCAACTTCCGCGTCACCCAGGTTTGATTGCTGGTTCCATTGCTTTAACGTTTTGCTTCAGTTGTACAGTATGTGGAATTGAGCTCACTTCTATAGGAGACAGACTACGTTGATACATGGATGCTGAGTTTCAGTGGAAATTATCTCTTGTGGCCTGTATGCTAGATTTAGTTTACTATGAGATAATTAGTGCAAGGATAAAGCGAGTGACGCTCGTGGAGATGCATAACTTGTTGTCCGGTTACCTGTCACATCTGGTCTAAATTTCTCTTTGTTACAGTTTTTGTCGAAGAATGGAATTTACGAGTTCTGGAACTGGTTTGATGATAGGACATGGTAAGAGCAGTAGCTCCAATCTCTCAGTCATTTAGTACTGCGTGATTTCTGTGTCAAAGGAATAATTTACTAGGTTGATTTCGTTGCTGCTGCTGCTGCTGTTTTAGGTACCCCCTTGGCCGTGTGATTGGTGGCACTGTGTATCCTGCTGGTTTGACATTGACTGCTGGAACTATTTGGTGGTATGCCATCGAGGGACACTATTTATTGTCTTAAATTTACATTCCTTCTGGTTGAATGTGCCTTTGAATGGTCCACTAGGTTGGCGAATTCTCTTAACATCTCATTGTCTGTGGAGACTGTTTGTGTGTTCAGTGTTCACAGCTCCAATTTTCTCAGCAAATGCATCATGGGCTACTTACCTGTTAACAAAGGTTCGTTTTTCAAGGAAGTGTGAATTATCACATTATTCTAACCCATTTGCAAATTGCGTCCTTACTTTGACTTCCTCTATAGGAAGCGAAGGGGTACTGGAGCTGGATTACCGGCAGCAGCCATTTTGGCAATGGTAAACTGCACTAATGACTCCCCTACCATTTTTCACCATAATTAAAGGAATGCTAAATTGATACAAAACTTTTTTCATTGGTTTATAGATATTTAGCCATTTTCATGTCATGATGGAAATAGAAATAAGGATTCTCTTTAATCAAACCAAATTTATTGCTAGTAGGTTATCTTAGTTTTCTATGCTAAGAATTATATTTTTGAAACTCATGATCTAAACTCGTGATGAGTACCACTCTACTAGCTGTAGCTGGTCAGTAATCTAGTAAGCAATTTAATTTCATTGGTCAGGCAAGTTATTAGTATTCTGCTTGCAATAAACTTAGTAAATAGGGAAAGACAATGCACATTAACATTTGAGCATTACTATCTAACGTGTCTGCCAACTCATATTTTGGCAAACACATTCTAGTTCTTTAACACTACTTAAGCTGATATGTTTTGAAACTCGTAATCTAAACTGTTTCTTGAAGTCGAACTTCTCTTTCAGGCTTTGTCCAATTGTCCAAGCATCTATGTGCATTGTTATCATATGATTTGCAAATGCTGCACTTATTCTTCTTCTTCGCTTGACCATTAATTCCCCTTTTTTTGCCTCTTTTCCATCATGCGTTCTTCCCCTTTTTTGCCTCTTCTGCATCTTGCGTTCTTGGACCTTTTGATTTTCGATGGTTCCCTACATTCGATGAACTTGCCCCAGCCACTACAGCTGCATTTTTGAAAATGCAATATTAGTAATTAAGAAATCAAGTGCAGGTGGCAGCTTATTAAGATCCATATATTTCGACTAAAAATATGTCTTGTTGCTTCATGTAGAGTATAATTGTATCTGTGTCATTTCCCTTTTCACAATCTTTTGCCTCTGTTTCTGGATGGTATGATCAGAGTCCCTATGGCTTTATTTTGTGATGGGAATTTGATCTTTTTTTTTCTTTTTGTAGAAAGCCTGGTTTGTGCAGCTGTAGTTAGTGAGATTGACTTGTCGGCTGCGATCTTGCTGCAGGACATGAAGCTGCTCGCACCTCACTAGAGACAAGGTTAGCACATTGGGTCTTAACTATGTCACCTCTGATCTGGTCGTGATCATCTCTGCTAGTCTAGATCTCAGTGCTAACTAAACTGCCATTACTAGACAAGCTGATATATACAACTCTAGACAATTTAATATTATTAGCCAGACAAGTTATTGGTAATCCGGTCTCAATAATGTGCTCCTAAATAGGCAATTTGTGTATTCTTGAGCCTAATCTGAATGTATGCTTAAGCATGATCTGTCCTCTGAATCTGAATGTATGCCTACTCTAAATGTTTGATTGTTAGCTCATATGTAATATTGCATTGAAGCTGGAAATGACATGTGATGTACTGCAACTAGATTTAAGCACAATGAATTACTTTCCAATTAGAGATGCAAGTAGGTTTGGTCCTAACCTCGTGAGATCGGTTTTGTTATTGTCTAGGTTGATCAATGCGGGAATGATGTTGTGTTGGGATGCAGCAGCAGCTTGTAGGCTGGAATCTAGTAGTTAAGGGTGTGGGTGCTATATTAAATTGCTTAACTAGTAGTAATTTGTGTCGAGATCATTCTACAATGCTTACTGAAAGTTGCGCAGAACTCCAGTAGTGTGGCCGGCTAGTAGTTTAGTTTCAGTTCGAAATGCAATATAAGCATTTTAAGAAATCCAGTAACAAGTGTGATAGAATGTAGTATACCATAATTCAGAGGCCAGTTTTTTCAAACTTGTTGCTTCCAGAAAAGATTAGTTGGATCAATTGTCCATCTTGTGCACTTTTTGTAGCACTAGTGTTTGGAGCACTAGGGGATAGGCACACTAGCCTGCTCGTTATACGCTACAGCCTGCCTAGTTGCCATCTTCCTTTTCTGAGAGCCTGATCTCAGAAACACTTGGCATGGCCTCTTCTCGAACTACTGAGTAGCCTCTGTTAAACCAGCATGACCAGCTTCATAGATGCTAGGCAAAACCTCAAGTCTCCAATTCCAGTCCAGAACATACCACTTTTGCTTTGCCTTCTAGTTTGCAGATGGTGGCCCTCTGCTTGGTACTATTGCAGCGTACTCAACCATCGCAATAATTCTCCCTCCCCTGCCCATGGTACATGGTCATATTCTCATCATGTTGGTCTTAGCAGAGCTGGACACTAATATCGGACCTTATTTGCTGCCACCATCTCAATTGACTCATTTGCAGGTCTGAATGGTATATTTGTTATGGACTTTTGCTTCCGTTAGCATGACTGCAAAATTTTTTGATACAAATTACAAATATGTATGCTTAGAGAGTATGTGATTACAAACTATTTAGTTTTATGAACTGAATTGATTACACAAAACAACTGAATTGGTCATAGAAAAGTACTGAATTGTTTTTATCGATTTATCAAATTTGCTTCTAGTAACAAATTTGATATTAGGTGATGCAAAACAATTTAGTTCTGCTATTACAAACTATTTAGTTTTATGAACTGAATTGATTACACAAAACAACTGAATTGGTCGTAGAAAAGTACTGAATTGCTTTATCATTTTATCAAATTTGCTTCTAGTAACAAATCTGATATTAGGTGATGTAAACTAACAAAATTTAGTTCTGCTATTATGCAGTTGAATTTGAGGCTTGGTCATGTTTTCCCTCAGGTGCTCACTATGATATACGTACTTATCTTGGCAATTTCTATTTAATTGCAGGTGTATGATGCTGATTATGCAATTCTATTTTCATTGCAGTTGTCTGGCCATGAATCATCAAAATGAACATGTCAGAGAATGTTTCTTGATGTAGGTAATACTCAGGAAGGAAGGAATGAACTTATATAGAGTTGTTCATGCATACAAAAACCTTTCTTTAAGTAGTAGTGGGTTGTGCTTTTTGTAATTTACAAAGCCATTCTTTTTGAGTAGGAAATGCAGGGTGATTATGCAATTCTATTAGCTTGTGTTACAAAACAGTAGAAAATGCATAACAATGACTTTTTAAAAAGGGCTGATTTTGTTTGTTTTAAGTACTGATTTTGCTTTTTGTGTTAGGGGAAATACTGTACTGTCTATTGCTCAAACATCTTTCCGTAATCTATTGCTCAAATATTTGTCCAAAGTCACACCGAAGTCTGCCATCTTTTTTTTCTTGCTACTGTCAGGCCCTGATTCTCCAAAATGAACATGTAAGTGATTTCTTGTTTCAGGTAATACTCCAAGGCTGGAAGAGGAGTTTGTTCATGGAGACCATTATCAAGTTATCAGATCTGACCTGTAATTGACATGATCAAGTTATCAGATCTGACCTGTATTGCTTCATGCGATACTACACAGTAGAGTTGCTTCTCTAGAACAGATCTGGTTAGAATTATACTATTACTGAATCATACTGTGTTGCGTGTGCATACACAGATCTGGTTGCTTTTTGGTTGTGTTTGGCTGCTGTTTTTTTTTTTCGATTGCCGGCTGGTTGATGGTGGCTGGCCCTGTTATTTTGCGTCTTGGGAAATGGGGGTTACGTTGTGGCGAAAAAGCAAATCGGCTGTGTTTTTGTGGGCGTGGCCACTCCTGGGCCTTTGGCCAGTAAGGGCGACTGCCCGATGGCCGGAAAAAAAACGCACCAGGGAAGAAAATATTGTTGGTTTTGTAGTGGGCAGGCTATAACACTAACGTCTGCATGTGCAGGCATTAAAATATATAAATATTTATGCTAAGTAATTAGCATCATTGGAAAGATCTTTAAGTCTAGTGTTTTAGCAAATTTATTTGAAGATTTAAATGTTGCAGATATTTTCTAAAAATCGAAGTGGCTTATGGCGCGACGCATCCCATGGTGACATCTTTTTAGGGACGGAGAGAGTATATATACACACACAACCAAGCCCCAACGACCACATGTCACCCTAAAACTTTTGGTAGCCGTGCATGCCAATCTTCACCGATTCCGCATGACATAGTTGCACCTAGATTAAAGGACTACATGTAAATACTTCAGCGGACAAACGTTGCTCATCGATACAAGATACCTCTTTGTCTATTATTACATGAATTATATTATTGAGTAGGACACTACTCAGTAGAATCGTCACAAACACGTACATATGTGAAATCAACCGTAAAAAGAGCCTGAGATGTCTGCTCGCTCCCATTATTCTATTGAGAACTTATATATATATATCAAGCCATAAGAAAGTATAAAGCTTGCATTTGCTAGCATTTGATCTGCTTCACTCTTGTAATCCTTCGGCCATTAGTGTTAGGGTCGTCCCAGAAGTAGACAATGAGGAGTAGAGTGGGATCGTCATCTTCGTAAAATTCACAATCTCTTTCGGCCTCGAGATTAGCTTCATTAATGAACTGGGCGGCTATATACCATTTGCCATCATTATCGAGATACCACAGAAGCACATCAATCTTCTCGCCTACACTGTCAGAATAATCATCCCAGGCCCAACTAGGATGCCCGGGGGCGCAATAGCTGCCATGATCACGTACTATCTCCGTAGCTTTTCTCTCTTTTGAATCTGTTATAATACCAATATAAATCAATAATCGAGCAACATTGATATAATTAATAGAAACAATATATCCTCTGATCTCGAACTAGTGCTATCATCGTTGACAAGAATAAACTTGAAACTACGATAGAAGTCCTATTTTCATACTATGCAGACGGCTTAATCGATTGCACCATATATCGTCCGAGTAGCAAGCAGTCTACTAAATGTTAAAAGGAAAAATTGTGGAAGCAATAACAACGAATGAAATAAATGCAAACCTCCGGAGAAGAAGCAAAAAGCAGTAGCCTATGTTGATGATACATGCTCTATGTATATGTGTGTTGTTGGGACACGGATCCCGGCGACCATGGCGGAGGTGTTGCCCACAGCAGAGAGCGCGCGAAGACCTGCATTAACGTGAACCTCTAAGCTGTGTTTTCTTGCAGGCGAAGCTGGCGACCCCCGGACCTCCGCCTGCTATAAAGACGAAGACGCCCTTCGCGGCTTGGCGGAATTCTTCGTCTCCGACAGCTCCGCGAAGCCGTGGCACCGGGCGGCGGAGGTCGCCACCTTCGCCGGGTCCGCCCTGCTATAAAGACAAAGACGCCCTTCGCGGCAGCGTAATCCTTCGTCTCCGACAGCTCAAAGAGCCGTGGCACCGGGCGGCGGAGGTCGCCACCTTCGTCGGGACCGTAAGCGAACCTCGGACGGCGACTAGAGGACGAGAATCTCGCGGAGCTGTGGGCGCAAAAACGGGCGGAGATCTCCCAATGGGGGCCACAGGGCCGGCGAATCGGAACGATGGAGAATTGGAGGCGGTGCGACATCATGAAAATACAAGCCAGCCCCCGCGTGTTGTGTGTGCGTTTGCGAGAATATGCCGGGAATATTGGAGGGTAAATCAGAATCTTTGGTTCCCGGCATTTGTAAAACTATAAATAGGGAGGAGTCCTCCCCGATATAGGAGGTTGGTGAATTTCATTTGTGACCATTACTGCTTTGACAGCTACACTTAATTCTCTCGTCCTGAACGACCTCCCCCAGGGCACCGCCTGGGCGGAGGTTCCCTCCCTGTGTTGAGACCCCAAGCTCAACATTGGCGCCCACCGTGGGGCCCGAACAGATAAAACCATGGCTCCACAAAAGAGGAAGAGCACCGCCACCAAAATAAAACCCCCACCCCCACCAAAGAGTAACCGCCCCAGCGTAGCACGAGGAGCACTTACGCTACGGCCGAAGAGGACCCTCCGCTTGATGAAGAGCCGCAAGCGGAGGAAGAAGCAAAGGGAGATGAGGAGACGAGTGAGCCGGGGGAGTCCCCATACAGCACGCAACTGCGCCACCGCAAAGCCTCGCCTGGAAGTTGCAACAAGAAAGAGACCAAGTGGCCGCGCCTACGTGGAGGTCCTCAAGGCACGCTAGCCCATCCGCCAAGCAGCGGCTGAAATCGACAAATAGATGGCGCCCGGCAGCGGAGATTCAGAGTTTGCAATTTATTAGTCACCTCCGTCGGCCCCGACCACCGCGGATCATCCCGTCGATTCCACTACCGAAGTCACACCGCCGCGGGCGTTGATTCGAGCTTCGCCCAACCCCCGATCGACCACAACGCCACGCAGACCGAAGGTCCTTCGACCCTAAGTCCCCATTATCGGAAGGAATACAAATAACACCATGGCTGACCGGATACAAGCCCACCCAGCTCCCAAGATTCAACGGGAAGACAGATCCTCATCGGTTCATAATGAGTTATGAGGCGGCGAAGAGCCTCCCGCAGCGCAACGATGCGGTGCTAGCTAGCGAAGGCTTTCATAATCGCCGGCCCGGGGGATGCCTTGGCATGGTATTCCATGCTGAAACCTAGCACCATATATTCATGGGAGAACCTCCGCGACAAGATACTAGAAAACTTCGAAGGTCTCGTTGTGCAGTCACTCACCTCTATGGACCTATTTCAATGCAAACAAGGCTACAACGAACCCTTGAAAGAGTACTTCCAAAGATTCCTCCAACTCAAAGCGAAGGCTCCAGACGTCCCCGACCAAGTAGCCATAGACGCAGCTATCAGAGGGCTCCGCCTGGGACCATTCGCCGGAGAACTGGCGAGAAACAAACCAAGAACAATGCAAAGTACCTCAAGCGAAAGAGTTCGAGATATGGATCCGGGCCGGACGAAGACTACCGGAAGAGGCCGGAGGAGCAAAACATGGACAGCAACAAGCCAAAGGCAACAAGAGGAACCAGCCAACCAAACCTCCGCAACAACAACCCAAGCAAGTACAGGGGGCAACAGGTCCTAACAATGAATCGAGACAATGGAGCCGGTTCACCAGCCAGAAGTCGGGGAGCAAGGCCACCTGACACTCAAAAACCGTACCCCGGGAGAAGGGACCTCGAAAAAAGCTGGAATAGGAGACCGAGAAAGCGTTCAAGGCCATCCATGGCGAAGAAAAGGTCACTATACCAAAAGATTGCCCAGGGCATTCTTCAAGAAAGAGACAAGGCACTCAAGGGACAAAACAAATCGAATCCCACTAACAAACCTCCGCAAATCGACAAGGGAGGTTAACAAAGACTTACAACTACACACGCTCCGAGCCTCGCTAGCTCGGGGGCAACACCAGCGGTGATTGCCCGGTGTACCCATCCCTCTCCTCAAACCAAGTACACCCCACTACACTAGCAAACGCCTATTACCCCAAATTCCTACCAAATGGAGACCATCGCCCCCACAACCAGCTCAAAACTACCTACCCGAATCGAGTATGTCTTACTCAAGCCCAAGACAACACCTAACCTACATCGAAACAGGACAACCGCAGAGTGTGCGGCCCGGTTAACCAAGTATCAAACCAAAGTTTACTACCACCACCTCCGCCAGGGACCCCCACCCAAATACCCCATGAAAAAAAAAAAAACAGCCCAACCCGTAAAAAACCAATACAATCCACACACTCCGCTACCATCTATCGGAACCATAATGCCGATAGCGGGAGGATCTTCGATGGAGCATGAAACCAAAAAAAACGAAAAAGACCACCTCCGCCTAGTAAACAACGTGGCGGTCCAACCCGCAGTCAGATTCGGAGAATGGTCGAAGACTCCCATCACCTTCTCAGAGGCAGATCTCAAATTGGAAAGCTACCCTCATGTGGACGCAATGGTGATTGAAACAAACGTAGCAACATGGGAAATGAAAAGAGTTCTGGTCGACACTGGGAGCTCCGCCGATATAATCTTCGCCAACGCCTTTGACAAAATGGGTTTCAATAGGAATCAGCTACAGCCGTCAGACTCGCCCCTCATAGGGTTTGGCGGAAGGCAAGTACAGGCCCTGGGGAAAATAACCCTACCAGTGTCCTTCGCAGAGGGGAAGAGTGCCAGAACAGAATACATAACCTTAGACATCGTCGACGTCTACTCCCCATACAATGCAATTTTCGGCAGAGGATTTACAAACAAATTCAACGCCGCCATCCACATGGGGTACCTGTGCATGAAAATCCCAGCACTTCACGGCATCATCACAATACATGGAAGCCAAAAGGAAGCCAGAAATATAGAAAAGGCTATATATCGAGCTCACAGAAATGTCAATTCAGTAGAATCAAAAAGCAAAGGCCCGGATCCTCCGCACATGAAGAAAGAGCAAACAAAGTCAAAGGACAGCAGAAAACAAAGAGGATAGCGATAGACGAGGACCCCGATCACACAGTAACAATCAACGCAAACTTGCCAGTGGAAGAAGAAAAAGAACTGACGGAACTCCTTGTCAAAAACAAGGAGATCTTCGCTTGGTCAGCAGTGGACCTCCGCGGAGTAGACAGACAAACCATCGAACATGTCCTAGACATAAACCCCAAAATGAGGCAAAAAAAGCAACGACAGAGGAAGATGTCGGAAGACAGAATACTAGCAGCTCAAGCGGAGGTCCAGAGGCTGCTCGACGCCAAAGTCATCAGGGAAGTCAAGTACACCGATTGGCTGGCAAACGTCGTCCTCGTTCCAAAGAAAACATCAGGAAAAATGAGGATGTGCATAGACTTCACTGACCTCAACAAAGCAACAAAGAAAGATAACTACCCCTTACCCAGAATAGACACCTCCGTGGACAAGGCAGCAGGGTGTCGAAGGTTCTCTCTGCTCGACTGCTATTCAGGTTATCATCAAATCTGGCTCAGAAAGGAAGATGAAGAAAAAACAAGTTTCACCACACCATTCGGAACATACTATTTCGTAAGAATGCCAGAGGGACTAAAAAACGCCGGCGCAACCTTCGCCAGAATGACAGGGAAAGTTCTGAGGATGCAACTGCTAAAAAACATGATTGCGTACGTGGATGATCTCATAGTCATAAGCAAAAGAGAGCAAGATCACATCTCCGACTTGCAACCTGTTGTATCCATGAGAGCAGTGGAAATTTTGTGTAGCGGGAGTGTAAAAATGGGGATGAACTGGAAGGAAACAACTAACACCTATTTGTTTTCTGTTTGCATGTCCCATCTCGAATGGCCTCGGCCCCGCTTGTAATATATGCTTGTCAGGATAGACCGAAGGCATGGAGCGTATTTGCTGATAGAATAATTATGGTCAAAGATGTGCTAGAGGCGGAGCCTAAGGCGGTTGGTTATTAATACATGGCTCGGCTTCTCCCTTCATGGTACTGCAAATTGAAAGCATCCAGCCAGTACCTTGTTGGATAGAGGCAAATTAAAAAGGCCACGTCACACCAGCACCTTTGCAGTACCATGGAGAGGACAAGAGTAAGTTGCAAACTAAAAGACCACGCTACACAGTAGCTTCCATCGTACTGTAATTTATCCACTGATACATAAGCCGCTTGATTTTCCCTGTTTCAATTGTACGTTATATGGGAGAATAAGTTGAAACAAGCGGAAACAAGCATATCTCTCTCCATGGAACACTAGCAGGCACATCAACTTGGCTCAGCCCGCCAGTAGCTTCCTAAAACTTTCCGCTGCGCAAATCACTTCTTCCATCTTGCCTCCCCAGGCAATCTTACCTGACTGGCTTTATCAAACAAATAAGTCTCAATCGTGCCATCAGCAGCAAACTCCATGTTACGGCTGCTAATATGTTGCAGTACACAAGTGGTGCCACTGCCAGTTTCATAACCAAAGTGCTGCTTCACACACATTGTCCTTTTTGCAGAAAGGCAGTACACTTGAACAGGTGTTTTCATATGATTCCACAGGAAGTAATTATATATTGAAGCCTTCGACAAAAAAAGTTCCAGTTACAGTTTGATTTGAACGGAAAACAGAGTAGTATTCTTGTTCCATTTTGCTAAATTTATATCATGAGTGGAGTAGTATATAATATAGCCGACAGACAAGCGATGCAATTTAGCCAGCAAGAGATACCGACTGACATAAGTAAAACTTTAGCTTAAATCTTGTTCACTTGCATCCTGTTGGCGATCTCGTTGAATTCCTTTTTACAGATATTGCCGCTTGTCTCCACTTGGCACTCAAAGGCTGAACAAGCAAGATTTCACTCCACACTTGACCATAATTGACACCACGCTCAATGGGATTAATAAACAGCTCGGAAGGAGTTTCACAGACGTTTGCATACAACCCTCCTATCTGCCCTGCTGTAACTCATGCTTCACTTGCATGCTTTGATAGAGAGAGAAGCCGGCAGTGAAAGAGACTACACTACCGGTTTGAAAATAAGAAACCGATAGTGATGAGCCTTCTATCGCGTTTATCACATAGGAAAATCTAATAAGAAAAATATCGATCAGAAAAAAACCTAAGATCTTGTGTGAGGGCATAATTTGGGTGTACATGGTTGTAGAAAAAAAAATCAAGACATTTCTACATTGTGGGAGTATACATGCTTCACAAAGGTTCATGACCCCTTTCATCGGAAGCATGACTAGACAATTACATCCATAAGCTTTGTTGGGTCATCTTCGCTCCGTGTCGTTTCGACCTCAAACTTTTTTAGACATGCACATGCCGTGTGTGAAGGAGCCACGATGTTTGAGATTTTTCGGATAAGGTTTGATATTTTTTTCAATTAAATTAAATTTCTACATGACGACCCCCGAGTAATTACAAGTTGAACTGGGGTTACCCACTAACAGAGCCAGAGTGGTGCCAAAATTTTCCACATGGTCTCAAGTGCCCTAGGAGGCAATTCAGTGTTTAGGTTGCTGCAAAATGTATACGTTTGCAAGCTATAATTAACCTCCTTCTATCGCGTTTATCACCTAGGAAAATCTAATAATAAAAATATCGATCAAAAAAACTTAAGATCTTGTGTAGGGGCATAATTTGGGTGTACATAGTTGTAGAAAAAATTCAAGACATTTCTACATTGTGGGAGTATACATGCTTCACAAAGGTACATGACCCATTTCATCGGGAGCATGACTAGACAATTACATCTATAAGCTTTGTTGGGTCATCTTCGCTTACGATGTCGCCTCGGCCTCAACCTTTTTTCTTAGACGTGCACATGCCATGTGGAAGGAACCACGATGTTTGAGATTTTTCGAAAAATCTTGATATTTTTTCAATTAAATTGAATTTCTACGCGACGACCCCGAATAATTACGGGTTTAATCAATTACCCACTAACAGAGCCGTAGTGGTGCCAAAATTTCTACATGACGACATCGAGTAATTACGTGGTTGAACTGGATGATACATGCTTCACAAAAGCATTACAATTAACTAATAGTTCAACACGGTACAATAAGCAAAGTGTACAAACACATTAAGAAATAACGACCTCAAAAACACCCTTCTAGCACCTATGCCCAAGGCCCGACATGAGACGGGGCTCTCATCTCCTAGCGAGGAAGCACAAGAATGCATGCTACTTGGCTCCTGCCTCCGCCTTCCGAGGTCCGTGGCAACAATGGCGTTGCATGAGCATCACACCCAGCTTACAGAAGCAACGTTGTACCTTAATCTTCAAAAACACCCTTCTAGTACCTGTTGTATACACTGTCTACCCATTATAAAATGTTTATGTGGAGGGCTTTCTCCCAAATAGAGGTCATATATGTGGATAGGAAAATGGGATAAAAGAAGAGACCAGTCGGCGCACGGTTCGCCATACATGGCTCTCTAGGTGGGGCTGTTTTTATAGGCGGTGGTAGGTGGATTGAGTGCCCAACGTGAGCAGTGGTAGGTGGCAGCAGTGTCTTATCACCGTGAGCGGTAGTAGGTGGCAACAGTGTCTGATCACTGTGGGGTCAGCCGATGTTTAGACCCGACAGGGAACCTTTAATGTAACACTGCCGGTGCTCCTACGCAACCGGCAATGATTAACTATAGATATCAGCATGCGAGGTGAAAATTTCACAAGTCATTTGAACCCCGTTCCAGCCTCGACGATATATATTGGTCGGTGCGGCGATCTGAAATTTTCCCGTGTCATTTCAACCCCACGCCCCATTCGTTCCCCACCGCGCGTTGCCGACAAAAGCACCACCACCACACATGCCGCGGTCGTCCGTCGTCCGCTACTACACCCCCGACCGCCATTCTCTTCTTCTCCGACGTCCCCAACACCGCGCCGGCATCCCCGCGCCCCTCCACAAGCAGAACTAATTAGCTATTTAGTTCTTCGAGATTTTACCTATGAGAATGAGACCTAACTCGCCGTTGTTCTCGCCTCACCTCGCCCCGCTTGTTCTTCCTCCACGTCGACGGGGGACCACCGCTACACCGCACCGCCCGTCTGCAGCCCTCACACCGTCCCCGTCTATGCCCGGCGTCCGTACCGCCGCGACCTCGAACTCCTTGATTCTGCCGAGCAACGCCCCGCCCGCGCCCTCCGCTTTATCTAGGGCGCCCGCGTCTCGCACCGCCGAGACAAGACAGGAGCGTGCGGATCGCACGGAAGGTCGGTAAGTGCGTCGTCACACGCCTTTGAGTTGTTCATTGAAATGCCCGTGTTGATAACTCCAACCTGCTATTTCCCCTTTCTATATATTAAGCTTTTTGCTTTCATACGATTTAGGATCCTTATATAGTAGCAAATGTTTTTGGACTATGGTGAACAAATTAGATTTAAACATTGTGGTCATTTACAACATGATTGAAGACATACTAATGCTCGAAGTGTGATTGAAATGAGATAGATGTTGAAATTCATGAGTTTGTGGTGTTCAAAATCTTACTATACAACATTTCGAATGACATAGCATTAACATCCTATTTTGGTTGCATGTATAGGCAAACCATCGCGTGGTATGTAGTCGGTGCATGTTGGTCAAGTGCCGTGGATCTATCGAACCTGGGGAAGATTGCTCTACTCAAGTCTCTAGCTACCCCGTAATTATTACAAAAAATACAAAACGGAAGCTGAAGCTTTTCGGGGCCTACTATGGTGAAAACTTTGACTCGAACCGGTCCTAGAGATTGATGAGAAGTCTCCCTCCTTAGATATCTAGATTAGAGAATTGCGACTTGGCCTATGAAAGATGTCTTGATTTCAGTTATGGCTATTGTCATTGTTTTTCTTATTTGGAAGTTGATGTCATACGCTCAATTTCATAGAACATTAGGAAAAGTTAGTTGTAGGTAACCGTTGAACCATGTAATGTTTTGTCGATTTTAATGTATATATGATGCGTTTATGGGTTTAAAAAGAGCTGAATTCCAAATAAATTCAATAATCTAAAAAAATTAAAACAAAAACGCCCGGTGGCATGGGCCCCGACAAAGGAATGAGAAGCAAACCGGTAGTGTAACTACACCAAACACTATCGCTTTGAATTACAAACCATCATCGATGACGAAACATCGCCGTCCGCCGCATTAACCAACCGATAGTGTTCACTCTAATAACGTTGTTGGGTTGAAATCAGCCGGCGGTGTTCACGTAAAGTTCAGCGGCGGGTCCAAAGTAAACCGACATCGTTAGCTCTTCGATACACCGTCGGCACCGCCTAACCCGATAGTGTTATCCCCTCGCCCCGCCGGTTCGTTAAAGCCCGACGGTGCTCTCAATATCAACTCTGCCGCTAACTTCCGAACCGGCATTGCTTGGATCAAAAATGCTTTGTCGCCATGGATCACACGACAGTGTTTGGTGACTGTGCGCTGCCGGTTCGATATCAAACCGGCAGTCTCTCCTCGAATCACCGGCGCCGGTGTTTTGATCCGTAGTGTTTGAACCCCACATCACTACCGCTATGGTTCCGCCATTCGCCGGCGGCAAGTGAAGTGGGGTTGAGTCCGGCAGTGATTGACAATTCTGTAGTAGTGATTCCTCATCAATACAAGATACCTCATTGTTTATTAGAATATGTATTATATTATTATTGAGTAGGACACTACTCAATGGAATCATCACAAACACATACATATGTGAAAGGAGCTTGAGATGTCTGCTCGCTCGCATTATTCTATTGAAGCTTGGCTTTTATTTATATATATATATATTTATATATCAAGCCATAAAAAATCCCCTAGGGGTTGGGGGCGGCGGAGGACAAGGTTGGGGACTAGCGGTGGTGGGAGGCAGAAGCCGGGCGGCGGCACCCCTAGGGGTTGGGGGCGGGGCGGGGGCGGGGCGCATTTGATATGCTTCAGTTTTGTAATCCTTCGGTCCTTAGGGTTAGATTCGTCCTTGTAGTAGACAATGAGGAATTGAGTAATTGGGGATCATGATCTTCGTAATATTCACAATCTCTTTCGGCATCGCGACTATCTTCATCAATGTACTGTTCGTCTATATCCAATCTCTCTTCGAGATACTCACTGAGCACATCCAGCTTCTCGCCTACACAATCGGAAAAATCATCCCAGGCCCATCTAGGATGTCCAGGGGGCGCAATAGCCATGATCACGTACTATCCTTAGCCTTTCTCTCTTTTGAATCTGTTTGTAATACCAATATCAATCAATAATCGAGCAAAATTGACATAATCAATAGAAACAATATAACATCCTCTTTGGCAAGAATAAACTTAAAAATACGATAGACATCCTACTTTCATAGTAAATAGACGTCTTAATCGATTGCACACATATTCCAACCAAGCAGCAAACAATCTACTAAATGTTAAATGGAAATTTTTTTGGAAGCAATAACAAACAAAGAAATAAATGAAAACCTCTGGAGAAGAAAAAAGAACGCAGTATGTAGCCCACCTCGGTGATACATGCTCTATGTATATGTGGGTATATATACACAATGACATTTGTCTGGTATATATAAAAAGCTCTGAATTCACAAAGTTCCGCCAATATAAATGAGATATTTTTTTCTGTTGGATTAGCTGCTTTCCCTAGCTCCATGCCTGCTTTGCAATTGCAATGCATCAGCAAGTAGAGGTCTCATTAATCATCCCTTGCATGCTTCGAGGATACAATTTTCATTGCGTCGGTCGTGACGCATATTTGTGAGGGTGACTAATCCCCATACTCCGTATATACACGTGCACTCATGACTAGCACAATGACTCCCTCCTTTGTTCCTTCTTTTTTCTTCTTGTGCCTGCTCAACATATTTCTTGTTGATTATGTTTTGTATAAAACAGGAAAAAAAATCCTACATGACCACGCTCGGTTACTAATTTCTCTATACTTTTAAATTCTGTAAATTGTAGTGACGCAACAAAAAAAAAGAACCAAATCACATATTTTCGACTAGTAAATTTACAGAATCTGTATTTACATGCAAACATACTCCCTCCGGGATGGTATTAGAAGTCGTTTTGGACAAGGTTTTAGTCAAAACATCGAATATAAATCATCAATAACTTTTAAGTTATTGAGTTTCTAAATGTAAAAATTATATGAGTAGATTTGTCTTAAAAAATACTTTGATAAAAGTATACATATATCACATCTCCATAAATATTTTTATAATAACAAGAGGTCAAAGTTGTGTTTTGGAGACCGTTTCGCTGTCCTAAACGACTTCTAATACCATCCCGGAGTACAAAAGCAATAAAGTGATCTAGTGTCTAAAAGATACATCAATATATAATGTAGCATCTGGCAACTCACAGCAGGCGTCAAGACAGTTTCTGGCACCAACTGCTCGTCCAGCGGAAATGGATGAACGAGCTGTTGGCTTCATGGTTTTCATCTTGCATCATCCACTACGGAAACTTGACCTTTGCTGAGAGTACAGCGCTTTTGCCGAGCACCAAAAAATACAGCTCTTGGCAAAGATATAGACGGCCCTCCTCGCTAAAATCAAACCCTCGACAAAGTGTACTTCGCCGAGCCCAGTTCTCGAACAGCCATACCCTCGCAACGCCGCTCTTTGTCGACGGGACGCCATCGGCGAAGCCCGGATCTCGGGGATAGACGGCGCCCAATGTAACGATGTCGACTCCGTTTGCTTTGCCGGGCGTTACACGCCAGGCCATTGGGAAAGCATATCATCTTTGCCAAGGGCTCCTCCTAGGAGCTCTCGGCATAGGTTTTTTTGTTGCACACCAAACTCTGCGCCACATGTCCTCGGATTCGCCGAGAACAAAACCAACGCCCGAGAGGCTGTTACCTGACACAAGAGTAGTTCATATATATGCTCTTCTCTTTGGATTACCTAGGTTTAGTTAACACTAGCAGCTATCCATATGTGCTTTTTTTCTTTGCTACCATTGAACCATATATATCTTGGAGCATCATCTATAATCAGACATTATTTTATTTCCCGTTGCTGCCAGTGATGTTCTTGCTAGCATTGAACCATATATATCTTGATGCATTATCTATAATCGAACATTATTTTATTTCCGGTTGCATCGCACAGGCACTTTTGCTAGTATTAAAAAATAGGTGATTGTTTTTCCCCACCGAGCCCTCAAAAAGTTGCATGACTTGCATGCAAACCTGTTCTGTCCAAGAGTATATTCACAAAAAGACCGAGCGAGAGGAAATTTTGTGTGGCAGCACAACACATGACAAAGCAAAGGGTGGAGTGGGGATGAACTACACGGACACAAGCAATCACTACCAGAACCCCCCCACCCCCCCCCCCCCCACCCCCCAACACACACACACACACCCACCTTTGTCGTGTATGCTTACACGGCAAAGGCCAAAAACCCGATGGAAAAGGCTTTCCCGTGAGTTACTCACGGCATAGCCTAGTCGGGAAAGAAGTCATCGGGAAAGGGGGCTATGCCATGAGCCACAATTAGAGCTCATGGGAAAGAGTTTCCCGTGTACCCCGTATGCTCTCGGCGTATAGGTAATGGAGGGGCCGGCCTGTTACGGCAGTCGGCTTAGAGAAACAGAGTGCTGGAAAATGGTGTTCCTGGAGGTCCTTTGCCGTGAGCGTAACGGGTAGCTCACAACAAATATGGCTTCTTTGCCATGAGATTTTTTCCTTAATTTTCTCTGTGGCATCACTCCTCTATTATTGATAAATCAGACCTTGATGCCATCAACATGTGGCCAGAGTTTGCTCGCTACCAATTCAAGTTGTAGATGTCGTTGAGGACCCAGTCAGCCATTGGATAGTGGGCAAAGGGTACCGAATCATTCTAGGACACTTCCCAACATCGTTCTCATAGTCCAAAATGTCCCGTAGCGCTTGTCATGACAAGTGGAGTAGCAAGATAGCCAAGGTTTAGATCAGCTCACTACAGGAAATTGAGCCGTCTCGACGGTATGGTGTTTCGCCAAGAACTGAAGAAAATGGCAGTCGACAAAGGTTATCTTGGGCGACGGTCGTGTTTCGTCAAAAAGTATACCCTCCGCGAAGGAGCCTTCGCCGAGAACCTAATGTTCGGAAAAGTAGCACCCTCGCCAACGATGACCTTCGCCGACGCCACTTGTCGGCGCGGTTGCGGTTCTCGGCATAGACGGCGCCCAAAATGACGCTTGTCGACTACGTTTAGTTTGCCGACATCGTCCGTTATCCTCTCGGCAAAGCATACGCTCTTTGCCGAGCATTGTCTACTCGTTCTCGGCGTTTTTTTTCTTTCTTACCACACAACGGCGCCATGTGTCCCCACACATCGCCGAGAGAGGAGTAATAGGTTCTTGGCGAATTTTTTGAATTATTTTAGGTTCCTTCGGGTCTTAAAAATCGTCGCCGTGGGCTGGATCGTGGGACCGTCGTCAAAGAAATCATCTTTGCCGAGAACATCCCGACCCAGCCGTCGGCGTAGTTTTTTTTTTTTTTTTTTTTGCAACCCAAAAATGGGGCCACATGTCCCCACGGCGTCGCCGAGCACCCACATGTCGTCGAGGAATATATAGTAGGTGCTCGGCAAAGATTAGCTTTGGCGAGAGCCTAGGGTCCAGCTCTCGGCAAAGCACTAATTTTTGTTTTTTGATTTAGCCATTCAACTTTGTCTTTTGATTAACTATAGTGCATGGAGCTCTATGTTGAGGTTTGCAATTTTTTTTTCAAACTTTTTACTATATTTCATGAATTTTCATGTATTATTTGAATTTCTTTTCGCCACACCCATATCGCCCCTTACAAATAGGGACATTGGGATTGAGGGGTCGACTCTCAGTTTTTTGTGTCTAGTTTACACGCCTCAATCAATTTCGCTAGGTTGATGTCACAAACCAGATTGATTCTGGTGTGACACGTGGCCTAGCGCCGCGTAGCGGGGCGGCTCGCCCGGCGCTTCGGGCGGCGGCGGCGGTTGGCGCAGGGGTGGTCGGCGGTGGCGGTGCGGCAGCGGGCCGGCAGCGTGGCAGAAAATTTATATTCAGAAAAATTTATTTTTTACCCGAAATAATTTATAGTCAGGAAATTTAGTTTGAAGTTGTCACATATTGAAATTTGTTTTTTTTTTTTCAAAAGACCTTTGATACTGAGAAATGACAATGAACAAAGTTGTAGAGATCGAAGAGTTATATAAATTTGCAGTTGAGAATATTTTGATTGAAATCATTTATCCACGGAAAATTATGTTTGAATTTTTCTCTGTTAAAAAGCAAAATACTTTCAAACGACTTTGGACGTAAAGTCGACCAAAATTCTAATTTTGCTACAGAAATACGAAGAGACAAATTAGCTCTATAAAGGGTGTACAACATATAAAAATTGTTGGAGGTTCAATAGATATAAAAGCAACTCTCCAAATAATGTTTTGGAGAGTCTGTTTAAAAAATGCTGTTGCGTATACTCTTATATATATATTGAACTTTGCAGGCTTAGGAAATAACAAGCTACCCGTAATGCACCGGCAGAACTGTGGCGGATGTTGCGTTGGGCCCATCACCCCGCCAATGCCTCCTTGGACCGGAGAAAGATACCGAGCACCCTCTATAGCGTGCTCGTCAGCTACGGCACGCCAGAGCAGCATTTCCCGGTGTTTCTTGACACCAGCGGCAATGGTGTATCCCTACTCCGGTGCAACCCATGCGCCTCAGCTTCCGACGACTGTGATCCGGCTTTCGACACCTCGCGGCCCTCGACGTTCGCCAATAACCTATGCGGCTCGCCGGACTGTTTTACGGCTCCTTCTGCCCGCTCGACAGCATGAAGTCGGTCTTCAACGGCTCGTTTGTGGAGGACGTGCTCACATTGGCGCCGTCCATGGCCATCCAAAGCTTCAGATTCTTCTTCATAGACATGGACGAAAATTCTGACTACGTACCGAAGGCTGGCACCATCAACCTCAGCAAGGACCGCAATTCACTGCCATCGCAGCTGTTGTCCGGGATAGCTCCAACCGCCAACTTCTCCTACTGCCTGCCACGGTCCCCGAGCTCCATGGGCTTCCTCTCCCTCGGAGGCAACTCTGTTAGCTTAATTGTTGCAAAGAGTCTTGTAATCTTCGTGTTAGTAGAGTCCAGCTTGCAATGTCTTAGGAGTCTAAGAATGTTAGGAAGTAGATCGTAGCTGAAGTCATGCTTGGTTACGAATGTACTGGAGTCGGAGTCTGTACACGCCACGTCGTGCCGTTCACGGCGCATGAGACGCTCGTCGTAGGAAACGGCGAAGCGTACCTAGCCGGTACGACGTGGGGGATCTCATGAGTATAAATACTGGAATACAGGTGTCATAGGGGCTGCGAGTTGGGCAGCAACAAACTTACTTTGCCTACGTTGTTTCCTTTCTCTTGTTTCAATCTACTTCGTCGCCGGCGTGATCACCACGCCACCGACGTGCTCGACGTTCTACGTTCGTCCGAGGATCGGCGCCAACAACTGGTATCGGAGCTGCGGTGAAGGCGTTCGGTGGAGGCACGAGGTAGAAGAGGAAGAAGGAGCAACCCGTTCATCTCGACACGCAAGGAGTTCGCCGGAACGCAAAGCCTGACCACCATGGGCGACGGCAAGACTGACATGGACAAGGCATTCAATCCGACCGCGAATCTAACGTGGCCGGTGCTAACCCGATAGAATTATCAGGGTTGGGCGTCTCACATTCAGTGCAATCTCGAAGGGCTGAATCTTTGGGAGGCCGTTGAGAAGGGTGACAAGGTGGAAAGACGTCTAGATCGATTGGCGTTGGGATCAATACTCCAGGGCGTTCCTCATGAGATGCACTCCATGTTACTCAACAAGAAGACGGCGAAGGAGGCTTGGGAAGCAATCAAGACCATGTGTCTTGGAGCGGATCGTGTTAAGGAAGTCAATGCACAGAAGCTCTTGGGGGAGTTTGAGGCGATGGCGTTCAAACCTGGAGAGACAATTGACGACTTTGCGCTTCGCATAACCAAAGTCGGTTACTGATCTACTTGTGGTCTCGGGGAGGAAAGCGTGGCCCGACACAAGGGTGGTGAAGAAGTTTCTCCGTGTGGTGCCGGCTAAGCACGCATTGTGGTGGTACGTAGGTGTGGAGATGGTGAAGGATCTCAAAACACTCACCATTGAGGACCTGGTGGCACATCTTAGGGTGGCCGAGGAGAGATTTGACCCGTCGGTGGATCAGGTTACAGAAAAAGCCGGGCAATTGTTGTTAACTGAGGAGGAGTGGGCTGCTAGAAATAAGAGTCGGATGATGTCTGATTCATCCGGCTCGGGCTCCAAAGGAGGTGGTGGTGGATACCAGAACAAGGAGAAGAAGCACTGGAAGCCAAAAAAACACGGCGATGGCGATGCACAGGACTCTGGATCTGCATCGGGACCGCCGAGGAGGAAGGGAAAGTGTGGCAAGTGCGGAGTGTACGGGCACTGGCGCAAAGAGTGTCCGAGGCGAAAAGCACAAGGAGAGAAACAGGAGGTAGCACATCACGTGAACCACGATGGAGACAATGGTGCTTTGCTAGTGGCTCAAGTGTGCAATGTGGTGTGTACCACTGTGATAGGGAGACAGAGCGTGTTTCTGAACCAAAGTCGCATGTTTCCCTCGACCTATGGTGCAGGAGCCTGGGTGCTTGATACTGGAGCCACCAACCACATGACGGGCTGTCGTGAAGCTCTTACATCGCTAGATGAGACTGTGAAGGGGCAGGTGAGATTTGGAGATGGTTCCAAGGTAGAGATTTGTGGGATCGGTGCTGTGATGATCGCTGGCAAGAATAGAGATCACCGAGTCCTTACCGAGGTGTACTACATCCCCTCCCTTCGGTGTAACATCGTGAGTCTCGGTCAACTTGAAGAGGCAGGATGTAGAGTGGAGATCGACAGAGGTGTCATGATGGTGTATGAGCGATCTCAAGGGAGCCTGAACCTGCTGGTGAAAGCTGAAAGGAAAGACCGTCTGTATATCATGAAGATAACCCTGACTGAACCAATCTGTCTGGTGGCTGGGAGGTACATCATATGGATGTGAAATCGGCTTTCTTGAATGGTGATCTCTCTGAAACTGTTTATGTACAACAACCTCTTGGGTTTGTGGTGGGAAAAGGTGACAAGGTTTTGAAGTTAAGAAAAGCACTATATGGCCTGCGTCAAGCACCTCGAGCCTGGAATTTTAAACTCGACAGAGAGTTGACTGCTCTTGGTTTTGTCAGGAGCAAACTTGATAATGCTGTGTATAAGAGATGCAGTAAAGAGTCCTTCTTGATTGTGGGGGTGTATGTTGATGATCTTATAATTGTGGGGCCAAAGATTGAGGAGATCAATCAGTTCAAGCAGGAGATGAAAGAGAAATTCAGCATGAGTGACCTCGGGCTTCTCAGTTATTATCTGGGCATAGAAGTAACTCAAAGAAAAGGAGGGATCACCCTGAGCCAAGGAGCATATGCTGTCAAGATTTTGGAAGGTGCTGGGATGGAGCACTGTAATTCGTCTGACACGCCTATGGAACCAAGGTTCAAGTTGAGCAAAGGGAAGGAGTCTGATGCTGTGAATGTGACAGCATATCGGAGTATAATTGGAAGCCTACGATACCTGGTGAACACCAGACCTGATCTGGCCTATGCAGTAGGAGTGGTGAGCAGGTATATGGAGGCCCCTGGTAAACCGCACTGGGCTGCTGTTAAGCGTATCTTGAGGTATGTCAAGGGAACCACAGGCTATGGATGCAGCTATGAGCAGGGAACTGAACTGAAACTGGTCTTACTTAGGTTCAGTGATAGTGACTTTGCCGGAGATTCGAGAGGATAGGAAGAGCACGACAGGTATTGTATATTTCCTCGAAATAGTTTGGTAACCCGGGCTTCTCGTAGCGTAAGATAGTTGCTTTGTCCTCGTGTGAGGCCGAGTATGTGGCAGCAGCGGCCAGCGTGTCGTGGAATTTGGTTAAGCAGACTCTTGGCTGATCTACTGGGAACGAAGGAGACACCGGTCGCTAAGCTAATGGATAACATGTCAGCAATTGCCTTGAGTAAAAATCCTGTCCATCATGATCGAAGCAAGCATATCGACACTAAATATCACTTCATCCGGGAGTGTATCGAGGAAGGCAAGATCGTGGTTGAACATGTTGGAACTGCTGGACAGTTGGCCGACATTTTCACGAAGCCGCTCGGGCGTGTCAAGTATGTGGAGCTCAGGACTGCTCTTGGAGTGATCGAGGTGCAACAGATTAGGGGGTGATTTGTTAGCTTAATTGTTGCAAAGAGTCTTGTAATCTTCGTGTTAGTAGAGTCCAGCTTGCAATGTCTTAGGAGTCTAAGAATGTTAGGAAGTAGATCGTTGCTGAAGTCATGCTTGGTTACGAATGTACTGGAGTCGGAGTCAGTACACGCCACGCCGTGCCGTTCACAGCGCATGAGACGCCGTCGCAGAAACGGGCGGCGCGCACCTAGCCGGTACGGCGTAGGGGATCTCATGAGTATAAATACTGGAATACAGGTGTCATGGGGGCTGCGAGTTGGGCAGCAACAAACTTACTTTGCCTACGTTGTTTCTTTTCTCTTGTTTCAATCTACTTCGTCGCCGGCGTGATCACCACGCCACCGACGTGCTCGACGTTCTACGTTCGTCCGAGGATCGGCTCCAACAAACTCCACCGTCAAAGACAACAATGTCACCGCGCATGCCACGCCGGTGTCCAACGGCAACCCGACATGGCGATCCTGTATTTCATCAACCTCGCCGGGATGAGCCTCGGCGATGAGGACCTCCCCCCGATCCCAGCCGATCTTCGGTAAGAATGGCACCAACCTGGACGTGGGGATCACCTTCACCTTCCTGGCACCGGAGGCGTACACGCTGCTACGTGACTCCTTCCAGAAGCAGATGTTGCAGTACAACAACCTCTTGTCGCCGGGATTCGCCGGCTTCGACACGTGCTACAACTTCACTGCGCTGAATGAGCTGATTATACTGCTAGTTGAGTTCAAGTTCAGCAACGGCGAGAGCCTGATGATCGACGGGGACCAGATGTTGTACTACGCCGACCCTGACGCCGGTCCATTCACCATGGCCTGCCTAGCTTACTCCTCCTTGAACGCCGGCAGTGCCTTCTCCGCCGTGATTGGGACGTATACGCTGGCGTCCACGGAACTAATCTACGACGTGGCCGGAGGAAAGGTTGGCTTTATCAAAGGCAGCTGCTAACAACAGGTTATGCCATGGAGTCCTTGCTGTGTTTATTATATTTGTAAACCTTTGAATTTGTATTCAACTTAATTATCTATTTTGTCATTTCCACTTTGGTGCAATAATGTTTATTGAATAAAGGTTTGTTTCCTTGTGATTGTGACAATGACTCATGTGTACGTATATATGTCCAAACACTTGATGCTTGGATATCATCTTGTATGCGACTTCTAGTGTATGACACTGACTTTGCTCTTTTTTTGTTGCCTTGAGACTTCACTCTCTGCGCGAGACTGAATTGCGAGCTCTTTTCTTGGCTACATTATGCTAAACAGAAATATTTAAATCGGACTGCTCTTTCTTTCGAAGAGAATGTGACTCCTCTTTTCTATTGACTACCTTTTGGCAGCTTGCAGCTAGCTGGGCGGGTAATTACCGCAATCCGCTAAACCCAGCCCGCAAAATCATCTCTGTGGTTCATGATGCAGACCGGCCACAATAGCACCTGCATCCACTTGGTCTGCAATAGATCGCAGCGCCAGAGCGCAGCTACCCACTACACCACAATTAACATCGGACTTGGCTCTAGACGATCGATCTAATGCTAAAGGCGGATTTAGCATCAGACGATCTGACACTAAAAACATATAGCGTCAGACTTCATCGAACGCTGTGAGTCCTTACAAACATTATTTAGCGGCAGAGAGTCTGACAATGATTTGGTGTTGTGGTATATTGACCATGAAGGCACAAACCCCGTCGCAGACAGGCGGACAGGCATGCATTAGACTCGCTAGACGGCGGTTCAAAGCTACTTTGTTGTGCTGTGCTTTGGCTGACGCTGGTGCATTATTGTCACTGGCGTGATGGCGTCCATAGCTGTGGTGGCATGGATGTGGGAAGGGCGCTATAAGTCAACTAATATTAGCCAACCTATTTTTTAGATAGTGGATAATAAAATCCGCCTCTACATCCAAGCATGTACACAACCAATTATTACAGAGTTTGGAAAAATGAAAAAACAAGTGCAAGCCGATTGTCTGTAACATAGACATAGGAACTAAAGCAAACGGAAAAAATGCTTCCACCTTCTATTGGAAATTTCTAGAGCAACCATCTCCAATTGCTTGCTCAATGCAACGAGGGCATCCTTTGCTTGTTCAGCATGCTGCAACTGGGCCCAGAAGCGTAGCCAATAAGCTCCCTGAAGATAAACTGCATAATGGAGTTAGATTTTGTTTTTTTTTTAAATCATGTCATTACGACATCTCCACATGGCCCAGAATAAGGCTGCCACACCAACCCAAATCAGTGGCTTAGACTGTTTACGTTGATTATTAAGCCAAGTACCAAACATATGGTTAATAGAAACAGGTTGGGTAAGGTTAGTAGCATCTCTACTACATATAATGCACCAAAAAAACTTTTCTAAAGCCACACAAGAAACTGTCCACCACTGTCTCCCACAGTCATTATCTCTCCTAATCTTCTCTAAGTGCACCCAAAAAAGTGTACCCCAAAGCCAAACAACTTTTCAAATGAATGGCCCGATCTATTCTAACATCTTTCTCTCACTCACCCACCACATCTAAGGGCCAAAATTGCTGGGATCAATCCTCATCTACCACCGTTCTAATCACCCGCTCAGCCGCGCACAAGATCTCGCACGCTCCCCTCGTCTTCCCGTCCCGCACGCTTCCCGACGCACGACCTCCATTGCCTCCGCCGCCACAGGGGAGCGCCACCCTCCATAGGAGATCCTCCATCGCCAAAACCGCCCGCGAGGCCACCCGCCACCAAAGGAGACCGCCGCCCGTCCACCGCCGCCACAGAGACCGCCGCCCCTCCACCCATCGCCACACGGGGGACCGCCGCTGCCAAGAACGCCGCCCCGTGGGAGACCCGACAGAAACCCGCCCCGCCTTCATCGACGCGGGCGGCGGCTCCATCGCCCGCCCATCGTTGGCCTCGCGGCGTGCGGCCTCCGGCCACCGACTCGGGAGGCGCTCCCGCGCGGCCGTAAGGCGCTTCGCATAAGGTGAGGTCTCGCGCGACTCCTCCTCTCATCCCGAGATGTGGCGGCGCGCCGTGCCCCGCTCCCGGTGGGGGCAAATCCAGCAGAGGCAGTGCTCTCATCCCTCCTTTCGCCGAGCCCACCCCACACGAGACGGCGCGACGCGGACGAGTACGACTCCTCCTCTTCCCCCCGCCGCGCTATCCCCAACGCCGACGCCCAGCGACTCCTATCCTTCAATCCTCTTTCCTCTCCCCCACGCCAGGGCTCCTTGCTCTCCAGCGACGACGCCGTGGATGAGAAGGTCTGGGGCATTAGACGACACTCTGGACCTCCTATGCGGCGTTGATGTGCTGCCCTATAGTGTCACCATCTCTATCCCGTGCACAATAGGCTTAATTTATTAACTGTTTTTTTTTGCTGCCGTAGTTTCCTTTGCTTGATTCTTATGTTAGTCTCTTATTTGTTTTTGCTGGACCTACTGGTTAATGATAATATTTGGCTTGATTTGGCATATCTACCTTGCCGCGTCTACACCAGACCCTCTTCATTTTTTTCTGAATTTTATTTGAATGAACTCTAATATGAATTTAGGGTATGTAGGTGTCATTCATGAATCCTTAAGCAAGGCAACAGTACCGATTTATTGATATAGATGTTTAATTTCTACAGTGTTTATGGTAACAATACCAATTTTGTTTAATTTCTGCAGATTGGGGAGCACAAACCTGGTGAGCTTCCCTTCCCGTGCCTCCTTGCTGACTGAGTCTTTTATCAGATTCCTTGAGTTTTATTGAAAGAACACAGGATGTGAGGTGTCCTGTACCACTATATTATAAAACTGATCCCTCCTTATGAGACTTCAGACGCCAAAGCCTTTCCTTCTTTTTTTCTGTGATGTGCATAATATCTCAGCTAGCATAGTACAACTTTGATCCTTCTCAGTCCATTTCAGAGCAGTTGGGGTGGCTGCGGTTGGAATGAGAATGGTGCCATAGCAAGTGTATCCCATATCGACTTGAGAAGATTTCTGATTTTCTTCCATGTACCGTTTGATTATTGCATCTATTTTATCTTCCATAGTTCCTGTTCTGTCTAGACTTCAGATTAGTAAAGAAGTAATATATCCTGTTAATGGCTTTAGTATTTGCATGAGTCTGTCCATACAGTATGTTATTTCACTTGAATAACAGAACCAATTTAATGTAAGAAGAATAGATGGGGTTCATTATCCTTTTAAGTCTAATTAACCATCTTCTCGTCATGAACATCAGGTGAGGCTTGCTTGTGCACAGCTGCATTATTATTTCTGATGGAATCGAATCATGGTATGTGCTGACAAATTTGCCTCGTACGACAGGAGCGTCTTCAAGCTCGACGACCTCAGATCGGAGGTGCTTGCTTTGGTGGCCGATCTGCTCGCCTCCTTGGTGGATACAGCGTTCATCGGCCGTTTAGGTAATCTAGCCCCTGAACTGATGAACATCTTCACATCTCATTTCCTCTTACATGTCATGGCTACACCAATGTCATCTCATTTCCTCTTACATGTCATTTTCTCAATGTTCATCTGTGTACATTGTCATGGCTACACCAATGTCACTTGATCACCGTGTCCACAAATCACCGTCGAGCACATCACAGCTCATTTCCTCTTACATGTCAGTCTTGCATGTGCTGTGAATGGATAACGGTTAGCCTTTTGTAGTTCTGGTGAATATTTACTTTTGAAAAAGGCATTACTCTTCCCATTTAGTTTTTTGCCGCAACCATGCCAGAGTTGTGGAGACTAAAAGGGGCCGTTTGTTTTACAGAATGCTGAGTTTTTTACAGATACAAGGATACTGTTGATAGTAAGAAATTGATGTTCTTGTGCATTTGCATGCCCTCTATAACGAAATTGTGAACAAATTTTGAGTGGTTTACAAAAGCTAGAATAGCCTATTTTCTACGCTGATCCATAGAAACTTCCAGGATATGGTGGTGGCAAACGAGGTCCAGGGCTATGTGCAGGTATCTCTGGGTTTTGTTTTCCACTCACTCTGAATTTCGCATGGATTTTTAGAAAAGATAGCCATTACATGCTCAGAAATATTTAACTTTTGCATATGCTTGTGTTTCAGCTTGCTTCAGTGTTCATGTGAGAGGTTCAGAGTACATTCCTCTGCTAGGATCATCAGCACAACCAGATTATTCCTTTTTGGTACCTCAGACTTTGACCAATGAAAGTTGGATAAATGCATTGAGAATCACTGAACAAAAATAAGAGGCATGGATGCAGGGCGGCAGCTCTTCCAAATCACTGAATTGTTCATTTTATTAACTACAACTTGTTGGCAATGATTTTTTTCTGATGGACCAGGGTGAGTTCCGCCTCCTGGCTCCCTTCTCCTAATTGTTGGCAATGATTTTTTCTGATGGACATTCACCATGTTTCTACTGCCATTTTTTCCTACTGCGTGCAGCTTGCCAACACCGAGGAGTACATTGGTGAACAATTCTCTGGACACCTGGGAGAAATTCTGATCAGGTGATGTTTCTTATTCCCTTCTTTCAAGTAGTGAAGCTTATGTCAAGTAGTGTTGCTTTGTAATAAATCTAGATATAAAATTGGGTAAAGCTTGCATACATCATGTCATCCTGCTGCCCTACTGATACTTAGAATTGGTGTTGATCAAGTTACATGTGAAGAAGGCTAGGGATTCAAAACGTAAACCGGTGTGTACTGTTTAGAACATGGATCCTCGTTCTATAGTATTTGGTCAAACAAAGCCATGTTGAATTGCATAATCATTTGGCTCTTATATGATTTGTTTTGATGTTTGTACAGCTGCATACAGGTGCTACAACATTCTGTATCTCCGAGCCATTCCAGAGGATGCAGGATGAGAAGATCTGATACATGTTAGATTGATAAATGTAATATGATTCTCCTAGCAAAAAAAAATAATATGATTCTCACATGCAAGTCCAAATATCCCTGTAACAACTAGATCTATCGGATCCTGGCTTTTAGCGGGTACTATCCACTTCCTGGAACAGATTTGGGTTGTTCTTGTGTGATCGAGTTGTATGGTACTTGGGATAGAGCAGTTCAATGTTGTTTGCGGATACCATTTACAGACTCATGCAAAAGAATTTGAAACTTCCCTTGAGAAGCCAAAGATGTACTTAAGCAATCCAGAACTTATTTGTACTATGCAAGACATGTCTTTGTTATGCCTTGTTAGGCATGAAATGTATTTCGAATATATTTGTGATCATATACAATTGTGTGAGATAAAACTATGAAAAATGCATTTCTTAAATAAAACCGTGGCAACGCACGGGCACTATACTAGTAGAAAATAATCCTCCAAATCGTCTTGGCAAAAGGGCAATAAAAAAAAGAGGTGTTGGATAATTTCATTCATATTACAACACTCGCATTTTTGACTCACTTTCCAATTTTTCCTAGCAAGGTTGTCTTTTGTCAAAACGACACCCCTCTTTGGACAAACCATAGGAAAATTTTAATTTTTAGAGGTATTTTCCATTTCCAGATTCTCTTATGTAATATTAGCCAACTCATACAATAGTGGTCTTATATTTAATTTCTTTATTATTATGTGGCACATTGTCTTTCTTTCTTTTTCTTACTCCTCACATAAACTCTTATTTGGACCCATGTGGTCTATGCTTGTGAGCCCGGATTGGTGCTAGAATAAGAGTCAATACGAGCTCTTTTCTCTATCCTCTATTCGTGCCACCACATGAGCAAAAATATTGATTAGCTTGGCTATAAGTCATTATTGTACCTGGTCTCATATGGTATTGTACAAGCCATTTCTTGTTAACCTTTGTGTCTTGCATACATTTATGCTAGATTTGGTTCTTTTGGTGTGCTTATAAAGTCTGAGAAAATAATCCAATATAGACTTAACGTGTGCATGGTCAACAATCTAAGAAAATGGATCTAATAAAAAATGGGCTACAATCAGCTCGACCCAAATCAATTGGCCTTTATATTATCTATATGCCCCAATAAATAGCTATGGCATATGGGCCCATCGGGCAAGGTAACTTATGACAATCAATTTTGTTATGACAAACATGCCACGTCATCTAAAAACTCAGTTGCCATGTTATCATCCATGTGTCAAAGCTTTTTGCATTATGACATTTTCTATGGAGACTGCAAGCATCATAATTGTTTTCCGTAAAAATGTGATCATCAACAAATCTACCATTTTTCTATTGTTTTGCCATAGAAAGTGTTTAGAGACACATCTTGTATGACAATAGTTTTGCCATGGGCGTGAGCTACCTCGATTCAGGGCAAATTGTTGCTGTCGTCGCGCATCAGATGACGCCACAACTGCCACCACCACAAACCGTGCACACGCATCATGGCAACACTACAGCAATCCAGCGCTTTGCCGAAAGTGCTCGCCGCGACTTCGGCAAAGCCCCTTTGTATTCGGCAAAGGCTTTGCCGAAAGCCGGGGTATCGGGCACTTTCGGCAAAGCCTTTGCCAAGTGCTAGAAAAACACTTGCACTTTCGGTAAAGATAAAAGTCGAAAAAACCAAAAAATAGCAAAAAATTTTTGGAGAGGCCACCACCGGACCAGCTACCACTTGCTCTCAACCATGGTCTTTTTTTCCAAGTTTTTTCGACACTTTATTCACACTTTGCGGCGAGTGGGATTCGAACCCACAACCTCTCCCTCGGCGTGTCTACTGCCTTTACCACCGCACTACACTGTCACTTGTGTCTAGATTCCGTATTAGCTCCTCATATATTATACTAAATCAGAAATTCGAATTTTTTCAAAGCGACCTCGGATGCAAAAACTTCCTAAATAAAAATTGTAGATCTTGAAAAGTTGTGAAACTTTGTAGTTGACAAATTTTTGATTTAAAATCGTTTAGGTCCTCAAAAACTGGTTTGAAAACAGGATTTGCCAAGTGCCTAAAAAAGACACTTTCGGCAAAGAGCCTCTTTGCCGAGTGTAAAAAAACACTTCGCAAACAGGTTTTTCAAACCAGTTTTTGAGGCCGCAAACGAGCTTAAATAAAAAGTTGTCAACTACAAAGTTTCATAACCTTTTGAGATCTACACTTTTCGTTTAGGAAGTTTTTCCATCCGAGGTCATTTGAAAAAATTCAAATTTTAAATTTGAGAGCGCTTTTAGACCTAGTTTTGCATGATAAGATTAATTGAAATCAAAAAGTTTTGTACTATAAAGATTCATATCTTTTGGAGACTTACAAAGTTTACTTTGGTCATTTATTTATTTGACAAAATGTTAGTAACATTGTTCAGAAATCTTATTAATCTCTCTTCTAGTTCTAGGAAACTATGAGAGGATATGAAAGAGATGTAAGTTTTGTGAACAACGTTATTGATGCTTTGTCAAATGAAGAAATGACCAAAATAAACTTTGTAGAGCTTGAGAAGTTATGAAACTTTGTAATTGAAAACTTTTTATTTAAGCTTCGTTTAGGGCCTCAAAAACTGATTTGAAAAAGATGCTTTGCCGAAAGTGCCAAAAAACACACTCGGCAAAGAGCCTCTTTGCCGAGTGCCTTTTTGGCACTTTCGGCAAAGAATTCTTTTGCCGAGTGTTTTTTTATTTGACACTCGGCAAAGAAGATCTTTTGCCGAGTGTTTTTTTTTTGCCGAGTTTTTTTATTTAGCACTTTCGGCAAATAGGCTCTTTGCCGAGTGCCCGAAGAAAAACACTCGGCAAAGAGGTTGACACTCGGCAAAGCGCGGATTCCTGTAGTGCAAGTTGTCGCCACTGTCGCGCATCATACCACCCCGCCGCCGCCGCCGCCATGAAGCGATTCTACGGGCGCCGTCTTCCTTAGGGAAGACGAGGAGCTGCTCGATGGAGCCATGTGTAGCCTCGGCCGCGCGCGTGCTCCGGTGAGTGAGCCCGCATCGGCAGCACTGCTTTTCCCACATACGTGCGCTGGACTTGGCGCTCGCGCTCACGAGCAGCCCTCCCCTTCCACTCTCCGCCTCCGTCACGTGAAGCACGAAATGGAGAGAAAAAAGGCAACTGAGTTATGGTTTTCTGACGTTAGCTTCTGTTTGCTGGACGAGATCTGAACGGAGGGAGTATAGGTGACGGTATCAGAGACGGCCAGGAGTACTCCCTCTGTCCCCATTGAGTGTATCATCCTATGGTCCGATGCAGGTACCAAGAAATACAGGAATTTAGCACCGTACCCCTATTTGCACCCACATTAATCACTCTCCCTGTGAGACGGACGCGAATGGAGACAAGGGAGCATAGGGTATAGGAGGTCAGAGCAGAGTGCAGGCGTAGGATGTTGGTTGCTGCAGGCCTAAAACAACGTTTTTTGTGGGACAAGATGCACACGCTAGAACGACATTATTTGTGGGACTGAGGGAGTATGTGGTTGAAGCTTGGATTGAGATTGTTGTACTGGCCACGTGTCTATGAATAGATGAGATATTTTTGATAAGGGAAAGGCCGGGTCCTTCAGAATTTGCCTCCTACCAAGGTCACCACGAAGTACTCTGGGCATTACTAGTTCCTCGACAGGAATATCTATACTCTGACCGGATAATTGTGTGCTGCACGGCCGTGTAATGCAATGCAATAAAATGCCAAACTACTTTGGGCATATACTCTGTCAGGAATATGCATATAGTGGCGTATATGCATGCTCTGCAATTGCTTTGCAATTGCAATTGCATTGGGGAAGCATGCCAGCAAGTCGTGATTTCCAATGACCCTTTCATTGCGTTGGCCATTGGGCCAGCAAGTCAAACGTGATTCCCAATGAAATAGCTTTGTCTGCAATTCCGAGGCTTCTTCCAAAATTGCTTTAGGACAGTGATTTGTGAGGATATTCGTGGCGACAATTCGGTAGAACGTCACACGTCGTCGTCTATATAAGAAAAGAATGGATGGACTCGATCATGCATGTACGTGGCGGAATAGTACAATGGCTTCCTCCTCCGTGGCTTCTCTGTTCTTATTGTGCCTCCTGGTGCTGCTTCCTGCTCAACATGGCGCCTCCTCCTATGCAAGCTACAAGCTAGGGTCCAGACAAGTTTTCTTCAAGACACCTGCTGGAACGTCACCGCAGGCCTCCACAGTGCCTACTGATGCAACCACCTGCTCATCGTCCATCACGACGGGTACAGATAACCCCATAATATTTGTATATTTATATATACAATAAATGTATTTTGCTATTAATTGTAAATTATTTTCTACTAACAAGTATTCTAATACGTTTACTTTCATATAGGCCTAGGCAACAAGAAGCTACCCGTGGTACACCGGCAGAGCCCATGCTCGCCGTTGCACGCCTGCCGTCACTATCGGCGGCAGATGTCTTCGCGTCGTGACACCTCCCGTGATCGGGCGCCATTTAAGCTAGATCACAATCGTCTGGGGGCGCTCCAGTCCCGTCGCCGGCAGCCACCGTAATCCCTGTTAACAGCTCTTCCGGGCCCGTCCCACGCTAATAAGAGAGCTGGACTACAGTGTGGTCGCCGGCTACGGCACACGGGAGCAGCAGTTCCCCATGTTCCTCGACAACAGCCTTGGCACGGCGCTGCCGGTGCAAGCCCTGGACCTCATGTTCCGATGACTGTGATCCAGCGTTCGACACGTCGCAGTCCTCGGCGTTAAACTCGTGTCCTCTGCGGCTCGCCGGGCTGTCCGACCAACTGCTCGGCGGCTCGGTATGCCCTTACGAGGGCTTCTTCTTCGACATCGGCAAGGGCACGCTTTGCGGAGGACGTGCTCTCACGCTGGCTCCATCAATGGCCGTCCAAAACTTCACATTCGCCTGCGTGGGCGAGGACGAACCTTCTCGTGACACGCCGAGGCAGCATCATCCTGGACCTCAGCCGCGATCGCAACTCCCCGCCATCGCGGCTGTCATCGCCGTGGTGGCTGGCCCCACCCGCCACCTTTTCCTACTGCCTGCCGCGCGTCCCCCGAGCTCCCAAGGCTTCCTCGCCCTCGGCGGTAACGCGCCATCGGAAACGATGAATACAACCTCACGCCGCATGCCCCGCTGGTGAACAGCAGCTACCCCGAGCTGTCGAGCATGTACTTCATCGGCGTCGTCGGGATGAGACTTGGCGGCGTGGACCTCCGCTCCCGGCAGGCACCTTCGGCGGCGGCAACGCAAGACCACCACCGTGGAAATGGGGACAACCTTCACATGATCGGTACGGGCGTTGTATGGCCAGCGGCTACGCGGCGCCCTTCATGGAGCGGATGTCCCAACAACAACATCTCGATGTCGGACCTCTTGGTACCGGGATTTGCCGGCCGACACATGCTTCAACTTCCGCGGGGCTGGATCAGCTCACCGTGCCGGGCGTCAATTTCGTGTTCAGCAACGGGGAGAGCACGGGGATCGGGGGGACGGATCTGTACTTTGACGACCCGACGACGGTCCATTCGGCATGACCTCGCCTCGCTTACTCCAGCTTGGGCGCCCGGCGTCGATGTCTTCTCCACGATCATTGGGGCGTATACCCTAACGTCCCACTGAAGTTATCTACGACGTAGCGGTGGAAAGGTTGGCTTCGTGCCATACAGCTGCTAATATAGAAAACAACATATTTATGCACCTTTGAATTTGCTTTCAACTTATCTATTTATTTTCTTATTTGCACTTTTTAGTGCAACAATGTTTACTTTAATCTACTACTCCTTCCGAATAAATAAAGGTTCATGTTTCATTGTGACAATGGCTCGTGTACTTGTGTCCGAACACTTCATACTTGGTTTCGCGACTTTTCGTGAAGATTTTGAAAGATATATTCAACAAATAGATAGGCCTGTATCGTTGAATCACTTTCGCATCTTTCTTCTTAGGTAATAGTATTATATTACCGAAATTAAAGGCGATTTAGAGGTAAAGATTCCTGATGGAAATCCGCAAACATAGCCATCGGATCTTCTTTTATTAAAATCCAAAAGAGCGATAAAACCCTAGCGGGAAACCATCTGGCCAGGCGGTAGCGTTATTATGATTCATTTGAAAGATCGCAGCCCATACTTCCTCTTTCGAGAAAGAATCTGTTAAGTACTCATTTTCTAAATTAGAGATCTGCGAAATGTCATCAGTCTGCGACTCATCCATAGAGAATAGAGAGGCATCTGAAGGACCAAACAAGTGCTTATAATATTTGGTAATATGCTCTTTGAGTTGAGCATCACCGTTTATTATAGGGTCAATTGTGCAACTGCCCCTATTCTAGAGTCTAATTGCTTTCGTTTGTCCTTGTTTTTTTTAAACTTTTGCTTTCGTTTGCCCCTATTTTTTTAGTTTTCAATTGCGCAAATGCCTCTAATAGGGGCAAACTAGCAATTAAAATAATTGCATAAATGCCCCTAATAGGGTCAAACGAGCAATTGGAAGACTAAAAATAGGGGCAAACAAGCAAAGTTTAAAAAAAAAGGGGGCAAACGAGCAAGGTAGACTCCAGAATAGGGGCAGTTGCACAATTATTCCTTTATTATATTGTCACCATCCACCAATTGAAAACGAGTAGTAGTAGTAGTACAGCACAATGAGTCGTCCCTCCTTGGTTTCTTCTGTTTTTGCTAGAACTTTTTGGTGTGTGCTTATAAAGTCCGAGATATGAGTCCAATAGAGACTAACATGTGCACGGTCAAGAATCTTTTTTTTTTTTCTTGCGAGGAGTTTGGTTAACAATCTAAGGAAACGGGTCAAATAAATAATGGGCTACAATCAGCTCGACCCAAATCAATTGGCTTTATATGATCTAGCTATATGCCACAATAAATAGGCCATATGGGCAAATTGGGCAAGGTAACTTATGACAATCAAATTTGTTATGACATACATGTCTGTCTGTTGCCATGACAACTATATATGCGATTTTATCATCCATGTGTCAAAGCCTTTTGCATTATGACAATTTCTATGAAGAATGCAATGCAAGCATCATAATTGTTGTCTATGAAAATCCGATCATCAACCAATCTAGCATTTTTCCATTGTTTTGCCACAGAAGGTGTTTAGAGACACATCTTGTATATGTATGACTATAGTTTGGCCAACATGTGCGAGCTACTTCTCCACAAGGCAAGGTGTCACCACCGTCGCGCATTAGACGACGACGCCAATGCCACTACCGTGGACCGCGCACATGCATCATGGCAAGCTGTCGCGCATCATACCACCGCAATGAAGAGACTCCACGGGCGCTATCTTCCTTAGGGTGGATGAGGAGCCGCATGTAGCCTCGGCTGCGCTCATGCTTGGCATATTGGCATACATAGATGCTCTGCAATTGCTTTGCAATTGCATTTGCATTTGGGAAGCATTGGGGAAGCATGCCAGCAAGTCGTGATTTCCAATGACCCTTGCGTTGCAATGCATTGGCCATTGCCAGCAAGTCCAACGTGATTCCCAATGATATGTTACATACATTAGGACAGTGATTTGTGAGGATATTCGTGGCGACAATTCGGTTGAATGTCACACGTCGTCGTCTATATAAAGAAAACAAGAATAGATGGACTCGATCATGCATGTACGTGGCAGTATAGTACAATGGCTTCCTCCTCATCCGTGGCTTCTCTGTTCTTCTTGTGCCTCCTGGTGCTGCTTCCTGCTTCACATGGCGCCTCCTCCCATACAAGCTACAAGCTAGGGTCCAGACAAGTTTTCCTCAAGGGGTTTTGCTACGGTACTCCCAAATAACCATGAACCGTCGGATCTAGACGTCTTTTATCACATATTACTTTAGAGGAGGTAATATCGATATTATATATTTAATTATTTCTGATTTTGGAAGGAAATGAAGTGTCCAAATATGCTGTCTATTTCTTTTGGAAAGTTTAGTGTTGACTTTTTCTTGAACGTGATGGAGAGTTAGCAAAGACTTTTTATTTACGTGACAAAGGTGTGTGTATGGTAATCATTTTGAACATGATATATACAGGTGCGTTTTTTTAGAACGTGATATGTACATACGTGTGTACCATCGTGCTTTATTGTTTAACTTGTTTTTATAATGTGCTGATGGGAAAAATATGTAATCTTGGTGCAGACAAAATAATACCAATATATGAGGTCCGTGACAACTTTCGGTACTTTGGTGTAATCTTTGTTTTTCTTACATGAGCTAGTGTGATGCTTTTAAAAATATCATCTCAATCGATCATGTAACATAGTTTTAATCGTGTTGGCATAAGGTACACGTTCAACAATGTAATATGTTATCGTAATATACTTTAGATTGCCAAAATTCATTGCTAAAATTAACGTGTCATGTACTAATTCTTTTTTATGCTGCGGGACCGTCTCTTGTTGATGGGTTTGCACGTCACTTTGCATGCAAAGGGAAAAAACAAAGATGCATGCAGAGGAACAAAAAATAGGAAGGCCATGAGCCCATTTATGTGCCTCCCGTGATTTGGGGATTTAAAATCTTTTTTTTTATTTTCAGGTTAATTAATCAATTGAATAATATAAGAAAAACAACAACAATCAATGGCTCAGATTTGTTTGAGGTATTACCTCCTAACAAGTAAAAGGTGTACCTTAGCATTGCCCTTCTTCAAGACACCTGCTGGAACGTCACCGCAGGCCTCCACGGTGCCTACTGATGCAACCACCTGTTCATCGTCCATCACAACTGGTACAGATGTAAAATAAATGTATTTTGCTATTAGTTGTATTATTTTCTTCTAACAAGCTAGTAGAGTAGGAGTCTTTGTTTTAGGTTACGAATGAGACAATAAACTTATATTGGAACTCTAATCTATAGTAATTGATCACATTCAGCCATAGAGGGCGTACAAGGCATAAATAACAAGTTGGAGGGTCAAAAATATATAGACAATGGTTTTACACTTTTACTCAATTAGTTTTTCAAATAACGATTTAGAAAGTGAGTTTAAAAACTACATGTTTTACTTTCATAGGCCTAGGCAACAAGAAGCTACCCGTGGTACACCGGCAGAGTCCATGCTCGCCGTTGCACGGCCTCCCTTCTCTATCGGCGGCAGATGTCTTGCGTCGTGACACCTCCTACATCAGGCGCCGTTTCGCCTCATCACAATCGTCTGGGGACGCTGCTGCCTTGGCTCCCGCCCCGTCGCCGGCAGCCACCATAATCCCTGTTAGCAGCTCTCCGGACCCGCACACGCTACCAGGAGAGCTGGACTACAGCGTGGTCGTCGGCTACGGCACGCCGGAGCAGCAGTTGCCGATGTTCCTGGACACCAGTATCGGCACGACCTTGGTCCGGTGCCAGCCATGCGCTGCAGCTGACAACTGTGACCTGGCGTTCGATACATCAAGGTCCTCGACGTTCACCCATGTCGTCTGCGGCTCGCCGGACTGTCCGACCAATTGCTCCGGCGGCACCATCTGTCCGTTTGACAACCCAAACGTCCCAATCCCAATCGAGGGTACGTTTGCGAAGGACGTGCTCAAGCTGGCACCATCAACGGCCGTCGACGACTTCAAGTTCGTCTGCATGGACGTGCGACCTCCTGCTGACCTGCCGGCGGCCGGGTTCCTCGACCTCAGCCGCGACAGCAACTCGCTGCCATCGCGGCTCTCCTCACCGCCGGCCTCCTTCTCCTACTGCATGCCGCAGTCCCCGAGCTCCCAGGGCTTCCTCTCCTTCGGCGACGACGCAACCGTCAGAGATGACAACAACCGAGCTGTGCATGCCCCACTGGTGAGCAACGACGGCGACCCGGACATGGCGATCTTGTACTTCATCGACGTCGTCGGGATGAGCCTCGCCGACAAGGAGGTCCCTATCCAGGCAGGGAGCTTCGGCAGCAACGGCAGCACCATCCTTGACGTGGGGACAACCTTCACCATGCTGGCACCGGACGTGTACACGCCGCTGCGCGACGCCTTCCGGAAGGTGATGTCGCAGTACAACCGCTCAGTGCCCGGATTCGCCGGCTTCGACAGTGCTTCAACTTCACCGGGCTGGAGGAGATCACCGTACCGCTCCTCCAGTTCAAGTTCAGCAACGGCAAGAGCCTGGTGCTCGACACGGACCAGATGATGTACTACGACGATCCAACCGACGGTCCATTTACCATGGCATGCCTCGCCTTATCCGCTATTGACGGCAGCGGTGGCGATGTCGTCACCGCCGTGATTGGGACCTACACGCTGGCGTCCACGGAGGTGGTGTATGGCGTGGCCGGAGGAAAAGTTGGCTTCATCCCACTCAGCTGCTAATTGTTGGATTCGGAATTATAATACTATATATAATATAGCCGGCCATGACATGCCCCAGAGATTTACATTTACAATAATTTGGATTCTCATATCTTGTCTAGAGATTTGAGTGTCCGACTAAATTTCAAGCTCTTCTCTTGGCTAAGACAACAACACTTACCATAATATTGATATACATATTATACTAAGCAAGGTATCTGACATTCAAGTATTAGGATCTGCAAAACTTTGGGTTGAAAAACAGGAACGACAGTCACTACCTGAAAAACGGATGCAAAAGTGGGCATCAGTCAACCAATTATGTTCCTAGCATTTGAATGGCGCCGACAGGTAATAAAATAATAAAACGGAAACGTCTGAAAAAGAAGATGATTGGGAGAGTCGTTACCTGTGGAGGATTTGAGAGGGGTTGTTCCTGAAGGAGGATTGGAGCATGTCCAGCAGCCATGAATAGCAGCGGACGAAGTAATCAGGCGGCCATGGATGGGTATTGCTGTTGGGGAATCTTCGATGGCAGCTTGATCAACGGGGTCCAGAAGCCATCCCACCTCCATGGATTGGAAGCGAGCCCCATCCCTGCCGCTCTGTACAAGATCCGTCGCCACCCGTATGGACTGCCCCTACTGGGTTTTCCCCATGGCTGGATCTGGTGAATGACAGGTCCATCCCACACTGCCAACGACGACACCCATTGTCAAAAAAAAAAGACGATTACCAGGGAGCCGAGAGAGGCGCCATCGCAGGAGGGGTTGACGAGGACGTCGCTGGAGGGAGGGACGGGGAAGCCACCACGTGCCACCATCCGCTGCCCCCTCGATGGATCCGCGGCGCCGAAGGAGGGGAGGACGACGAGGTCACTGGAGGGATGACGAGGACATCGTCGGAGCGTGGATGGCCGCCGCCGCCACAACCATGGGAGGTCCCATCTGTGACGCGAAGAGGCGGTCGCTGCCGATCTGAACAGGTGGGGGCGGTGATGTAAGGATCAGGGGTTACTGCCGCGGTGTGGTTAGGCTGAACTCTGCTTGTTAAGCCGCTAAGTCATCTGCCACTGGTCAAACGAGACGTGCCTGGTGTATTTGTGCATGGTTACAGAGAGTAAATGCTCCCTAGAGATATAAAAATAGGAGTAGCTACTTGCTATATACTCCGTCCCTAAAAGGTTGTCACCGCTTTTCTGAGAAACAAATGTCGGCAATTATATATTAAAATATATAAATATTTATGCTAAGTAATTAACATCATTGGAAAGATCTTTAAGTCTACTGTTTTAGCAAATTTATTTGAAGATTTAAATTTTGCACGTATTTTCCAAAAACTGAGTCAAACTTATAGCACGCATCCCACGGTGACATCCTTTTTAGGAACGGAGAGAGTATATATATATACACACACAACCAAGCCCCAACGACCACATGTAACCATAAAAACTTTTGGTAGCCATGGATGCCAATCTTCACCAATTCCTCATGACATAGTTGCACCTAGATTAAAGGACTACATGTAAATACTTCAGCGGACAAACGTTGCTCATCGATACAAGATACCTCATTGCTTATTATTACATGAATTATATTATTGAGTAGGACACTACTCAATACGTAGAATCGTCGCAAACACGTACATATGTGAAATCAACCATAAAAGGAGCCTGAGATGTCTGCTCGCTCCCATTATTCTATTGAGAACTTATATATATATATATATATATATATATATATATATATATATATATATATATATATATATATATATATCAAGCCATAAGAACGTATAAAGCTTGCATTTGCTAGCATTTGATCTGCTTCACTCTTGTAATCCTTCGGTCATTAGTGTTAGGGTCGTCCCAGAAGTAGACAATGAGGAGTAGAGAGGGGATCGTCATCTTCGTAAAATTCACAATCTCTTTCGGCCTCGAGATTAGCTTCATTAATGAACTGGGCGGCTATATACCATTTGCCATCGTTATCGAGATACCACAGAAGCACATCAATCTTCTCGCCTACGCTGTCAGAATAATCATCCCAGGCCCAACTAGGATGCCCGGGGGCGCAATAGCCGCCATGATCACGTACTATCTCCGTAGCTTTTCTCTCTTTTGAATCTGTTATAATACCAATATAAATCAATAATCGAGCAACATTGACATAATTAATGGAAACAATATATCCTCTGATCTCGAACTAGTGCTATCATCGTTGACAAGAATAAACTTGAAACTGCGATAGACGTCCTATTTTCATACTATGCAGACGGCTTAATCGATTGCACCATATATCGTCCGAGTAGCAAGCAGTCTACTAAATGTTAAAAGGAAAAATTGTGCAAGCAATAACAACGAAAGATATAAATGCGAACCTCCGGAGAAGAAGCAAAAAAGCAGTAGCCTATGTTGATGATACATGCTCTATGTATATGTGTGTATTTATACACAATGTCATTTGTCTGGTATATATAAGTTCTGAATTCACAAAGTTCCTACCTTAATTTAACTCGGCGCCGTAACAGCTTTGTAATTGTATTGCATTGGGGAGCTAAGCAGCATGCCAGTACAGCTACCTAGCACACGATTGGCTATACAATACGTCGTACTGAAACATTGTTGCGTGGACTGTGACGAACCAATTTCTGGATGTATATACGGAAATATTCAAGATTACTTCAAAACAAATTAAAAAACTTGGACGAGACCTAAGAATAAGAGAACCCCAGGACCAGTGGTGGACCCAGCTTTTGAGCGTTGGGTGGTCGCCCCAAAAACATTTCTTATACAATTCGGTAAAACCATATTATAATTCGGTAAATCATATTATAATTGGTAAAACAACCTCAGATCTTTATATAAATTGTTAAAATTGAATACAAATACTGAGAAAAATAGCAATATGAGAGACTTACAATATTACTCTTTTATCCGTTTTTTCTCAATGACATGAATGTCTCCATTATATCATCTTCATTAACATGGAAGAAAATATCTCACTCAATAAATGTGACTAGAACAATCATCTAAGAAAGTGTCGCTTATCTTATTCCCTGTCTTTGTTTTCACTATAACCAATGCAGAAAATACCCTTTCAACACTCAAGCAGTTGCCACCGGTAAAAAGCAATATCAATTTGAGAAGCAAGTACACCATATCATACACTTTGTGCCTCTTTGTTTCAACAAGTTTAACTGAGAGATCAACAATGTTGTCTAGACCTTGGAAGATAGCATCTCATCGTATGCCATCAATATAATTATCAAGTTGCAATTCAAGTTCCAGTAAATCATTATTGGAGAAGTCCTTAGGATAAAATTCAGCCAATCTGTGTGCCTTCTGTGCATCAAAAGAAGCAAAGGAGTTGGAAGGACTAAAGGATGACATACAAGAGAGTAGCTGCATATTGCTCTCATCAAACCGATTACCAAGCCCTTGACTTATTAGATCAATGACACCAATGTATACTTCTCTTCTGAAATTGTCATCATTTGTTCTGGTTTTGAACACGAGAGCATACCGTGCTGATTTTCCATAAGGCACATAAGGGCCTTTTACATGCAATATTTATTTATTTTCTAATAAGGGCCTACCTTATAAGATTGGAATATTCCATTTTACACACCAAAAAGCCTAAGATAATCCTAACTAGATGACGCCAGTAGAGTTGGAAGCGGGAAAGGGGAAGGTGGCGGCGGCAGGGGCACCGGCCCCTCCCAGCGCGGCAAGACCCCCCCTCTTCGTGGGCTGGCCGCGGCGGTTATCCATCTCAAATCTGCCCATCAAAGCCCGTGTATATCCTCTCCGCGTTGCCAAATCCTCCCCCCCCCGCCCGGACTGTGAATGGATTAAGATCCAAAATATATCCAATCGAAGTCCAAATAAAAATCATCTTTCCATCCAGTCCAATCCTAATAATTATTCCAACCCAATCCAACCCATTTACATCCATGTCCATCCAAATAATCCAACTCAATCAACATTTATGTCGGAACACGTCGTCGCCAGGTTGCCTCAGACGCCACCTCAACAGCCGTGACCGGCGTGACGCGTGCCGCCGCTACGCGAACGACACCTAGGCGGCGAATCCATTTAGGCTGCTGATCCAGCCATCCATGCACTTTCGTGATCTTCGGTTCATCGATTATCTGGTCGGACAGCGGCCCGACCAGATGCACCCGGCGGCAATCGTCGGCGTCACCAACGCGGCCGGGCTCGAGCTTCGCGGAAGGTGTTCACTAGAATCCCGTCGAATCCGGTCCGCGTCCCCCGGCCACGGACAGGACCGCGGCGTCTGAGTCGTCGCTCAGTCGCGGCGGAGTCACGCTGAGTGGACCGGCACACGGCAGCCGGCGGGAAGTGGACCGGGCGCGGCATGGCGTCGGGTGCCTTTTTGCCTGCGTCGGCGGCTCGCCCCGCTCTGCCCCGGCAAAGAGGAATCGGCCGCCCGCGGCCGTGGCCGTGGCGGCGCCGTGATCGGTGGTGGCATCGAGGAGAGGATTGCGGCATGGACACGGCCTGGCGAAGCTTGCTAAACGCGTGCCGGATCCACGGCGACCTGGATCTCGCTGAGCGTGCTCTTGTGGAGCTAAGGCACCTAGCTTATACTGATGTTATAGTAAATTAAATTTTTTGTACACTTTAACCGGCTACAAAATAAGTTATTCTCTAACCCCATCTATTCACCATAATTTTGCACACTAATTTCACGATATTATATGCACACCACCAGGCCCCAAGGACTACATATAGCCCAGGTCAACATTAAAATTCTTTTCTGAATCAAATCAAACAAGAAAAATTGGTGTATACCAAGCCAATTCAATTTATCCTAACGAATAACGACCACCTAAAAACTTGGCTGGTAGCCATCCATGATCGGAATGCTCGATGCCAATGTTGGAAGACATCCATAAAATGTGTCAAGTATTGCTCACCGAGTTCTCATGACATAATTGCGCCTAAATTAAAGGGCCATATATGAATACTTTAGCGGAGAAACGTGTTGCTTATCAACACAAGACATCTCATTGTTTATTATTATATTTATTATATTATTGAGTAGGACACTACTCAATAGATTCATCACAAACACACACATTTATGAAATCAACCATAAATAGAACTGCAGATTTCCACTCGCTCACATTATTCAATTGATGCTTGGCTTTCATATATGACGTTATAGAGAAATGTAGAGGTAGCATTTGCTAGGCATCCTGGCATGTAGTAACTTCTGGTACTCCGTGAATTGTTAGGGTCAGGGTACTCGTTGTAGTAGATAACGATGAATTTAGTTCCAGGACTGTAATCTTCACAAGTTAGTTCATCCTTGCTTGGTTCATCTTCCATTTTTTTAGCTGCATCCAGTGTCTGACAAACTATTATATCTTTCCGATTTTCAGCGATATAGTCAACAAATGGATCAAGCGGCTGGCCATCAAATTGTAAAAGTTTTCTTTGTCCCGAGGCGTAGGGAACGCATCAGCCATGATGATGACGTACTATCCTCAGCTTTTCTATGTTTTGAAACTGTTGTAACACCAATATGGATCAATAATGGAGCACCATTGACATAATTAATAGAAACGATATAACATCTTGTTTCGAACTATTGCTATCATCTTTGGTAAAAATAAACTTGAAACTGCGATAAACATCCTACTTTCACGGTAAACAGACATTTTAATCCATTGTACACATATAGCAACACCGAGCAGCAACTAGTCTACTACATATTAAAAGAAAAAGTTTGGAAGCAATGACAAACAAAGGAATAAGTGAAAACCTCTAGAGAAGAAGCAGAACGCAGTAGCCAATGGCGATGATGGATGCTCTATGTATATGTGTGTATTTATACACAATGACATTTGTCTGGTATATATAAGTTCTGAATTCACAAAGTTCCTACCATTGTTTAAAAAATATGTTTTTTTAGTTCCGGCATATAGACATCCTCAAAACACCAACATTACTCCCATGTGTACTAATCTCAAGCTATTAATTCGGCATATCATTATAGATTAATTACCCAGGTACTTATAGCAACACCAAAATTATGTAAGTGTGCACATAGAACACAACGACCCACGCATCTGGCGCTTTTGCTACTCTCTTACACACATTAGGCATTTCTGTTATTTGTTGGGCTTTGTGGAAAAGTAGAAACAAAGCATACTTTGAAAAGAAAATAGTGCATGATTCTGCATATATACTCTGTTATGCATGTGAGCTCATGGGTTATTGGGCAGATCTCTACACAGGTGGAGACAAACAAACCTTAATCCAAGGGATTAACACAGTCCTGGAGATTGCGGCAAGGTTGGTCAAGAAGAAACAGGGAGCTGGGGACGTCAAGATTCTGGAAAAGCATGGTGAAGACAAGTCGGATCAGCGCACATGATGTCGTCTGAGTGAACTTGAAGCTTTGTGGTGGTGCGCTGGGCGCTCGTGTTTGATAGCCAAATCTGGTTCCTTCGTTTACTTTCAGCCTAGCCTACTTTTGGTCGCGCTCATTTTCGGCTTGCATGTCGGTTGATACTGTTATGTTGGAAATGCTCCAGTATCTTGTCTTTATGTTCTTTAGAAGTCTTAATGCTTTCTGAATGCTGCTCTAAATCTTTATATTTCCGTTATTAGTAATGGAAATGGGGGTTCCCCGGTTCAAAAAAAAGTATTGCTCACCGATTTCTCAGGACATAATTGCACCTAAAGACTAAAGTAAAGGACCATATATGAATACTTTAGCGGACAAACGTGTTGCTCATCAATAGAGACATCTCATTGTTTGTTATTACATATATTATATTATTTAGTAGGCCGGGGCACTACTCAATAGACTCATCAGAAACACATAAATTTATGAAATCAACTATAAAAGTAACTTCAGATATGTCCACTCTCGCTCACATTATTTAATTGATGCTTACCTTTGATATATCAAGGTATAGAGAAGTATAAGGTAGCATTTGCTAGGCATCCTAGCAAGTAGTAACTTTTGGTTTTCTGCTAATTGTTCCAGTAGTGGGGTCAGGGTTGTTCTTGTAATAGATAACGATGAATTTAGTTCCACGATCGAAATTGTCACAAGTTAGTTCATCCTTGCTTGGTTCATCACCCTCATCACCCTCTTTGTTAGCTGCATCTAGTGTCAGAACAACTGTTATATCCGGCCTGTTTTCGTCGATATAGTCAAGAAGTGAATCAAGCAGCTGGCCATCCAAATTTTCAAAATTGTCTTTGTCGGAATCAGGAGGCATAGGGAACGCTTCAGCCATGATGACGTACTGTCCTCAGCTTTTCTCTCTTCTGAAACTGTTATAACACCAATATGAATCAATAATCGAGCAACGTTGACATAATCAATAAACAATATAATAGACATATAACATCTTGTCTCGAACTAATGCTATAATCTTCGGCAAGAATAAACTTGAAACCGTGATAGACATTTTACTTTCACAGTAAGCAGACATCTTAACCGATTGTACACAAATACCAACTGAGCAGCAAACAGTCTACTAAATGTTAAATGGAAAAAAAAATTTGGAAGCAATAACAAACAAAGGAATAAGTGAAAACCCCTATAGAAGAAGAAGAACGTACGCAGTAGGCAATGGCGATGATGCGTGCTCTATGTATATGTGTGTATATATACACAATGACATTTGTCAGGTATATATCAGTTCTGAATTCACAAAGTTCTCACCTTTGTTTAAAAAATATATTCTTTACTTCTGGCATATACACAACCTCAAAACACCAACATTATCCCCATGTGTACTGTTCTGAAGCTATTAATTCAGCGTACCATTATTATGTAAGTGTGCACATAGAACACAACGACCAACGCATCTGGCGCGTTTGCTACGCTCTTGCACGGCTCGCCAGCCAGCATAGATGAGATATATTTTTCTTTGTTGGATTGGCTGCTTTTCCTAGCTCCATCGCTGCTTTGCAATTGCACTGCATCAGCAAGCCATGGTTTCATTAATCATCCTTTGCATCCTACCGTGGCCACAAATTTGGTCGCGTCCGTCATGACCCAAATTTGTGAGGGCGACACATCGTCCGCCGCCGTTTGAGGGAGGTGTCAGGGGCCGCCGACACACTGGGGAGATCGACATCACCCCGTTCCCTCGTGAGGAATACTCGTTCTGATGATTTTATTCTTTGTTGATTATGCTTTTTATAAAACAGGAAAAAAAGTAATCCTACTTAACGACGCTCAGTTACTAATTGTTCTCTACTTTTACATTCAGCAAATTGTAATGACAAAACAAAAAAACCAAAAACCAAATCAAAAAGAATCAAATTGGTTAAATTGAAAGCGTGAAAAAAAAAGATACGCGTATGCTCTTCAGCTCTTGCACCCGTGTCATGGCATGTTTGACAACCGTGGGACCGAGGTGAAGTTGACCTGGAGGAGAGAGAGGTTCACCTTGGAAGCTCCACCCAGCCTCTGCCACCACGTAGAGCATGCCGAGTGCGCGGAATTGACGTGGGGGATCCGCCCGTCAGTGCCGCCCACCAACGGCGGCACGCAGACGCAGAGCTCTCGCCACCACGGTTTTGGGTCTGAAATGCAACATATTTTGGTGACCACGAAATTTGACGAAAATTGGAAATTTTCGGTATTTCAGACATGTTTTCAGTTAAGTTGACTGGTCAAACTGTTCATGTTTTCCGAATTTTGACTGAATTTGGACAGAGTTTATCTGAACTTTTTGTAAAGTACAAACTGGGCGAATTAATTTGGCTGAGTCAATTCTTATTCGGGCCTGTCCGAACTAGACGTAACGCAACTAATTTCGAGGATTTCGGGCCGAACCCAAAATCGTTGCTCGCCACCACCATGCCCTCACACTACTACACAACTGATTTTACACAGTGTTTGCAAAATATTTTCGTGGCGGTTATTTTAAATTAATGGTGGCGGTTATAATAACCGCCATGGTAAATCAATTAACCGTGGCGGTTTTTATAAAAACCCGCCATGGTTGAGTGAACTAAGGTCCACCCATCTTACAATCAGCAGCCCATACCAGCCGATAAAACCATAGTATAAAGCGAGAGTTGGGAACCTAACTCATTTGACTCCCACTCCCCCACAGCCGCCCCTACACTCACTCCCGTCCTCCCTCTCGCCGCCCCCATCCCCTCTCGGGTCCGGCGCCACCCTCCCAATCCCACTTCGCCCGGCGGCGCCCTGCCAATCCGGCTCGTCGGCGGCGCCCACCAACGGGCTCGGCGGCCTTAGCCCGGGGATCGGGCGGTGGCGAACGGGGCGGCCGCGGCGGCAGCGGCGGCGAAGCGACCGGGGAAAAGCGCGGCGGCCCCGGCGACCAAAGGGCGTGTGGCGGCGGCGGCAACCCGCGAGCAGCGCGGCGATGGCGACCAAGGAGCGGCCAGTCGGCGGATCGGCGGCGTCCCTTGTGACCTCGACCACAGAAGCCTGGGCCTCGACCGCGGCCTTGGTGGCGGCCGAAAGACGTCGCCCGGCGCCGCTAGCGGCGCGGCAGCGCGACATTGAAAACCTAACGGGCCCGGCCCCGATCTAAACCCGTTAGTGTTTCAGATTGGATTCCTCTCTTTTTTATTTATAAACCATGGCGGGTTTTAGGGTCCCAAAACCGCCCGCGGTTAATCCTACCATTTACGGTGACCTTCCATTGGTGGCGGTTTTAAAACCGCCATGGAAAATCGAAAAAAGACTACCACGGAAAATCAAAAAGTTACTAGTAATCAAGTAGCCGCCATGGGATGGGAGGGATACCGCCACGCAAAAGGACGTTCGGTCATATCGTGTGAGGCCCACCATGGCCGACGGTGACCGGCGCCCCTCCGCCCGTTCCGAGGATGAGGTGTTGCTGCGGCCCGATCTTTGTCGGCGAGGCGTTACCACCGCCGCCAAATGGTGCCATGCACTAGGTGTTGGTAGTCATGCCGTGTTCGTGTAAGTGGGGTGGCATGTTGAGGAAGGCGACCCTTGCTAGCCCCCGCAACCCTGCGGGCCTCGCCGGCGGGCCAAGCAACATATTTTATGACTCCAGCCCAGTCTTCACAGGCAAGTCCCCAAAGGTGCCTCCGCTAGGCCGGAGCGTGGAGGACCCAAGCGACTGGAAACCTCCGCTCCTCGCCGGAGACCGGGCTTGACAAATCCTTCACATGCGGATCGGGACAACATCGTAGGCAAGACCAGCGAAGGGCCTCCAAAGACCAGAGGACACAGAAGACCCAAGCGACCCTAGGCTCTACTCCCTTCTCCTGGAGGCAAGGCCTTCGTCAATCTTCGATCTCTGAGGTCGGCCCGATCATCACTTGGAGCCCCAAGCGGAGGTCGGCGTTGCCAAGGGGCGACGCCAAGGCTGAGCCGAATCAAGCCATGGAAGCCGGTGGCGGGGAGGAAAACCCTACCATAGGACAACAATCTAGGGACGCACGTGTGTTTACCATTATACCCCCCCGGGTAAATAACCTCTTTGCCGCGGGCAAGGGCCCACCCATCGAGTGTGCAAATCCCTACCTACCATGTACCGTGTTGTAAAGCGACCATCCGACCCCTCGGCTTCCTATAACTACCCGGGTAGGGGCACCAAGGAAGGGGGTCGGTTGGTGGCAGAGTTCATTGCCATTTAATTGAATCATAGTCCCAGATACTTTGCAAGCTTTGTTCTTTTATGCTCGCGCTGACCTCTGCTCATTCCCACCCTCAGCAACTCTAGCAAGGGGGAGGCCGAGCGGAGGCCCACTGTCGTCTACTCCCCTTCGTACTCGCGCTGACCTCCGCTAGTCCTCAACCTCGGCAACTCTAGCGAGGGTGAGACCGACGGAGGCCCTCCGTCGAGTACTTGTTTCGCCGATTCATACTTATCATTCCTTTCTCTGTGGGAAACCCTCGCCTCTCCTCCCGCTACCTCCAATAGTGAAGGTTAGAGGGGCAGGTGTGATCCCCACATGGCACGCCGCCGCCAAGCGCGCGGGTTTGTTCATATGTTGCAGCCGTGGCCACTGAGGGCGCTGGTTGGCCGTGCCACCGCCGAGGGACACATATCACGATGGTCAGGCGATGCCAGCGTTGGGGTGTGGGAGGACCGTCGGCAGCCGAAGCTATCCGGGTCTCGGGGATGATATGGTCGCTCCAGGCTGTCGTCGGAGTGGATCAGGTCTCCGGAGAGGCGCCGCTGCCGGTGGGGTGGACGAACATGATGAAGGTCACCCCGCCTGCATCTAAATATAGGTGAGATGGAATTAACGAGACTATGATGGAGAATAAGGGAGAGAGAGACGAGAGAGAATCACGCACGGAGAGTAATGACTGCTAGAACATGAGTAAACCATGACCGTCATGCTTGCATTTGCCATTGCCTCAACGGATTTTTCCTTCTTAGGTGGGAGCGCACCCTAATTAACATCTGCTTGTATTGGTTCTCTCCAACCAGGCCCAACGTAGGCATAAAGCCATGCCGAAGAAGTGAAGACCAGAACACCCAAGCCGCCGAGCTCAGTCGGACGGCATACGACCGGCCATGCAAGCTTGCATTTGCCACCCGACGTGGTCTGAGTCCCTGACCAGAGGAATGCACGCCTTCAGCTTCTCTTGTCAATTTACGAGTCCCCCACTTGGACAGACAACATGAGATTGCTAGATGAGTCGGGATTGCAGAGAGGGTAACCTTCGTGAGCAAAACATGACAAGAGTGCGTAAGAAACTTGTTTTCGATATGCCATGGGCTCCCCGCCAATGATTATGACTGCCTGATAGCCTGGGTCCTCGCGTGGGAACCGCCTGGGTGGTGAGGGATCTGACTTGGGAGCCTTCGACGGTCCGTGTGTTTGTGTCGTGTTCGGGTAATGTATGTGGAGGGAGGGAGTCACGTTACAGGGGCCGGATTGGCGGGCAGAAGATAGAAAAGGCTTGACAGGAAACCATATCAGGTAGACAGAAATGGCAAAAGACAAAAAGTGAAAAAAAGGTAGTATTGAAATTTTCGTTCTTTATTAGTATGTATAGATATAGATAGAGATAGAGATAAAGATTTCGCAAAAATACCTATTTTTATAGAAAAAGAAAAATGAAATAAATTTGAAAAGACATAAATGGGCTTGATCAAGCCTATAACCAAGCTGGCCCACCTTGTAAGATCCATCCGACGTAAGCTGGCCCACCTAGCTAGAGTATTTTTTTACCTATGGGCAAGCCCTTAGAAGAGGCCTACTTTGGTTTTAAACATTTTGTATCAGAAACCCCGTTATATATAGTTTAAAAATTATTAATATCCTTCCACATTTTCTTTCTGTTTCGAATATTTCCATCTGAAATCATATATTTCATTCTATTATCTTGACCGCTCCTAATCTGGATTAGATTGGTGTAACCAAGTCTGAGATGTAGATGGATAGGATGCACTGGCAGAAAAAAGTCAAATGAAAAAAAAAAAAAAGGTTGGCTGAAATTTTATATTTCTATTGCTAGGAAATATTCCAGTACGTTTTTATGGGTAAAAATAAACACAATTTGTAGCTACCTAAATAATGTTTTCAAAACATATAACTACCTTGTTGGGTCTATTGTAATTGAAATAAAACATCTCATCTAGGCAGTAACATGCCCAAGCGCATATATATAAAATAACATCTTATCAAATCATTACATAATACCAAACATCGATCATGCAAATATCTAGTACTACTCGATAAATTAGAAACTGAATCAAGCATATTATCAGCTCTGCAGAAAACAGATGTATGTATGCAAAATTTGCTAATACACAGGAGTTCAGATGAAACCATTGAACCAACAGAAAAATATCGGTACAGAGCATGCTTCATTATTTATTAATGTATTAGCAGAGAACACTACTACAAAAGGTTACTAAGAGAACGCCAGCGTTTACATTAGGGGCGTTCATTTTTCGAGCCCCCTACTTTATTATTAGGGCGGTTCAATCACCAAATACCCTAATGTAATCCAAGATAGGGGCGGCGCTCTATATTGAGCGCCCCTGCGGTGAGATCTCGAATTTTTGAAACGAGACACTAAAAATTAAAAATTGTAAGTAAATCGATCTCGGATGGAAAAACTTCCTACATATGAAATGTAGATCTCGAAAAGTTATGAAACTTTGTAGTTGACGACTTTTTACTTTGAAATCATCTAGGCATTCAAAAGTTGTGTTGGAATGTCTCAAATTTGAAATTCAAATTTAAGTAAAATCGACCTCGATGAAAAAAACTTTGTACATATGAAATGTAGATCTCGAAAAGTTATGAAATTTTGTAGTTGACGACTTTTTACTTTGAAATCATCTAGGCATTCAAAAGTTGTGTTGGAATGTCTCAAATTTGAAATTCAAATTTCGTAAAAAAAAACCTCGGATGAAAAACTTTGTACATATGAAATGTAGATCTCGAAAAGTTATGAAACTTTGTAGTTGACGACTTTTTAGTTTGAATCCATTTAGGGCCTCAAATAGTCAATTTACACTCGGATTTGTATAATATGTGGGGACGCTGAATGGGATATGGACACATATGAGTGTGTAGCGCAGTGGTAGGGAGGGTCGCGCGCGCAAGCACGAGGTCGCGGGAGTTGAATCCTCGCCGCCGCGTAAGCAGTAGCGATTTTACGCGAAAAATGCGCGACTTGCGAGACGGGCGGGCGCAGGGCGATGGGGTGCTCCCCCCGAAAAATAAAAAAATGTTTTGGTTTTTTTTTTTTTTTTGAATTTTCAAAACGCGATTTCATACGTTCAATTGTAGGGCGGCTCATACAAATACCGTAGCAGAAGGAGATTAGGGGCGGCTGGCAAAACCGCCCCTAATGTGGCTTTTTGAGCGCCCTATTGAAGCGTTATGTAGTAGTGCAATGTTTATTAGTATCATCCTATACAGCACTGCCATCAAACTATCAGATATCGACAACCAAGCTGAGAGTCTTGAGATATTGTACAAGGGGCGGTGTACCTTTCCACAAAGTTGCTTTTGCCACCTATTACTCACAGTTTCTTATGTCTATATTTTCCTTCTTTTGTTAAAGTCAACAATGATTTTTATTTACTGCTTTGCACAAATTAATAGAAAAAGAAATTGAGTTATTGTAGGAGGATGGCTCACTCACTAGGAGTTATCATTGCCCATCAAATGCTACTTGAAAGTTTTTAAATGCATATTTAGTTTAAAGAAATAAAATGGAATTAATGTCAGTTTACCGAAAAGTCGATGGTCGGCGGTAGGTAGATCTTGCTCTCCTCAGTTCAGTGAGGAACCAGAACGATGTCGACGGTGCCCTTGTATGTTGGTGAGCCCGAGGTCTTGTCTTGCACCACGTTAAGGAAGAGTGTGAACTTAAATTCCCCACCGTCGTCCCGCCAGTGGCGTTGGAGCTGGGCATGATGGCGAACCTAGTGGTGTACTCGCTGTCCTTGGTTCCCACCATGCCGGCCGGAGTTCTCCTTGGGCACATTGATGATGATGTCGAACTTCTTGACGATATGGAGTTCGTACTCGATGCCCTCGATGAGCAGCACCAGATCGTCCTTCCCGTGCTGCTTTGCGGGCTAGCAACCGATGGCACATCCACGACCTTCTTTATTCACTACTAACGAAACGATTTTGGGAGACACCACCTTTTTTTTTTTTCCGGGCGGGCACAAATTTTGCCCGCCACGGTTAATCACGCGCCGCCACTTCCAAATTTATTTTCCGTGGCGGACATTTTTTATCCGTCCGCGTAAAATTGATTTTTCCGTGGACGGGCACCTTAAAAACGCCCGCCCGCGGTTAATATCTATTTTCCGTGGGCGGGCATTCTTACGTACACGCCACGGTAAATCAATTTTTCGTGGCGGGCAACCTTAAAAACCCGCCACGAAAAAGACCGAGGCCCAAAAGCCAGGCCCGTTATCCGTCTTGTATATATACGAAGTTTGGTTTGGGCAAACCCTAGCCTCACTCTCCCAGCTCCCCACCGTGCGCAGCCGCTCTTTTTCTCCCTTCTATCGGTGACAACACATCTCCTCCTCCCTCCGCACATCCTCCCTCTCCTCTCCACCGGCCGCTTTGTCCATGCACATAGCACATGCAACGAACCCGTGCCCTCTTCCCCTCCACGAGCATGCACCGCGACCCTCTCCTCTCCACAAGCGGATCTCCCCGGCGGCGACGGGCGAAAGGAGGCGGCGGTTGTGCAGATCAGCTTCCTCCTGCGTCGGGCGGCGGATCCGCGGCGGCGCCCTCGCCCCTCCACGGATCCGCATAGCGTATCCACTGCGCTGATCCAGCCGGGCGGGCCCTCATCCTCCACCCAGATCCGGGCGACGAGCACATCCTCCTCCACGGATCCGGGCGGCTGGGGCCCACGGATCCGGCGGTTCCTTGGCGGATCGGCGGGGCGATGGAGCCGGCTTTCACCATGGCGGCTCCAGCTCCTCCCGGGCGGCGGGCGCTAGAATCCACGCCGGGCGGCTACAACTTCGCGTGACGGCGCGGATTAGCTAGCTTGGCAGCCCCCAGGCGGCGGATCCAGGATCGTGCCCCAGCGGCTCGGCGGCGGCGGGCGGCGGCGGCGGTGCAACCCTAGATGGGCTCGGCGGGCCCTCGTCTAGGGTTTTTTATTTTTTTTTATTTTTTTGGCGTGGCGGGCATCCCTAATCTGCCCGCCACGCAAAAATCGCTTAAGCGTGGCGGCATCAGAGCCCACCACGGTTAATCACGCTGATGCCCGTGACCTTTGGTTGGTGACGGGCAGCCCGCCACGCAAAACCAAAAACGACCGCCACGGAAAATGTTTTTAGGTACTAGTGATTAAGGACGATGGGGTGAAATCCATGATCATCTTGTCGTGGGCACTCAGCAGCAAAGGCTTTTTGCCGAGTGTTGCACTTGGCAAAGGATGCTCGGTAAAAATCTCCGCAGTGAAGGCTCTTTGCCGAGCACCATTATGGGCACTTCGCAAAGCCTTTGCTGAGTATTCAAAGTGGCACTTTCGGATGCCACCGCCGATCCGCCACCAAGGAGCTCATCCTCGATGGATACGCCACCGGGCAGCAGAGCTGCAGCCACCTGTGTGCCGCCGATCCACCTTTTGGGGAGCTTATCCTCGCCAAAAGCACCGCAGGGGGAGGAGCCGGACGAGGGTGCCACCGAGGAAGGAGCTAGAAGCGGGCGCCGCCGCCGTCAAGAAGACCCGACGCCAGATCTACTATGCCCCATGCCGGACTGGCCTAGGGTTTCTTGCGAGCCGTTGGGGGAGGAGCTGGAGGAGGCTGCCACCATGGGAGGAGCTGATGGAGGGCGCCACGGAGGGAGGAGCTGGAGGAGGGCACCATCGAGGGAGAAGCTGGAGGGCGCCCCGCCGCCAAGCAAAAACCCACCTGCATCTACTATTGCCCCATGCCGGATCTGGCCTAGGGTTTATTGTGAGCCCCCGGGGGAGGAGCCGGGCGGGCCCCACCGATGGAGGAGCCGGAGGAGGGCACCACCATTGTGAAGCGTACTCCACACCAAATGCACTTGTGCACGACTCTACTTTGCCTGTAAGCGCCGCAACTGTAAGCACGCTGGCCGTTGGAGCCATCGTGTGGGAGAGAAAGTGCATGAGAGGGAGAGAGAGAGAGAGACAACGCTTGAGAGAGCATTGAGTGCGGTGCGCAGGGAGGGTACGGTTAGGGGAGTCCATGGGTGAGGTGAGATTATATATGTAAGGTTTCAAAGTGTAATGGGCTTCATCGAATGGGGACACTTTCGGCAAAGATTTTTTTTCTTTTTCCTTCTTGTCCTAATAAAACTTTGCCGACTAGTCAAAAATACCTTGCCGGTTGTCGGCTTTGACACTTTCGGAAAGGAGGCCCCTTTACCGAAAGTGTCATGTAGCTAGCACTTTCGGCAAAGATAAGGTTTGTCGAGTGTCAAAGCCGACACTTTCGAAAAGTTTTTTTTTTTTGACCACCAATCTTTTTGCGTAGTCGTGCTTGGTACTCTGTGTTAAATTTTGATTTCACGGATTGCCTGCTATATTTTTTAATTTATTTTATTTAATTGATTTTTTTGGATAAGGCAAATTTGAACAACAAGTGTATCGAATATTGGAATTAATTGAAACAAAAATGATATTTATGTTCATAAGTGCAATGTGAGGCTGTATTCAATAATAAAATTGACCATGAACATTCACTTTCGGGTGAATTGTTTTTAAATTCTATAAAACCCAAATGAAGTCCGAAAATCAAGAAACTTGTCAATATTGCATGATTTCATATGTGGCGGTTGTGATTAAAATTTGAGAAGGTTTGGCATAAGTTGTCACATACAATGCTTCAAATGTAACTGAACCATTCTCAACTTTCTGGACCTTATATGGAGATTCTTTGGTTTGTAAGCATCATATGTGTCAACTTGCGCGAAAACCTTCTCAACTTTTTATCCTAGCCTGCAGATAGGATATCATGACCACTCAACAAGTTTCATGATTTTCGGACTTTGTTTGTTTTTCTATAGAATTCTAAAACTATTCACCCACAAGTGAAGGTTCATGTTTTGTAAACAAGATGTTTTATCCTTAGATATGGCCACACATAAGACTCAATAACATGAATAACACTTTTCCGTTCAATCAATTTGACTTATAAAAGAAAATGCAATTAAAAGAAATAAATTAAATAAATATAGCAAACAGTCCGGAAAATGTACGAAAATTTGAACATAGAGTGCCAAGTATTGTTTGAGGACTACAGAAAAAAATTTGGAGGTCAAAACAATAAAATACTTTGCCAAGTGTTGTCCGTGACACTTTCGGCAAAAGAATCTTTCAATCATTTAAATCCTCTTTGCCTGGTGTGCATGTTTGCCGCACATCGACCCTTTGGCAAAGAGACCACTTTGCCGAGCGTCCATGGTGGTCGAAAGCGTCGACACCCGACAAAGAGGCCCTCAAGAACAAAATTATCCTTGGTGCTATCTATATAACCTTGGGGGTCATCAGCAACCAAGAAATTGTCTGTCCTTGAGTCTCGTTACTTTTCCTTGGCGATGTTAAAAATTTGATGCCTCGTCGGTTTCTTTGGCAGTTCAACAACCAAGGAAATTAGTTCTGCTGGCCGACACTCAAGGTAATAGGTGAGGGACTTACCATCTACCCCTTGCAGCCTCTCCTTGAGGGTTAGCCGACACAATTTATTTCCATGACGGTTTTGGGGCCTTCCTTGGGGGTTTTCGAATCGGTATTCAGTTTTGTGGTAGTGAGTGTCCCTCGGCAAAGGCTGCTTTTCCGAAAGTGCATACCTTTTCCGACACAGCTCTCGACAAAAAAGGTCCTTTGCCAAGAGCACGAAATTTGGCAAATGCAACGAAAAAGAAATCCGTAGTGAGTCTTATGGGATCAAAACATGCACATTGTTACCCGTGACGTTAGGGAGTATACGGTATATATAGCCATAATTAATTAATTAATTAATTAATTTTATTTAGATACTTTTAGTGACATTTATTTAGACTAGTATATCACCAAAAAAAAGCATTTTTCAATAGTTTAAATCACGCATAAATTATATATAATAAACCCGTATAGTATTTGCAATTAAAAAAAGTAAAATATAAAGTATCTTGAATACACCTATCCATATCAAGCCTTAACAAAGTCACGCCCGACATAGTACACTTTGCCAAGAGATCATGCAGTTCTCCATTGATGTTGGATGCACATTCAATTGCGCTGCTCTTCAAGATATCAACAAAAAATTCCATCCTTATTGAACTCTGTGAAATACAAATATATAATATAATAAGTTATTAACTTACTAATTTGACATATAATGTCTAAAATATTAGTAGAAATTTTGTATGCTTACTGTGTTGATAATCCCCAATGATCTTTCAACATCATTCCACAACTTTAGATAGTTGTAGACAAGGAAACCTCACAATTGCCCGGAGAAGTTGAGAGCAAGTGTTTATTTGTTGTAGTTAAATCAGATGAATATATATTTAACAATAAGAGAGAGCACAATATAAGTCGTTACCAGTTTAAAGTTCTTGAATGATTCCATTTTAATTCCGGACTCGAAAGAATATCCTCGGTCCACGCAGGACGTACCAATGTCATGGCAAGATTGAAATCATTCAAAACCATCTCTAATGCCTCGTGTATATGGCATGGTTCGACTGCATTTCTGCATTGTAGAATTGGAGAATTGGGATCCAAAATGTGCATAATAAGTGCAAAACAAATATAAGTTTTGAAAGGAGTTTAATGAACATTCTCTTACAGTGCTACAATTCTAAATTTTGTAGTCCCTATCAGGTCCACACTGAAACAATTTTGCTAGTTCATTGTAGTGTATCTCGTCACGACCTCTTGAGTCTCGTCCCAAATTGAGTTCTCCACTGTTTATTTAGCAAAAAACATCATTATACCTACCCTATTGATACAAGTAATAATATCTAATATACATTAGTGAACAATTATATCAACTCACAGCAAACTCGAAGTTCATATAGTGGTAATTGCCTTTCTCCAACAAAGAGGCATTGTTTGAAGCAACCATCCAAACAGCAAGACTGAAGCAATGATGATCCATCCAATGATGATCCATCTCCATATTTCTAAAATATCCCCAATATTTCTGTGAGTTAAAGAAATCGGATACGATTTAAGCGTGCTTGGACCCATTCTTCTTTGCTAAAAACCAAGATAACAACCAAGTTATTCTTTGTAGCATTTCTAATAGGGTCGCTGATATTCAGAACTAAAAAGGCACACAGATCTCTAAACTGAATATGCTGACAGATAAAGATGTTTGTAATGACTGAATATGCAGTCAGAAACCTGAGATATTCACTGAATATTTGTATCGACTCAATATTTGATTTGCATAGTTAGGAGGGTAGAGAATGATCGACTCAATATTTGTGCTCTATGACAAACAAAGTGAATATGCAGATCATATTTAATTTGCATCCCATCAATACACGTAGACATGGATGGACTCAACATTTGTGCCTTTTGACAAACAAAGTGAATATGCAGATCAATACACGCATAGCTAGCAGGGAAGAGAAGGATGGACTCACAATTTCTGCCTTGCTCCTTTTGCACCGTGAGCCACAACCTTCGATCGGCCCCGGTTGTTGTAGCCGCCAGGCTCGCCCGTCATAGTGAGCCCCTTCGACTCCTAGGTAGATCGATCCACCGGTCCGCAGTTCGCCGGCTCTCTACGCGCTAAAGGCGGGTCATCTGGCTAGGGCGGCGGAGGGAGGGTCTGCAGTTCGCCCGGCGGTGACGCCAGCTATGGCGGAATTGTCTGGCTGGGACAGCGTGGGAGCCATACATCAGGGAGGTGTGCTAGCGTTAGGAAAGTGTCTATTATTAGGAAAATGTCTATTATTAGGAAAGTGCCGATAATTCCTCGGCAAAGACTACGGGGCTTGCGCGGCAAAGACGACGGGCGGCGGGTGGGGGGCTGTGTCCGATACTTTTGATCCTGACCGTTCAATCGTGTCCGAGTAGTGAGAGAGAAGATGGAGAAGTAATCTGGATGGTTCATTTTGATTCATTTTGAATAGATTTGAACGTGGAGAAGTTGGTGCATTAGTAGGGTAGATACGGTCATCACCGTACCCTGAACCAACGGAAGCACCGAAATTAGGGGCTTCCACAATTTGGATTTCCTCTAGTTTGTAAGTTTTCGCCGCCCGATCCGAAAATAGCTCATTAATATCACCTCGTTTGCAAATTTTCGAGTACAAGAGAGCAAACTTATCATTTTAGTCCATCTAGCACTCTTTCTTTCGGTCAGTCCAATCATATGCAACACAATAACAACGCCGAATGAAGCCGGATGCAGCCATACAGCACCGGTCGAGGTGATTTAGTCCCACCTCGGCGACTCTAGGAGGCGCGACGGGGGTGTGTTGTTGCCTATAGCGCGGACGGGGGTGTGTTGCCTACATAATGCGGCTCTGGTCAGTGCCCCACAACCTTTACATAGTTGCCTAGATAGTAATGATCGAATCGTAACGAACAGAAATTTGGTAGTGAGTCTTATGGGATCACAACATGCACATTGTTACCCGTACGTTAGGAGTATACGGTATATATAGCTATAATTAATTAATTAATTAATTAATTTTATGTAGATACTTTTAGTGACATTTATTTAGATACGCTCATCACCGTACCCCGAACCAACGGAAATTAGGGGCTTCCACAATTTGGATTTCCTCTCGTTTGTAAGTTTTCACCGCCCGATCCGAAATTAGCTCATTAATATTTCCAGTTCAAGCCACCTATAAACTCCGGCGTCGATGGCTCGTCATCATCGTCAGAGGTATGATCCCCCGGTTGTGCCCAGAATTTGGGAGTGGATTGCGCCCTATTGTTTGCAACAAAGCATGTCGTCCCTCCTTGCATCGACGGTCTTCGTCTTCCTCGTCAGCAGCAACATCCTCCGTTGAGGCAGAGGCGGACGATCGAAGTGCCCGCTGTGTTGCTGGATCGAGCGTCCGTTGAGCGCAACAGCAGCACGCGTTGCCAGACGCGCTACAGTGGTGGCGCTGGTGACTTACAGTGGTCGGGAGTCGGGGGCTCCCCAAGGGGCTCCTTCGCAGCTTGTGTCGTCCATGGATAACATTTGTTGCCCCCGCAAGTTGTGATTTCCATTTGCTGCTCCCAAGGTTACAAATTCCGTCGCGTCACACGTGACGCATATTTCTAGGACGACGCGTATATATATGTGCACTCGCTATACACGAGGTCCTGCGAGCTCAGCAATTTGTCCACCGTCGGCACCTTCACGGCCGACGATGACGGATAGATCGGCACCGGGAAGAAGCTGCATCAGGACACTAGGGCGAGCAGGAACGCCGCTGCCGGTAGCTCGCTGGGAGATGGGGACAACGGAGGATATGCTTGCTACTCCAGCGTCTGCGTCCTCTCTGAGGCACGCGGCGTCAGCCACGAGCACGTCGCGCGCTGCATCGTCGGTCTCCGCGGGGCCGCGGCAGCAGCCGAGTTGACGGCACGATGAGAATGGAGGTCCCGAGCTCTCCCCATCAGGATTCAGGAGATAAGGTTTCTATTTTTATTGCTGTGCGATGAGGATCGTCGGGACGATCCTGAAGAGTGACTTGCCGCCGTACGGTCGTGACATGGCCGGCGACCAAGACCACCGCCGCCTCCACAAGTCCGCGGCAAAAACAAAACCACGCGAACAAAGCCCCCGTGAGCGACCTGGACTCTCTTATTTCTCTTGGTCCACCAAATATGCAAACCTATTGGAGAAGGGCCACTTTTTCACTTGGCAACTACTAAGTATTTTAGTAAGTTGGCAAAACCAAGATTTGCAACGGAGACGGGGTTCCCAGAAAACAAAGGAATAGATCGGGATTTTATTAGATGGTTTTGGCCGGTATTTTTTTATTTTATTTTATTATTCTATAATGGCAACGGTGGGTAATTCTCTTAACAAAACTAAATTGATCAAATGGCTTGTAAGTTTTTTTTTTTTTTTTTTTTTTTTTGCGATTCAGTGGCTTGTATGGCTAGTGATGATTGCGGCATCATTAAATTGATCGCTAGATGTCTAATTAATGTGAGCATTTCTATAATTTATCTTTTTCCTAACGGGTTGATGAGCATTAACGTGGAGCCTAGTAAGATATGCAAACAAGACACATCATCTATTTGCATTATGCCACATTATTACTAAGAGTAATTTATAATTGTTTATCTATTGTCTAAATATCTTATTCCAAATCATTAGGATTTTGTGCGGCGACACGCGGGGTATTGCATTCTTGATCTTTGAGACCCTTAAGGTTTATGTGATGACAGTTCTCATTCATAACTCATATTCTTATATATTTCTTTCAGCCATCTTGATGATTATAAAAAAAGTAACCTTCAATTCCTGTGACAACACGTGGGAATTAATCGCAATAACGTGTCGGGGAATCCACCTAGTGCTCTAATACAACGAATGCTAGGTGTCCACGGTGACCGTGGGTGCGGTAACTACATACCCGTCCACCAAAGTGGCCGTGGTTGACAACCAAACCTACGTGCGAGAGGGGGATGGCTCGCATGCAAATGCACTCCATCTCATTCAGAAACACCAAACCATATGGCTGAAGCACCAGCCGGTTTGAATCCAACGTGAATGGTCCAATAGAAAACAATATGTCTGGTCCCCATTAGGAACGAACCTGCAAAAACTTCAGGCCGATGCCATGCTACTATTATGCTGGTTTGAGAAAATGAACACTGCCCCTCCATTCAGTTTGGAGGATCCAAACGTGTCTACGATCCAATAGCGATAGCAGCTAACGCCCTCAGCTTGGACAGCTACCCTGTGTTTCAGAAAATCCACATATAACCCAGCTCAACATTGAAATTCTTTTCGATTCAAATCAAACAACAAAATTGTTGTATGCCAAGCCCATGCATTTCACCCTTTCTTACAATAACCACCTAAAAACTTTGGTAGGCATCTATGATCGGAATGCTCGATGCCAATCAGAAACTATCCATAAAGTGCATGGAGTATTGCTCACTGATTTCTTATGACATAGTTGTGCCTAAATTAAAGGACTATATACACATACTTCAGCGGACAAAGGTTGCTCACCAATACAAAACATCTCTTTGATTATTATTACATGTATTATTATATATTGAGTAGGACACTACTCAATAGGTTAATCAGAAACACGTACATACACGAAATCAACCGTAAAAGGAGCTTCTTTGGTCCACTCGCTTTCGCATTATTCAATTGATACTTGCCTTTCATACATCAAGGCATAAAAAGTATAAAGATACCATTTGCTAAGCACTCTAGCTAGTTTTAACCACGACGTTTTGAATCGTTCGGTCATTAGTGTTAGGGGCCTCATTGTAGTAGATAATGAGCACCGTAGTAACTGGGGATCCTCACCATCAAAATCTTCAAATTTTTTTTTCCTCCTCAGGCTTAGCTGCATCAATGTACTGTTCTCCTATATCCCACCTTTCCTCGAGATAGTCCATAAGCACACTAAGCTTCTCGCCTACACAATCGGAAAAATCGTCCCAGGCCCATTGAGCATGCCCGTCGGGGCAAATAGCCATGATCACGTACTCCTTAGCTTTTCTTTCTTTTGAAACTGCAATAATACCAATATGAATCAATAATCGAGCAACATTGACTTAATCAATAGAAACAACAGAACATCTTGTATCAAACAAATTCTAACATCTTTGGCAAGAATAAACCTAAAACTACGATGGACATCCTACTTTCATACTAAGCGTGCGAATTAACCGATTGCACCATATACCAACCTAGCAGCAAATAGTCTACTAAATGTTAAAAGGAAAAATTTAGGAAGCAATGACATACAAATTAATAAATGAAAACCTCTATAGAAGAAGAAGAACGTAGTAGTCTTTGGCGATGATACGTGTTATATGTATATGTGTGTGTATATATACACAAACAATATTTGTCTGGTAGATGTAACTTCTGAATTCACAAAGTTCCTACCTTCGTTTAAATTCTTTCTTTTTTTTTACTTTTGGCTGATACTCAACCTCAAAAGACCAACATTATTGTTTTCGTGAAAAAAAAAACATTATTCTCATTGCAATAATTTGAAGCTGTTAATTTGGCATGTCAATACTGATTAATTACCTAGAAACTTAGCAACATCAAATTATGTAAAGCATGCATGTAGAACACAACGACCAACTCATTTGGCGTGTTGATTTCTCGAAGTTGAATCTATAAATTCTAGATATTTTACAAAGTTCTTACCTTTGTTTTTTTTCTGCAGGGTAAAGTTTTTTTTTTTTTTGCTTTTGACATACATTTCAACCTCAAAACAGAAACATTCCCATATGAACCTATTACTTTGATGTGTAACTAATTCCAAATTATATCCCCGATAACTTTATAAGAACACCAAATTATGTAACATATGCACATAGAATGCAACGGCCAACATTGACGCATTTGAGACTGTCCTGGTCGACCAGCCGACCAATATGTGACATATATATTTGTTGCATTGGCAGCTTTGTCTATGCTCCATCCCTGCTTTGCAATTGCATTGTATTGAGAAAGGTGTTGCCAGAATGTAGCAGCAAGTCGTGATAAACACATCGTGGATAACGAGCAATGCCAGATGTCTCCTGGACAACTAGCAAAAGTCTCACGTGATTCCCAATAATCATCCTTTGCATGCTTTCACTACTACAAAAGGCTACTAAGGGGGCGCGACATTTTGATTAGGGGCAGCTCATACTTTGAGCAGCCACTATAGTATCTTGAAAATCCTTGCGGGAGACAAGCCTGCCATCAGCATGGGCGGTTCAATCATCAGCCGCCCTACTTTTATCGAGGGTCGGTTCAATCACCAGCTGTCCCTTTACCGTGGTCCACAATAGAGGCGGCTCTATATTGAGGCGCCCATATAGTGGGTTGCTGAATTTTAAAATCAGACACTAAAAATAAAAATTTTGTCAACGACCTCGGATGGAAAAACTTCCTAGATAACAATTGTTGATCTTGAAAAATTATGAAACTTTGTTGCTGACCACTTTTTCATTTACATTTTATTTGGTGCCTCAAAAAGTGGGTTTGAATGTGTAAATTTTAAAATTTGAATTTTTCAAACTCCCTCGAATGGAAAAACTTCCTAAATAACAATTGTAGACCTCAAAAGGTTATGAAACTTTGTAGTTGACCACTTTTTGATTTGAAATCATTTAGCCATACAAAATCTACGTTTAGATGTCTCAAATTTGAAATTTGAATTTAAAAACGACCTCCCCCGAGAAACATCCTAAATGAAAATTGTAGATCTTGAAAAAGTTATGAAACTTTGTAGTTGACCACTTTTTGATTTGAATCCGTTTAGGGTCTCAAATAGTCAACTTTCACTTCGGATTTGTATAATGTGTGGGGATGCGGAATGAGATATGGACACAAATACATGTGTAGCGTATTGGTGGGAGCTCTTTACGACGCTTAAGGCGGTCGGTCGCGGGTTCAAACCCGACAGCGGCAACATTTGAAAAAGGGGTGGGGCCCTTCCCCGGCTCAAAAAAAAACTTTTGCTATTTTGTTTTAAATTTTGAAACTATCAAATCTGAGATTCACATTAGGGGCGGCTGGTACACGAGAGCTGCCCCTGGATGTGGCTTCATTAGGGGCTGAGGGAACCGCCCTTAAAGTGGAAGCACATTAGGGGTGCTTGGTCGGGGCGGCTCCAAAACCGCCCCTAAAGAAGTTGTGTGTAGTAGTGTTTGACGCTAAATTTCATGACGTTGCTGCTACGCAATTCCATTGCATTGGGGCATCAGTGGCATGCATACTAGCAAAAGTTTCACATGATTCCCAATAATCACCCTTTACATGCTTCAACGCTACAAATTTCCTGATGATGACGTACTATCCTCAACTTTTCTCTGTTTTGAAACTGTTATAACACCAATATGGATCAATAATCCAGCAACGTTGACATAATCAATAGAAACAATATAACATCCTATCTCGAACTATTGCTATCATCTTTGGCAATAATAAACTTGAAACTGCGATAGACATCCTACTTTCACGCAGACATTTTAATCTATTGTACCCATATACCAACACCGAGCAGCTAAAAGTCTACTACATGTTAAAAGAAAACATTTGGAAGCAATGACAAACAAAGGAATAAGTGAAAACCTCTAGAAAAGAAGCAGAACACAGGAGATGTGTGCAATGGCGATGATGCGTGCTCTATGTATATGTGTGTATTTATGCACATTGACATTTGTCTGGCATATATAACTTCTGAATTCACAAAGTTCCTACCTTTGTTTAAAAAACATGTTTTTTAACTTCTGGCATATAGACAACCTCAAAACACCAACATTATTCCCATGTGTACTAATCTCAAGCTGTTAATTCGGCATATCATTATAGATCAATTACTCTGAAACTTAACAACACCAAATTATGTACAGCGTGCACATAGAACACAACGACTAACCAGAACACAACGACTAACTCATCTAGCGCGTTGGCCATTGTCTTGCAAGGCCCGCCTGCCAATATAGATGAGACATATATATTTTGTCTGTTGGATTGGCTGCTTTCCCAAGCTCCATGGCTGCTTTGCAATTTCATTGCATCAGCAAATCGTGGTTTCATTAATCATCCCTTGCATGCTTCTGAGGTTACAAATTTCATCACATTGTACTAATCCCCATACTCTGTAAGTGTGCACATAGAACACAACGACCAATGCATTTCGCGCGTTTGCTATACTCTCTTGCACGGCCCGCCAGCCAGTACACATAAGATATATTTTTGTTTGCTGGATTTGGCTGCTTTTCCTAGCTCCATGGCTGCTTTGCAATTGCACTGCATCAGCAAATTTGGACGAGTCCGTCGTGACACAAATTTGTCAGGCGACACATTGTCCTCCTCCTTATATACACATGCACTTGTGACTAGCACAACCACTCCCTCCTCTGTTGCTTCTCTTTTCTTCCTGTGCCGGGGGCCGTTTGACGTAGCCGCCGCCGTTTAAGGGAGGTGTCAGGGGCCGCCGACGCATTGGGGAGATCGACATCACCCCGTTCCCTCGTGAGGAATACTCTCGTTCTGGTGATTTTATTCTTTGTTGGTTATGCTTTTATAAAACAAGACAAAAAAGTAATCCTACTTAACGACGCTCGGTTACTAATTTCTCTCTACTTTTACATTCACCAAATTGTAAAGACGCAACAAAAAACACCAAATTAAAAAAGAATCAAATTTGTTAAATTGAAATCATGAAAAAAGATACGTGTATGCTCTTCAGCTCTTGCACCCGTGTCCTGGCATGTTTGATAACCGTGGGACCGAGGTGAGGTTGACCTGGAGGAGAGAGAGGTTCACCTTCGAAGGTCCAGCCAGCCTCTGCCACCATGTCAGGATGCCGAGTGCACAGAATGGACGTGGGGGATCCGCCTGTCAGTGCCGCCCACCAACGGGGGCACGCAGTCGCAGAGCTCTCACCACCACGGCTTTGGGTTCGGAATGCAACATATATTTTGGTGACCACGAAATTTGATGAAATTTGGAAAATTTCGATATTTCAGACAAGTTTTCAGTTAAGTTGACTGGTCAAACTGCTCATGTTCCCGAATTTTGACCGAATTTGGACAGATTTTATCCGAACTTTTTTGTAAAGTACAAAGTGGGCCGCCAAATGGTGCCATGCACCAGGTGTTGGTAGCTCTCGTGTTCGATAGTTGGGGTGGCACGCCGCCCGCCAAGCGTCTTGGGTCTTTTCATATGTTGCAGCCGTGGCCACTGAGGGCGCTGGTTGGCCGTGCCACCGCCGAGGCACACATATCGCAATGGCCAGGCGATGCCGGCGTTGGGGTGTGGGAGGACCGTCGACAGCCGAAGCTATCCGGGTCTCAGGGATGATATGGTCGCTCCAGGCCGTTGTCGGAGTGGATCAGGTCTCCGGAGGACCGGAGAGGCGCCGCTGCCAGTGGGGTGGACGAACATGATGAAGGTCGCCCCGCCTGCATCTAAATATAAGGGAGACGGGAACTAATGATACTATGATCGAGAATAAGGGAGAGAGACCAGAGAGAATCACGCACGGAGAGTAATGACTGCTAGAATAGCAGTTTTTTTCAGATATGCGTCCCAAAACATGAGCAAACCATGCATTACTCTGTTTGCTGGATTACTCTTGGGTAGGAGCGATGGAGCATTGTTAGTGTTCTCCTGTGCTGGGAGGCGCAACGCCGGAGTGTGTAAGGGCAGTCACCAAAATTTTTGCTTTTATCGGTGAGTGGCGAAACAAAAACAAATATTGGTATGTCATTATTTTTTGGTGTAAAATTAATTGTTTTTAAAAAACAAAATGCTACAGTGACCATCGAAATTGCGAAATTTTGCTTTTATCGGTGATCGACCACCGATAAACCATTTAATCCCGGAGAAACGACGATGACTCAAGAAATGAGGGCGTAGAAACGGTGATTTTCTGCGTTAGGAAAAACTGGTAGTTTCGATGGGTAGGGCTCGCGATGGGTGCTCGCGCTGCAGCGTCAAGACACACGCCCGACCCGGCCGAGAAGTGCCGAAGAGCAGGCGGGCGTTGGGGGGAAGGGGATATGTTCGTCGTGAAAGCACGACGCCGCCATCCGCTCGCCGCCAACCGCTGCGAAAGCACGCCCGCGCAGCGTGCTCGTCTCACTCGCCGGGATCTCGCCGAGCCACCGCCCGAAAGCGAGCTTGCCGGGCACCACCGGTCCGATACCGATTCGCGAGGCTGCTCGCGCGCGCGTGACCGTCGTGTCGCGCGCCACCGTGGCGCAAAGCTTGATCGCCCGTGTCGCGAGGGCCACACGCCGCGCGGGATCTTGCCCGAAACTGTCTGGGTCGTGCGTGCGCCCGAGCCCCGCCGACACGCCGTCCGTCACCCAGCCTTAGCCGCCACGGAACCTTGCAGAAACCGCGAGACTCGCCCCCTCGCGGGCGGGCTGGCATGCTGACCACCGCCCGACGACCCAAGCCCCACGCCGGATCACCCGCGGCGGCGTGTTCACAAGAAGCGAAGAGAGATAATGTCGATTCCGGCTAGATTGGGCCGAATCCGACACGTGTTCTTCGTTCGACGAAAGCTCCGGCGATGGAGTCGGGGGCGCAGCTTCTGCCCGGCGATGAGCAGCAAGACGAGGATCGAGATAGAGGGAGGAGGCATGGCGGTGAGGCGGTGGCGGCGGCGGCCAAGCAGGGGCGTGAAGGGCTTGGACGGTGGCGGCGGCGGCGGAGCCAAGAGTTGCGCAGCTGAAGATATTTTTATTGCTTGCTTATCCCCTAGAGATTACATACCTCTTGCTTATATAGCCCGAATAGCGGGACTTGTAATCTAAGCAATCTCTATAAGGTTTCCTTATACGACTGGAATACCTTTTACAAGCATACCCTATTTTATTCTTTCCTAATAAGGGTCTCCCTTATAGATGAGATATCCCCTTGCACATAAAAAACTACCTAAGATAATCCTAACTTGAATCTGAAGCGAACTCGGACTCGCGCGGGAGAGAGGAGGTGGCGGCGGCAAGGGGCCGGCCCCCAAGGCCGCGCCCCGCCCCCCCCCTCACCGGCGCCGGCGTTGATTATGTGGCCTATCTAGCCTCTCGGTGGCCCAAATCGGTTCATGACATCTCCCCACCGCTCGACGGGCGGCGCGTTCCACGTAACCCACCACGTAGGGGCGAAGGGCAGCCCGATCGGAGAGGTGACCACTCCAGGCCCGGCGAAGATGAGGGACCGCTCTTGTCATAGTCGTTGTTGCCGCATCATAATCGTCGTCGTCGGCGAAGGTGAAGTCGAGGTGGAGGTCGCCGGGCGTAGATGCTTTGAACTTGAGGCTCGGGCCAGGTCATCTGGCGGGACGCCTCGATCATCCGGGCGGGTAGGTGGAGGAGACGTGTAGGTGTAAGTCGCCGGTCTTGCCACCTTAGCATGTAGCCGCCGACCGTAGACGTGGACGGATTGATGTGGGCGGCGAGGAAGTGAAGTCGAGGAGGGTGCCGTGAGAGGAGGTCATCGGGGCGTGCTCACCGACGGTGACGTTCCCCATGCGGAAGAAGATGTCGCTGTTGCTGTCGAAGAGAAGGGACGGGCGCCCTCGATCCGCTCGTCGGGGCGTGCCTGAAGGAGGAGGACGTATCTTTGGGAGCCTTTGATCCTCCCGTGGGCGGTTGGGAAGGTGGAAGCCCACCGCTATGCTATGCTGCCCGTCCTCCCCATCATGAAGCTTTGAAGAAGCTCGAGGCGGCGGGGGATGTAGTAGCGATGGAAGTACCTCACGATGCCATAGTGGAGGCTCCACTTCGCGCCGGGCTCTTAGCTCGATGGCGTTGGAGATGATCCCTAGCTTCACGTTGGTCGTAGTTGCCAGAATCAGCTCCGTGATCATGTCGTTCGACGTCAGGCCGTCGATGTCATCCATAGCAACGGTGAGACGTTGCTGGCTTGGTGTGCGATCACCCAGGGCGGCCATGATGTCGTTGTGGATGTTGCCAGTGCCACCGCGGTGGCCGTCGTTGTCAGCGCCGATGCCAGCGCCTGTGCCGTCGTCGTCCGGCTCGTTGTCATTGTACTGGCGTGCGAGGTCGATGGCCTCCTCCATTGAACGGGGCTCGAACCATTCGAGTGCCATCCGTAGCGAGGTGTTTAGGCCTTCAATGAAGAGGCGCCGACGCGGTGGCGCTGTCCCTCAAAGTCCATGCGTGATGCATAGGCGTGGAAGGCGTTGATGTAGTCGCCCGGCCCCACGGGGGGCGGCGCGTATGCCGCCATGGCATCGAGGTGTCGAGGTGGTCCGGGTGGTGTCGCGGGAGCCTAGTGAACTCGTCCCACTTCGAGCGGGGACTTCTTCTTGGACGGATCGATGTACCGGGCTGCAGCAAGACCCGGTGAGGTGGAAGGCGGCGTAACTCACATAGTAGTCCGGGTCGATGTCCAAGTTGAGCTTGAAGAAGAGCTCCAGCTTGCGAATCCGTAGGTCGGGGTCATTAGTGCCATCGAACTCACGGGCGTGAAGGCGCGTGGCGTAGCGGGGAGGGTGCAGCACGATGGCGACACGATCTTTGGGCGCTGCGGTGGCGCGCGACAGCGAGAAGGAAGCGGGGGCGCCGCTGGTGGCGCTGGGCAGGGGCGGGCGCCCGCGGGTGACGCCGTCTCGCCGGAGAATCTGCGCTGATGCAAAGTCGAGAGGGGAGGAGGGTGCGGCCGATGCCGCGGTGTCGTCGATCTTGTCGTCGTTGACGGCCGGGTGCATCTAGGACAACGTCATCTCGTCTCCTCGGCCGGAGGATAGCAAGATCGGAGCCGACGACGGGGCCGAGGCGGGGAGGGAGGCGGCGGTTGGGGCCGGCCCACGTGCCCGGCGGCGGGCCGCCGCAAGGCTGTCCTCCGCGTCGTCGTGGTCGCGTCTTTGGATGTGGACGTGCTCCATCCGACCGAGGCGATCCTCAATGTCGTCGGCCGCTTGCGGATCCGGCGCAGCGTGAACGCCGAGAAGCTCGCGAACGCATCGCTGAACTCCCCGTATCTCGGAAGCCATTGGTGGTGGGAATCGCCCCGGTCTCCTCGATACGGTACCGCCGATTCCGGCTAGATTGTGCCGAATCCGACATGTGTTCTTCGCTCGACGAGAAGCTCCTGCGATGGAGTACGGGGCCGCAGCTTCTGCGCCGGCGGCGACAAGGAGCAGCATGAGGATCGAGATAGAGGGGAGGAGGCATGGCGATGAGGCGCCGGCGGCGGGCGGCGGCGACGCCGGCGGCGTCGATGGCCCGCGGCGCGGGCTTGATGGTGGCGGTGGCGGCGGAGCCAAGAGTTGGAGAGCTGAAGATATTTTTTTATTGCTTGCTTATCCCCTAGAGATTACATACCTCTTGCTTATATAGCCCGAATAGCGGACTTGTAATCTAAGCAATCTCTATAAGGTTTTTCCTTATACGACCGGAATACCTTTTACAAGCATATCCTATTTTATTCTTTCCTAATAAGGGTCTCCCTTATAGATGAGATATCCCTTTGCACATAAAAACTACCTAAGATAATCCTAACTTGAATCTGAAGGCGAACTTCGGACTCGTGCGGGGAGAGAGGTGGTGGCGGCGGCAAGGGGCGGGCCCCCTGCCTTGCAGCGCCCCTCCCCCTCCCCGGGCGGCGTTGCGATGTGGCCCGTCTAGCCACTCTGGGGTGGCCCAAATCTGGTTCATGACAGATATAACGCAAGAGACACATGAGGGAGAAAATTCCAATATTTATTACTCGAACAAAGTACCATTGTGTGGGGTGATTTCTATTGCTGATGTGGCTTCGTTGGACCATAGTTTTAAATAGCAAGCTAAGGGTATTTTGCGGTTTGCCTCTAAAACAGCTATAGCGAAACTAATAGCGGGCTATAGCGGCTAAATTGTACATGAATAGAAATAGGTGCACCCTCGCCTCGAAAGGCTATAGCGGGCTGACCTAATAGTTATTTAGATCAATGTCCTAAATATCTTATATTATGTATATACTAGGAAATATACCCGTCTTGCCGCTACGGGTGGATGCCAAATTATTAGTTTTGATACCGTAATAATTTGCTCACGATTTTCATGCACGCTACTTTCTTAAATTATGGTAAATGAAAAAATAAAAAGTGCTATTGTGTTGCCACGGGATCTACATCACGTGGTGTTCATTGAACAAAAATGACCTACCTATTTTGTTATATTTAAGCGGAGTCCGTATATTAAATTTGGGACATCATAATTATTGTTGTTACAATAAAAGTCTTATATGTGAGAAAATCACACTCCCTCCGTTCCAATAATAAGACGTTTTTCTTTCTCCAGATGTCATGCGGCGTATGGCTGATGCCACCCGCACTTCATTTTGTCATGGGTCGAGTCGATCGATATACGCAAAGGCCCATCTCTAGATTCGTTTCTCTAGATTCTTTGATTGTGCCATGCCAAGATAATTAATTTAACAGTTCGATGGATATTACTACTTCATCGGTGCATGTTTATTTACTTGAGCCCTATTAAATTCTGTTCGCATCGTCTTTTGTTTGTCTCCCCGTAGTATATCGTCTCCCCCTCTCCCTCTGTCCTCTACCGGTTCGCACTACGAAAATCCCGTGCTTTGCCGAGTGTCAACCTCTTTGCCGAGTGATTTTTTTTGGGCACTTCGGCAAAAGACCCTCCTCTTTGCCGAGTGCCAAATAAAAATACACGGCAAAGAAAAAACACTTCGGCAAAGATCTCCTTTGCCAAGTGTCAAGTAAAAAACACTTTCGGCAAAGAATTCTTTGCCGAGTGTTAAAAGAGGCTTTTTGCCGAAAGTGTCTTTTGTTAACACTCGGCAAAAACAGTTTTTAGAATTAATTTTTGAGAACCTAAACGAATTCAAATCAAAAATTTGTCTACTACAAAGTTCCATAACTTTTTGAGATCTACAATTTTCATTTTAAAAGTTTTTCCATCCGAGGTCATTTGAAAATTTTGAATTTCAAATATAAGAGTCTCAAATTTAAAATTCGAAATTTTTAAACGATCTCGGATGGAAAAACTTTCTAAATTAAAACTATAGATCTCTAAAAGTTATGAAATTTTGTAATTGAAATTTTTTCAATTTGAATTCTTCTTATCATGTAAAACTATGTGCGAATGTCTCAAATTTGAAATTCAAATTTTTCAAACGACCTTGAATGGAGAAACTTCCTAAATAAAGATTGTAGATCTCAAAAAGTTACGAATCTTTGTAGTAGAACACTTTTTATTTGAATTCATTTAATGGCTCTAAAAAAAATTCACTTCGTTTAGTATGATATTTGAGGAACTAAAACAAACTATTGACACATGTGACAACGTAGTCTAAGGGTAGAGTAAGAGAAGATTGAGCTGGAGGTCCTGAGTGCGATCCCTCCCACCAGCATGATTGCAAAATGCTGTGATGATTGCAAAATGCTGTGTATAAATTACCTTGTAGAAGTGGCTGGTTTTTGGCTGACATGGTTAAAAATAACTTTTTGCTATTTTTTAAATGACCTTTTTTTTTTTTTTTTTTTTTCTTTTTGCGACTGTTTTTTTCTTTGCCGAAAGTCGTTTGCCAAGTGCAGCACTTTCGGCAAAGGCTTTGCCGAGTGCAATTGTGCCTTTGCCGAGTGCATCCAAAGACTAGGCAAAGCATGGAATTTCTGTAGTGTCGTTCACATGCACCTGCAAAGCTAGAGCCTAATGTCAACATCCTGTCATCCACACACAAAGCACACCAAGGTCCAAGCCATATGGAGCGACCGGCAGCGAGGCAGTAGCGGCAAGGACCGCGTGTGCCTTTGCGAGCCATCACGAGAGGTCGAGAGAAGCCGGCGAGGTAGCATGGCCGCAACCGGTTCGCATGGAGGGGGACGATGCTGCGTGCGTGGCAAGGATGGAACACACGTAAAACGCGTGAAGTCGTCGATGAATTTTCTATTTAATCTGGCAATGTTCGATTTCGAGGGACTTTTTTTTATGATTCAAAAACCCTTTTCGCTACTCCATTGTTTAAGTGCGTTGCCATATATCTCTTCTTGAACCACGTCTCGTTCTCATTGTTGCCGGCGTAGGATAGAAGTTAAGTCTTCAACCGATTCAAGTTCTAATCCCGAGAACCTTGCCTTTAGGGGGGGCTGGGCGGGCAGCGGCGCAAGAGCCGCCCGCACGTTGGGATCTATGCCGGTCGAACGCGAAGTGCTTCGCGGAACACGTCGACAGCGGCGACTGGCGTAGGGGCGCCGCGACACGGGGGGCGCCTGGTCGTGAAAAGAGGCTCACGCCGGCGACAATTTTTCTTTTTGAAAGGACGGGTGAGTGGGATATATACGTATGTGCGTGGAGAGTCCTGACAGGTATGTATGTGGAAAGTCTACGGAGGGCAATAATATTACGTATCCTATACGAGACTTCCGATCAGACATATATGACACAAGGCAGGAAACCGAAAGGGGCTTAGTATCCCACCTTAAAATGTGTACGGGCAGAAAAAAAAGTCAGAAAAAGAAGGTGGGACTAGAATTTTCTCTCTTTATTAGTAGGTATAGATATAGTGAGATTATTTGCTACTCTTAAGGAGTAGCGACTCCTATTTGTATATCTCCATGTTTAATAGGGTGTAAATGACGACCAAGTGTATGCACACAAAGTACATGATCATACTGGATCATCTAGTGTCGCATGTATGTCAAGTATGGATGCACATAGAGTATGTGGTTATATATCTTTTATACACTACAATAATGATATTTTAGTAATATACTAAAAATATGGGTCCTTTGAATTTTTTACGCATAGTAAGATTTGGAGTATATCTTAATATGAGTATATTAACAACCTCTAACTCATAAACAAATATATGAACATATAACCAATATGGTTTATTGAAGATGTGAGTAATTACTATGCACTTTGCAGATGTGAGTAACAAGGCAAATAACATGTTGCATTTATCAACATGCATGGACATTTCAACAAGCACCTCAAGAGCAATGACCCATGCACTAACCGAGCTTCTGTTTGGACCGCATGTTCCTATCTTGTCGCGACGGTGTAAGATGGAGGCGTGGAAGAAGGAACATGATGGCATGGACGGGGCGGTGCTCGGTGGATTCGAGAGGAACTAGGTTGCGGTAGGTACGGTAATGCACGTTGAATTCAAATTGGTTCAAAAATATTTGTCGGATTCAATTGTTTCTTGGGCATGTCCGAAATGGACGAATTTCACCGAATTTCAGGCCTTTCGGTCCGAATCGCAAATCCTTGGGTGGGGAGTGGCTACTGCGGCCGCTTTTGGGGTCGGGGAGGGTCACCGGGACGCCATCGGGATTGTCGTCGTTCTGGCTAGAAATGGCTGCCTTTGGGGCATCTGGATCTTGGCTCGGGGAGCATGGCCTTCATGGGCCTCACACCTCACTGCCAGTGTGCATGGCTCCGCTTTGAGTGTGGGACTGGAGGTGTGGGGGCGCATGCCACCAGTGGATTGAGTGTGGGCACCGCGACGAGATGACTGGAGGCGCCGCCGACAAGATGGAGGAGGCTGCATCCCCGATGGTGCAGGTCGGGCGCCAACTGGGCAAACAGGGCCAAATGCGGTTGCTCGCCACACACATGCGTTGCCGGTGGCAAAATCAAGTGGATTAAATTAATGCCACACACATGGATCAGTCCAAAGGGTACCACCATGGTGACATGAGGTGAATAAATGCATACGGGCGGTGTTCATGGTGTTCATGGTGTGCTAGCTAGTTGACCAGGTGGAGCATGCGCCAGGCAAAAGGGGACCGGGTGGTTCGGTCAGTACCACTAGATGAACTTGGCTACAAAATATAATACTCTGTAGTCAGCTAGAGAGCTACAAAACATATATACTCCATAGCATCCTGAACGGGTATGCTTGTTAAGCTGCTAAGCAATTTATCACCGGTCAAACGTGAGGAGGCTCGTGTACTTGTTCAGCTGCTAAGCAATCTCCCTATGGGCGCCTGCAATATTTAGCTATTTGGCTAGCTAGATGTGACCTGTTATAAAAAAAAAGAGAGAGAATAGTCACTAGTTACATTGTCACAAACCGTTTCCGGTCAACGCGAGGGGGAAGACGGAGGGTGTGACGTGGCGTAAACGAACACGACGACGGGCGATGGAGCAGCGGCGCGAGGCGGCGGCGATGGCGGCGGTCTGCGACGGGCGGCGTCGCTGGCGGCGTGGGCGGCTGCGGCCTAGTGGCTGGGGGAGCTGATGGGTAAAACCCGAAATTATTTTTTGATTGATTGTCTCACAATAGTTGCCGGGGGTTTACAATTGCTAATGGGCCGGACCCATTAGTCTTTTCTAGCTCACTTTAATTGAATGAAATAAATTATTAATAAAAGGCTATATAATAATTAAATATTCAGCCACTCCGCTTATCCCCGAGCGAATCGTTGACTAAGTGTGACATCTCTCCTGCCCTAGAGATTCAGCTCATCCTCGAAATGGAAGTCCGGGTAAATTTTGTTAAATAATTGCACATCTTCCCATGAAGCATCTGCAGTTGTCTTGTTTTTCCATTTGATATGGACCTGAAGCTGACCTTGCCTCGACTCGGATTTAAGCATGGCCTCATGTTCGGGGACTGGTGTACCTTCATGTATGCTTGGCAACTCGGGTATCTCAACGTAATCTCTCCTCGATGTGGTTTAAGCATGCTGACATGAAAAGCATTGTGTATGAGAGTTCCAACCAGCAGGTTCAACTCATATGTAACTGGAGTAAGAATTTTATTGATGCTAAAGGGTCCAAAATATTGGGGGAGAGCTTGCCTTTGTATAGTGGTGATATTGTTGCCGCAGATCGGGATAATAATTTGAGCCAGACATAATCACCCACTTTGAATTGTCATTCCGTAATCTTGCGCCAATTGTAGACGAAGCTTTGTCTGATTTATGAAAGCATCACGCTGAGATAACATAGCATCTATAGAAGGTAATGTTGTCTCACCCTAATTGTAGCCTCTAATTGTAGGTGGGTCGTGCCCATAGACTAGGTTGAATGGTGTAGTTTTGGTGGATGTTTTATATGAAGTATTATATCAATATTCTGGCCATGGCAACCATCTTACCCAATCCTTTGGTTTGTCACCAGTCAAATAGCGTAGATACATTGTGATAATTTTGTTCACTACCTCGGCCTGTCCGTCTGCTTGAGGATAATAAGCTAAAGTAGGTGAGAGAATGATATCTCGGATAGTCGAAAAGAGCTCTTGCCAAAACCGACTTGTGAAAATCACATCTCGAGTCACTAACAATCGATCTCGGTAACCCATGTAACCTTACGATTTACGGGAAAATTTTTTTTGTGCCACCGAAGTTAGTGTGTATGGGTGAGAAAGAGGTATAAAGTGGACACACTTGGATAGGCGATCGACCAATGTTAGAATGACTGACTTTGTGCCAACCTTGGGAAGTGCCTCAATGAAGTCCATTGAAATATCCTCTGGTAAGGGTTGAAGACGTCCAGCTGGATGCGGATGTTCAGTTTTATTGCGTTGACACACTAAGCAATCATTCACAAACTCTCGACAATGCGGCGATCATGTTTAATAAAGAAAGTCCGACGTAATCCATGTATTGTCTTTTTGTATTCCCTCATGAGCTGAATCATGTATGGCGTGAATAATGGTTTGAAGATGTTTGGATGATGGTGAAAGCCATACCTTTTATTGAATAGAGTCAAACCATTATAGACTTCCCATGCGGAGTCCTTGCCGTTGATGATGGAATCAATGAGACTGATGGCTTCATCACTAAACACAATTTCCTCATGTAACTGATCAAATAGACCCAATTGAATTTCCAAAATAGCCATTAACGAGGATTCCTCAATGTTCTATCGAGATAATGTATTGGCCACCACGTTGGATTTGCCCGGTTTGTATTCCACAGTGAAGTCATAACCAAGTAATTTTCTAACCCATTGGTGTTGAGGAATAGTGGATAAACATTGATCTAAGATGTATTTAAGACTGTAATGATCTAACCTTATGAGGAAGGGGCGGCCCCAAAGACAAGGTCTCCAATGTTTGACTGCTCTATTACCAAACATATGAGTTCCCGTTCATAGGTGTCACACCCCATTTCTGAGGTTCCTTAATTACACGTATTTGCGCCAGGATCATGCACAAATACGCCTAATTAAGTATAGATATGATATCAAAACTATACTTTTATTGCTATTGAGAAAAACATGAAACATGGTTTGGGTTTACATGACTCGGCCATAGGCCTACCATTATTAACCTATCAGAGATCCTATGCAGCACCTATAACAGGGCTCCATTACTACAGGCAAGCTTGGAGTGCGGACAAACCCTTGGACTTACTCCTATTGCACGATCCTATGCCTCGATCACAACATTCTCACGTAACTCCTTCGTGTTCGCCTCTGTCTTCAAGTGTCCTCCTTTAGGTCCTATCCTCGTGTCGTCCTTCGTAGCTTGATCCTTGGATACACTCCTACAGCTGGCATTCTAAAAATAGAAATAGAGGGGTGAGTACTTTCGTACTCAGCAAGTCCCAACCGGAGGGTGAAAGGTTACCATTAGGGGTTTGGGCCCTAGTAGAGTTTACTACTCTCACTAGTTCCCGATTAGATATCAATTTACCAAGCTCAAGTTAAGGGATCACATACCAGATTGTGTATCTAATCATAGATGTTCCGGCCTAGCATTTGCCCATTCCAAGGACGTGGCTATTCGAATAGATTTAGTTAACTCTGCAGAGGTTGTACAAATTCCCCACACGATAGGCACTGCCCTTACCATCGCGACTTGGCTTAGACAGGCCTAACGAGATCCGTACTCGCTTGAGTGCTACTCTAGGTATATTGGTATAATCTTCACCACGACTTCTCAGGGGTTGGAAGGATAACACGTCACCCTAGGATGACGCATCACCCTAGACAATATGGTGATACCAAATCACCCACGGCTTTACAGGTAATACCTTATTACCCAACCTATACTGTCAACACCACTCTCAATCTCAAATCATCAATATGTGCCTCTAGCACTGCGCCACTGCGCCCAAACACTTACGTGGAAGACCACTCAGCATCCACGCCAACCGGACCATGGGGCCACTCTCCCCATGTCTGCTCCTAATAGATCGTTTGCCTGCTCCGGCCACCTTGGATCCCAATTATACCTCAACCCAACGGGGTGTGAATCAAGCCATCCCATATATGGCGTGTGGCTGTACGAAATATCTCACTAGGTAGAAGGTCTATGAACCGGTCCTTAGGGAGGCGAGCATCTCTCCGCGGGATTCATCCCCGATTGTGATTAGTCCACCTCCATGTAGACAATCACCACTCACCTTTTGTTGGAGGGTTCACTTTATTACTCAGGTTACATCGATCTTACTTAGTCATATTATGTCATCATTTATTATCATATTAAGGTCATGATTAAGGGGGGGTAAGGACTTGCCTCTATCCGTTGAAGAGTATATCCAAGGTTCTTGTCCTGGTGCTGCTGATTCTTGTGGCTTGGTGTAGTGATGCTCCTAGGTCCGTCGAGTGGTCTCCGGTATCGACAAACATGAAACACGAGCACAACAATCAAAGCAACGGCGTTCCTACATGGGTTAGCTCCATCATGGGATGGATGGGTTAGCGGCGTATACGCTCATGCGTATGCCTAGGGTTAGAGAGGGGGAGACCTACTTCTAGGGTTAGCCTTACACAAGAGTACACCCAGATAAGGGGTACATCCGTGTATGTAGAGACACGTATACTAGGGCATGTGTTATGGAATGCACATACACGAGTATACGTTCTAGGTTAGCAGGGTTAGGGTCCTGGTCTAGGGTTAGCCACACATATGTGTATACCCGTGCGTCGGGCATACCCTATGTGTGTATAGGACATGTATACTAGAGTGTGTGTCACGCAGTAGTACACATACACAAGTATACTGACTAGGTTAGGGGTTGGCCATGCGTAGATACGATCGATAGGTATATACGTATATTTATTTATATTTCAAAATACCACTTTATACATTTATATACGTACATAACCTGTCGCGTATATCTAGCATGTGGACAACTACGTGTGTGTATATTCAAGTATTCGTGCACGTGAGAGTGTACACGCATACAAGAATATACGGTGCAAGGTGTGGTTAGCGTAGGGGTAAACTACGGTTTACGTTAACTACGGTGTGCGGTTAAAATAAATTAAAAGCATACAATAACTAGAATTTAAATGGGCATCAAATATTAGGACAAGGGCATAAATAAATTGGGCATAATTTTAGAAGATTTATGGAACTGGAATGGAGGGATTTGGAGTTGGAATGAAGGAGTTATGAATTTCCAAAGTTTAATAGGAATTTATAAATAGCTAGAACCTTGGAAATATTTTGTGAGATTTTGGGAATAATAAAACTGGGATGTAAAGGCTTGGGTAGGGTCTGGGGTGTACCTAGTTTATTTAGAAATTTTCTGGGAATTTTTCTATAACTGGAAAATGGGTTTTCAGCCTCCTGTGTACACTTCGCTGGTACCCGTAGCAATTACCAGTCGGCTGATGTGCGGGTCCAGTCTACAGTCGCACTGTGTTGTGGACTCGGCCCATGGCTCGTGAGCCGATCTGGTCAACTGCCCCTCCTGTCTCGTTATTCTAGTGGACCTGGTCCACTCATACACACGTGAAGGAGAGAGGTGGTGAGCTTGTGCTATTGACGCGTGGGACCTACGGGGAAAGGATAAGGTGGAGGTGTTGGGCTTGGTCACGGTGCTCTGCTTGCCCATCGTTCGTGGCTCCCGTTCGTCGTTTCCCCAATGGTTTTCCACGCGAGGACAGAGGGGGAGTAGAGGAAGGATTGGGCGGAGCGGTGGGATGCCGGTGGTGCTGCGACTGTACGCCGGCGGCGGTGATGCTAGTGGTGCGGCGGCGGTGATGGCTTGGGCAGTGGCGTGGTGGTGGCTGGGAGCTGCGTGGCAAGGCACGAGCGCGGCCTTGGTGAGCGCGAGCGCGCGGCGGTGTTCGTCGCGGCTCTGGAGCGGCGGCGCAGCGACGGGCATGAGCAGCAGGGCGGTGGTGGTCTTGGCGAGATGCGCGGCGGCGCTGGCGAGGCGGACGGCGCGCGTGGGCTGCTGCGGCGCAGTCCACGGCGAGAGCACGGCGAGCGGGCTGGGCGGTGGTGGTTGGTGAGGCTGGGCGGCAGCTGGGCGGCGGGATTGGACACGGTGGCAGCTCTGGTTGCCCGTGGCGAAGCGGTGCGCTCCGCGACGGCGTGGCGGTGGTGGCGTTCGGCCGTGGCGGCGAGCGTGGCATGGCAGGGGCGAGCGGTAGCGGCACACGGCGTGCGCGGCGCGGCAGTGGAGCGCGGCGTGTTGCTCCAGCGCGGCGCGGCAGTCGCAGCAAGGTGGAGGAGCGGGGAGCGGTGGCGGCGTTCCGGCACGGCGCGCGGCGAGCTTGAGCATGGCGGGCGGGGCACGGCGTGCGGCTGGAAGCAGAGCAGCAAGCAGAGGGGAGAGGAAGGAGCTCGGGCAAGAAGGAGGAAGGGCGGGAGCCCGAGCTCGAGGGGCGAGCTCTCCGGTGGCCATGGCCGGCCTATTTATAGGCGCGGCGAGGGAGCGGCGTCGGAGATATTTCCCGGCAGTCCGTCAAGGGCCACGTGGTGCTCGGCGTCGCCATTAATGGAGGTCTGCGGCGTTGCTGTGGCCTCGTCGCCGCCGCACAGCGAACGTCGGCGCGTCGGGACGGCGAGGAACAGCAGCTCTGTGTCCTGGCGTTCGAGCTGGCAGCCATGTCGTGCTCCGTGCGTCGTCCGGTCATGTCCATGACCCTGTGACGAGGTCGATGGGAGCAGTGGGTGTCGGCATGTGACGACGGAGGAGGGGGCGGTGGTGGCAGCCTGGCGCTCCGGCAAGGTTAGTGGTGCTCCTGTAGCCGGGTCAAGCGGCACAGGCGCGCGCGTGCTGTGCGTGGAGAAAACAGAGGGCAAGGAGGGAGGTGGGAGGTGGAGATGACAGGTGGGGTCCGCGTGTAAGTGGAAGAAGGGAAGAATGGCTGCTGGGCTGCTACTGCTGTCACTTTGCTACTGGGCTGGGCTGCTCGTCTTGGGCCGGCCTGTTAGGCGATGAGGGAAGAAGCTGGGCCAGAGAGGGAGGAGAGAAAGGAGCCCGCCGGCTCTTCCTTTTTATATTTTCTTTTCTATTTTCCATTTTCCAATTTCCCATGCATATTATTGTATATGCATATACATGTATATATGTATACCTATATGAAGTTGTATAGCTATACTCTCGTATCTAAAAAAGACATGGATTTATATGTATAGCTATGTATTTAGGTACGCATATACGCATGGTGTCATTTCTTTATTTCCCAGAAAATAAGTAACCCAAGTGCTCTCGAAAGGGGATTTGGAATTTGGTGCTTGGATATATTTAATGGTTGGTAAAGCAAGGGAGAGATGGAAGGGGTTTACTTGAGTTGGATATTGGGGTTTGGTTGGAGATATCGTGGTTGGTAGATCAGGGAAGGATGAGCATTTGGTGCAGGATGACAGGGAAAGGTCGAGGGAAATTTGGGTAACAGATGATCAAGGAATATATTATTCGATGCCAAAATAAATTCTAGCGAGACAAACATTCAAGCATTCCCCTAAATAAATCTATATGGTGAATTCGATGCAAGGTTTTCGAAAGGAGGTTTTTGGTCGTGCAGAAAATAAATCAAGTTTTAGTTGATAATTATGAAAAGTTCAAATTTTTAGTGATTTTTAAAATGATGCAAAAACACGGGTGTTACAAATCTACCCCACTTAGAAGAATCTCGTCCCCGAGATTCAGGTAAACTAGAGAGAAAACCTAGAAAATAATCTAGAAGAATTTAGAAGGAGGTGGGTTACGATTCCTTACGGTGCTATTCCCAGGAGTCTTGATTTCCTTGCTGTTAGGGGAAGTCTTGATAAGTGTTGAATCTGTGGCTACTCCACCGCTTCATTCCACTCTTCTTGTACTTGATGCGGTCCCACTTTGATCCTGATTTTCATCCAATTCTTTCTGTCCAAAACTTCTAGCATCTCCATTCTTGAAATACTCGACTTCATCGGTTTAGGCTGCCCCACTTAGAAAATTTTCAGCTTAGGTGTCTTTCCAAAATGCTGACTATCATGATTCTCCGTGCCGTATAGTTTCTCATGATTACTGGATCATCTATGTATTTTACCCATTTTAATTTTTTTTTGCTACCCCACCCCCAGAGAGAAATTAGGCTCAAGTCTCTTGTTACTCCAACCTGCAGTATCGGATGGCTTCATTCTCTGGCGTTCATGGTCCTCTTTCTATTTCTTTTTGAGTAATGGTCACTCTTAACTTGGGATCCATTTCTTGCCATGAAACTTGCTTCTTCTTTGCTACTCGCTTGTCGTTGCCCCATTTGATAAATGATCTTCGTCTTTCTCCGTTACGTGGGTAGGGTCTACCCCCGAGATGGCTTATGTGTAACTCTTCTATTATCTCGATGCGTCTTGATTGGGATGAATGGCATCATTCTCGGGCACTTGTGGTTCCTTTGGCTTGACTTCTTCTCCGAGGGTGAATAGAGTTTCCTTCGGGCGATGGTTCTTGTAATTGCTTATCATTCATTGCTTGTGGGACGTGATGGTCTTCGACTTCCTTCCTGGTCTTTGCGGTGTAGGCATTGTAGTCTTTTTGGTCAGTGCGGTCAAGGGTCTTTGTCGGCTAGACACCTTTACGCTCCACAATCGGTGTGCCTTGATAAAAAAAAGCTTCTTGGTGTCTTCTTCTGGTAATGTTGATGATTCCATTCCCTTCTTATTAGCTGAGGAATCTTGGCAAAATCCTTTGAGCAACTAACTACTTCCTTCCTCTACTTGTCATAGTCCTACTTCTTGGGCTTGTCGAGGCTATCGACACTTGAATGGTGGGGCTTATGTGGGTGGCCATTGTGGATGATGTGTTGTCTTGATGATCTTGAGCTGTTACAGGGTAGCTGGGGTGCCTTTACAATTGACTGACACGTTGTCTATGGCTTCTGCAGGCAATCAAATGTGCTCCTCTTCAGACTAACTAGGGTTGAGTGTTGTCGCTATCTCTGTGGCTTCTCATATTTCCTGCTCGGTCTCGGTCTTCTAGTGAATTTCTTGAATCCTTCCCTTGTCTTCGAATAATTTCCGGTAGTTGTCTTCTTTTGTACATTCTCCCGGGTGTTTTGCCGCATGGTTAGTTGAAAAGTACGGAATGGAAAAGAAACATCTATCCCTAAGAAATCTAAACAAAAGGGAGAGGCTTCTAGAGAGGGATTTGTAACAACCCAAAAGAAAACAAGCAAGCGTAGACTACTTTCAAAACTATAGTCTAGGGTATCTTTACTCCAAGTCTCATGTAAACTAACCTATACTACTAGGCTTTGAACTACTCGTGATTTTGAAGGGGATGAGAGGAGAGAAAAGCTATTTTTGAAAATAGAGCTCAAGGTAAGGTAAGGGTCAAGGTGTAAGCAAGATTTTTTTGAAAATAGTGTAGGATCGATGGAAGCCTAGAGGGGGGTGAATAGGCTTAACCCCGAAAATCGCCCCGTTAAAACTTTCAAGCACCGCCGATAACAACAAAGCGCCTTCGCCACAGAAAGGGGCGACACCGCCAGAAATCGACTGAGGATGGCGAAACGAGAAGTAGCACTTCTGCATGCGGTGGCAGCGACAACCGCGTCCCCCTCGGCGGCATCAAGCGGTCACTTCACGTAAGTGACTACGGCGTGAATCTGTGTGCTTCCACTTGCTTGGATATGATTCACCTAGGTTCCTGCACACATGTATCTCACAAAACACAAGCTCTAGCCGGGCGGGAAACTTGCCACAAAGTAGATCGGGTCGAAGCCCTTTCTCACAAGACAAATATGCAACAAAAGTAATGAGACAAGGTGACACAAGGATTTGACCCGTGGTTCACCGCGCCACACGCTGGGCTACGTCCACGTTGTTGAGGTTGCCACACAAGGCTTAGCTTGCCCACCCAGGCTTGCTTTTTCCCTCGTTCACAAGTCTAGGGAGTTAACCCTAGAGATGTGGGGTAATGTATTCTTTGTAGATCAAGGTTACAAACCTCCCAAGGCTGCCACACGAAGGGGGCAAGCTCAAGGGCGACGCCTAGCCGTCTAGGAGCAAGCTCAAGAGTAAAGAACCCTAGGGTTCCGGCCAAACGTGAACCAAATGCTCTTTTGAGTGGGGAAGTCGTAGATCCGGTCTCCAATCGAAGTTTGCAATTTGTTTCCCTCAAGAATCCCGGGTGGGAAGTGAGAGATTGAGTGGGGAGCTCAAGGTGCTTCAATGGAGGTGAGAGAGAGCAAAAGGTGGTCTCTGGCTGTTGACAGTCGGGAGGAAGAAGAAAGTGAGCCGGTGACCGTTGGGGGAGGGGTAGAATGGGTATTTATACCCCCACGGACCCAATCTGGTGCGATTAAGTGTGGCCTTTGCCGCCTTGACACGCGCTGCGCCGCGTAGGCGCTGCTACTTGCCGCACCATTCTTGCGCAGCTTGCCCGCCCGACTGGCAAACGAGTGTGAAACACGGTGATTTCTTTGGCCGGTCGGGCTTGGAGTTGTGTGTGGTGTCCGGATTTGATGTTTAGAGCACTTGGTCCACGGATACCCGAGAATCCTATGATCCCTCTTAATAGTCCGGCATTTCCTAAACTCAAGATTCAAAACATAAAATAATTTAAATGCCTTGATCCGAAAACACCATTGTCTAGCGTATTTGGTACCTTTGGACCTGTTTACCAACTCCATATTTTAATCCCCTCGCATGTCATCTTCGTAAATCTCATTAGTCCCCTAATTCGGTGGTCATCAACGCCAAAACCCACTTAGAGCTTGATTGCACTTACAATCTCCCCCTTTTTGGTGATTGATGACAACCAAATTAGAGCTTACATAAGATGTAAAGTCAAACTTAGATTACGAAGATCATGGATGTAGAGCCCTTTACCCAAATATGTAAGTGAGATTTGAATTCTCAATATTGACATGAAAAGTCAATTTTCACATATTTTAGGTGTAGTAAGGCCTCCCCCCTAAATGTGTGTGGGAGATTTGAATTCTCATTTTGACATGGAAGTCACATCACACATTTAGAAGTGGTGGAAGACCTCCCCTACATCCATGATTCTTTGTGGGGTGCTTAAATAGTGTCATACAAATATATCCGTGATGCATATGACAAGATAATGAACTAAAGCACAAAAATTATATGCATGCGTGCGCGTGCGCGGCACCTTTGCCCGCGCCGAGTGCGGTTGCAGCGCCTATCGGCATAAAAGACAACAAAACATCAAACCACAAAGATATGTGACATGATTAACAAACTAAACCAGCGACAAGATATATAAAAATGCGAGTTTAAGCAATCAAACGACCAAATCCGAAATAACAAGTCATAGGTGGCATTATTACATAAAATAGAGTTTCTCTCAAACTCACACCTAACAAGCTACTCTCAAAAGATCTAAACTCACGAAGATCTGGCTGGCTGCTCCATCCTCGAACCATCTCGGGGGCGTCGAAAAAGTTTGACCCCCCTCATTTCTTCTAATTTTCTCCCCCTTTGGCGTCAAGCACCAAAAAGATCATAGAAAAGAAAAGAAAGAAGCGGAGTCACTCCTCCTTTGGTGTCCCCCGGCCTTTGGAAGCGGTGTCCCTCGTCCTCCTCGAGATGGTAGTAGCGGCTTTGGAGCGGCGAGTGGAGCGTCGAGCTGGAATCTGGCTGAGCAGAAGGAACCAAGCATGTCGGACAAGTCCCGATCCGAGCTGCTAGTGGCTGAAAGCTCGGAAGGTCGGTTATCTTGAGGTGGTCTAGGGATAGGCGGAGGAACTGGGAGTCCTTGCTTCTCCCCGACACTCTTGAAGGCCTGTCTCACCTCCTGCGTAGCTCATAGGTCTGGCGAGAAGCATATGAGCAATGTCCAAAGATTGCCTTGAGCCACTTCTTCATCTTCCCCTTGGACTTCTTTGTGCCTCCCGGGCCTAGAGCTAGATGGCTCCTCCAAGTCCTCTCTGCCCGGTAAGGTGCCTCCTGGCGATGATCTTGCTCGCCCACTAGGTCTTCCCTCCATCTAAGCCATGGGTCTTCTCAATATGTTGTAGACGTGTGAAAGCAATCCTTGGGATAAATGTTCCCGAAAACCCTCTCAATCATAAACATGATGTAAGGGAGCATATGGCGCATTCCTCCTAGCATCGTCCAAGGCATTTGCTAGTTGTCTCCAAATGAACTTTCAACATTGAAAGTTTCATCATTCTGAAATGAGCAAGCACATTCCTAGCATAGCCATTCACATCGAGGGCTGCCCCATCCTTGGGATCAATGGTACACTGCAGAGGTTGTTCATCACATAGAAGAAGTCCTTCAACCCCTTCCTCTTGCCAAGCAATCCACGATCGGCCCGGCAATTCTCGATGGCCTTGGCTTCAATAGGGTCTATCTCATGTATGTCGGTGTACTCCCCGTGATCAGCCCCAAAGCCAAGTATCGGCGAATGTGACAAAGTCCACTCTGTAGTGCCTCACATCGGTCATCCGATGGATAGTATCGAGAAGGCTGTCCCCATGGTAGGTGGCATGAAACCCGACTAAGGATCTCTTCATTCCAATCATGCTTGGGAATGACATGATGTCTGTCGACTCAAACTTCTCACATGCTTCTATGGCCTCATCAAATGCATCCTCCTCTCTATCTCTCATCCTCTCAAAGTCAATGTAGTGCATCGTGGTGATCTTGCTCTTTGTGGAGTGGAGAAGGACTTGTCGATAAAAGTTTGAATGAAAGGCTGCCCAAAACCTCTCATCAATGCCTTCCTGGCTTTGCTCCTCTGCATAGACATTGATAGCTCTAGCATCAACAACCTCCCTTTGCTTCTTCAAATAACTCACCACTTTGGGATTGGTGGGTCATTGGCAGTGCGATCATCTCAAACACACCCTCAACTTTCTTTGCATGTAGGCTGTTATCAAATACTAGAGGGTGGTGCAGGTGCCTTGTTCCCCTGCGGGTACAATAGTGTACCCATCTTTGCTTTGTAGCTGCTCCTCTGTGGCTGAGCTGCACCACTTGCCTCTGCCATGTTCGATTCTTTCTTCCTCTGCCCCTTCAGTCAATCACTTTGACCCTCTGCTTTCTCTTGCCATGGGGATCACTTCCAGGGTCCATCTATGCCAAAGATAGGATTATGGTAAGAAACTGCTCAGAATAGTATGCATTGTCCAAACATATGTAGGAGAAAGATTAGAAAAGTGAAAATTGATGAGAAAAGCAAGCATCGGGGGTGAAATCACGGGCTCAGCGGCTTTACTTGCAGCGAGGGGGGGCACGGCGCTTTGCGCATGCATGCACGCACCGCCGTGCCATGCATGCCAGCACACTGCTCTCCCCTTGCTCAAATCATCAATTTCTACTTTTCAATCCCTTTCTATCACATCTATCGACTCAATATACATGCCTATCACAATTTCATAATCCAAGTCTTAAAATGTGAGAAATTTCCTATGGATTTGACATAGTTATGAACTCTAGTAAAATATTTCTTTGGTATATTAAGTCAACCAATTTCCCATCTTAATTTGATAAGTGCTCTCACGAGAGGTTTACTTTTGTTCGAATCAGCAAGAAACCGTTAGGTTTCATGTTGGAGTCACCAACATTTTCGTCCTCTAAATCACTTAAATAATTAAAACACGAAATCCATTGAATCAATCCACCAAATCACTTTCCTAGTGTTCATACATCACTAATCAACACAAATCCAAGAGAAATTTCTACTCAACCCATAGATCGGGCAAAGAGTTCATGGTTAGGGTTAGGTTGTACCTCGTTGATTGAAGGGGAAAAGAAGAGAAGCTGCTCGGAGGAGAAGAGAGCGGGGCGGGGGCCGAGACGGAGAAGATGGCCGGCGGGCGGCGGCGCACGGCACGCCGGGGCGCGGCGGCGGGAAGGCCGGCGACTCGCGCGCGCGGCGGCGGCGGCGGCCTTTCCTTCACGCTGGGAGAGAGAGAGAGGGAGCGCGTGGTGTCGGGGAGAGGAGAAGAGAAGAAAACCGGTTGGGCCGGGGTAGAAAAGGAAAGAAGAAAATTTTGGCCCAAAAGCGGTTCGGACGGAGAGCTTGACCCGGAAACCCTAGGCGCGCTGCCACGCTGCCAGCGCGGCGCTGCCGTGCCTGACAGCGGCTGCCGTGGCACGGGCTACGGCATTGCCGCACCGGCCTGTCTGCATATATATTGCCACTTCGACTTATTTCTCCTCAAACTTAGACACAGAGACACCAAGATTCATTGCCAGGGACAAATCATCAATACAGAACTATGGCATTGAATTTCGGATTAGAATTTGAAATCTTTTGAAACACAATATGAAAGTTTTCACAAACTTTTCCTATGTCGATCTAGTGTCTCAAACAGTTGCATGTGTGCTTGAATTCAAACCAAGTTCACGAGAATCGAGAATATTTAGCTCACTACGCAAAGCACAAAACCTTGACTCATCGAGAGGCTTGGTGAAGATATCGGCTAGTTGCTTTTCGGTGCTCACATGGCGAATTGCGATATCTCCTTTGAGTTCGTGGTCTCTCAAGAAGTGATGACGGATGTCTATGTGTTTTGTTCTAGAGTGTGCTACCGGGTTATTTGCGAGTTTGATGGCACTCTCATTGTCACAAAGAAGAGGTATCTTTGTGAAATGACATCCGTAATCTTTTAAGGTTTGCTTCATCCAAAGTAGTTGAGCACAACATGCTTGTGTTTTTTAACATACTCGGCCTCGGCGGTGGAAAGGGCTACACAATTTTGCTTCTTAGAGCTCCAAGACACTAAGGACCGTCCAAGGAATTGACATGTCCCCGAAGTGCTTTTTCTATCTACTTTGCAACCGGCATAGTCAGAATCTGAATAGCCAAGTAGATTGAACTTGGAACCCTTGGGATACCACAAGCCAAGGTTAGGAGTGTGTACTAAGTATCTCAAGATTCTCTTAACAGCCCACATAGTGACATTCCTTTGGATTAGCTTGAAAACGAGCACACATACACACACTAAGCATTATGTCGGCCTAGATGCACAAAGGTAAAGTAGGGATCAATCATGGGCGATATACCTTCATGTCCACGGCTGAACCCTCCTCATCAAGATCAAGATGTCCATTGCTTGGCATTGGTGTTTTGATAGGCTTGGCCTTCACCATGTCAAACTTCTTTAGCATATCGTGGGTGTACTTTGTTTGGCTAATGAATGTCCCTTCCTCCATTTGCTTGACTTGAAACCCGAGGAAGTACTTGACTCACCCATCATGGACATCTCAAATCTCTTGGTCATTGTCCTACTAAATTGCTCAACATACACATTGTTAGTGCTACCAAATATTATGTCATCGACATATATTTGGCATACAAATAAATCATTGCTAACTTTGTGAGTGAAGAGAGTAGGGTCGGCTTTGCCTATCTCAAAGCCTTGTTTGAGCAAGAATTCCTTAAGGCATTCATACCATGCTCTAGGTGCTTGCTTAAGCCCATAGAGCGCCTTATGGAGCTTGTAGGCGTGGTTGGGAAACTTGGGGTCTTCAAAACCGGGTGGTTGCTCAACATATACTTCCTCTTGTAGTGGACCATTGAGGAATGCACTTTTGACATCCATTTGGTACAGCTTGAAGTCATGATGGGCAGCGAAGGCTAGAAGAATGCGAATTGCTTCTAGTCTTGCCACCGGTGCATAGGTTTCATCAAAGTCAAGCCCTCTACTTGAGTGAAGCCTTGAGCCACCAATCTTGCCTTGTTTCTTGTCACCAACCCATCTTCATCTTGCTTGTTGCGGAAGACCCACTTGGTACCAATGATGTTAGTCTTGGGTCTTTCCACCAACTCCCAAACTTCATTTCTCTTGAAGTTGTTGAGCTCTTCTTGCATGGCCAACACCCAATCCGGATCCTTGAGAGCATCATCTACTTTCTGCGGTTCCAAAGAAGAAACAAACGAGAAATGTTGGCGAAAGCGGCTAAATGAGATCAGTGGTCACTCCCCTTTCGAAGACTCCCAAGGATGTTGTCAGCGGGATGATCCCGTTGAACCGTTTGTCGTAGTCGTGGGTGATCAACGCCTTCAGCTTGTTCTTCTTGATCTTCATCATATTCATCATTAGCTTCAAGTATTGGTGCAAGATCAAGTGGTTGAATGGGTGATGTAGGTGGATCGATTCTTTGCCGAGGTAGGTGGCGCGGCAGCTGCCCGCGCGTTTGTGCGGCTGCTTGCCCTATGACACTTCCGGCGGTGTGTGTCTTTGCACTTGGTCTTTGAGTGCGTCGGCGGAATCTTGTGCGGCAACAAGCGGTGGATCCTCCTCTTCATTTGCTTGATCTTCTTGAGGCCTTATGTCACCAATAGCTAGTTGCTTGATTGCCTCACAAGGTGGATCCTCCTTTCCTACAACACTTTGATCAACTTGCTCTACTTGAGAGCCGTTAGATTCATCAAATGTCACATCTATAGTGATCTCAACCCTACCCAAGGTTTGATTGAAAACACGATAGGCATGCTCATTTGATCCGTAACCAAGAAGAAAACCTTCATCAACTTTAGGTGCAAACTTAGAGGTTCGGGGCCTTTTGTTCAAAATGAAACACTTGCACCCAAACACCCTAAAGTATGACACCTTTGGCTTGTTACCGGTTAAGAGTTCATATGAAGTCTTCTTGAGTTTCTTGTGTAGATAGAGACGGTTGATGGCATGACAAGCGGTGTTGATAGCTTCGCACCAAAAGATGTCCAAGTCTTGTACTCATCAAGCATTGTCCTTGCCATCTCTATGAGTGTACGGTTCTTCCTCTCTACTACACCATTTTGTTGAGGGGTATATGCGGCTGAGAACTCATGCTTGATGCCCTCTTCATCAAGATATTCTTCAACTTGGGTGTTCTTGAATTCGGTTCCATTGTCACTTCTTATTCTCTTGACGGGGAAGATCGAATTCTCTTTGTGCCCTCTTGATGAATGTCTTCACCTTCTCTTGTACCTGGCACTTATCAAAGACAAAGAAAACCCAAGTGAAGCGGGAATAATCATCAACAATAACAAGTCCATATTTGTTACCCCGATGCTAAGGTAGGCCACCGGTCCAAAGAGATCCATGTGTATCAACTCCAAGGGTTGAGTAGTGGTCATCAAGCTCTTTGGTGGGTGAGGTGCACCTACTTGCTTTCGGCTTGGCAAGGTCCACATATCCTGTCTTTGTCAAAGTCAATGTTTGTTAGTCCAATGATGTGGTTGTCTTTCTGCGGTTTGGCCAAGTTCCTCATGCCAACATGTGCTAGGCGGCGATGCCATAACCAGCCCATGCTAGATTTTGCCATTAGACGGGTATCAAGCTTAGCCTCACTTTTGTTGAAATCAACTAAGTAAAGCTTATTCTTGAGTTTTCTGTAAAGACAACGAGAGGAATCCTTCTGCTGAAAGACTTCCACACCAACATCCGTAAAAAGAGACAATTGTAGCCTTTCTCACACAATTGTGAGACCGACAACAAGTTGTATCCCAACGAATCAACATGCAATACATCGAAATATTATGCTCGGTTGTGATAGCAACGTTACCAAGACCGATCACACTTCTCACATCATCATTTCCAAACCTTATGTTATTCCTATCGTCATTGGTTTGGGAATATGATGAGAACATACTCCTTTCTCGGTCATATGATTTGTACGGCCCCATTTGTCAAACACCCAACTTGACCCACCGGAGGAGTATGCACAAAAAGCAAGTTTAGTTCACAAGTTTAGGTCCCCAATATTCTTGGGACCTTTTACCTTTGTCACAAGAACTTTGGGAACCCATATAGAGGTGTTGCTATAAAGCTTCTTTTCCTTTGCCCAAGTACTTTGCAAACACCTCCCCCTTCTTTGTTTGCCTTCACTTCAAAGCAAGGATTGGAGTTCAACTTGCTTGCTTTAGCCTTCCATTGATAGGAGTAGCTTCTTGGAGTAGCCCGGACAAGATTTTCGACTTACGGACCTTCTTCACAGCCTTTTGGACCCTCTTCTTGGGTCTATTCTGAGCTGAGGCGGTGTAGGTGACCTTCCCTTTAGTTGGGGGCGCGGCACTTTGCCGCCGCGTCCTCGCGACACACCCGGCGTGTGGCGATCGGTGCAGCTCGGGTTGGCTTGTGTCCAGCGCTGCGTGCGGGTCTCTCTGTACCCTCTTGTGCCTTTGCTCAAGAATTTTACACATTCAACACCATTGATCATCTTTCGACCATTGGTCTTGTTTCCTTGTTTGTGTCCAAGTCCATCCTTGATTCTTGGATTTCTCCCATCAATGTAATTGGGCTTCTTTGGAGCCTCAACTTTGTTGCTCACTTTGTGGCTTTCTTTGTTTTCACCTTCTTTTCTCACCATAGCCGTGAGCCTAGTGATCTCTTTCTCCATTGCTTTCATGTTGGCAAGGTTAGTGGTATAAACATTCATATCAACATTATAGCATTTACCACAACCTTGACTAGTGGAGGGGAGTAGAAGTATCCTTTGTGGTTGAGAGATGTGAGTTGCTCTCCCAAAGAAGGCTATATTGAGCTTCAAGCTCTTTGTGCTTGTTTTGCAAGTCACAATACTTCCCATTTAGGGCAACCATAGCTTTCTTTGTGAGAGCATGGTCTCCTTGCTCATTAGCTAGGCTCTTTTGCAAGGCAGCCACCTCACTCCTCTCAGCTACAAGAGCATCCTTGTTGTCAACATAGAGTTTTTCAAGTCTATCCAATTGACTATCTCTAGTTGCCAACTCCGGCTTGGGTACTTTCTAAATCCGCCATTAGTTGAGCAAGAAAGCTTCTAGTTTTGGGATCTAGGTTCTTGGTGAGTCTAACATATTCTTCATCATCACTAGATTCATCTTCACTAGAGCTTTCACTAAGATCACTAGATTCATCACTAAGAGAGGGAGGGGTTTGGATTTAGTTTTTACCTTCTCATGCTTGGCCATGAGACAAACATGAGTGGAGTCAAGGTCCTCATCCTCATCATCGGACATGTTGTTGAAGAGCTTGGGTGTAGAGGTTTCTTGCATGGCAAATGTTGCAATGTGAATCTCCTCTTCACTTGTCTCTTTGGTTGAGTCCCACTCATGACCGATGTGAGCTTCACCCATGTTCCTTCCCCTTCTCTTGTAGTCTTCCTTCTTATCTTTGCCATTGTCCTTCTTGTATTTGTTGTTCTTGTTCTCATGTGGACAATCGGCAACAAAGTGTTCGGTCTTTGCCACAATTGAAGCAAGTTCTCTTTTTCTTGTTTTGGGAATCTTCGTTTGCACCATTTTGTAGCCATTTGCCTTCATCCCCTTTCCATACTTCTTCATGAATAGGGCCATATCATCAATCTTCTCGTAATCAGCCCCATCATCTTCATCATCACTTGAGGAAGAGATTTCATCAATATTTTCTTGCATCTTCTTCACTTCCTTGTCTTGACTTATGGATGCTTGCTTGCTGCCTTTTGTCTTGTGTGATGAGCATGACTTGCTTGTCTTGGATGCCTTTAGAGCAACATCCTTGATCTTGATGCCCTCAAGCTTGGCTTGCAACTCACCAAGCTTCTTTCTCTCATTTGCTTCTTCCATTTGCATATCATGAGTGATCAACCTTCCAAGCACATCATTGGGTGTAAAGTGCTCAAACTTCTTCTTGTCTCTAATCAAGGTTACCACGGTAGGATTCCTAGGTGTGTAGGCCTCTAGCATAACCTTGACAACCGTGTGGTCATCAAGATCCTCATCTCCAAATCCTCTAATCTTCCCAACGAGGACCATCAACCTATCAAACATCTCTTGAGCACCTTCTCCATCAATGATCACAAACCGATTGAGCTTTGCCTTCAACATGTCAATCTTTGCTTTTCTCACTTTGTCAACACCTTCATGTGCAAGCACCAAGGTGTCCCAAATCTTCTTTGCAATGTTGACATTCATCACCCTATTGTACTCATTTCCTTCTAGAGCACTTAGGAGTATGCTTGTAGCTTGACCATTGATGTGGGCAGCGGCAGACTAGCTCTTCATTTGTTGGCGCCTTTGGGTTCACCGGTGGTTGAAATCCACTACACACAACTTCCCAAAGACCGGGGTGAAGTGCTTCAAGGTAAGCCCTCATCAAGTGTTTCCATTTGGCATAGTTGGTCCCATCAAATTTGGGCAACTTCCCCACGGGAACATTGATGTATGACTTCTTGTCGCGGTTAGTCAAATAAGAAGAGTAATTGAAAGAGATGGCAGCAAACTTGTTGTTGTTGACGCTGCCCTCCTCCTTCTTGCTTTCCTTCTTCTTCTTCTTGTTGTAGGAGACATCATCATCTCCATCTTGAGCTACTTGATAGCTCACTTGACTCCGCTTCTTCTTCTTGTCTTTGCTTTTCCCTAGCTGCCCTTCTAGCAGCCCTTGCCTCACGAATCATCTTTCTTTGCTCTTTTCTTTGGAGCTTCTCGGCGAGCTTCAAGCTAGCTTGCTCTTCTAGCTTCTTCCTTTCTCGCTCTTGTCTTTTTGCGGCTCGCCGTGCTTGTCTAGCGGCCTTTCTCTCGGGATCGGTAGCGTCACCCTTGATGGTGCTCTCGCTAGCCGTACCAAGAGAAAGCTTCATTTTTCTGCTAAACTCTAGCTCCTCCACAGCGACGGTGGACTTGCCTCCTTTGTTCGATCCCTCCGGTGCCTCCATACTTCACGCGGTGAAGCGTATCTACAGTATCCTAGCTCCGATACCACTTGTAGGATCTGATGGAAGCCTAGAGGGGGGGTGAATAGGCTTAACCCCTGAAAATCGTCCTGTTAAAACTTTCAAGCACTGTCAGATAACAACAGGCGCGGCACTGCCGCGTAAAGGGGCGACTCTTGCCCGAAACCGACTGAGCAGTGACGAAAAAATGTAGCACTTCTCGTCAATGCGGTGGCACGACGCTGCCGCGTCCTCGGGCGGCATCATTGCCCGGGGTCACTTCCGCGAAGTGACTACGGTGAATCTGTGTGCTTCCACTTGCTTGGATATGATTCACCTAGGTTCCTGCACACATGTATCTCACAAAACACAAGCTCTAGCTGGCAGGAAACTTGCCACAAAGTAGATCGGGTCGAAGCCCTTTCTCACAAGACAAATATGCAACAAAAGTAATGAGACAAGGTGACACAAGGATTTGACCCGTGGTTCACCGCGCCACACAGGCTGGGCTACGTCCACGTTGTTGAGGTTGCCACACAAGGCTTAGCTTGCCCACCGGCTTGCTTTTTCCCTCGTTCACAAGTCTAGGGAGTTAACCCTAGAGATGTGGGGTAATGTATTCTTTGTAGATCAAGGTTACAAACCTCCCAAGGCTGCCACACGAAGGGGGCAAGCTCAAGGGCGACGCCCTAGCCGTCTAGGAGCAAGCTCCAAGAGTAAAGAACCCTAGGGTTCCGGCCAAACGTGAACCAAATGCTCTTTTGAGTGGGGAAGTCGTAGATCCGGTCTCCAATCGGTTTGCAGTTTGTTTCCCTCAAGAATCCCGGGTGGGAAGTGAGAGATTGAGTGGGGAGCTCAAGGTGCTTCAATGGAGGTGAGAGAGAGAGCAAAAAAGGTGGTCTCCGGCTGTTGTTCGGTCGGGAGGAAGAAGAAAGTGAGCCAGGTGACCGTTGGGGAGGGGTAGAATGGGTATTTATACCCCACGACCCAACGGTGCGATTAAGTGTGGCCTTTGCCAAGATCGACACGCGACCTGTGACGCCGCCCGCGCCGCATCGGCCCCGCACCATTGCGCGCGCCGCCGCGCCGGCCTGACAGCCAGTGTGAAACACGGTGATTTGCCGGCTGGTCGGGCTGGAGTTGTGTGTGGTGTGCGGATTTGATGTTTAGAGCACTTGGTCCACGAGATGCCGAGAATCCTATGATCCCTCTTAATAGTCCGGCATTTCCTAAACTCAAGATTCAAAACATAAAGTAATTTAAACGCCTTGATCCGGAAACACCATTGTCTAGCGTATTTGGTACCTTTGGACCCGTTTACCAACTCCATATTTTAATCCTCGCATGTCATCTTCGTAAAATCTCATTAGTCCCCTAATTCGGTGGTCATCAACGCCAAAACCCACTTAGAGCTTGATTGCACTTACAAATAGGTTTTCGAAAACAACGCGTGTTCTATCTAACGTCCGTTCTAAGGGTTTATCCTACAGTCCAAGTATAGCTCGATACCACTCTGTCACACCCCATTTACGAGGTTCCTTAATTACACGTATTTTGCGCGGGATCATGCACAAATACGCCTAATTAAGTATAGATATGATATCAAAACTATACTTTTATTGCTATTGAGAAAAACATGAAACATGGTTTGGGTTTACATGACTTCGGCCATAGGCCTACCATTATTAACCTATCGGAGATCCTATCGGCACCTATAACGGGGCTCCATTCCTACGAGGCAAGCTTGGAGTGCGGACAAACCCTTGGGTCGACTCCTATTGCACGATCCTATGCCTCGATCACAACATTCTCACGTAACTCCTTCGTGTTTTAGCCTGTCTTCAAGTGTCCTCCTTTAGGTCCTATCCTCGTGTCGAGTCCTTCGTAGCTTGATCCTTGGATACACTCCTACTACCGTGGCATTCTAAAAATAGAAATAGAGGGGTGAGTACTTTTCGTTGCTTTCGGCAAGTCCCAACCGGAGGGTGAAAGGTTACCATTAGGGGTTTGGGCCCTAGTAGAGTTTACTACTCTCACTAGTTCCCGATTAGATATCAATTTACCAAGCTCAAGTTAAGGGATCACATACCGCATTGTATCTAATCATAGATGTTCGGCCTAGCATTTGCCCATTCCAAGGGCGTGGCTATTCGAATAGATTTAGTTAACTCTGCAGGAGGTTGTACAAATTCCCCACGATAGGCACCGCCCTTACCATCGCGACTTGGCTTAGACAGGGCCTAACGAGATCCGTACTAAGCAGTGCTACTCTAGGTATATTGGTATAATCTTCACCACGACTTCTCGGGGGTTGGAAGGATAACACGTCACCCTAGGATGACGCATCACCCTAGACAATATGGTGATACCAAATCACCCACGGCTTTACAATAATACCTTATTACCCAACCTATCTTTGTCAACACCACTCTCAATCTCAAATCATCAATATGTGCCTCTAGCACTGCGCCACTGCGCCCAAACACTTACGTGGAAGACCACTCAGCATCCACGCCAACCGGACCATGGGGCCACTCTCCCCATGTCTGCTCCTAATAGATCGTTTGCCTGCTCCGGCCACCTTGGATCCCAATTATACCTCAACCCAACGGGGTGTGAATCAAGCCATCCCATATATGGCGTGTGGGTGTCGCATCTGAAATATCTCACTAGGTAGAAGGTCTATGAACCGGTCCTTAGGGAGGCGAGCATCTCTCCGCGGGATTCATCCCGATTGTGATTAGTCCACCTCCATGTAGACAATCACCACTCACCTTTTGTTGGAGGGTTCACTTTATTACTCGGGGTTACATCGATCTTACTTAGTCATATTATGTCATCATTTATTATCATATTAAGGTCATGATTAAGGGGGGTAAGGACTTGCCTCTATCCGTTGAAGAGTATATCAAGGTTCTTGTCCCGGTGCTGCTGATTCTTGTGGCTTGGTGTAGTGATGCTCCTAGGTCCGTCAGTGGTCTCCCCATCGACAAACATGAAACACGAGCACAACAATCAAAAGCAACGGCGTTCCTACATGGGTTAGCTCCATCATGGGATGGATGGGTTAGCGGCGTATACGCTCATGCGTATGCCTAGGGTTAGAGAGGGGGAGACCTACTTCTAGGGTTAGCCTTACACAAGAGTACACCCCGGATAAGGGGGTACATCCGTGTATGTAGAGACACGTATACTAGGGCATGTGTTATGGAATGCACATACACGCAGTATACGTTCTAGGTTAGCAGGGTTAGGGTCCTGGTCTAGGGTTAGCCACACATATGTGTATACCCGTGCGTCGGGCATACCCTATGTGTGTATAGGACATGTATACTAGAGTGTGTGTCACAGAGTACACATACACAAGTATACAGCTAGGTTAGGGGGTTGGCCATGCGTAGATACAGTCGATAGGTATATACGTATATTTATTTATATTTCAAAATACCACTTTATACATTTATATACGTTACATAACACATGTCACAGTATATCTAGCATGTGGACAACTATGTGTGTATATATTCAAGTATTACGTGCGCGTGAGAGTGTACACGCATACAAGAATATACGGTGCAAGGTGTGGTTAGCGTAGGGGTAAACTACGGTTTCACGTTAACTAATGATTGTGCGGTTAAAATAAATTAAAAGCATACAATAACTAGAATTTAAATGGGCATCAAATATTAGGACAAGGGCATAAATAAATTGGGCATAATTTTAGAAGATTTATGGAACTGGAATGGAGGGATTTGGAGTTGGAATGAAGGAGTTATGAATTTCCAAAGTTTAATAGGAATTTATAAATAGCTAGAACCTTGGAAATATTTTGTGAGATTTTGGGAATAATAAAACTGGGATGTAAAGGCTTGGGTAGGGTCTGGGGTGTACCTAGTTTATTTAGAAATTTTCTGGGAATTTTTCTATAACTGGAAAATGGGTTTTCAGCCTCCTGTGTACACTTCGCTGGTACCCGTAGCAATTACCAGTCGGCTGATGTGCGGGTCCAGTCTACAGTCGCACTGTGTTGTGGACTCGGCCCATGGCTCGTGAGCCGATCTGGTCAACTGCCCCTCCTGTCTCGTTATTCTAGTGGACCTGGTCCACTCATACACGTGAAGGAGAGAGGTGGTGAGCTTGTGCTATTGACGCGTGGGACCTACGGGGAAAGGATAAGGTGGAGGTGTTGGGCTTGGTCACGGTGCTCTGCTTGCCCATCGTTCGTGGCTCCCGTTCGTCGTTTCCCCAATGGTTTTCCACGCGAGGACAGAGGGGAGTAGAGGAAGGATTGGGCGGAGCGGTGGGATGCCGGTGGTGCTGCGACTGTACGCCGGCGGCGGTGATGCTAGTGGTGCGGCGGCGGTGATGGCTTGGGCAGTGGCGTGGTGGTGGCTGGGAGCTGCGTGGCAAGGCACGAGCGCGGCCTTGGTGAGCGCGAGCGCGCGGCGGTGTTCGTCGCGGCTCTGGAGCGGCGGCGCAGCGACGGGCATGAGCAGCAGGGCGGTGGTGGTCTTGGCGAGATGCGCGGCGGCGCTGGCGAGGCGGACGGCGCGCGTGGGCTGCTGCGGCGCAGTCCACGGCGAGAGCACGGCGAGCGGGCTGGGCGGTGGTGGTTGGTGAGGCTGGGCGGCAGCTGGGCGGCGGGATTGGACACGGTGGCAGCTCTGGTTGCCCGTGGCGAAGCGGTGCGCTCCGCGACGGCGTGGCGGTGGTGGCGTTCGGCCGTGGCGGCGAGCGTGGCATGGCAGGGGGCGAGCGGTAGCGGCACACGGCGTGCACGCGGCGCGGCAGTGGAGCGCGGCGTGTTGCTCCAGCGCGGCGCGGCAGTCGCAGCAAGGTGGAGGAGCGGGGAGCGGTGGCGGCGTTCCGGCACGGCGCGCGGCGAGCTTGAGCATGGCGGGCGGGGCACGGCGTGCGGCTGGAAGCAGAGCAGCAAGCAGAGGGGGAGAGGAAGGAGCTCGGGCAAGAAGGAGGAAGGGCGGGAGCCCGAGCTCGAGGGGCGAGCTCTCCGGTGGCCATGGCCGGCCTATTTATAGGCGCGGCGAGGGAGCGGCGTCGGAGATATTTCCCGGCAGTCCGTCAAGGGCCACGTGGTGCTCGGCGTCGCCATTAATGGAGGTCTGCGGCGTTGCTGTGGCCTCGTCGCCGGCACAGCGAACGTCGGCGCGTCGGGACGGCGAGGAACAGCAGCTCTGTGTCCTGGCGTTCGAGCTGGCAGCCATGTCGTGCTCCGTGCGTCGTCCGGTCATGTCCATGACCCTGTGACGAGGTCGATGGGAGCAGTGGGTGTCGGCATGTGACGACGGAGGAGGGCGGTGGTGGCAGCCTGGCGCTCCGGCAAGGTTAGTGGTGCTCCTGTAGCCGGGTCAAGCGGCACAGGCGCGCGCGTGCTGTGCGTGGAGAAAACAGAGGGCAAGGAGGGAGGTGGGAGGTGGAGATGACAGGTGGGGTCCGCGTGTAAGTGGAAGAAGGGAAGAATGGCTGCTGGGCTGCTACTGCTGTCACTTTGCTACTGGGCTGGGCTGCTCGTCTTGGGCCGGCCTGTTAGGCGATGAGGGAAGAAGCTGGGCCAGAGAGGAGGAGAGAAAGGAGCCCGCCGGCTCTTCCTTTTATATTTTCTTTTCTATTTTCCATTTTCCAATTTCCCATGCATATTATTGTATATGCATATACATGTATATATGTATACCTATATGAAGTTGTATAGCTATACTCTCGTATCTAAAAAAAAGACATGGATTTATATGTATAGCTATGTATTTAGGTACGCATATACGCATGGTGTCATTTCTTTATTTCCCAGAAAATAAGTAACCCAAGTGCTCTCGAAAGGGGATTTGGAATTTGGTGCTTGGATATATTTAATGGTTGGTAAAGCAAGGGAGAGATGGAAGGGGTTTACTTGAGTTGGATATTGGGGTTTGGTTGGAGATATCGTGGTTGGTAGATCAGGGAAGGATGAGCATTTGGTGCAGGATGACAGGGAAAGCTCGAGGGGAAATTTGGGTAACAGATGATCAAGGAATATATTATTCGATGCCAAAATAAATTCTAGCGAGACAAACATTCAAGCATTCCCCTAAATAAATCTATATGGTGAATTCGATGCAAGGTTTTTCGAAAGGGAGGTTTTGGTCGTGCGAGAAAATAAATCAAGTTTTAGTTGATAATTATGAAAAGTTCAAATTTTTAGTGATTTTTAAAATGATGCAAAAACACGGGTGTTACAATAGGCGGACGACTTTTTGTATTTATCGGGCATTCTTTTCTTTGAAGTAGCGACAGACCATTGCCTTGATGCAAAACAAAAGCCCATACACGTGCGGAAGCGTCACATTGGATCCGCGAAAAGTTTGTTGAAGTCGGGTAGTTGAAGGACTAGTGCTGAAGACAATGTTCTCTTTAGATGCTCAAAAGGTGATATTGCTAGAGGTGTCCAAAAGAATGAGTCCTTCTTAAGAAGATCTGTAAGAGGGCGAGCAATTGTACCATAACCCATTATGAATTTCCTATAGTAGCACGCCAAGTCCCAGAAACCTCTCGAGTTCTCCAAGAGTTGTAGGTATCGGCCATGTTGTGATTACCTCAATCTTCTCAGGATCAACATCCACTCCAAAGATCGAGAGATAATGTGTTCCGGATAACCAAGTTATGATTGACCAAAGAGGCATTTAGATTTCTTTAAGAAATTATTATGTGGTGCCAATACCTTGAAGATCTCTTCCACATGTGCTAAGTGTTCATTCTAGGATTTTCTAAAGATTAAAATATCATCGAAGAAAACCAAAAAAATTTTTGTAGGAAGGGTCCCAAAATGTCATTCATTAAAGCTTGAAAGGTTGAAGGTGCATTGCATAACCCAAATGGCATGACCAAAAATTTGAAGTGCCCATGATGTGTTCTCAATGCGGTCTTTTCGATCTCCGGTGGATGCATGCGTGCACGGTGATAGCCTAAACGAAGATCAAGCTTGCTAAAGAATTTAGCACCTTGTAACTCATCCAATAATTCAGCAATGAAAGGTATTGGAAATTTATCTTTCATAATATTATCATTGAGTGCCCGATAGTCCATGCAAAATCGCCCAAGTCTTGTCATGTTTCTCGACAAAAAGAATAGGAGATGAAAATGGTGAAGTGTTGTACCATATGATACCTTGCGAGAGCATCTCAGTGCATTGGCATTCCAGCTCGTTCTTACGTATTTGAGGATAACAGTAAGGACAAACAACTATCGGTTGAGTTGGATCTTTTAGACAAATGCGATGGTCATACCGTCTCTGAGGCGGAAGGCCCTTAGGCTCTTTGAAGAGTTGCTGAAATTTGTGCAATAAAAGTTCCTTTGGAGGATAAGAAGAAAGGACACGAATACCTGGCGGAGGATCTGTTTCTTTAGTTAAACTGTGCCATACGATATGTTGTCCGTGAGGCTAGAACTTCATGATCAGCCAATTAAAATTCCAAACAATGGTTCCTAGAGTGCTCAAGCAGTCCACACAGAGGACAACATCATAGCCGCCTAATTTAATGCTAAAGAAACATGCTTTGAAATTTTCATTGGCAATAGAAAATTCAATACCATCATACTACCTCCCAACATTTGTTTTATGTTGTCCATTGGCCCGAGGGACTCGGAGAGAGTTGTGAAGGAGACCTTGGTAGGTTCAGTTTGGTTGCCAATTCAGAATCCACAAAATTGTGTGTTGAACCATAATCCAATAAAGCCAATAAATTGATGCCATTCCTGGTAATCATTGATTGCATAGTGGAACATGTAGATATGCGAGTTAATCCATGAACTGATATTTGAACATCAAATTTTTGTCGAATATGTACCTTTGAGTTTTGCCGGCGTGTTGATAAATAAAAACATCGGCCAATGCTATAGCAGTCTCCATGTCAAGTGGTTGGTGCAATTTGACCTCTATTTGAATCGAGGGGCTAGATCAACCACATATAGCATAACCTGCTAGCTATTTGGGAGAGAGGTGTTGTACCTTATTCAGCGTCGCTATGAATTTGTTTGTGTAGGTGTTCAAATCTCCTAGTTGGCGTGTGACTGTCCAATCGCCGAGATAGTTACGCATTGGTGTTCCAAAACGCCGTTGATTGATTTTTCTTGAGAAAATTCTGGCCAAGCTAGCTGACCAAGTTCATTTTCCTAACGAATAAACCGCATTCCCTTGAAGGTGGAACGAAGCAAGCTGAATCGATCATTGTCTTTAATTCCTTGAGCGAGAAAAAAATTTATTGCATTTGTATAGCCAATGAGAAGGATCTCCCTTACCATCATACGTAGGAAAAAAATAATTTGAGATTATTGCCCCGTGTGTCTAGGATTTTCTAAAGGGATTTTATAAGGATTTTTACGTAGGGCTATCGTAGGGAATTTACGTAGAAATTTCTGTAGCAATTCGTATGAGTTTAAAGGCGGTCGATGGTCAAAGAATTTTAGGTCGAATCTTGGGTGGATGGTGCACTCATCGATGTCCACGCATCAAGAGGCGCTTGGAGGGCGGAACGTAGCTTAGCTGATGGTGGGGGCGATGGCGCCTCCATGCGTGTTATGTAGGTGTTGATGATGTTGTTGGCGTCCTCCATGAACATCTTGCTCTAGTCGAGGAGGCCATTGGATCGTCTCGGTCTCGGGATACCATTACATCACAAACCGTTTCACTGGTCAACGCGAGGGGAAGACGGACGGTGTGACGTGGCGTGACGAACACGGCGATGGCGATGGCGCGGCGGATGGCGGCGGTCGCGGTGCGGGCGGGCGGCTGAGGGGCTGGGGGAGTTGAAGGGTAAAACCCTAAATTATTTCTTGATTGATTGTCTCACAATAGTTGCCCCCATATTTATATGAGGGGTTTACTGATTACTAACGGGTCGCCCATTAGTCTTTTCTAGCTCACTTTAATTTAACGAAAATAAATTACTAATAAAAGGCTATATAATAATTAAATATTCAGCCACTCTGCTCATCACGGGCGAATCGTTGACTGAGTGTGACATACATGCAAAAAACTAGACTATTTCACGTGGCCCAAAAACACGTGAGATGAGCATGTGGGTCCAATAATATAAAATAGACTTTGTTTTTATCTCTCAACTCCACATCAGCCAGACTAAATAGCTAGTACTTTTAGCTCTTACCATTGCGGACACCGAAGAGTAGAAAAGATAGTATGGTCGTATACTTCATGTACATACACTTTGTCCTATCGTATACACCTTAAATCTAGAGATATAGAAATACGAGTAGCTACTGCCTATATACATACACACACCCCCAAGCCCCAAAGACCACATATAACCCTAAAACTTTTGGTAGCCATCCATGCCAATCTTCACCGATTTCTCATGACATAGTTGTACCTAGATTAGAGAACGACATGTAAATACTTCAGCGGACAAACGATTGCTCATCAATACAAGATACCTCATTGTTTATTATTACATGTATTATATTATTGAGTAGGACACTATTCAATAGAATCGTCACAAACACGTACATAATGTGAAATCAACGAGCTTGGGATGTCTGCTCGCTGGCATTATTCTATTTATGTTTGCCTATATATATAAAGCTAGTATAAAGCTAGCAATCGGTCTGCTCCACTTTTGTAATCATTCGATCATTAGTGTTAGGGTCGTTCTTGTAGTAGACAACGAGGAATAAAGTAATTGGGGATCGTTATCTTCGTAATATTCACAATCTCTTTCTTCATCGCGATTAGCTTCATCAATGAACTGTTCGGCTATATCCGACCTCTTTTCGAGATACACATTAAGCACATCAAGCTTCTCGCCTATACAATCAGAAAAATCGTTCCAGACCCAACTAGGATGCCCATTGGGCGCAATAGCCATGATCACGTACTTTCCTTACCTTTGCTCTCTTTTGAATCTGTTAGAATATCAAAATAAATCAATAATCGAGCAATATTAACACAATCAATAAAAACAATACATCTTGTCTTGAACTAATGCTATCATCTTTGGCAAGAATAAACTTAAAACCACGATAGACATCCTACTTTCATAGTAAACAGACGTCTTTATTGATTGCACACCTATACCAATCTAGGAGCAAACAATGAATCTACCAAATGTTAAATGGAAAAATTTTGGAAGCAATAACAAACAAAGAAATAAATAAAACCTCTTGAGAAGAAGAAGAACGCAGAAGCCCACCTCGGTGATACATGCTCTATGTATATGTGGGTATGTATACACAATGACATTTGTCTGGTATGTATAAAAGTTCTGAGTTCACAAAGTTCCTTCCTTGGTTTGAAAAATGTTTTTTTTTAACTTCTGGCATATGCACAACCTCAGAGTACCAACATTATTCCTATGTGTGATCGGAAACTGTTAATTCCGGCGTGTCGTTACAGATTAATTACCTAGGAACTTGGGAAAACACCAAATTATGTAACACCTGCGTATATATAGAACACAACAACCAAAACGCATCTGGCATGTTTGCTATTGACCTGCACGGTTGGCCGCTTTCCCTAGTTCCATGGCTGCTTTGCAATTGCATTGCATCAGGGAGGGAGGCAAGGAGCGTGCCAGCAAGTAGCAGCATGTCGTGATTTGCATCATTGCAAGACAGCCAGTCGTGATTTCCATTAATCATCCATTGCACGCTTCCGAAGATACAAACTTCGTCGCGTCAGTCCTGACGAGGGTATGATGTGTTATCCTCCTCTCTCTGTATATACACGTGCACTCCTCTTTTTCTTTTTCTTGTTGTGCCTCCTCTACATGAAAGTATCGACATCACCCCATACCTCAGTGAGTAATAATCATTCTGATGATTTTATTCTTGTTGAATATGCTTTTTATAAGACAAGGAAAGAAAGTAATCCTACAGAACGACCCTCGGTTACTAATTCTGTTTAAATTAAAAGCAAACCATGAAAAGGAAGCGTATGCTCTTGCATAGCACCAGATATATGTACAAAAACCAATTAAAAATTCGGGTAGGTTATGACCTTTGCAGAATTTTTGATGCATCATATTTTTTTGCGATCGGATCGTTCACCCCCATATTTCATTAAGAGCAGGAAAACCAAATCCAAATACAAGGCCTCGATGCCGAAAGACATGAGTACATGACAGGAGAAAAACATGGGAAAAAATGCACACACCTATATCTACCAGGAAATACACAAAAAGATTACATACTTGCCGAATTTTGCGACCACACAGCTAGGACTGACTGTAATGTCTTGAAGCCCGCCGGACCCGGTCGCCAGCTTCTTGCACAAGGTTCCTGGTAACAACCGGAATCGACGATGGCTCGCTTCTGAAGACCTTGGCGTTGCGCTCTTTCCATATGGTCCAAGAGATCAACAGGAAGAAGGAGTCGAAAGCCGGCCAGGACTCCTTGCTTAGCCGCCGCCTTTGGGCTAACCACCAGCCCGCAATGTCCTGCTCCCCATCCGGCACCAAGGTTTCCAAACCTGCCGGCGACAATAGCGGCTGCCATAACTGTCTGGGTACAAACACAACCGAGGAAAAGATGCTTGCACGTTTTTTGGTTCCTGGCCGCACAAGGCGCACAAATCGTCATCCTGCAAGTCGTGCCCATGTCTTCTGTCCCCCGTCCACATTATCGTGTGTATAACAAGCCAAGAAGAAGCGTACCCTTGTTGGGGCCTTCGTGCGCCATAGCTCTTTTGCTTCCAGCAAGGACACCGAGCCGAGAAGAAAGCTCGATATGCTAACGAAAGAGGAGTAGACACCATTCTCGGACCACTTCCATACAAACCGATCCGACTCTGAGAGGGTCGAGCACCACATCTCGCACAATTCGCCAAACGGAGGTACTGGGAAAGAACTTGGGCGGTTGGAGCACCAACAACATCGTTGGCCCAGCTGCTATCCTCAAGAGCCATCTTCACTTTCTTCTTCTTCCCCGAAGCCAAGGCGGCCGCGAAGAGTTGCGGCGCGTAGGTGCACTGCCGACCGATCTGCACCCAGGAATTGGTCCACATACTTTCCAAATTCCCATCGCAAATGTTGACCATCATGCTTGCATTTGCCATTGACTCAACGGATTTCTCCGTCTTAGGTGGCAGCGCACCCCAACATCTACTTGTATTGGTTCTCTCAACCAGGCCCAACGTAGGCATAAAGCCATGCCGAAGAAGTGAAGATCGAGAACACCCAAGACGCCGAGCTCAGTCGGACGGCATACGACCCGGCCATGCAAGCTTGCATTTGCCACCCGACGTGGTCTGAGTCCCCGACCAGAGGAATGCATGCCTTCTCTTGTCAATTTGCGAGATCCCCCACTTGGACAGACAACATGAGATTGCTAGATGAGTCAGGATTGCGGAGCGGGTAACCATCGTGACCAAACACAACCAAACCGCGTAAGAAACTTGTTTTCGATATGCCATGGGCTGGCCGCCAATGACTATGACTGCCTGTTAGCCTGGGTCCTAACATGGGAACCGCCTGGGTGGTGAGGGATCAGACTTGGGAGCCTTCGACGGTCCGTGTGTTTGTGTCATGTGCGGATTATGTACGTGGAGGGAGGGAGTCACGTTACAGGGGCCGGACTGGCGTGTGGCGGGCAGAAGACAGAAAAGGCTTGGCAGGAAACCAAATCAGCTAGACAGAAATGGCAAAAGACAAAAAGTGAAAAAGGTAGTACTGAAATTTCTTTATATATAGATATAGATAGAGACAAAAATTTCGCAAATACCTATTTTTATAGAAAAAGAAAAATGAAATAAATTTGAAAAGACATACATGGGCATGACCAAGCCTATAACGAAGCTGGCCCACCTTGTAAGATCCATCCCACGTAAGCTGGCCCACCTACCTTGAGTATTTTTTTAAGAATTATACAGTACAACGGGTGGTGTCAGGCCCGGCCCTAGGGGGGGTAGTACGTTGTAGTAGTCGTAATAGGTAGTACGTAGAAAATTACATGATCGAGCGGCAGCAGAACCTGAGAAAATTACATGATCGTGCGAGTCATAATCTAATGGGCCGTGAAAATTAGATGGGCCCTCTACAACGTGAGTACGCCAGAAGCCAACCTGAGAACCGCGCCGCATCACGTTCCGACTCCGCTGTCCGCTCGTCTCCCTGACTTCTTGCCCTTGATCACGCGTGACTCCAGGCGCACTCGCGAGGCCCTGGCGGCGGCGGCGGCAAACCATCAGCCATCAGGAGTGGTGCCAAATCCAAATAATTTTTCAATATTTCTGCTTTCACTGTTTCTTGACTCCTGAACTATTTTATGAGCTAAAGATTTTGCTTTTGTTTTTCAGTTAATTGCTTGTTACTCAATATGTATACAGATTAATTGATATGAATATTGCTTTTGTTTTCAGTTAATTGCTTGTTAGTATCCATTAAAAAATGTGTGTACACTATCAATGGCTAGTATGAGTAGTATTACTGTTTTCATATTAAAAGGTCCAAAAATTTTAGCTCGGTCCCAGGTCCTCAAATACCTAGGACCGGCGCTTTGGTGGTGTACCTTTCCACGAAGTTGCTTTTTGCCACCTATTACTCACAGTTTCTTATGTCTATATTTTCCTTCATCTGTTAAAGTCAACAATGATTTTTATTTACTGCATTGCATAAATTAATAGAAAAAGAAATTGAGTTATTGTAGGAGGATGGCTCACTCACTAGGGAGTTATCTTTGCCCATCAAATGCTACTTGAAGCTTTTTAAATGCATATTTAGTTTAAAGAAATAAAACGGAATTAATGTCCGTTTCTCGGAAAGTTGATGATCGGCGGTAGGTAGATCTTGATCTCCTCAGTTCAGTGAGGAACCAGAACGAAGTCGAGGATGGCTCACTCACTAGGGAGTTATTATTGCCCTTCAAATTTTTTTAGATAATGGAATTAACATTCCGGCCTCTGCTGATAACGCACATAGCCTAAAGCCCCTACGTGACCACACACAACCAAACCTATTATAAAAACTAAGAATAATAAAAAAGAAAAAACTTTAGTACATGAAGATATATGTACTAAAGATCTACTACATCCAAAAAAAGAATTGAGTTTACTACTCAAGACAGTGCTAAAGATATCGATGTAAACTTCATAGCGGTCTTGGATTCAGCCACCACACCTTGAACGACGCGTGCACCAAAATGAACTTGAAAGAAACTCATTGGATGTACATAGCCCCCCTTTGCAGCTGGCAAATGCTCTTACCGTTGCCCTCCACCTTGATGTATCGGTGTCGTTTGGGATAGCCACAATCAATCTTTTGCGGTCCTGCACCCCAGGTGGTGATCACCAGGGTAAAGGGCGCTACCTCCTCCGTAGATCTGGAGGAGGAGCGCGCCCGGCGTGGACCGGGGAGTCGGGGCCGCGCGTACAGCGGGGGCCATGCCAACCATCTCCATGGGCGCCGTCTGTGTTGAATGAAGGGCGCGCACCGCCGCTCCCAACCATGGGAAGGCCGGATGCGGAGAGGGCGGGGTGGGCGTTGGCGGCGCACGTGTTGAGCTCGGGCGGTGGCCGGGTGAGGCGGCGGCGTGGAATTGCTTGTCGTAGATCGGGGAGGCCGTCTTGCGCGCGATTGCGCCTCGCGAAGGCCAGACCTGCGCATCGCCGCGCATCGGGGAGGTGATGGATATCTCCCCTACCGGAGAGGCCACGCGCCACCCGTCAAAGCCTAGCCGTCGCAGATCATGAACCGCAGATCAGAGATTTCTTGACCCGCCAGTGCTTGGATCCAACCGGCCGGTCTGTGCGAGAACAGTAGCGACGTACACAGTACGACGTACGCCCGGGGCGGACGGGGACTTGCGCACCAGCCTTCACGGGATCGATCCATCACGCACAAAAATCATGAACGGGGCGAGCGCCGCCGCCATGGGGATGGAGATCGTGACCTGGTGCCAAGACCCCACAACCACGCCGACGAAGGGGAGATGGGAGCCGCCTGACCATGTACGGCGAGGATGACGCATGCGGTGTGAGGGGCACACACGGCCTCCTCCTCGCCCGGCTAGGCCGGCGGCGGCTCCCCCCCGCCCCTGGGCGGAGCTTTTTAAATGCATATTTAGTTTAAAGAAATAAAATGGAATTAATGTCGGTTTACCGGAAAGTCGATGGTCGGCGGTAGGTAGATCTTGATCTCCTTAGTTCGGTGAGGAAGCGAGAATGAAGTCGACGGTGCCCTTGTATGTTGGTGAGCGCGAGGTCATGTCCTGCACCACGTTCAGGAAGAGTGTGAACTTAAATTCCCCACCGTGTCGTCCCTCCAGGTGGCGCTGGAGCTGGGCATGATGGCGAACCTACTGGTGTACTCGCTGTCCTTGGTTCCCACCATGCCGGCCGGAGTTCTCCTTAGGCACATTGATGATGATGTCGAACTTCTTGACGATATGGGGTTCGTACTCAATGCCCTCGATGAGCAGCACCAGTCGTCCTTCCCATGCTGCTTTGCCGGGATAGCAACGATGGCACATCCACGACCTTCTTTATTAAGGACAGCGGCTGAGAAATCCATGATAATATTGCCGGGGGTAGGCGGCGAAGGCTTTGCCATGTGTTGCACATGGCAAAGGATGCTCGGGAAAAATCTCACGACGAAGGCTTTTTGCCGAGCACCATTTTTGGGCACTCGGCAAAGCCTTTTCCGAGTATTCAAGTGGCACTCGGATGCCACCGTCAGGTTCCGCCACCAAGGAGCTCATCCTTGATGGATACGCCGCCCGGGCGGGAGCTGTCGCCACCTGTGTGCCGCCGCATCCACCTTTGGGGAGCTTATCCTCGCCAAAAGCACGGCGGGGGAGAGCTGGAAGAGGGTGCCACCGAGGGAGGATCTAGAAGTGGGCGCCGCCGCCATCAAGAAGACCCCATGCCAGATCTACTATGCCCCATGCCGGATCTGCCCTAGTGTTTCTTGCGAGCCATTGGGGAGGAGCTGGAGGAGGCTGCCGCCGTGGGAGGAGCTGATGGAGGGCGCCACCGAGGGAGGAGAGCTGGAGGAGGGCGCTATCGAGGGAGGAGTTGGAAAAAGCGCCGCCGCCACGTCAAGCAAAACCAACGCCAGATGTACTATGTCCCATGCCAGATACACTTGTTCATGTTTTGTAAAGGTTCATGTTTTGTAAACAAGATGTTCTATCCTTAGATATGGCCACACATAAGAATCAATAACACGAATAACACTTTTCTGTTCAATCAATTTGACTTATAAAATAAAATGCAACTAAAAGAAATAAATTAAATAAATATAGCAAACAGTCCGGAAAATATACGAAATTTGAACATGGAGCGCCAAGTATTGTTAGAGGACTACAGAAAAAAATTTGGGGTCAAAACAATAAAATACTTTGCCGAGTGTTGTCCGTGACACTCGGCAAAGAATCTTTCAAATTTAAATCCTCTTTGCCTGGTGTGCATGTTTGCCGCACATCGACCCACGGCAAAGAGAGCACTTTGCCGAAAGTGTCCATGGTGGTCGAAAGGTCGACACTCCACAAAGAGGCCTCAAGAAAAAATTATGCTTGGTGCCATCTATATAACCTTGGGGGTTATCAGCCCCCAAGAAATTGTATGTCTTTGAGTGTTGTTACTATTCCTTTGCGATGTTAAAAATTTGATGCCTCGTCTGTTTCTTTGGCAGTTCAACAACCAATGGCCGACACTCAAGGTAATGGGTGAGGGACTTGCCATCTACCCCTTGCAGCCTCTCCTTGAGGGTTAGCCGCCACAATTTATTTCCTCGATGGTTTTGGGGCCTTCCTTGGGGGTTTTCGACCCATATTGAGTTTTGTGGTAGTGAGTGTCCGGTGGGCAAAGGCTGATTTGCCGAGTGCATGCCTTTGCCGAACACAGATCTCAACGAAAAGGTCCCTTCCCAAGAGCACGAAATTTGGCAGTCGCAACCAAAAGAAATCCGGTAGTGAGTCTTATGGGATCAAAACATGCACGTTGTTACCCGTACGTTAGGAGTACACGGTATATATATATCCATAATTAATTAATTAATTTTATTTAGATACTTTTTAGTGACATTTATTTAGATACGGTCATCGCCGTACCCCTGAACCAACGGAAGCTCCGATCGAAATTAGGGGCTTCCACAATTTGGATTTTCTCTCGTGTCGTTTGTGAGTTTTTCGCCGCCCGATCCGAAATGAGCTGTGATTTCCAGTGGTGGCGCTACAAGCCTTCGCAGCTTGTGTCGTCCATGGATAACATTTGTTGCCCCCGCAAGTTGTGATTTCCATTTGCTGCTCCCAAGGTTACAAATTCCGTCGCGTCACACGTGACTCGTATTTCTAGGACGACGCGTATATATACGTGCACTCGCTATTCACGAGGTCCTGCAAGCTCAGCAATTTGTCCACCGTCGGCACCTTCACGCCCGACGATGATGGGTCGGCACCGGGAAGAAGCTGCAGCAGGACACTAGGGCGAGCAGGAACGGCGCTGCCTGCTGCTGCGGCAAGCTGGCCTGAGGCCGAGATGCCGTTGCGGCGGAGCCAGGTGGCTGTATTCTCTGGGGAGTGGGGACTCAGAGATATGCTTGCTACTCCAGCGTGTGCGTCCTCTCTGAGGAGCCCGGCGTCAGCCACGAGCATCGTCGGCACGATGAGAATGGAGGTCCCGAGCTCTCCCCCATCAGGATTCAGGAGATAAGGTTTCTACTTTTTATTGCTGTGCGATGAGGATCATCGGGATGATCCTGAAGAGTGACTTGCCGCCGTACGGTCGTGACATGGCTGGCGACCAACACCGCCGCCGCCTCCACAAGTCCGCGGAAGAAACAAAACCACGCGAACAAAGCCCCCGTGAGCGACCTGGACTCTCTTATCTCCCTTGCATGGTCCACCAAATTTGTTTTCACTTGGCAACTACTAAGTATTTTAGTAAGTTGGCAAAACCAAGATTTTCATCGGGATTTTATTAGATGGCTCTCTTAACAAAACTAAATTGATCCAATGGCTTGTAAGTTTTTTTTTTTTGTTTTCAGTGGCTTGTATGGCTAGTGATGATTGCGGCATCATTAAATTGATGGCTAGATAGATGTCTAATTAATGTGAGCATTTCTGTAATTTATCTTTTTTTTTTTCTAACGGGCTTGATGAGCATTAACGTGGGGCCTCCGTCGGAGCCACTAATTAGTAGTAGCAAGATTTTTTTTTCTAAATGATTTGGTAAAAATTAACGTGGAGCCTAGTAAGATATGCAAACAAGACACATCATCTATTTGCATTATGCCACATTATTACTCATAGTAATTTATAATTGTTTATCTATTGTCTAAATATCTTATTCCAAATCATTAGGATTTTGTGCAACAACACGCGGGGTATTGCATTCTTGATCTTTGAGACCCTTAAGGTTTATGTGATGACAGTTCTCATTAATAACTCATGTTCTTATATATTTCTTTCAGCCATCTTGATGATTATAAAAAAAGTAACCTTCAATTCCTGTGACAACACGTGGGAATTAATCGCAATATGTCGGGAATCCACCTAGTGCTCTAATACAACGAATGCTAGGTGTCCACGGTGACCATGGGTGCGGTAACTACATACCCGTCCACCAAAGTGGCCGTGGTTGACAACCAAACCTACGTGCGAGAGACGGGATGGCTCGCATGCAAATGCACTCCATCTCATTCAGAAACACCAAACCATATGGCTGGAGCACCTGCCGGTTTGAATCCTACGTGAATGGTCCAATAGAAAACAATATATCTGGTCCCCATTAGGAACGAACCTGCAAAAACTTCAGGCCGTTGCCATGCTACTGTTATGCTGGTTTGAGAAAATGAGCACTGCCCCTCCATTCAGTTTGGATGATCCACACGTGTCTACGATCCAATACCGATGGCAGCTAACGCCCTCTGCTTGGACAGGTACCCTGCGTTTCAGAAAATCCACATATAATCTAGCTCAACATTGAAATTCTTTTCCGATTCAAATCAAACAACAAAAAATTGTTGTATGCCAAGCCAATGCATTTCGGCCTTTCTTACAATAACCACCTAAAAACTTTGGTAGCCATCTATGATCGGAATGCTCGATGCCAATATCAGAAACTATCCACAAAGTGCATCGAATATTGCTCACTGATTTCTCATGACATAATTGTGCCTAAATTAAAGGACAATATACACATACTTCAGCGGACAAAGGTCGCTCACCAATACAAAACATCTCTTTGATTATTATTACATGTATTATTATATATATTGAGTAGGAAACTACTCAATAGGTTCATCGGAAACACGTACATATACGAAATCAACCGTAAAAGGAGCTTCTGAGGTCCACTCGCTCGCATTATTCAATTGATACTTGCCTTTCATACATCAAGGCATATAAAAGTATAAAGATACCATTTGCTAAGCATCCTGGCTAGTTTTAACCACCACGTTTTGAATCGTTCGGTCATTAGTGTTAGGGGCGTCATTGTAGTAGATAATGAGCACTGTAGTAACTGGGGATCCTCACCTTGAAATCTTCGAATTTTTTTTTTTTCTCCACGCGATTAGCTGCATCAATGTACTGTTCTCCTATATCCCACCTTTCCTCGAGATACTCCATAAGAACACTAAGCTTCTCGCCTACACAATCGGAAAAATCGTCCCCAGGCCCATTGAGCATGCCCGTCGGGGCAAATAGCCATGATCACGTACTCCTTTGCTTTTCTTTCTTTTGAAACTGCAATAATACCTATATGAATCAATAATCGAGCAACATTGACATAATCAATAGAAACAACAGAACATCTTGTATCAAACAAATTCTATCATCTTGGCAAGAATAAACTTGAAACTACGATGGACATCCTACTTTCATACTAAGCAGGCGACTTAACCGATTGCACCATATACCAACCTAGCTGCAAATAGTCCACTAAATGTTAAAAGGAAAAAAATTAGGAAGCAATGACATACAAAGCAATAAATGAAAACCTCTAGAAAAGAAGAAGAACGTAGTAGTCTATGGCGATGATACGTGTTCTATGTATATGTGTGTGTATATATACACAAACGATATTTGTCTGGTAGATGTAACTTCTGAATTCACAAAGTTCCTACCTTCATTTAAAAAATGTTTTTTTACTTTTGGCATATACTCAACCTCAAAAGATCAACATTATTCTCATTGCAGTAATTTGAAGCTGTTAATTTGGCATGTCATTACTGATTAATCACCTAGAAACTTAGCAACATCAAATTATGTAAAGCATGCATGTAGAACACAACGACCAACTCATTTGGCAAAAGTTCTTACCTCTGTTTTTTTTTTTTTCTACAGGGTAAAGTTTTTTCTACTTTTGACATACATTTCAAACTCAAAACCCATATGTACCTATTAATTTGATGTGTAACTAATTCCAAATTATATCCCCGATAACACTATAAAAACACCAAATTATGTAACATATGCACATAGAATACAACGGCCAACATTGACGCGTTTGAGACTGTCATGGTCGACCAGCCGACCAATATGCGACATATATATTTGTTGCATTGGCGGCTTTGTCTATGCTCCATCCCTGCTTTGCGATTGCATTGTATTGAGAAAGGTGTTGCCAGAATGTAGCAGCAAGTCGTAATAAATATTTATTGCATTGCATTGGAGGAGCTGCAGCATGCATGCATACCAGCAAAAGTCTCACGTGATCCCCAATAATCATTCTTTTGCATGCTTCGGCGCTACAAATTTCATCGTATTCTTCAAAGACCGGTTAAGCACCAAGGCTAATATCTCTTCCCCAAACACATCGTGGATAACGAGCAATGTCAGATGTCTCCTGGACATCTAGCAAAAGTCTCACGTGATTCCCAATAATCATCCTTTGCATGATTTCCCTACTACAAAAAGGCTACTAAGGGGGTGCCTCGGCATTTTGATTAGGGGCGGCTCATACTTTGAGCCGCCCCTATAGTATGCGAAAATCCTTGCAGGAGACAAGCCTGCCATCAGTAGGGCCGGTTCAATCATCAGCCGTCCCTACAATTAGCAGGGGCCGTTCAATCACCAGCCACCCCTCGTGGTCCACAACAGAGGCAGCTCTATATTGTGGCGTCCATACAAAGGTTGTCGAATTTTAAAATAAGGCACTAAAAATAAAAATTTTGTAAACGACCTTGGATGGAAAAACTTCCTAGATAACAATTATAGATGTTGAAAAATTATGAATCTTTGTTGTTGACCACTTTTTTCATTTATATTTATTTGATGCCTGGTTTTGAATGTGTAAATTTTAAAATTTGAATGTTTCAAACGACCCCAAATGGAAAAACTTCCTAAATAACGATTGTAGACCTCACTACTACAGGATTGATTTTGTGTGATATTCAGATTTCATTTTCCGTAGCGGAATAGGTGGCCTGGTACCCCCCGGCCATGGGAAAAACCGCCATGGTTAATCCCTATTAATCGTGGCGGGCATTGTTAAAATCCCGCAACGTTTAATCGATTAACTGTGGACGGTTTTATAAATAGCCCGCCACGGAAAATTGTGGCCGAAATATATATATATACCAACACTTCACTTCTCTCTCCATCTCCGCTCCTCTCCCCACTCCTTCGACCCAGCGACGGAGACGACGCGGCGGCGGCGCGCGCGGGGATGTCGGCGGTGGTGCGCTCTGGGGCGGCGGGGCGGCGCGCGCGCACAAGGAGTGGGAGGAGCGCGACGAGCGAGGCGGGCGCAGCGGTGGCTCGCCAATGGATCCCGTGGAGGCGGCGCGCGCTCGTGGCGAGATCCAAATGACCTCTACATCGAGCTTCGTCGGCGGATCTAGTGACCTCTCTCCTTCGATCCGTCCTCTCTCGAGCGCGAGGTGGAACCCGACGGCAATATCCAGCGCGGGCGGCGGTGGCGCGGATCTGGCCACCTCGAGCTCGTCCACCTCCAGATTCGCCGCCGCCTCCCTCCAAATCTGCTGAGGCAGATCCGCCACCGTGGCGGATCCAGCGAGGTTGGCCTCCCTCCACGGCGGCGCGAGCTGCGGCCGCGGATCCCTGAGAGAGGAGCTCTCTGGCGGCGGCGGCGGTGGCGGGCTCCCCTCCCTCCGGTGGCAGCATGGCTCCTAGCGGCGGCGACAATACGGGGTCCGGCGGCGGTGGCGGGGTCTTGGCGGCGACCGCCAGCCCAGATCTGGGCCCATTTGGGCCTGGATCCGGGTTTTTGCTTTTTATTATTATTTTTATTTATTTACCATGACAGTTTTTGTTGAATAACCGCCACGGTTAAAAGATTTTCCGTGGCGGTTTTTTAACAATGCCCGCCATGGTTAATCGATTTTCCATGGCGGGCGTGAAACCTCCGCTATAGTATGCGAAAATCCCGACCGGGAACAAACCGCCCCTAGTGAAAACACATTAGGGGCGGCTCGTGTACCAGCCGCCCCCCTTTGTTATCATGGGCGGTTCAATCACCGGCCGCCCCTCTGTGGTCCACACTAGGGGTGGCTGTATATTGAGACGCCCCTACAAGACGTTGCGAATTTTAAAATGAGGCACTAAAAATTAAAATTTAAACGACCTTAGATGGAAGAATTTCCTAAATATAAAATGTAGATCTCGAAAAGTTATGAAACTTTGTAGTTGACCACTTTTAGATTGACATCATCTAGACATGCAAAAGCTGTGTTCAAATGTCTCAAATTTGAAATTCAAATTTCGTAAAATCGACCTCCAACAGAAAAACTTCCTATAAATGAAATGTAGATCTCGAAAAAGTCATGGAACTTTGTATTTGACCACTTTTTAGATTAAAATCATCTAGTCATGCAAAAGCCGTGTTCAAATGTATCAAATTTGAAATTCAAATTTCATAATCGACCTCGGACGGAAAAAAACTTCCTAAATATTAAATATAGATCTCGAAAAGTTATGGAACTTTGTATTTGACCACTTTTTAGATTGAAGTCCTCTAGTCATGCAAAAGCTATGTTCAAATGTCTCAAATTTGAAATACAAATTTCAGAAACGACCTCGCACGAATACCTTCCTAAATATGAAATGTAGATCACAAAAGGTTATGAAACTTTGTAGTTGACCACTTTTTAGTATGCATCCATTTAGAGCCTCAAATAGTTAATTTACACTCCGATTTGTATAATATGTGGGGACGCGGAATGAGATATGGACACATGCAAGTGTGTAGACGTGGAGGGATCGATATTCGGGACACCCCTAAAGAATGGCCCAACTCAAAACAAAAAGCATGGGACCACCCTGGGGACTGCACAAGATGGGCCACCTCGTCGCTACGCGCCACGTCGCCCACATAAAGGAGCTCTCCGATCCCAAACAGGAGCCTGGATGACCGAGGATCCCTCTTCCGCCCCGCTCGAGCTCCCTCTGGCACGGGCTCCCGAGACAAGAGTGGACTCCGCCTCGCTCAAAGCTCTCTCGGGCTCGAGCTCTCAAGACAGAGGGAGACTCTCCGCCTCGCTCGAGCTCTCCAACGTATGAGCTCTCGGGACAAGGACGACTTTCCGCCCTCGCTCGAGCTCTCCTTCGTCGCGGGCTCTCGGGGCAAAGGCGGCTCTCCGCCTCGCACGAGCTCCCCGTCAACGAGCTCCCGAACAACACGACGAACAAGCAAGCCCTAGGGACCTCTTTCGCCTCGCTCGAGCTCCCACCACGACGAGCTCTACGACCCCGAGCACCCGGGAAGCCCTAGGGAGCTTATCCAAGTATCTTCGGGGAAGCCAGCGGGTACGGAGTTAGACCACGGCAGTAGCGTAGTGGAGGGAGGGGCCGCACGCAAAGCTCAAGGTCGTGTGTTCGAATCCCAGCGGCCACACCATTTGCAAATAGCGTGAAAAAATGACCATGTGTAGGGGATGTGGGTTGCTGGCGGTTGGGTACTCTCCCGATTGAAAAAAAAATCTTTTGCTATTTTTTTTTGGTTTTTGAAAACTTGAAATTTGGAATTCACATTAGGGGCGGCTGGTACACGAGCCGCCCCTGATGTGGCCCCATGAGGGACGGCTGAGGGAACCTCCCCTAAAGTGGAAGCACATTAGGAGCGCATAGTTAGGGGCGGCTTGAAAAACTGCCTCTAATGAGCATCTGGAGCCGCCCCTATAGTAGGGCATTGTAGTAGTGTGTAATGAAGCAAGAAAAAACAAAACAAAAAAAGAATCAAATTGGTTAAATTGAAAGCATCAAAATACATACGCGTATGCTCTTCAGCTGATGCACCCGTATCATGGCATGTTTGAGAACCGCGAGACCGAGGCAATCAAAAAAGAGACGAAGTGGACCCGGAGGAGAGGGAGGTTCACCTTTGAAGCTCCAGCCAGCCTTTGCCACCACGTCAGCATGCCGAGTGCGCGGAATGGACATGGGGGTCCACCCGTCAGTGCCGCCTACCAACGGCGGCACGCAGATGCAGAGCTCTCGCCACCACGGTTTTGGGTTCGAAATGTGACATATTTTGGTGACCACGAACTTTGAAGAAATTTGGAAATTTCGATATTTCAGATAGGTCAAACTGTTCATGTTTCCCAATTTTGACCGAATTTGGGCAGATTTTATCCGAACTTTTTTTTGTAAAGTACAAACTGGGCCGCAAATTCAAACTGGGCCAAATTAATTTGGCTGAGTCAATTCATATTCAGGCCTGTCCTAACTGGACGAAACACAACTAATTTCGAGAATTTCGGGCGAATAATCCAAAACCGTTGCTCGCCACACCACACCCTCTCAGCCGCCATGGGATGGGATCATGAGAGGGATACCGCCGCGCAAAGGACGCTACAGCCATATCGTGTGAGGCCCACCATGGCCGACGGGTGCCTGCTGCGCCCGCCCGGTACCATGGATGAGGTGTTGGCAGAGCGAAAAACTCCACGAGCCCCTGCGGTCGCGAGCTTATCTCAATAGTCTTGCATGTCGCACTTAGAAGTTTTAAATTTTTTTTTGAAACTTTACACACCACAAGTACTAAACTAGATGTGTATTGTCCCAAAATTTGAGATTCAAACAACTTTTGTAAAAATTCATATGAAAAAAAAACAAATTTCAGCCACTAGAGGACAAAATGAAAGGATGGGTGAAATTTGTTTTTTTCATATGAGAGTGAAAAGTCCAATATTTATATCTCGAAGAAACTACCATTGTGTGGGGCGATTTCTATTGCTGATGTGCCTTCGTTGGACTTCATGTGTGGTTTCTACCATGTTTATTAGGGTGTAAATGACCGGACGAAAGTGTATTCACTTTCGGGTGGATTGTTTTTAAATTCTATAAAACTCAAATCAAGTCCGAAAATCAAGAAACTTGTCAATTTTGCATGATTTCATATGTGGAGGTTGTGATAAAAATTGAGAAGGTTTGGTGTAAGTTGTCGCGCACAATGCTTCAAATGTAACTGAATCATTCTCAACTTTGTGAACCTTATACAGATATTCTTTGTTTTGTAAGCATCATACGTGTCAACTTGCACGAAACCTTCTCAATTTTTATCATGGTATGCAGATAGGATATCATGACCACTCAACAAGTTTCATGATTTTGGGACTTTGTTTGTTTTTTATAGAATTTTAAAACTATTCACCCACATGTGAAGGTTCATGTTTTGTAAACAAGATGTTCAAAATTTTATGTCTATCCTTAGATATAGCCACAGATAAGACTTAATAACACTTTTCTGTTCAATCAATTTGACTTATAAAAGAAAATGCAATTAAAAGAAATAAATTAAATAAATATACCAAGCAGTCCAGAAAATCTCTAAAATTTGAACATGGAGCGCCAAGTATTGTTAGAGGTCTACGAGAAAAATTTGGAGGTCAAAACAAAAAATACTTTGCCAAGTGTCGTCCGTGACACTTTCGACAAAGAATCTTTTAATCTTTTTAATCCTCTTTGTGTGGTGTCCATGTTTGCCGCACATCGACGCTCGGCAAAGAGACCACTTTGCCGAAAGTGTCCACGGTGGTCGAAGCGTCGACTCATGACAAAGAGGGCCCAAGAAAAAAATTATCCTTGGTGCCATCTATATAACCTTGGGGATCATGAGGCCCCAAGAAATTGTCTATCCTTGAGTGTCGTTACTTTTCCTTGGAGATGTTAAAAATCCGATGCCTCGTCAGTTTCTTTGGCAAGTCAACAACCAAGGAAATTAGTCCTGGTGGCCGACACTCAAGGTAATAGCTGAGGGACTTACCATCTACCCCTTGCATCCTGTCCTTGAGGGCTAGCCGCCACAATTTATTTCCTTGACGGTTTTGGGGCCTTCCTTGGGCGGTTTCCACCGGTATTCAGTTTTGTGATTGTGAGTGTCCCCCTCGTCCAAGGCTGCTTTGCCGAACACAACTCTCGACGAAAAGGTCCTTTGCCGAGAGCACGAAGTTTGGCACTCCCAACGTAAAGAAACCGGTAGTGAGTCTTATGGGGTCACAACATGCACATTGTTACCTGTTAGGAGTATATGGTATATATATAGCCATAATTAATTAATTAATTTTATTTAGATACTTTTTAGTGACATTTATTTAGATACGCTCAACACCTTACCGTGAACCAACGGAAGCTCGAAATTAGGGGCTTCCACAATTTGGATTTCCTCTCGTTTGTAAGTTTGCACCGCCCGATCCGAAATTAGCTCATTCATATTTCCAGTTCAGCCAACCTATAAACTCCGGCGTCGATGGCTCGTCATCATCGTCAGAGGTATCATCCCCGGTTGTGCCCAGCATTTGGGAGTGGATTGCACCCTTGTCACATACCATGGATGGGGGCTTAAAAGAGGCTGTCACCGCCCTAAAAGGCTGGCCAAGCAGCCCAGGAGGGGGCAGGCCGCGCGTGCGCGCGCCCCTGGCCACTGCCGCCCGCCGTCATCGCGTCGTTTGCTTCGGGGCTGTTTGGTTTCTCGTCTGAGAGCAACCTGACCCGTATCCTAGAGCCAGAGCAGCCAGGTTCAGTGCATGCAACCGTAGCTTGATTGGTTAGATGTAGCCGGAGAGCATGGCTCGTTGCAGATTTTGTTTGGTTGGCAGACTCAGTGCTACTCAGCTGCATGCGCGTGACTGAGCAGAGCCACAGGAAGCGCTCGCTCGGGCCTGGCTCGCGAAAAACGGAAGGGAGAGGTGTTTTTCGGGAGCCTGGCTGAGACGCCTTTTGCATGCACGGAGCCAGGCCCAGATGCTCCCCAGGAAACCAAACGACGCCACACTGCACCCCGGTATGCAGGGTTCGCGTGAGCGGGTGAACCAAACACGCCCAGTAATATTATTTAGGGATAAAATAGAAATAGATTAGGAAATAAAAGAGATCTATTTCTTATGCAAGTCTTCTCACAACTATAAATAAAAGGGAGATGTAATTAGTCGAAACAAAGGGGTAACTCCCAACAACTTCAGCTCTCAAACCCTAGGCTCTCTCTCTCTCTCTCTCTCTTGCGCGCATGTGCGCCCGCCCGCCGTTGTCACGCCGCCGCCTGCCGTTGTCACACCGCCGTCGCGCCGCTTCAGGGGGCGGCCGCAGCCCACGCCACCGCCTTCCTCCTCCCTAACAGCCCCGGCAACCCTGATTGCCGCCTGCACCAGAATTTACCCGGCAACCCCGATTGTCGTCCGCACCAGAGCCGCTCGATAACCCCGATTGCCGCCTGCACCGGAGCCCCGGAAACCCCGATTGCTGTCTACGCCATCACCGCTGTCGTCGACCTGTCACTTCCGGCCCAATCCATCCTGTTTGTGACAACCCTCTTGTTTGCGATCGGCGTGAATCAACATCGGTGTTTAACTGACTTCAGCCACCAAAGACGCCTCCCCGACAAAGCATGTTGTCCCTCCTTGCATCGGCGGTCTTCGTCTTCCTCGTCAGCAGCAACATCCTGCGTTGTGGCAGAGGCGGACGAAGTGCCCGCTGTGTTGCTGGATCGAGCGTCAACCTTCTCCTCCCTTGACACCGCCTGGCCCCAGGATGCCGCGCGTTGCCGGACCCGCAACAGCGGCGCGCGTTGCCAGACGCGCTACAGTGGTGGCGCTGGTGACTTGCCGCCGAGGGAAGGGCTGCCGATGAGGGAGGGTCGGGACCGGGTGGGCTCCTTCGCAGCTTGTGTAGTCTATGCGTAACATTCCTTTCCTCGCGATCTGTTATCGTGATTTGCATTACATTGGTTGCCCAGTCCAGCAAGGTGTGATTCTAGGAGGACGCGTGACGCGTCAGACGTGACGCGTATATATACGTGCACTCGCTATACAAGACTCATATGCAGATGTACGTAGCAAAACAGTATAACACTATACATACTATGACAATAATGACTCCCTCCTCCTTTGTTGCTTCTTTTCCCTTGTTCGATCGATCTGCCTACTCAACACGGCGCCTTCTCATGCCACTCAAGCAACAAGCTAGGGTAGTGCACACAATTTTTTTCCATGACAACCGGCACGAGTCATCTGGCAACACACAGCAGGCGTCCACGGTGCCAACCAAGAAATTTGGCACACGCTATTATATCGTATGAGCATGGATCCTGATCGAGTTTGGGTCATGCATGGACGAGATAACAAACCAAGAAATTTAGTTCATCTCATATACTACTACTTCTACTAAAACTGGCTAGGAATTGTATGCTGGAGAAGAGTAGATGGACACACACCGACATTAAGAGAAAGTTCAATTGACAGAAATTTATATAATATTATGAGTATATAGGAATTGCTTGAAGGAATATGGGATCGCTACGCTAGCCAGAAAACAAAAATTTTCTACCCACAAACCAAGGATCAACTAATAGTTATAGATCACGCGATTACCACTAGACGCGCAGGTGCAGCGGAAGTGTCGAATTTTAGCGAAGATGTGCCGCGGTTGCTCACGTCCGTCCCCTCCACGTCGCGGTTCGGCCCTTGTGCTCCGCATGCAGCAAATCCAAGGTATCCCACACGTACAAGGAGGAAGCGATGCGCCTCGGACTGCTAGGTCCGTGGAGGAGCAAGAGGCGGGGCGTGGGGGCGGCGGCTGCCAAAGTGGCGTGGATTGACCTAGCCCCGCGCCCACCTCTCATATATATAGGCGTCCCTAACAGGCTCCCGAGCTGGAGGCCCATTAGTAACCCTAAGCCTCGTCTAATTAGATCAGATCTGAATTAGGCCTCCTTCCCCTTAAGTGTGCGACCCTATGGGCTCACGCACATATAGACATGACCCGAGTACTCCTACTCGACCAATAGCTGACAACGGCCTCTAGCAAGACATGTCAACTCCCATCTGTACGCATTGATCATATCAGACGAACCACCACAAACACACATACATGTTATTCCCTTACCACACGATATTTGGTCCACCTCGTGGGTTAACACTTAACCCAAGCACGACCATGCATTTCTTGATCCAATCAATCGTATGGTCCAGTGATATCTCTCTCTCATGGAGAGGGGCAATTCCATCTTGATTGACTATGCCTCACAGCATGCTTCCTGACAAACCCGAAAACCACCTTTATAGCTACCAAATTAAGAAGTAACGTTTGATAGTCCCTAAGTAGGTCGTTTCACATCTTGAGTACATACGACAATCTCAGGTCGAAGGACATAACGTACATGATGTGTAAAGAGATAATAATAATAACATCTCATGTCGGGTCTATCCAGCCCCATGTCATACATGTGCCCACACTATTATTAGTTTGACATCTCCATGTCTATGACTTGTGAAACATAGTCATCAACAAATATGTGTGCTGATCTAATATTCATGTGTATCCTCACATGAACTCCGACCACCAGAGACAACTACAGAATAACCATACAAGTAAAGAGTCTCACAAACAATTCAAATAATTGCCAATCGATACAAGTTGTCTTTAATGGATATTCATGAACACATAATATATCATGGATACAAAGGCGATACAATCATCTATATGATTATCTCTGTTGGGGTCAAGACTCCAAACACGGGTGACCTTACGTCGGCCGAGGCCTTGCGCGGATCGAGACCTTGCGCGCAGGGCCCAAGGCTTGACGTGAAGGGGTCTCGCTTCGTGACTTCCCGCCCAAGCGCTGCCGGGCGGGGGGGATGACGACAGCGAAATGAAAGATGACGTAGCAGAGAAATTAGGGTTTCCTTTACTACTTCACCAACCGTCCTTTACATCGAGGGGTGCCCATCCATTTATAGTCGCACGGACAGGCGATCGCCAATTTACATACAAGCCCCGGGATATGCTAGGTATATTCCGTAGGAATGCGTCGATCACTGAGGGCGATTCGGTCCGTAAACCCGGCTGACCCGGAGAGTGGATCTGTTCTCGGCCTGGTCGGCGATGCTCCTGGCCTGTTGGCTGGTGGGCCGACCACGGAAGGAGGGCAGGAGGCGCTTGGGCCCTCGTCTTGCCGGGTATGGCCATCTGCCCCGGCCACCTCGAGAGGAAGCGAGGAGGCGTAGGCTCCCTCTCTCACCTCGTCGTCCGGCGCTGGCGAACAGCGATTCGGAGGAGGCGTGCCCGGCGCCCTCGGCGGCATCTCGATCTCAGCGTCCCGGTCGTCAGCCTGCTCGACCGCGCGTCAGCGGCGGTAGCGGGCAGCTCGTGCTCGGGCAAGGTGGTGGCGCGACTCGCTTGCGCCGGAAGCGGAGGCCAGCGCGGCGCAGCCCGGGAGGCGAGGCAGCGGAGCTTCGAGGTGCCACGGCGGAGGTTCGGGCGGTGGTGATCTCCCGGCGGGCGCCGCGCAGCGCCCCCTTCCGGGCCCCTTCAGGCGGAGGCGGCGACCTAGGGCGGGCCCCACCAGCGCTCGGGCGGCAGCAGCCTGCGCGCCGACGGGCGCCGCAGCGCGCAGGGGAGCCTTCGCGGCTCGGGTGGACGCGTCGGGGGCCTTGCACCTGGGTGCCTTTGCGCGCGCAGTCGTCAGACGCCGGGCCCGCAATCCTCATCCGCGCAGGGGGCCTTGCGCACGAAGGGCAGGGGCTTGCGCGCTAGCGTCCTGGGCCTTGCGCTCGCAGGAGGCAAGGGCGGCTTGCGCATGCCCAGGCTGTGACCTTGCCGCTGTCAGACGTCAAGCCTCCTTGCGCTGAGGTAAACTCAGTCTCACCCGATCCGTTCCTGCGTACAAGTGCATGCCGAGGCATATCGACCAATTATGTTAGCAAATAAAACGCATGCGGCATGCGCTGGTCTCCCCGTCTCGGTTAGTGTCGACAAGGGGCCTCGGTTTGTGCTATTTTTGGGTTACGCAAAGTTAGACAGTCAAGGTGCTAATCTTAGCGCAGGCTCACGTTGCTCCATTCTCGGTGCACAGGCCCAACAGTTCCCCCCCAGGGCAAGGTCCGGCGCAAGGCGGTCCTTCAGCCTTAGCTCATCCGAAGCTCCGAGAGGTGAGACTGCGCTTGGCATCCCTTCCCCCCGGCCGTCCTTGCGTTGGAGCTTGGGGGCTTCTAAATTTTTCTTTATTTTCTCCGTGCGTTGAAGCTCTGATTTGTACTTGTATGTACGAGTTGGTGGTGCACATAAAGGACTTAGATTTTGAAAGCTTCGAATTTATGCAGGGGTCGGTGAAACTCGCAGAGGCTTATTTATTTTGCTCTTGAACTGAGGTGCAGGTGGTGGTTTGTCGTCGGGGTGTAGGCCTATAAAAACCCCGTCTCTCCAACGCACCACACTATTTCATCTCGGTCCGATCGTCTTCTACTCGGCTGGCTGCCGGGTGTTGTGCTGGCTCTGTTTCATTGCCGTGCTTCCTGAAGCTCTGGGAGGTAAAGTAAAATATCTCGGTACCCTATTTACAGCTATGAACTGGTGCAAAAATATTATTATATGCTTTAGAAACTTGTTGGGAAATATTGCCAACACTACAAATACCCTTGTTTGGTGCATACGCTGCGATTCTTCTTGGTCTTGTAGTTTAATTTGAGCTATGGGTACCGTATTTTATAAATTTGGCTTCTGAAAAAGTTAAAATAAAATGATCCTGGCAGTGCATGTGCCGCGGCATGCATTTGAGGCAGACACGGACGTATTTTCATCTGTGTTCTGATTCTATAAATTTTATGATGAAGACAACAGCTATGACTTGAGTTTTATACATCTGAAAAGTTATGAGGGGTATAGCTTGAGTTTGTTGTTTTTTTTTGTTTGGTTTTTTTTTCGCAGGCTGCTTGATTTCCTGGAGTGAGGTTTCGAGATCCTTGCGCTTGGGTTGTTGTTTGAGTTTGAGTCTTGGATGCCAGTGGCTGCGAAGGGTTCAGTGCTATTTGAGGCCATCGAGTTGGACGAGGGGTTCACTTTGTCTGAGGTTTTTTTCGAGGTGGAGTGGGACAGGATGGTTAAGAAGAAGGACAAGGGGGGAGACCTACGTGCTGGGGGCATCGAGGGTTACTGAGGGTGATATCAAAAAGTTGGAGACAAACGGCTGTTTTCCGCCCGGGCTGGGCTAGGGTACCAAGGGGTGAGGATCGGCCATTCCCGCCGCCAACCGAAGATGGGGATCCTTCGTCGTGGGAGGGTTGGGCTGTGGTTTTCAGCGATTACTTCAAGTGTGGGCCTCGCATCCCTTGCGAGAGGGTTTGTTGCCTCAGTCTTGGATGCCTTCGATTCAGCTTCACAACCGGGCCTCGTGCTATCCTTACGCTCACCAAGTTCTGTTGGGCTTGCGAGTCTTATGGAGGGATGCCCGATATTAATGTTTTCTCAGAGCGCTACGAGATGCACTATCAGTTCTCGCCTTGGCGAAGGTCCCCAAGCTTCAGATGGGTGCTGCACCTTTATCCCGAAGGTGCGAAGGGGCCTCTCGCCTGAGCTTTCTTTGCTCAGAAGAGTAGGCTGGACCACAATTGGATGACTCACTTGGGTTCTATGTGAAGACGAAAGCACAGCCTCAACGGGCGGTGAGCCCCCTCGTTTTGTGTACGCGTCGGAGCTTACCATGGTTCGCGGGCGAGGCATTGGGGTGCCTTGCAAGGTGGTGCCTTCGAGGTACGAGGGATGTAAGGAGGCCTTCGCGTTGGCGTGCAAGCACTCGAGTGGTAGGGACTTGGTGGAAGAGATGGTTGCTTGCTAACTACCGGCCGCCGTCAACCGAGGAAGAAGCCACGAATCGAGCGTAGGGCCTTGCCCGGGTCGCCCGCCGGCCGGTCGCACTCCTTGCCCTATGTTTCAGTCTGTTTTGCCTGCTCGGACCAAGGGTTCTGACTTTTTGAACTCAGTTGTTGCTTCTGGTCGTGCCATCCCGGGCGAGGTGTCTAAGGCTGAGTACATGAGTCGGAGATCACTTATTAGGGACATGCCCACCCTTGGAGAGATGCCTGGGCTGAACCGTGTTCTTGATGAATTGAACGTGCGATACGGGCGGACCGCGAAGGCGACAAAGAAGGTGCTTAAGTGGAGGTGAAGCGTGAGGATGAGAAGGTGCTGGAAGGGGGCGAATGTGGTCCGATAACGCCCGTGGTGGACCGGTAAGCTCCCGCCTTCGCAAGCGTCCGCCGGGTGGCCTCGACTTCTAGTAAGAAGCGCCGACTTGTTGGTTTTGCCGAAGTCTTGCGCGAAGTTTGGAAGGTGTTGGTCAAGTCGGGCGAAGGTGCGCGGCGGAGGACACTACGAAGCGGTAGCGAGGCGGCCGATGAGGCCGCGGCGAAAGCCTCCTTCAGCCGCAGCCAAAGCGCCGTCGTTCGGGTGGTGAGCCTCGCTCCCGGATCGGGCGGGCGAGTTTCGACATTGACCTTGGCTCCTCGGACTGGGAGGGTGATGATGACGACGAGGTTGACGAAGTTTAGCGACCCCGAGACGTCATCCGCGCCTACTTCTCCTTTGGTTCCGGGCCGGCGAGGCTGGGAGGGACCTTGTAATCGCTCGCCGATGCTGCTATCGAGGCGGGGAGGCCTTGGTCGACGAGCCACGGGGGACCTTGCGCCGGTCCCTGTCGATGCGCTGTTGAGAAGGGGGGGAAGCCTCGGTTCTAGCTCTTGCTTTGCTGCTAGTAAGTTTTTGCTATTTTGTAATTATTTTTTGTTTCGATTCGTTTTGTATTGTTCTTTGTTGTTGCTTACTAATACGTTTCCCTATTTTTTCAACTCTTTACAAATAGTGTGACGGAGGGGCCTCGACTCGGAGGGAGCTGGCCCCCAGCGTTGGCGGTTTCGGAGTTTTCTCAAGTGACGTTAATGCTTTCACGACCGCTACTCCTCTTGCTCCCGCGGCCGGGGTTACTGGGTTCTCTGCTTCTACTTGTCTTGCCGGGCTTCTTCGGCGCCATCGGTTTTGGCGGTGGCGCCGGCCTTCGGTGACTCTGGCGGCTCCTCTCGCGCCGTGGGTCCTTCTCCAGCCGAGGCTGAGGAGGTCCGGGGGGTCCCTTCCTGAGGTCGGCCGCTTGCCGCGAGGCCCTTCTGCTATCGCGCAAGTAAACTGTTGTTATTGATGTTTTGAGTTGTTTCCTCTCTTTTTTTGTTTTGCAGATGCCGACATGGACGCCGTGGAGCAACTCCGGAGGGCGATGGAGTCATGCTCCTATGAGGCTTTGAGGGAATTTCACAGAGAGCGCTTTCTCTTTGTAAGCTTTTCTTATTGTAAAGAGCATTTCCATGAATTGCTGTCGTGCCGCGTTTGGATTTGACGTTTGGCTGTTTTCCTTTGGCAAGCAAACAGTGTAGTGGCTGGGGTTTTTCACCTTCGTACAGATGAAGAAATTGCGCGGCGCAATGACTGCATCGAGTACCTTAGAAAGAAACTCAAAGGTTCTGAGGAGAGTGCTAACATTCTGATTGGGAAGGTTAGGGAGTTGGGCGCTGCCGCGGAAGAGGTTGTGCAGCTGCGTGACGACAAGAGTGTCCTTGAGGCGGAGCGGGAGTCGGCCCTGTCGGCCAAGCAACTTGCTGAAGAAGCTGCTGCTGGACTAAAGTCTGAGGCTGAAGGCTTGCGCACGGACATTGCTGGGTTGCGCAAGGAGCTTGCTAAGGTGAAGAAGAGTGCCGAGAAAGATGCTCTAGGGCTAAAGTCCGAGGCTGAGGGCTTGTGGCGCCGAGGGTGGGCAAAATACGAGTGGAGCTTACCACGGCAAAGGCTGCGTTTGAGGAGCTATCGCCGCTACGGAGCGCACTCGCGAGGAGGACGGACTGGAGGCTGCTCGGTCCTTTGCCCCGACCCTTGCGGACCATGGAGCTAATGTAGCCCGCCTACCGGAGGGACGCCTCGGTTGACACCGTTATGGGCTGGATGAAGGATACCATGGTTCGGCTTCCCCGCACCTTGGGAAAAGCTAGGGACTTTGCTGCTATGGCGGGTGCTTTTGGGTTTTCTAAGGTGGTGAGGTCCTATGGTTGCGACCACGCGGAGAAGGTGAAGAGCGAACGTTTCGAGAGACCGCACCATGGGCGTTCCTGACGGTTTGGTGCGAGTGTGAAGAGATTCACGCGCTTACTTCGGAATTGCCATGGTGCTGAGGGAGGTCGCGGCGGCCGTTCTTTTAGCTCTAAGGTTTGCGTTTTGCGCACGGTTCTTGTTTGATCTTGGGTTCCCCCCCTAGCGCTTGTTGTTAACACTTCTTGGCTTTCTCTTGTTTACAGGAAAGACGTGAGCCGGATGGGGGCAAGGCTGGTTCTAGCTTGGCCGCGAGCGTCAGTGGACACCCGTCGAGGAACGCGGAGGTTGAGACTGAGCTGACTGAGGTTCTCTTGCATCTCTCTTTTTCTGTAACTGCTGGTTGTTTGCAACTGACGCCTCTCGCTAGCTTGGTTAGAGTTTGACTCCCCTCTTCCTTTGATGTGCTATGCAACAGGGCTCTGGCCGGAGGGATTCGAGGGGCTTCTACCCGAAGCAAGGTCGTCCAAGCTTCTACCGAGATGGCGGCGGAGGTATAAGACGACGGCACGCTTATTTGTATTTATTGTTATTATTTTTTCTATGAGTATGTGAGTTAGAGTATATGCTTTGCTTACATGTCTTGAAATTTTGTCTTGGCCAGGTCGCCGACGCCGGCGGCGGCCAAGGTCCAAGGGCGGCGATCTTGTGAATGTGGCAACCGCTCGCCTCCAACCAGCTGCACATAGCGGCGAATGGGCGCGAAGGTTCGAGGAGCCTTCACGCTGCTCGCGCGCTTGAGGATGCTTAGGTTGTTGTTTTATGCGGGGGCTGCTCTTGCTATATTATGTTAACTTGTGTAATAATTTTAAGACCTCAAAGATGTTAGGCTTAATATGCGCACTTGTTGAATGCCGCGCGCCAGCCTTTGTTGCTGAAATCGTGCAAGGCTCTAAATTTGTTAGCTTTGTTTAGCGAAACTTTTACTCGCTGCGTGTCGAGGGAGAGTCGGCTAAAGTTGTTGTCTTGGAGTGGTTTTTGTTGTGCACTCTTGTGCCGATGTGACGTTTTCACCTTGCGCCTTTGCTAAAAGGTTGAGGCTTATTTGGGTGTCCTTATTTGTGTTGGTTTGCCGCGAAGGTCCCTAGCCTTGCGCTCGATTGTTGTACGTGGTGATATTTCTAACCGACTGACTTGCGGCGGGCGAAGTCCTGGCGCCTGTATTTTTCAGGACTTTTCCAGGTATAGGGAAAAAACTCGGTGCCTGAGTTTCACGTCTTTTCCGGATACCTAAACGAACTCCCGTGCCTGCATTTCTCAGGTCTTTCCCGGTACATGGCCTTTGGTGGCCTTAGAGGTCGCTTCTTGCGGTAAAGAATCTTTGATTCGTGCCGCCGAGGTCCTCAACGTAGGTTTTAGTTCGTCGAATAAAGGGCCTTTTGTTGAGCCAATTTCGACATTTTGCAATGCATTGCTTTGGGACACACACTTTGAATAACTTGAGAGAGTTTTTTTACATGGGTCTCGCCTCATTAAAAACCTCACCTCCGTTAGGAGTCCCCTTGTGAGGAAAAGAGTGCGATCCTTGTTTGATTGAAAAGTAAAAGTACGTAGCGGTAAATGCCTTCGCCCTTGCTTACATCATGCTCGGGTTCCGGTTCTTACATGTCAGATGTAGAAGCGGCGGAGGTTGTCGATGTTCCAAGTGTGATCGGAAGTGACGCCTTCACTTGACGCCGTAGAAGGAGCCTGCTCTTCCGGCGGCCTTGGCGTGTATGGCCCTTCCCACTTTTGCCGGAGCTTTCCTGGCATTCTTTGCGTTTGGCTTCCTCCTTAATACCGGATCTCCGTCATTGATTTCTTTTCTCGGCGACTTTCGGTCTCTCCATTTTTGGTCTCGCTTGATATTTCTCTATGTTGCAAAGGGCTTCTAGCCTTGCTTCTTCGAGCGTCTCCTTTGCGTACTCTTCATCTTCTGCGAGTTCTTGTTTCATCACACGCAGGGCTTTGGTGTTTTATCTCTTCCGGTAGCATGGCTTCCTCCCCGTATAGCAGCCCTGAAGGGGGTGTAGCCTGTTGCTCTGGATATGGTGGTGTTATGCGACCATATTACTCTCGGGAGTTCCTCCACCCATTTGCCCTTGCGCATGTTAAAGAGCTTCTTAGAAATTGCCGAGAATATGATTCCGTTTGCTCTCTCAACTGCTCCATTGGATTGTGGGTGGTATACGAGGCGAAGGCTATCTTTGTTCCCATACTTTCCTGTAATTGTTTAAACTTCTCCGAGTCGAACTGCTTGCCATTGTCTCATTGTGAGTGTCTTTGGGTACTCGAATCTGCGGATAATGTTACGCGTAAGAACTTCTTGACCGATTCGAGGTTATGGTTGCCGCCGTTTTGGCCTCAATCCACCTTGTGAAATATTCTACTGCGACAACCCGTGAACTGTTTTGAACCTTGCTTGCCGTTGGTAGTGGGCCTACGGGTCCATTCCCCATCTTTTGCAATGGCCAAGTTGGTGGTATTAGTTGAGTCTCCCGCGAGGGTCCCTTTTGATGGGCGTAAAAGTTTTGGCAAGCTTCGCGGTTTTTCACAATGTGTTCGAGTCCTTGATGTGCGTAGGCGGTAGAAACCTTGCCTTAGGGCCTTGGCGGGAGATGGCTCGTGGACCAAGGTGTGAGCCGCATGGCGGGAGTGTATTTCTTGGAGCAATTCCAACCCTTCTGTTGGGATATGCACTTCCGAAAAAGGGCTGCGGACGCCCTTCTTGTACAACACTCCTTCTATTAATGCATAGTTTCTTGCCCTTGCTTTGCGATTCTAAGCGGCTTCGTGTTTGTCTTTGGGTTTGAGGGGCGTTGTTTATGGTGTCTAGTATCCCCGCCTCCGTCTTCGCTCCGAGTCAACATCACCGTTTTGCAAGCTTTGTTCGGTGTTTACGTTGATGGTCTGGTGGTGGTGCTGTAAAATGTTCCGGCGGGCAGGGGTTGGTAGTTTCTTTGCCGCCTTGGCCAGCTCATCTCGCCTCGAGTTTTTCTGCCCTTGGGACATACTTTCTTTGTGAATCCTTGGAACCTTCGCTCCGGCCCTCGTTACCCGCGACAACGTGCTTGGCTAACTCGCGGCTCTCGGGCTATGTATTCTTTCTCGACTTGCCCGGCTATGAGTTGAGAGTCCTGTTCTTATCTCGAGGACTTGTGCTCCATGCGCCGCTTTGTTGAGTCCTAGGATCGGACCTTCCGTACTTTCGCTACGTTGTTGGTTGCCTTAAAGTCTAGCCTTAAAGCATATTTTGTTTTGATTCCCGAGGGAGATACGATGACAACCGGAGGCTCTGCGCCGTTTCTTCCCCGTGCTCCATCGGTGTAGCTTGTCCATAGTTGGTAGGTTTGGGCGGTTTGGCCTCTTGCGTCGAGGTGTCCAATCTGCCACGCGGTCGGCAAGGACTTGGGATTTTATTGCCGTCCTTGGTGTGAAGGTGATCTCATATTGGGAGAGTTCGGCTGCCCATTTTCCTATCCTTCCCGAGGCTTCTTTGTTCTTCAACACCTCGCCCGGCGGTTGTGATGTTGGGACAAGTGATCTCATGCGCTTGGAAGTAATGTTTTAGCTTCCTTGACGCCCGATGATGCTAGCGTAGGCGATTTTCTCGATTTTACGTGTAGTTCAGCTTTGAGCGGATAGAGCCTCGGACACATAGTATACGGCTTTTGAAAGAGTTGGGTTCCTTCTTGAACTTCCACTATGAGGACCGCGCTTACTGCATGCGGGGAGGCTGCCACATATAGCAGGAGTGGAGCTTCTGGTTCTGGAACCGTTACTGATAGCTCGGTTGTTAGGTGCTCCTTGAGCTTGCGGAACGCCTCCGACTGTTCGGGGCCCCGACATACTTTTCTGACCCTGAGTGCTTGGAAGAATGGAAAGCACCGTTCCGCCGACTTGGATATGAATCTGTTTAGGGCTGCGATTCTGCCTGTCAACTTCTGAACTTCCTTCCTGGTCGAAGGCTCTCTCATCTCCGAGATCGCCTTAGTTTTCTCAGGGTTTGCTTTGATGCCTTCGGCGCTGACTATGTAGCCTAACATCTTCCCCTTTGTTACCCCAAAGACACACTTTTCTGGGTTGAGTTTGAGGCCCGCCCTCCTTAGTTTGGCGAAGGTAACTTGGAGGTCGTTGATATGATCAGAGTCCCTCTTGCTCATTATGACTATGTCATCTACATAGGCTATGACATTGTCCTGCTTGGGACTTCCTTCTCCACCTTCACCCAGGACCTTCTTCATCATCCTCGCGAAGGAGGCCCCCTCGCGTTCTTGAGGCCCTCCGCCATTCTCTTGGAAACAAGAAGTCCCGTCGGGGGTGTCGTGAAGCTTGTTTTTTCTTCGTCCCGGGGTTTAGCCACACTTGGTGATATCCGGAGAAACAATCCAGGAGGGAGAACCTTTGGCATCCCGTAGCTCTATCGACCGAGGTGTCTATTCTCGGTAAAGGAAACGGGTCTTTCTTACATGCTTTGTTCGGGATCCGTGAAGTCTATGCACATTCTCCACCTATCGTCCTTCTTGGGTACCATGACTACATTTGCCAACCACTCTAGGTATTTTACTTCTCGTATTATGTTTGCATCCAATAGCTTCTAGACCTCCGCTTTGGCCGCCATGATTCTTTCGTCGGACATTTTCCTTTGCTTCTGCTTTCGTGGGCGCATGTTTTCATTTAGGTCTAAGGAGTGCTCGATAATGTCCCTGCTCACCCCTTTGAGGTCTGCAGGCGACCATGCGAAGATGCCTTTGTTTTTATTCAAGGATTCAATGAGGTCTTGCTCTTCTTGTGGTGCTAAGTTGGCACTGATTGTTACTTTCTGATCGGGGAGTGCTGGGTCAAGATACACTTTCTTTGTTTGCTCCTGGCGGGCAAGGTCTGTTTTCCCCTTCGGCATGTCTGGAGGTTCCTCTGTTATGCTAGTCCTTTCTAGTGTGTTGACATTGCGGTTGGCCTTGTATATTGCTCTTTCTATGTTCCTAGCGTCCTTCTCGACCGCCGTTTAATTTTATCACTCCATGCAGTGCGGGTATTTTCATGCACAGATATCCCATGTGGATGACGGCATTGAACTTGTTAGTGAACCCTCTGCCGAATATGGCATTGTAGGGATAATACAAGTCTACTACGTCGAAAGTGATATATTCTATTCTTGCTACCTCTTGGTCTCCAAAGGATACGGGGAGCGAGATCTTGCCCAGGGCTTGAATCTGTCTCCCTCCGAACCCAATGAGCAGTGATTCTGAGGGTTGTAGTTGGCCCCTGCTGAGCCTCATTTGGTCGAAGGTGCTTGCGAACAAAATGTCTGCTGAACTCCCCGAGTCCACTAGGATTTTGGTCACCCCCCACGCTGCTATGTTGGCCCTGATCACCATTGCGTCGATGTGAGGGTAGCTCTCTAGCTGCATGTCTTCCTCTGCGAGAAGGTTATGGGGACCTTGGACCGGTCGTTGTGCTTGAATGGTGCTTGCACGACCACGTTGTTTACCGGCCTCGGGTGGTCTCTCTTACTGCCTTTTTGACTCAAAGCCGATGGAGGATCCTCCCGCCATGGGCGTATCATGCCAATAGTTGGTAGAGGGCGTGTCACGTTTACTTGGTTTTTCGTGGGTTTGGTTCGTTCTTGGGCTGAGGCGAGTGCATGCGCGGTGGAGGTGGGGGGTGGGGCGCTTGGTGGTTGTGAGTTGGGAAAACCCCGGCAAGGTGCCGAGAGCACCGCTGACCTGCCTCCTCTATGTAAGTAATGTGAGATGCTCCGATTGTCGAGTGCGACACGTTCGATGCCGAAGCGGTTTGGCGTTGGGTGTGACGCTAGGCCGGCAAGAAACATGGATAGTAAGAGCTTTGTGGGTGTAGGCGGGGGCGGGGTGGGGTTATGATACGAAGGGTGGGTCTTGCAAGGCCGGTGGCGGGGGGTGGGCTTGGAAAGTGCGGCGGTAGGGGGCGGAGGTATGATTAATTTCCCTTGGGGGGCTGCTGGTGGCACGGAGGCGGCGGCCGCGCTGACCGCCTTTGTACTTTTCTCTATCCCTTGCCTCCGTAGTTCCCGGCAGTCCCCTCGATATGTGACCTTGCTCCTCGCCATGGATTACGCACATCTTGTTTTTTCGGTCTTTTGGACCAATTGTTTCCCTGCCCCCGGCTTGGTTTGGGGCTGCCTTTGAAGAGGAACTTGGTTCGATGGAACTGGCTTTGGTTGGTTTCGGCGCCTCCGTCCTTAGCATCCACCGCGAATACTTGGTTGCTCGGCCCTGTCCCCGTATGGGTTCCCCGCTCCTTGCGCTCCCTTTGGTTGCCCCTTGCCGGCTGCCTATTCTGATTTTGCTCCTCCAACCTCTTGCGGTAGTCACTGTCGGACCTGCCCCATTTCTCAAATTGTTCGCGACTGCGGCATGGTGGCAGCCTTTTCCGTGCCAAATGCAGGCGAACTGTCCTATGCGCCAAGCCTTTTATTGCCGCGTCAATGGCCACTTCGTCCGGGACGTCGGGAGCCTTGGCTTTAATTTGCAAGAATCGTTGGAAGTAGTCCCTAAGCAGCTCATTCTGCCCTTGTTTGCACCGAAGAGGTCCATGGAGGTTAGCGACTCTTCGACATAGCCTTTGAAGTTGGCTAGAATCTTGTCGCGCAAGTTCTCCCAAGAGTAGACAGTGCTTGGCTTCATCATCGTGTACCAAGACAGAGCATCTCCCTCGGCGGCAATTACGAAGGACTTGGCGAGCACGGCGTCGTCCCCCCCGGCGGATGCTATGGCTGCCTCGTAACTCATAATGAATTGAATGCGGGGTTGGTCCCCGCCATTGAACCGCGGGAGTTGGATGGGCTTATATCTTGCCGCGGCCCGCGCGGTCTGGCCAAACCCCTCGGGGGCGGTGGTGATCTTGGATCGAAGGCCACGGCATGGGTCGTCGAAGGCATCATCGGTGTAGTTGGTGCCGAAGTGAGGCAAGCGGGCTTGGGTGGTTCCAAGGCTGCGCGGTATGTCTGAGAAGGGGAGCGCGGCTTCGGTGAGGCAAAACAGGTATCTTTGAGGATCTCCGCCCCGTATCGGGGCCATCGCTTTCGAGTTCTCTTTGCTTGCACCGATGCTTCTGAGCCCTTGTGCACTCGGATGAGCGCTTCGACCCTCCTTTCTTTCTCCTGCTGCCAGATTTGTAGCTCAGCGCGTAGTCATTGTAGCTCCGCTTCTTGTGCAGCTGTAGGTGTGGCTCCCTCGCTCGTCCCCATAGGCATGCGGGGGGCCGCCTCGGCGGTCTGTTGGTCCACCGGGAAGGCCCCCCCCTGCTCCATTGTTCACTTCCTCCGTCGCCAGAGGACGGGCTCCGCTTCCTCTTCCTCAGGATCCTCCTCGGGCGGGGGGTCTTCGTGCGGAGTGGCATAGACGCTCTTCGCCTTTCGGGCAGGCCTTGGTTCTCCAGGTGTTGCGGGAGCCGAGGCTCGCGAAGGGGCCTTCGCCTTTCTTTTGTAGACCATGCTTGTGAGACTCGTGAGATGATCCTTCGAGCCCCACGGTGGGCGCCAAATGTTGGGGTCAAGACTCCAAACACGGGTGACCTTACGTCGGCCGAGGCCTTGCGCGGATCGAGACCTTGCGCGCAGGCCCAAGGCTTGACGTGAAGGGGTCTCGCTCGCGACTTCCCGCCCAAGCGCTGCTTCGGGCGGGGGGATGATGACAGTGAAATGAAAGATGACGTAGCAGAGAAATTAGGGTTTCCTTTACTACTTCACCAACCGTCCTTTACATGAGGGGTGCCCATCCATTTATAGTCGCACGGACGGCGACGCCAATTTACATACAAGCCACAGGGATATGCTAGGTATATTCGCGAGAATGCGTCGATCAGCGAGGGCGATTCGGTCTCGTAAACTCGGTGACCGGAGAGTGGATCTGTTCTCGGCCTGGTCGGAGATGCTCCTGGCTTTGTTGGCTGGTGGGCGGCCCACGGAGGCAGGAGGCGCTTTGGCCTCGTCTTGCCCGCCCCTTGGCCATCTGCCCGCCACCTCGAGAAGGAGAGCGAGGAGGCGTGGCTCCTCTCCTCACCTCGTCGCAAGCACCGACGGAGCAGCAGTTCAGGAGCGCGGCGTGCCCAGCGCCCTCGGCCGGCGCTGCGTCTCGATCCCGCGTGCCGGTCGCCGGCCTGCTCGACCGCGCCCAGCGTCAAAGGGCGGTCAGCGCAGCTTCGTGCTCGGGCGAGGTGGCAGCGCAGCTCCTTGCGCCGCCCGGAGCGGAGGCCCGCGCGACACGGCGGGAGGCGAGGCAGCGGAGTTTCCAGTGCCGCTGGCGGAGGTTCGGCGGTGGTGATCTCCCGGCGGGCGCGGCGCAGCGGCCTTCCGGGCCCCTTCAGGGAGGCGGCGGCGACCTAGGGCGGCCCACCAGCGCCTTCGAGGCGGCGGCAGCCTTTTGCGCCTCGGACGGGCACGCGCCATACAAGCAAAGGAGCCTTGCGGCTCGGGCGGACGCGTCGGGGGGCCTTGCACCTGGGTGCCTTGGCGGCGCGCAGTCGCCAGACGCCGGGCCCGCAATCCTCATCCGCGCAGGGGGCCTTGCGCGCACGAAGGGCAGGGGCTTGCGCGCTAGCGTCCTGGGCCTTGCGCTCGCAGGAGGCAAGGGCGGCTTGCGCATGCCCAGGCTGTGACCTTGCCGCTGTCAGACGTCAAGCCTCCTTGCGCTGAGGTAAACTCAGTCTCACCCGATCCGTTCCTGCGTACAAGTGCATCCCGAGGCATATCGACCAATTATGTTAGCAAATAAAACGCATGCGGCATGCGCTGGTCTCCCCGTCTCGGTTAGTGTCGACGTGGGGCCTCGGTTTGTGCTATTTTGGGGTACGCAAAGTTAGACAGTCAAGGTGCTAATCTTAGCGCAGGCTCACGCTTGCTCCATTCTCGGTGCACAGGCCCAACAATCTCTAGGGCATATTCCCAACATTGCTATATTTCAGATGATGCCTGAATTTTTAGAAATTCTCCAACGACAGTCTCAACAATCGAGCATCTTCAGCAGTTTGGCAAAATGGGTTAGCATCCTAGGTTTTTTTACAAAAGTCAAAAAAGAGTCCTTCAATAGTTTGACATCCAACTTGCCAACTTGGCAAAAACCCAGGCTGTGAGCAAATATGCGTGTAAGGCGTGACTTGGCATCTCAGCTTCGCGTGAAACACCACCGACCCCTTCACGCTGGCAACGTAGGTTTTGTCGTGAGAGCCGCCATGATTTCCTTCGGCGCATAAACGAGGTCCTACGAGCTCAGCAATTTGTCCCCGTCGGCAACTTCACGCCCGGACGATGATGAGTCGGCACTGGGAAGAAGCTGCGGCAGGACACTACGGGCGAGCAGGAACGCCGCTGCCTGCTGTTAGAATGATCTCAATCCCGAGTGAGCCCAACGGACCGACCGGGCCTTGACCTCGTGCCCTGATCGGGGGCGTCCAACCCATCTATGGTTGGAGGGCCCCTGTCACAATGTGTATATAAATAGAGGTGGGTTCGGGGCACTGTTCATGAGATCTGACAGGCGCCACTCTTCCCACCTACAATCCCTAATCCGATCTACAGAGGGAGCTCAGCAAGAGATGGCAAGCACCTCCACGCCGCCACCGTCGTCACTGCACCGATCCCACTTCACCGACCGTTGTTGCCTTTGGTAGAGAAGACCAATGGGGGACTCCAACACCGCCGCCGCCGGATCAAGCACCGCCGTCCCCGCTAAGAACTCCGATGGTCGGTAACTCACCCTAGATCCCCTCTGCTTTTCCTGTTTACCAGTAGATCGTGTAGGTGCTAGTGTAACTAGGGTTGTTCATCTTGTTTCTATTAATGTTACGCGTCTAGATTGCACTGCTGGTGATCCCTATAGACTAACACCTGCTGCTGGGGCAAGCTGGCCCGAGACGCTGTTGCGGCGGAGTGAAGTGGCTGTGTTCCCCGGGACTGCCTGTAGCTCGCTGGGAGATGGGGACAACGGAGGCGCGGCGAGGTGATGGGACTCAGAGATATGCTTGCTACTCCAGCGTGTGCATCCTCTTTGAGGCGCGCGGCGTCAGCCACGAGCATGTCGCGCGCAGCATCGTCGGTCTCCGCGCGGGGCGGCGGGAGCAGCGGAGTTGACGGCACTATGAGAATGGAGGTCCCGAGCTCTCCCCCATCAGGATTCAAGAGATAAGGTTTCTACTCTTTATTGCTGTGCAATGAGGGATGGCCGGCTGTGCTTCATGACACAGGAGGAGTAGATTTTTTTTTTATCACAGCACCAATGGGTTTCACGATGCCACGAGTGTCGATTGCTGTGGTTGCATTCTTTCCTGCAAGGAGGGAATACGTTGAGCGACGCATGATCGGGACAATCCTGAAGAGTAACTTGCCGCCGTACGGTCGTGACATGGCCGGCGACCAAGACCACCGTCGCCTCCACAAGTCCGCGGCAGAAACAAAACCACGCGAACAAAGTCCCCGTGAGCGACCTGGACTCTCTTATCTCCCTTGGTCCACTAAATTATTTTTGCCAAGTCAAATATGCAAACCTATTGGAGAAGGGCCACTTTTTTCACTTGGCAAATATTTTACTAAGTTGGCAAAACCAAGATTTGCAAAGCCGAATTTGCAAAACTACTCGAGGTGCTCTAATGGAATGGGTCCCCAGAGAACACAGTAATAGAAGAGCCTCCGTTGGGTCTGTACTTAATAACAGTAAGATATACAAACAAGACACATCATCTACTAGCATTATAGCACATCATTACTAAGATGAACTTATAATTGTTTATCTTTTGTATAAATACCTTATTCCAAATTTTTAGGAATTTCTGAAATGACACGCGGGGTATTGCATTCTTGATAAGGTTTATGTGATAACAGTTCTCATTATATAACTCATATTCTTATATATTTCTTTCAGCCATCTTGATGACTATAGAGAAGTAACCTTCAAATCCTGTGACAACACGTGCGAATTAATCGCAATAACGCATGCGGAATCCACATAGTGCTCTAATACAACGAATGCTAGGTGTCCGCCGTGACCGTGGGTGCGGTAGCTCTGTCTGCCTTCTTCCCTCGCATACACCGTCAACTTTGGGAAATCATAAGACCACGCCCAACCGCTCTGCTGTGCGCAGACAAAAGCAGGCACATGCATACAAAAAGTACTTTCCGTCCCAATTTGTGATTCAAATTTTTTCCCGAAAATATTGGCCAAGCGCCCAAGCTGGTCCCTGAGGTGGCCACCGACGGAGCTGTCGGCGGAGCTGGCCCCCTGAAGTGGCCGCGGTCGACAACGTCACTACACTCGGCGCCCGCCACTTCTATGCCATTCATGGCTACTGCCCCGGAGTGCTGCTGCTCTAGAGGGAGAGAAGATAAGAACGTGCGAGAGAGGGGATGGCTCGCATGCAAATGCACTCCATCTCATTCAGAAACACCAAACCATATGGCTGGTTCATGCGTGATGCGGAGCACCCGCCGGTTTGAATCCTACCTGAATGGTCGAATAGAAAACAATATGCCTGGTCCCCAAGTAGGAACGGAACCTCCAAAAATTTCAGGCCGCTGCCATATGGTATTATTATGCTGGTTTGAGAAAATGAGCACAGCCCCTCCATTCAGTTTTGAGGATCCACACGTGACATGATCCAATACTGATGGCAGCTAACGACCTCAGCTTGGACAGCTACCCTGCATTTCATGACATAATTGCTCCTAAATTAAAGGACTGTATATAAATACTTCAGCGGACAAAGGTTGCTCATCGATACAAGAAATCTCCTTGATTATTATTACACGTATTATTATATATTGAGTAGGACACTGCTCCATATAGGAAACACATACGTATATAAATACTTGAGCAGACAAAGGTTGCTCATCAATAGGTTCATCACAAACACATACGTATAGGAAATCAACCGTAAAAGGAGCTTCAGAGGTCCACTCGCTCGCATTATTCAATCGGTACTTGCCTTTCATACATCAAGGCATAAAAGGTATAAAGATACCATTTGCTAAGCACCCTAGCAAGTTTTGAGCTTCACTTCACTAATCGTTCGGTCATTAGTGTTTTCGGCGTCATTGTAGTAGACAACCATGACTTTAGTAACCGGGGGATCCTCATCAGCGTCACACTCTATTTCGGTCTTTTGATTAGCTACATCAATATATTGTACATCTTGTATATCCCACCTGTTCTCGACGTAATCCATAAGCACACTAAGCTTCTCGCCTTGACAATCAGAAAAATCGTCCCAGGCCCAACTAGCATGCCCAGGGGGCAAATAGCTGCCATGATCACGTAATATCCTTAGCTTTTATTTCTCTTGAAACTGCAATAATACCAATATGAATCCATAATTGAGCAGCATTGACATAATCAATATAAACAATAGAACATCTTATCTCAAACAAATTCTATCATTTTTGGCAAGAATAAACTTGAAACTACGATAGACATCCTACTTTCATACTAGGCAGATGACTTAACCGAGAGCACCATATGCCAACCTAGAAGTATATAATCTACTAAATCTTAAAAGGAAAAATTTTCGGAAGCAATGAAATGCAAAGAATAAATGAAAACCTCTAGAGAAGAGGAAGAACGTAGTAGTCTATGGCGATGATACGTGTTCATATGTGTGTGTGTGTATATATACACAAATAATATTTGTCTGGTGTATGTAACTTCTGAATTCACAAAGTTCCTACCTTTGTTTAAAAAAAATGTGTTTTTCTTACTTTTGGCATATACTCAACCTCAAAACACCAACATTATTCCCATTGTACTAATTTGAAGCTATTAATTCGGCATGTCATTACTAGTAGCGGCGAGCAAAATGGGAGCATCACAACGACCAACGCATCTGATGCGTTGATTTCACTAAGTTGAATCTATAAATTCCAAATATTTTAAAATGTTTTCCTTTTTTTTTTTGGATAATGTTTTTTTATTTTTCCATACATTTCAAACTCAAAACAGTAACATTCCCATTATGAACCTATTAATTTCATTTGTAATTAATTCCAAATTATATCCCCGATAATTACAAGAACACTAATTACTAAACACGTTTGAGACTGTCCTGGTCGACCAGCCGACCAATATGTGATATATATTTGTTCCATTGTCGGCTTTGTCTATGCTCGATCCCTGCTTTTGCAATTGCATTGTATTGGGGAGCTGCAGCATGCATACCAGCAAAAGTCTCACGTGATCCCCAATAATCATTCTTTGCATGCTTCGACGCTACAAATTTCATGGCGTTGGCACTGACGTAGTATTTCATGGCGTTGTTGCTACGCAATTGCATTGCATTGGGGCATCAGCGGCATGATACTAACAACAGTTGCACGTGATTCCCAACAATCACCCTTTACATGCTTCGACGCTACAAATTTCATGGCGTTGGCACTGATGTAGTATATGGTCGTCTATATATATATATATATAGTTAAATGCCCATGCGTTGCTAAAGGATAAGAAAATTTTGAATAAAAAACATAGATCGCATACGAGAAGGTAACAATACTATAAAATTAAACAATGATGTTAAAGTGACATACTTGGATAAACTTGCCAATAATCACCATAATATGTCCGGACACTGTAAACAATATCATGTGTAGCACGAGAGGTTGATTATTTGACATCAAGCGTTCAAGATATACGGCATGCACAAGCATTTGTATATACTGATTGAAATATAACATTTATAGATTTTTTACATTCATATATTGTGCATCTTACACCTCCATGTACAGTCTCATAAACTATTTAGAAGTACCTAGAAATATCAACAAATATGATGTTAGTTAAATAATATATATACAATATAATTAAATTAAAAAATATATTAGATGTGTTAATATGGTGTTATTTAAATAATATTTATACAATATAAATTGAATTAAAAATATATTAGATCTGTTAATATGGTGTTAGTTAAATAATATTTATACAATACAAATTGAATTAAAAATATATTAGATGTGTTAGTAATCTTCTATTACCTCGCCTATTGCGATAGAACCTCCTTCCATAAATATTCTTCGTGAAAATTTCATTACGCAGTTGGGGTCTTCTTATCTTTACCATTTTTTTGGTGCATTCTTTTTATTTATTTTTTGATGCCATTCTTTCTAGTATTTCAGGTTATTTTGTCATTCAAGGCACTGTTTACATAGAGTTGAGTTCATAGCATCCGGGCCGTTGTTATGCGCTCGCCCGTGACCATCGACAAAGGGAAGCGTTAGCGAACGTCTAAGGCTGACGAAAAACTTCGTAACTTGTAGCTCGCTTCGTTAATAGCTTCGGCTCAAGCTCGACTTCGTTTCATAATGAGCCAACTTGTTTTGTAACAAGCCAACTCGTTTTTATAACGAGCCGGCTCGGCTGGCTCGCGAGCTGCTCGCAAACCCATACGAGCCAAGATAAATAATAAGTAATGTATCGATTAATGGAATCAATCAATGGAGGATGATAGATCATCCTCATAAACTATAGTATATTTGTATTTTCCATTGAAAAGTTCATATTTATTTTGTTTATTACATTTTATATATGCATGTATTGTGTTTCTTGATGATTTCTTGTTATAATTTTTATTCATATGTTTTTGGGCTTTGACTCGTGAGCCCAACGGGCCAGCTCAAGCTCGCTAATGAGCCGAGCCGAAGCTGCGCCTTCGCTCGTTTATATAACGAGCCATAATGAGTCGACCTGTAAGGAGCTGATCCATAACAAGGCTGAGCCACTAACGAGCCAAGTTGGCTCGGTATCCAACCCTCTACGCGCGCCGTGTTTGGCGCTCGGCAACGGCTGCGGCACTCAGCCCGGTGAAGGCGGCGGTAGCGTATTCAATAAGAGTGTGGCTTAATGTGAAAAGTATACCGCAATGCAAATAATTTAAAGGGAAGTTTTAACGAACTGATAGGAAATTTGAGAAATTCATTTCAAGTATATGTGTATTTTTATTGTATTTTTAGATTTCTTATTCTACAGAAAATGTCATATTGCATATACATGACATCATATGACGTCACTAAGCTAACAAGGGAAGAACGCACATCCCATCCATTTGGTAGTGCTTGCTTTGTTCGGTCATGGCACACTATTACCTAAATGATTTTTGTGGTGGAAAAAAATTGATTTTTCGGTGGTGGTTTTTATGACCGCCACCGACGTAGGGTCACGGAAAATGAATGATTTTCAGTGGCGGTTTAAATGCCCACCATGGATAATAAAAAATATAAAATAAAAAATAAAATGAAAAGCCCGGTCGAGCCCACCGCCGTGAATATGGGCGGGCCGGATCGGGTGTCGCCCTTGCCCGCCGCGTGGCGGATCTGTCTCCCCCGCCGACGGATCCGGAGGGAGGGACGGCGAATCGGGAAAGAGCTTCGAGGTGCCCGCCGCCATGGAGCATTCAATAAGCGAGAACCACCGACCACCGCTCGGGAGCTCTCTTCAGCTGGGCCGCGGGGCCGCCCGCCGCCCGCCCGGCTGGTTATGTACGCGTGGATGGGCGGAGTTATGTTACGAGGGGGCCGGGACCGGGCGCGAAGACCGAAAAGGCTTGGCAGGAAACCAAATCAGCTAGACACAAATGGCGTAAGGCGAAAGGTGAAAAAAGGTAGTACTGAAATTTTCTTTCATTATTAGTAGGTATAGATATAGATATAGGTATAGATATAGATATAGTTAAAGATAAAGATTTCGCAAATATCGGCCTTGTTTAGTTGGCAATTTTTTGAATCTCTCCCCATCACATCAACGTCACATCAATTTTTGGACACATAAATGGAGCGATAAATGTAAGTAAAAAAAAGTAACTAATTATACAGTTTGGTTCTAAATTAGGAAACGAATCTTTCGAGCCTAGTTAATCTATAATTGGACAATATTTGCCACAAACAAACGAAAAACATGTTACAATGTCAAATTCTAACTTTCTAACATTTGCCTTACAAATATTTGCCAACTAAACAAGGCCCTATTTTTATAGAAAAATAAAAATGAAATAAATTTGAAAAGACATTCATGGGCATGATCAAGCCTATAACGAAGCTGGCCCATCTTGTAAGATCCATCCTATGTAAGTTGGCCCACCTACCTTGAGTATTTTACATAGGAAAAAGTCTACATTTCATCCCTCAACTTTCATGAAAGTTTACTTTTAGATCCCACAACTTCAAAACCGAACAAACCAGCTCCTTCAACTTTTCAAACCATGCATTGTACCTCCCCTGGAGCGGTTTTGAAAGGCGGTTTTGCTACTGATGAAGAAACGGTTTTGCTACAGTAACAACGGTTTTATCTTTTGTTTTAATTTATTTATTTAAATTTGAATCTTTGAAAAATCATAGTAAATCACTAGAAAATTATAAAATAGAAAATCTAATTTTGTTAGACTCCAATTGAGCATATCTACACACTGAACATACAATATGGTATGATTTAGTACAAGATTTTTACTAAAGCATACGATACTTGGTTTTTACTAAAGTATACCAAAATTTTGTACTAAATCATACCATATTATATGTTTACTCTGTAGATCTACTCATGTGGGTCCAACAAAATTAGATTTTTTATTTTATGATTTTCCTATGATTTACTATGATTTTTAAAGATTCAAATTTAAATAAATAAATAAAAAGGAAAATACAAAACCGCTGTCGTAGCAAAACGCTTCAAAAACCACTCCAGGGAGATAAAATGCATGGTTTGAAAAGTTAAGGGATATGGTTTGTCTGGTTTTTAAGTTGAGGGTGGGAAAATAGACTTTCGTGAAAATTGGAGGAGGAAAAATAGACTTCTTCCTTTTACATATGAGCAGCTCTTAGAAGAGGCCTACTTGAGGAAGAAAGCATGAACAACACGAGGTGGATTGGGGACGAAGCAACCAGACGGTTACACGTTGTTTGTTCAAATGTTCGATGCCGCGCTCGGCGAATCTCTCCGGGCCTATATTCCGCCCCTCACCAACAACTGGGCTAATGAACGACATGGCCCAAACTCTAACAAAGACGGTACCAGTAAAGCCCATCTTCAAACTCGGCCTGGAAGAGTAATCAACAAATCACCGACTTAGCCTTCGATGCCACGATCACCTGTTGTCGGAAATTCGTTAGGCTTCAGCTTCCCTTTGCGCTTCTTCCTGGTCTTCTCCTTGGTCCTGACAGGAAGTGTCCATCTAGGCAGCATGCGGTAGACGACATGCCCACAAACGAGACCAGGCAGCTTGCACATGGAACACAACGGCAAAATCTAGAGCGTTTGTCCGGCACGTACGGCCAGTAGGCTAGCTGACAAACAGAGAGAAAAAACGGAAGCATAATAGAATCAAATTTTGCTGGACAATCCATTGGTATATATATATAGGTGGAAGATTGGTAATGGCCAAAAAGTAACATTTTGGGACCATAATTGGCAGGGCTCCCTAGCCTTGCAATTCAGTATTGGAAACTCTATAGGTATGTCAATGAGAAAAATCAAATTGTTGCCAATCTTTGGGATGGAGTTAATCTTAATTGCACCTTATCTCTACGATGGGAGATGCAATTATGTTAGAACTTTAGGATGAGGTTTACCAACTTTCCTCAACTATTAGTTTTTTTTTTTTTTGAAGAGGATGCCATGGAAATTCACCTCATCTGGTATTTTTTCAGAGGTCTTGATCATGTCTTAGTTCCACTGTTATGACCGGCCTTCCCTACCAGCATCGCAAGCTATATGAATATATTCTTCTTTATTTATTTTTTAAAAAGAACTCTATAGTGTTCTAGGGTTCCTCTGTTAGCCGCCGCCAGTTCGTCAGGAAGTCCGTCTGGCGCCTCCGGATGCCAAGAGTGGAGGGAAGGCAGACACTCAGACTAATTTGATTAGCGGTGCTTAATGACATGGTTACCCTTTCAAATGAAAAAATGAATTTAGGAGAGGCAAAAAATCAAGTACCGTAAAAGAGCTCCACAATACATTTTTAGGGCTTACTAACAATAAATATATATATTGTTGCGTCGATCGTGACGAACTAATTTGTGATGTATATAGGGAAATATTCTAGCTTACTTAAAAACAAAAAGAGCTTGGGCGAGATGTATATATACGGAAATACCATCTACACACGTAGTAGTAGAGCACAATGAGACGTCCATCCTTCGTTTCTTCTGTTTCACTCTTGTGCCTCCTGCTGGTGCTGTTTCCAGGTTCAGATGGCGCCTCGTCCTATATGCAAGCTACATCTTTGGGTCCAGACAAGTTTTCTTCAAGACATCCGGCAAATCATCAGGCAACTCACAACAGGCATCCACGGTGCCCCCTGATGTAACCACCTGCTCGTTCATCGCAACTACTGGTACAGATAAACATATATGTATATATAGCTGTGCTTTACAATGAAATTTTGTGTTGCATCATTTGTTCTAATTATATTTTTATTTTCCTTTTTTTGTTTCTCCTCGTAGAATTATTATATAATTTCGGAAGAAACTTCCACTCCTAAAAACCCTAATAGTCTGTTTATATCATCTAAAGAAATAGTGATTTCAGTTAACTCTCCATATATTATCCTGATCTTATGTTCCAGACGTACTTCTAGCTAGCCAAAGATTTATAAAATTATTTTAAAAACGGACTCTTGAATGAAATACGCATGAAGTCGTGTTCTAGAAAAAAAAGACTCTTAAAGAAGACCTCATATATTATACAACCTACAAACACTATAAGAAGCTGGTCCTTTGCCCAGCACATGGCACGCACGGCAAAGACACAAAAGGCGGTCGGCGAAGGCTTCCCGAGTAGAGTGCTCGGCATAGGATGAACGGGGAAAAATTTTCCGCGGCAGGGTCCTATGCCGAGCACCCCTGACCACCAGCTCTCTGCGATGCATTCGCCGAGCACCCACTGCAGCGAGTCGGCGAAGGAAAGTAACTGTTAACGGCCGTCCCAACTGATGGCAGTTACACTCATCTTTTGCCGAAACCAGTTCCCGCAAAGAAACCCTTAATTTTCTTTTGCCATTTCTTTGCCGACAGCCTATTAGTATAGTTGTCGGTAAAGAAATTTTAAAAAATTATCATTTCTTCGCCCGACAACTTCTCGGCAAATAAATTTTAATTTTTTTACACTTCTTCGCCTATAGCCTGCCAGCATAGTTCTCGGCAAAAACCATTTTTTTATTTTCTTTTTTGAAAATTCTTACGCCGACAGGTAGTCCTCGGGCGTCGGCAAAGGTGCGATCTTTGCCAACAGCCTGAATCTGTTGAGAGAGAAACGTATATGTTTATTAAAGCTTTGCTGAACCTGTTGTCTTATCAGATTGTGTAATCCATCAGCCAGTGCTGTAAAACGCTTTTCTTTTGTATATTGACCACAGTTATTGGACATGGTCTGTTTCCCTTAAAAATTTGCTGGACAAAAATCCAAAGGTAAGTGGATAGAACAACGTTTTCTGAATCAAATGTAGACAACAACTTAATTTTGCACAAAAGAAATGACAAGCCAGCCCACTATAATATAAATTCCAAACTTACAAATTAAAGTTTTTTTAAAAATTGCTTAAATTTTGGGCATGTATACAACCTCATCATAACACAAACATTCCACCTATAGTGCTCTAATACACCGAGTAATAGGCGTCCACCATGACCGTGGGAGCGGTAGCTACATACCCGTCCACCAAAATGGCAACGCAGCTGTCTGCGTTCTTCCCACGCATACACCGTCTACTTTGGGAAATCACAAGACCACGCCCAACCGTTGTGCTGTGCCCAGACAAAAGCAGACGCATGCATACAAAAATACTCTCCATTTGTCCCAAAAATATTGGCCAATCTGGTCCCTGAGGTGGCCACGGACGGGGCTGTTGGCGTTGCTGGCCCCTGAAGTGGTCATAGTCGCGCTCGCCACTTCTGTGCCGTTCATGGCTACTGCCCCGGAGTCCTGTTCCTCTAGAGGTAGAGAAGATAAGAAGGTGCGTAAGAGGGATGCCTCGCATGCAAATGTACTCAATCCCATTCAGAAACACCAAACCATATGCATGGTCCCTCCATTCAGTTTGGAGGATCGACACGTGTACACGATCCAATACCGATGGCAGCTAACGCCCTTAGCTTGGAGAGCTACCATGCGTTTCAGAAAATCCACATATAACCCAGTTCAACATTGAAATTCTTTTCTGACTCAAATCAAACAAAAACAATCACACTATGATATAGTCCTAAATTAAAAGTACTGTATCTACTAAACCTATAAGAACCTCCACTAAAGACATCTCTCGACAAGCAAACATGACACCTCAGTAGGCCCACTAAGATCATGACATTTAGTAGCGGACCCATTTTTTGAACTAACTAAAAAATGTTACAACTCAGAAACAAAAAATAAATTAAATTCGATTACACAATTGAAATCCTTTTAATAAATCCTCCAAAACAAGATCTTATCACGGATATATTTCGTTAAATTTACACGTGGCGCCACTGATGATAGTTGGTATAGAGGAAAGGAAACAATAAAAAAAAAAAGAATGAAAAAGAAAACAAAAGAAAGAAAAAGAAAGAAAAATAGGGGGGGTGATAGTAATATTCTAACTCATAGATGTCTCCTTCATACCCGCGACAACGCAACGGGAATCCACCTAGTATAAATACTTCAGCGGACAAAGGTTGATCATCAATACAAGACATCTCATTGATTGTTATTACATGTATTATTATGTATTGAGTAGGACATTATTCAACAGGTTCATCAAAAACATGTACATATATGACATCAACCATAAAAGGAGCTTGAGAGTCCACTCACTCGCATTATTCAATTGGTACTTGCCTTTTTATACATCAAGGCACAAAAAAAGTATAAAAGATACCATTTGCTAAACACCCTAGCAAGTTTTGAGCTTCACTTCACTAATCGTTCGATCATTAGTGTTAGGGGCGTCATTATAGTAGACAATGATGAATTTAGTAACTGGGGATCCTCCCTTCGTAATAGTCACAATCTCTTTCGTCCTGTGGATTAGCTGCATCAATGTACTGTTCATCTTGTATATCCCACCTGTTCTCAAGATAATCCATAAGCACACTAAGCTTCTCGCCTTGACAATTAGAAAAATCATCCCAGGCCCAACTAGCATGCCCAGGGGCAAATAGCCGCCATGATCACGTACTATACTTACTTTTTTCTTTATTTTGAAACTGCAATGATACCAATATGAATCAATAATCGAGCAACATTGTCATAATCAATAGAAACAATAGAACATTTTGTCTCGAACAAATTCTATCATCTTTGGCGAGAAGAAACTTGAAACTATGATATACATTTTGTCTCGAACAAATTCTGTCATCTTTGGCGAGAAGATGACTAATAAACAGATCAACCTAGTAGCAAATAGTCTACTAAATGTTAAAAAGGAAAATAATTTAGGAAGCAAAGACATACAAAAACAAACAAATGAATACCTCTAGAGAAGAAGAAGAAGAAGAAGAAGAAGAAGAAGAAGAACGTAGTAGTCTTTGGCGATGATACATGTTCTATGTATATGTGTGTGTATATATACACAAATGATATATGTCTGATATATGTAACTTTTGAACTCACAAAGTTCGACATTAGTTTAAAAAATGTTTTTTTTTTTTTTTTGGCATATACTCATCCTCAAAACACTAACATTATTCCCATTGTACTAATTTAAAGCTGTTAATTTGGCACGCCATTCGTGATTAATTACACATAAACTTAGCAACACCAATTTGTGTAAAGCATGCGTATAGAACACAACGAGCAACACATCCGGTGCGTTGATTTAAGCTAAGTTGAATCTGTAAATTCCAAATATTTCACAAAGTTCTCACCTTTATTTTTTTGTAGGGTAAAAGTTTTTATTTTCTTTTGACATACATATGAACCTCAAAATAGCAACATTCCCATATGAACCTATTAATTTGATACGTAATAAATTCCAAATTAAATTCAAATTATATGCGTAAGCACATAGAACACAATGGCCTACATTGACGCGTTTGAGACTAACACCAAATTATGTATGTAAGCACATAGAACACAATGGCCTATATTGACGCGTTTCAAACTGTCCTGGTGTTGTGTGAGGCGTTGGACTATATATTTGTTGCATTGGCAGCTTTGTCTGTGCTCCATCCCTGCTTTGCAATTGCATTGTATTGGGAAAGCTATTGCCAGCATGTAGCAGCAAGTCGTGATGATTATTCATTGCATTGCATTGGGGGAGCTGTAGCATGCATACCCGTAAAAAGTCTCACGTGATCCCCAATAATCGTTCTTTGCATGCTTCAACGCTACAAATTTGATCGCATTCTTCAAGACCGGTTAAGCGCCAGGGCTAATATCTCTTCCCAAAACACATCGTGGATAATGAGCAATGCCAGATGTCTCCTGGACATACTAGCAAAAGTCTCACGTAATTCCCAATAATCATCCTTAATTTGCATGCTTCGACGCTACAAATATCATGGCATTGCCGCTATGCAATTGCATTGCATTGGGGGCATCAGTGGCCTATATGCATACTAGCAAAAGTTTCAAGTGATTCCCAATAATCACCCTTTGCATGCTCCATCACTATATATCCCAATAATCACCCTATCCATATTTTTCTCGGACGGTTAATTTTAAAAATATGGGATTTCTATATCCCAATTGCCTGGAAAAAAATTGTAAACCCAGGAGACAAGGATGGCCCTTGGTTTGCGCATCCAACGACCAAATCTATTGATTGTGTTGTTTCTATTATGGACACTACTACGGGTCCGTGATTGAACCCGCAAAAATCAATCCAGCCAACTACGGGCCTGCTAAGCCTTAACAGGCGACACCCGATGACTGAAAATTGTGCTGATTTAGGCCACAATGCAACTACCGACACAATTAGCATACAAAAAAACTAACTTTTAAAAAAAAGTTTAAAAAAACACAAAAAACCATACACAAAAAAATTATAACTCTGCCATTGCACGCTCCATAAAGGAAGAAACAACCCGTCGATCTAATCTGTAGCATGAGAGTGGAAAAAGGGTGAAAATAAGTAAAATTACAATTGTGCCACTTCACTCCTTGATTTCTCTCGACTCTGTAGCTTTGTTGCCGTAGTTATCCAAAGTAATCTGTACAATCTGTTTGATCATATTGAATCTATAGGCAATAAAGGTAAACAAATATTGTTTCAAATGAATAGGTTGGTAAAAACACAAATTGGTGCTTGTTAGTCCCTGCCGGCCACGACGTTTGTGTTGTGTGAGGCGTTGGACTGAGGAGGAGAAAAGAAGACGACGAGGAAGGAGAGGAGGGGGGGTGGCATGACTGGTGTTGGCGGCGGGTTCCATGCTATGCTTGTTTTGTAGCTCGTGTTTCCTCGGCGAGTGGGGAAGAGTCGCGTTGCATGTCGTGCCATTGTGTATGGGGTTGATTCAGGTGAGATAGTGCTGAGTGAGGAGATGGGATCCAAGCAATGTGGGTCGTTCGATTTGAGTGACGGAGAGAAAAAAGGACAGTTGAGAACTAATCTAGTACCTTGGTTTGAAAGTTTGGTTGTATTTGGGTGTTCTATTATGGGTGTACATAGAAAAGGTTATACGAGATAAAGACTGTAGTGCTCATTGTTTTGGGTGTGGACTTAGGAAAAAAAACATTTGGTGTATTATATGTATTAGAGATCTGTACATATGCGATCTCAGACTGCTAGAGTGTATGACATTATGACTTTCTCTTTCCTTGTGATAAGTCACTAATAAGACTGAATTGCATGCTCTTCTTCTCTTGGCTAAAAAAAGCAGACTGTAGATCACAGCAACAAAGCTAGGAGAAGTACAGTCAATGGACGAGCAAGTAAATAAAAAAAAAAAGCAAAGTAAAGGGTACACCTAGGAGGAAGAGAAAAGAGAAGCAGACTGTAAGTTACAGCCCGGCCGGTTAAGTAATGAAACTTTTGTAAAAGAAAGAAATGTAGATCACAGCTCACGTACAGGTGATGAGCTAACTATTATACAAACAGCTAGGCTGATAACTGAGCTACCACTGCTCAATTTAGTGATCACCTGATCGAGCCTGAGGGATTTGAGGGAGCTCCGATCGATGACTCAACAGTTTATATATTTGCTCGGAACGTAGAAACTGTCTCAGCCACCACCAAACACGGATCTTCCAACAATCAGGAACTTAAAATACAAACCAATTCAAAGCACTCGTGAGAAAACCAAGAGAATAATGGAGCAGCAGGAGGGAAGTGTCCTTCCAGGCAGCATGCAGTACACAACATGCCCACAAAGCAGACCTGGCAGCTTGCACACATAGAACACGACGGCCAAATCTGGAGAGATTGATATTGTCCTGCACGTACGGCCTGCCAGCCAGCCGACAAACAGAAAGAAAAAAAACTGAAGCATAGCAGGATCAAATTTTGCTGCACAATTCATTGGTATAGGTGGAAGATTGGTAATGGCCAAAAAGTAAAATTTTGAGAGAATAATTGGCTGGGCCCATCTAGTTAATAACAATTTAGTATTGGAAACTCTAAAGGTATGTCAATGAAAAAACCAAGAGAATAGTGGAGTAGCATTCAGTAGACGACATGGGCACAAAGGAGACCAGACACCTTACACATGGAACACAACGGCAAATTAAATCTGGAGCGTTTGTCCTGCACGTACGGCCAGCAGGGAAACAGAAAGAAAAAACTGAAACATAGTACAATCAAATTTTGCTGGACAATCCATAGCAATTCCGTATTTGAATCTCTATAGGCATGTCAATGAGATAAAAATAATCTGTTGCCAATCTTTGGGATGGACTTAATCTTAAGTGCACCTTATCTCTAGGATGGGAGATGCAATTATGTTAGAACTCTAGGATAAATGAAAATTTTTATCGGTATAAGCACAATCACATATGATAGATAGATAATTTTTTACTATGAAAAGGACCATAGACAATGGCAACCAATATAAGCACAAACTGTCATGTGCCAAAATAGGCCTCGCCGGCGCAGGCCCAAAGGGCCAGGCAGCGCACGCCGGGCTGGCCGGCCGCCGCCTACCGCCTCCATCATCATCCTTTGCTTCGTCGTTAAGTAATAATTATTTAGGGAAAGAAATAAATTGCTTTGTCAAGAGGGTACTCCGATCAATAAGAAATCCTCCTAGATATTTCTTAGCATGCAAGTCTTCCTCGGACTATAAATACAAGGGAGTTGTGTCAGTTGAATCTTAATCAGAAAAAATTAAAGGGGTAACACCCAACATCGTTCTCTCTCTCCCTATCCTAACCGCCGCGCCCAACCGTCTCCCCGCAGCCGCCGCCGCGCCGCTGCCGCCGCCCGCAGCGTGCGCCCGTGTCTGGCGCCCAGCACCGCCGCCGCCCTCGCCGTCCCCCTCATCACCTCCGGAGCTGCTGCATGTTATCATTGTCGTCTTCTACCTCATCATTTTTTCACCAGCCCTCGTCATCCTACGCCCCAGTGTCACCATTCGTCTTCACCACCTCCTGCCTCGCCGCCCCGTCATCAACACCGCCCGGCGCCCGCCCGCCCTCGGCGTTGCTAGCAAACCATGTGTCACGCCGGAATCAATCCAGTTTGTGAACCCAAACACAAAGAAAACGCCATAATGTTAGGTGTAGTATAGAAGCGATGTTCTCACGATGTTTTATGTGACGTTTGCTTAATATATACATCGTGTTTTGTGGCCGTCGCCTGGTTTTTACCTTTTTTTCGGGGGACTGTAGTATAGGGAAAGTGTAATTATTATATATAGTAATATATATGTTGTATCTATATGTAGATGTATATGTACCAGTTGCGATGGACGACGGCGAGCAGGTGGTTGCAGGAGGCACCAGTGATGGGGTTCTCGGCAAAACACTGTACTCTCGGCGAAGGGCTCAGTAGTGACCGTGGAGGCCTGCTCTAAGTTGCCAGATGACTTGCCAGGTGTCTTTTAAAGACTTGTCCGGGCCCTAGCTTGTAGTAGTTTGCATAGGAGGTGGCAGCATGTTTAGCTGAAGCAAAAAGCAGGCACAAGAAGAAAACAGGAGTCATTGTGCTATACTCCTACACGTGCCAACTACACGCATTCCAGGCCTGCTTTCTTATAGACGACGATACCTCCAATATTCTCCTTCGTCACGGACAACGCCAGAAATGCGTCATGACCGACGCTATGCATGAAAATATGCAATTAACCTTGTCACGTACGACTTGCTGGCATGTGCTACTTCACCAATATTGCTGGCCTGGCCGTGCAGAAAAAAATGCATGGAATGTCAAATGGCCGGATCGTTCTGTTCTATGTGTGTGTGTTTACCCCGAGTAATTAAGCAGGTTCAGAGTATGTGGAAATGTTTGCATGCTCAGCTTATATATTTCTGGATGACTGTGTGCCGAAAGCAAATTCAAAGAAATTTAAGGAAATAAACTTTATGAATTCTGGCGGTCCGGCGAGAATTTAAGGAAATAAACTTTATGACCACTTTACGAGGACTTGAGGAATAGTGGAGGCACCACGCTGGTGGAGGCGGCGCTGCAGCGCGAACTCCGCCCAGCATCCGCGTCATCAGGCAGCTCATGGTCTCGAATTTGATATTTTCAATTTGATTCGATTTAATTTGGATCTTTGTATTTATGACTGGGATGGCAACCTGTGGATATATTTGCATGTGTCGGCGTTCTGGGGTATGTTAAGGTGGATATATACTGTTGTCGTGTTCCCCAATGGCTAACACATAAATAAGAATACGGAAGAAATACTTTTTTCCGAGGACTCTAGGGCGGAGGAAAAAAAATTTTGGTGGATCGAAAAAGGATGAACTAAAATTTTCTCACTTTATTAATAGGTATAGATAATGGCAATGGTGGGTAATTCTCTTAAGAAAACTAAATTGATCCAATGTCTTGTATTGCTTGTTGTTATTGTGGCATCATTAAATTGATGGCTAGGTGTCTCTAATTATTGTGAGATTTTCTAGGATTTATCTTATTTCCAACGGGTTTGGTGAGCTCTAACGTGGAGCCTTTGTTGGAGCCTCTAATTAGTAATAGTAACATTTTTTCTAACGGGTTTGGTGAGAATTAACGTGGAGCCTCTGTTGGAGCCTCTAACCGGTGGCAGCGCATAGAGTGCCTTCAGGCGTGGCAGTGGTTATTAGTGCACGGCCAGAGGCCATTCCTTAATAGCTCCACGCCCAGCATCCGCGTCATCACGTAGCTATGGTCTCGCTTTTGATATTTTGATTTCGATTCGATTTAATTTGGATCTCTGGATTTGTGGCCGGGATGGCAACGTGTGGATACATTTGCGTATGTTGGCGTTCTGGGTATGGATTTAGCTTGGATCTTTACTGTTGAATTTTTTTTCCCTGAGTACTCTAGGGTGGTGGACAACAAAAATTGTGGTGGATCGAAAAAAGGGTGAACTGAAATTTTCTTGCTTTATTAATAATAGCAAAAGTGCCCATGTGTTGTCGGGGAACCCAATCCCAATCTTTTGTTATACGCCAGTGCAAAGCAAAATAATAACAGGATTTAGGCAGTGACCTTATGCTTACAACACTATGAGTAAATTAATACATATTAGAATCGAACTGCGTATCATTGACAGAGACAAGTTGCTAACTCGTATCATGTGAGTCTGAGTCACATATAAGACGTGGAGAGTGTGACGGTTTCAAATTGGACTTGCTAGTGGATTTTTAAGCTTATTTAAGTTTTAGTTTTTCTATAATGTGGACCATTTATGGCTCTAACTACTTGTATTTTTCAAATTAGGTTCTTGTTTTATTTGTCAATTTGGTATTTAAATTGAGAATTGCTATGTAACACTTGTTCTTGGAAGGCCGAGTTTCTTAATAAAGAAGCATGACTGATTGGACATAGTAGAAATTTGCTAAATCATCCTAATTTCAGATTAGTTCATCCATTGCAAACCCCATATAGGGTTCATCAATATTTGGAGGCGGACGCGTAGACGGCGCCGCCAGCCGAGCCCGCCCGTGGTCGCATGCCGCCACTGGCAGATCGTAGGCTCCTAGCCACCCCGCGCTTTCGTGCACCCGCACTCGGACCGCTTCGTGCTAGCTTGCACTAGAAGCTGGAAGTACTGCGTGTGCATGGGCATCCACGGACGACGAGATAAGGAGATTTTTGTGTTGGGCACACCAAGTAATGCACATGTGTGGTTGATCACATTCATCTCCCATCGAGTAGGAGCTATCACACGACATCATTGGATTCATGCATGTAGGGAAGCAGCACGAGGCCGACGTGGATGAAATCCTATGCGTTGTCGTCCAGACCTCTCGCGCCCTCGCTATGCCGCCACCTGCTGGTGGACGAAGCATCAGTTGGACACCGACAACGCACGCCGCAAGCGCTGGCGCCAGGCACGGCATGTGCGATGTGAACTCTGACGCACAGGATGCTAGCGTGGTACTCCTCCTCAGCGAGCATGAGGCTGAGGCACCAGGGCACCGATTGACGGCAACGCCTTTATAGGGTAGAAGGATGGGGACGCTACCGGATGCCGGAGACGACTGGACTAGCATCGCCAGTCGCGACTCGTACCCTGCGGATGAGGAGTTTGAGATGGATCCTTGTCCCAGGTGATGGGTTTAAATTAGTCCCCGATGGACCCCACGGAGCACGTCCCTTCGTTTGCCATGTCCAGGGCGGACAGAGTCCGGCAACAAGAAGACATCACTGAAATTTTCTTTCTTTATTATTAGGTATATAGATTAGAATTAACGGACATATTCTTCAAACTGAACTGCAACAGCGAATTTATATGCATTGGTGCCAGGCTAGTGGAATTTCCTTGGTTAATGTTATTCATAGAGGTTTACACACGCTCTATGTGCAGTGTAATGGTAACACGGGCTCCATCCAGAGAATGTAGTTATCTCGAATTTGTATTAATAGGAAATATATCCGTGTGATGCTACGGGTGCACACGTAAAAAAATATATTTTCTTCTTCCTCGGTTACTTTTGTATATGTTGTGTTATATATTTTTCCTTCCTCGGTTTTTTATATATATGTTTGTGTTTTGAGCGTTTCATATGCTATTGTTCAACAATAAATACACGGAATCTGAAAGGGGTCACATCGGGTGTCCCATAATATATCATATTAAGTGTTCAAATACATCAGTACTCAGTGACACATATTTATTAAGAATAATTAATCTATCATTAACACATGTTTACTATAGCACCGCATATGTCTCATAAATTAGTCTTAATCTGTGCATATAGTTCCTATATTAGTATATATTTAATTTAATAGTCCAAATCTATGTCCAGGAACGTGGTTCACTCGTTGGCGGTCATATCTCTATCTCTACTACATAGTATAATGCACCAAAAAAAAAACTCTAAAGCCACCCAACAAAATGTACCTCAAACCTAATCAACTATTCAAATGAATGGTCCGATTTACTCTAATTTCTTCTTTTCTCTCACCCACATCCAAGGGCCAATAATATTGGCCAGGATAACGCTCATCTACCGTCATCAGACGCGACTCTAAGGCCAGTCTCAATGGAGAGTTTCCCCTCCTGGTTTCCAAGATGTGAAACTTTAGAATTAAATAGAAATCTCTCTTAATGCACATCTCTCTCATTGCATGGTTTAATTGCATAATTTAATTGCATAATTGAATGGTGAAACTCTATTTGTGTCTCAACGGGGGGTTTCATACAGTTTCCAACGAATGTGAAACATTGCCCAAAGGTTTCACCATGGTGAAACTCTTTCCTTCTCTCTCCTAGAAGTTTCATGCAAAAAGTAAAATTTTGTTGATGTGGCGCTGCATTTAATGTGCATGAAACACTAATTAAACCCCATTGATACTAGCCTAATTTTCCGCGACTCCGCGGCGACCTCCATCTCGTGCCGCACACTTCCCCACGCGACGTTCTCCTGCATCCACACACGAGCCGCCGCCTCCATCCCCACGCCACCCGTAGAAACACCGCCTGCGCCGCCCGGGGCGCCTGACAGGACACCAGGGCGCATGCCGCCGGTCCGCCGCTCCGCCGCCACCCCCTGCCGGGCTGGAGGAGCAAGCGCACTCTTGGAGGAGCAAGCGCCTTTGAGCCGTCGAGGCCACGCGGACAGCCGCCCGGCAAAAGCGAGGCCACGGCAAAGGCGTCACAGCCTCACAGGGGCGGGGATGCGGCAAGGCCAGTCGGACACGCCACCGCTAGGCGTAACCGGGCGCCAGTCGCCCCTCACGCGAGGACAAGGACACGCCAAGGCTGGAGGCTGCTGCGGCAAGGCCGACCAATAGCGGCGATATCCCCAAGTCGTCACCGCCATCTCGTGGAAGGGCGTCGCGGTCACTGCCAAGAGCAGCGAAGCTGTCCATGGCGGTGACGGGCGCCGAGCTCTCCACATGCGGTTGCCCGTGCACCCACGATGGACTACGGTCGCGGAAGACAATCGACGGTTGTTCTTCCACACATGCCACTTCGTGCTCCTTCGGGTATGATTTTAGGGAGTTCAGTTTGACTATCCTTGATTGTTCTTTGTTTTCAGGTGCACTCAAGATGCTGCTGATAGATGGGAGTTGCAGGACGGACGACAGGGGGCTCAAAAATCATCATGAGCAAGTGAATTTCCTATATACCTGCATGTCATGAATCATGATCTTAATGTCAGTAAATTTTCTAAAGTAAACCTGCATGTCATGAACTTGTCAATACTTTCGCCTATTTTGACTTGTCTCTATTTTTTTTGAACGGAGTGACTTGTCTACATTACTCTTTCCGTTTTTTATTTAATAAATACCCTTTACATGCTCTTGAAGGTAGAATTGAACACTTGTTGTTCCATTGGCAGGTCTGTTAATACTCAGGGCTTTGAAAGTTAAGTTCTATGATGTTACTTCAAGAATGTTTTAGTGTTGGGTTCCCTCTACTTTCAGGACTTGCAGTTTGATAAATGAATCACGTTTGCTAACCTTGAAGGAAAAGGATGAACCTGCCCCGAAGATTCACAAATGACTTGTCTGATGCACGAAAAGATGAAAGCATTGGCTGCCCTCAGATGATCTGACCGTCACCAGGTTTGACTGATTTAACTGGACCTTCCTTTAGATCTCATAAGGTAGTTCAATAGTCATCAATTTCTTTGAGTTTAAGGTGCAACCAGTCATCATTTCAAAAAAAAAATGTTATCATTTCAAAGGTGCAAGCAGTCTATTTTCAAGATTGAGCTAATTTTTATGAGATTAGAAAGAATGCAGGATCTCTTTTGTCAGAACACAATACGCTGCTTTATGGTCACTCAGAAAGGTGAGCTCTAGGAATTCGACTGCTGTTCAGTCGTAAGTGGTGTCATTAACTAATTCTATCTTTGTAGTTGCTTTGCTGCAGGATCAGAGAAGAGTTGAGGCTTCGGGTTCGTTCAATGACTTCTACATGCATGAGAATTGTTCTAGGATGACTTATTGATGAATGAGAATGACTGGTTCTGTATTTCTTTCCTGGATGATGCAACCCTGCAGATATTGTGAAATTCAAAGAGCTCCCTTTCCATGGTTTGCACTTTCTACTGCAGAGCAATCCTAAACTGGGCTCCTCTGAACAAATGTAATGTACTAGGGTGAGTTTTTCAAATGCAGAATAATTGTCTCCTATGAACAAATGCTGAATGTACTAGGATAAAGGGTATGAGTATTTTGTGCTTTTTCACTAGAATAAGCTGATGTGATCATCCTGGGTGGTGGTTGGTTTGAGACCTGCCATGCTTATTATTTAATTCTGGTTTTTGAGGCGTCATAATATTTGCTATGGTGTAAATATGATGTATTTTTGGAAACTATGTGAAAGCGGGAATTGTTAGCTTGATCACATGATATATTTGAGCTGGTAATATGTTAACAGAATAGATTACTGTATATGAAGCACATCATGTTTTTGAGCTGGCAGTTCACTAATGGCGATATACTGTACTTACGCAATTGAATTGAGAACATGGAGTTTTGCTCAGAGGCGGACCGACCTATAGGGCGAGCTCGGGCGGCCACCCTAGGTCCTCTCCGGCGAGCACCACTACTACCCTCAGTTCTCCGGCCGGCGGCAGCGTCCTTGAGTCCGTCGATGTCGAGCTAGGCAGCTAGCGTCGCCGCCGTGACTCCATCCGTGAGGTTGAAGAAGAATAGTTGTTGTTGGGCCATCTGGGCAACAACTAAGGAGGCCCATTTGCAGGTTCTGGCCCATTTTGGCTAGGCAGTGAACAAAGGGGCAGGGGGCGCACCGCACAGGCGCACAGCGCGCTCGCAGTCGCAGCTCCAGCTCGAGCGCTCGGCGGCGCTCCAGGCTGTGGCAGCCGGCAAGCCGTGCTCCCTCCTCCCTTCCTCCTCTTCCCCCACGGCGGCGGGTGGCGGCCGGCGAGGCCGTGCTCCCTCCTCCCTTCCTCCCCTTCCCCTACGGCGGCGTGCGGCGGCCAAGGAGCGGCGGCGCTCCAGGCTGCGGCAGCCGGCAGGCCGTGCTCCCTCCTCCCTTCCTCCCCTTGTCTAGGGCGGCGGGCGGCCCTGTGCCACCGTGCCAGTGAGCCATTGGGGATTGGGCGGCTAGCAGCAAGCAGCAGGCCAGCAGCAGATGGATGGGGAGGACATGAAACCATTGGGGAAGAGATGAAGCTGAAGCCGGTGATGCGTCTAGCACGGCGAGGAGGCCGGCAGCTCCAACTCCATTGAGCCAGAAACGGTATAAGAAATTAGGTACTGCCATCCATTAATTCATTGCAAATTGTTTGTCAATTAAATTGTTAATTGAATTGTTAATTGGTTTTGCAGATTTGTAAAGCTTTTTCCTAGTACAAATTCCGCAAGTGGAAGCAACTCGGGGCCAAGCAGCGGCAATGTTTTGAATGTTGCTGTTGCTGAACCTAAAAGACAAGGTGTTGATCATCAAGAACCATCGTCACATGACCCGGATGTTGAAGGTAAATTATCTGGAGTGGACTATGGAACAAAAAAATCTCCTTCTTGTGAAAGGTAATCATATTTGAATTTCTTTTGTAACTTTTGTTTGTTGAATTATATATTTGAACATAGTTAGACCGGTATAGCGGTGAACTGTTGTATCAGTACATTAGCAATCCGCCCTAGCTCATTTTTCCGGCTGGGTCCGCCACTGGTTTTGCTTGCAGCAGGCAGAAATGGTCGGGCTGGTCGGCAACCTCAAGGCGAGGGCTGGATCGATGCTGATGGTCGGCGAAGACATGAATGATTCCCCGGCACTGGCTTGGCGGGCGCTGTCAGAGCATTCCTACAGAAGACGATTTATGGTACCAGGTTATTGAAGTATCTGTGCTGTTGCTGACATGTACTGAGCAGAGCGATCCACGCAACCCTTTGGTAAAGCCTCTCTATTTTAAATCCTTTTTTTCCTTTTATAGGCAGTTGTGATCAGGTCTGTTCGTTCTATCTTAAATGCTCCAAATAGGTAAACCTATTCTAACGCCAAGTACACTATGATTTTGAACTAATCCTTATTTATTTTGAAAAAAGTAATATGCAGTAGCCTATTGAATTAATCATTTTTAATTCTTCATTTTAAGATGTTGCCTGAATACAGCATAACCTAAACCTTTCCCTGATTTATTCACAGATTTCTTGACAACAAGTACATTGCCAAACTATGCAAGAGTTTTGTAGGGTTATGAAGCTTTGGATAATGATGAGATTGTGAAATCAGTAAAAGAGAAACCTGATCTGGTGATCTGTTTGTCTTGAAGGCTCAGTGAGAAGCCGAGAAGGTGATGTATCTTTTCTTAGCCGTTCAGAGATCCTGTTTGGTTGTAAATGTCATCAGTGTTCTAATTAGTTATTATTTCCTTCAGGGAACACAATAAAAGTCATGATCTGAGAGACACGATGATCATTCTCCACAAGGAACACCATAGCTGAATCCAGTGACAATTTTCAGTGTTAATTCTAGAAGGATACTTTTCTGAAACACCATAACTGAAGCATTTCAGTTCAATGAAAGAATAACACTTCACAATTTGGTCCGGTTTAGGAGCCTTTTTAATTCATTTCTAATTAAAGTGAAAATTGTATTCAGGGCCTCTTTAATTGAAGCATCTCTGAGTTTGTCACTGCCCTATATGCAATGTATGATCACTGCACCTCTCCTGCAACGTCAAATGGTCAGTTACCTGCAATGTTGAATTTGCTGAGTTATAACTTCTTTCAATCATGCGTTGCAATCTTTCACAAGCAGGATATCATATGGTACGTGTTAAATCTTTATTTTAAGAATTTGATATCGTTCTTTGGCCGACTTCACATGCATCTCAACCCGTAGCGTTAGCACGGGAGTTATACTAGTCTACAAAGGATGTATGTGTGGTCATTGTGGTTCCCCAATTATCGTTGCAAATATCTTTCGGAATCCGGGCCTACAGTCGCACCCCGGTGTGGCAGCTCCCCATCGGTGCTGACTCGTAGATACGGCCGAGTCCTGTCCTACCGCTTGCCCCACCTTTTTTATCCTGTTTGTTGTCAACGGCGACACGCGAGAGCGGACACAGGTGACGTGAACGACAGTGACCGATGGGTGCTGCCGGCTGCCAGCCGCGTGTAGGGCTGATTGTGTACTGGAAAACTGTCAATAACAAGCCCAATGAAAGTCCATATCGGGGTAGGTAGAAAAAAGGTGAATGACAAATTTTTTCTCTTTATTGGTTGGTATATATATAGATATAGATATATATTAAACTCGTACTGAGCTTTTCTTTTTGAAAAATAATTTTGATCCATCAAAACTACCAAATTATCTTTAACATTCTTTCTAAGCAACTTTTAATCTGTCTCCATCCAAATTTTCTACCTTGTTGAATCGACGTTTCCATTTTGCCCTTTGCCATGTTCATGAGTCGTGTCATGGTCATGTGGCCTTCTTGACCAACCAGCTTGAGCCAGAAGAAGCCAGAGGCTTCCATCGCCTGCGGCTGAAACAAATCCACCACCGCTCATCACCGTCATTAAATTGATGGCTAGATGTCTCTAATTATTATAGAATTTCTAGTATTCATGCTTTTTTTTTCAAACGAGTTTGGTAAGAATTTACGTGGAGCCTCCAAATTTTATTTTATTATTCTATAGTGCCAACGGTGGGTAATTCTCTTAAGAAAACTAAATTCATCCAATGGCTTGTATTGCTAGTGATGTTTGCGGCATATCAATAAATAGATGGCTAAATGTCTCTAATTATTATAGATTTAGAATTTATCTTTTCTTTTTCTAACGGGTTTGGTGAGAATTAACTCGAGCCTCTAATAAGTAATAGTAAGATATGCAAACAAAACACATCATCTACTAGCATTATACCACGTCATCACTAAGATTAGCTCAGTTGTTTATACTTTTGTATAAGTAATCTTATCAAGTCATTAGGAATTTCTGCGATGAGGCGTGGGCTACTGCATTCTTGATCATTGAGGCCCTTATTAAGGTTTTACGTGCTGAGAGTTCTGATTAAATAACTCAGATTCTTACATATTTCTTTCAATCATATTGATGATTATAAAAAATAACACTAAATTCCGGTGACAAGATCGCGGAAATCCACCTTAAATTCGGTAACAACGCCGTGGGGTGCCCTAATACAACGAGTGGCGGGTGTCCACCGTAGAACCGTGGGTGCGCGGTAGCTACATAATTCAGCGGACAAAGGTTGCTCACCAATGCAAAACATCTCTTTGATTATTATTACATGTATTATTATATACTGGGTAGGGCACTACTTAATAGGTTCATCGAAAACATGTACATATACAGAAATCAACCGTAAAAGGAGCTTCTGAGGTCCACTCGCTCGCATTATTCAATTGATACTTGCCTTTCATACATCAAGGCATAAAAAGTATAAAGATACCTTTTGCTAAGCACCACGGCTAGTTTTAACCACCACATTTTGAATCGTTCGGTCATTAGTGTTAGGGGCCTCATTGTAGTAGATAATGAGCCTTTGTAGTAACATCTTCGAAATCTTCAAAATCTTTTTCCTCCACAGGATTAGCTGCATCAATGTACTGTTCTCCTATATCCGACCTTTCCTCGAGATAGTCCATAAGCACTCTAAGCTTCTCGCCTACACAATCGGAAAAATTGTCCCGGCCCATTGAGCATGCCCGTCGGGGCAAATAGCCATGATCACGTACTCCTTAGCTTTTCTTTCTTTTGAAACTGCAATAATACCAATATGAATCAATAATCGAGCAACATTGACATAATCAATAGAAACAATAGAACATCTTGTCTCAAACAAATTCTATCATCTTTGGCAAGAATAAAGTTGAAACAAAGATAGATATCCTACTTTCATACTAGGCGGAGCGACTTAACGATTGCACCATATACCAAACTAGAAGCAAATAGTCTACTGTTGACACATGTTAACGTATACTTTTAATTGTCAACTAAACATGGAAAAGGACTAAAATATAATTAGATAACCTTATTAGGGGTTTATACTAATGATTTCCATGAGTTTTGGTAAAGTTGTGATTTGCGGGGACTTAACAGGGGAAAACGGTAGAATTAAATAAACGCAATCCAACTCCAAACAAGTCTAGAAGGCTCGGATTACTCCCGATGTGAACGAAACTTGACACCGAAGAAAACATCATCTAGAAGACTCCGGAAGCCACGACGCGTCCACGGGACCCGGGGGTGGGACCCGCCACTGGGCCGGCAAGGCCCAATAACCCGAGCCGATCGGCCTGGCCTCGCTCAAGTTGATCAAGTCTCCTAACCTTCCTCAACCGCCTCTAAGATGCAATCTATTCCGGTCGTTTAATGTCGGTTTGATCCGAGGGTGTCGGTGGAAGCACGAGATGTATCTAGATCCAACACTTGGCACCTCCTCCGGACTATATAAGCAGCCCCCGGGCTCCCTGTTTCACAATGGATCTGAAGCCTCAAGTCATCATCAAGTAGAAGATCAAGTTGAAGCCAAGGCGGGGAGAAGAGGAGGCGCCACCAAGAGATAGGATAGCTAATTAGTCGCTCTACATATAGATACTAGAGCCTAGTTTAGATAGAAAGTCGAGTTTAGAGAAGAGAGAGCGTGCTCTCGGTTCGGATCTTGTAAGTTATACTATGGATCAATATTATCATTGTTCTCATACACCTTCGTGCTATTTCATTACTATGCATGCAATTATTCTATTTTTACTTTATTCTAGTCATGGCATATTTGATATGATCATTATTCATGATAATTCAACGCGCTTATTCAGTAGAGCTCCTAGTGTATTACAGGCCGTGTGCTAGGTAGTAGAGAGTATGTAAGCATGGTGCTTAGATATAATTTACTTGCGGATTCACCTTATATGCCGGGTCGTGTGGTAGATCGTAGTGGTGACAACACTATTGAGTCCTTTGCAATCCATCCCCGTATGTAAGACTAGTCGATAATGGTTCTTGGGTTAATCTTGTTTCGTTCTGATTTTCTTAAGTAATCTTCGGGTGCACATTCTTATTTATGGTTTTGATTATATATGATCTTATGCTATGCCTGTTTAAAAACCATTTAATAGAGTCTTTGTATGCTACATAAGAATCTGTCCCTTTGTCTTAAATCCAATCCTAATCTCACTAGGAATTAGTTTTATCCTATACTCACTACGTGTGTGCCTCTCTTTTGTCTCATTTACCTTATTACTATTTATTATTGGCTTACCTTGTTTAAGTATATGCTAACTACTACAAAATCTCATTAGTATTCTATCACTTTGTCTTCAATCATTTGAACCACCTATCATATCTTCCTCGTGGATACGATATATTTAAAACCCTCCCCGGGTGAAATGCTCAATTGGACATCCGTGCGCTTGCGGATCTATTTCTCCGTAAGCTAACAAATACCAACAAGCATTTAAAGCGCCGTTCTTGGGGAAGATTTTGATAGCTACTCTTTTGATTATTGATAGATGAATATTAAGTGTGGATTTTGCTACTTAGCACCTCCTCGCTTAAAACAGATTTACCCGTGTATTGTCTATTAGTCTATCTTATGCAGGGTAATTGATTAAAACTTCCGAAGCGACCTACGGTAAGAGAATCCAAGTGTACCCGAGCTTCATGAACCATTAACATTGGAACCTTGCCCAAGTCGTCGTCACAAGAATTCAAATCACATCTTCAAGTGACGGATAAAGAAAGCCGCACAACTCACAAATTCTATTTGTGAGTGAAGGTAAGTATGATCGAACGTGAGAAGGTCTGGCTCATGGACTTTAAACTTTTGAGTAGTTATATTAGTCTCACCATGATCATACCCCTTCATCTCTATAATACTTTTATGCTACCTCTGTTTGCTATAGTATGCTTAAGTTTTGGAATATCTTCATACACCTTAAACATGATGCTTAGTTTAATTTGTTTTCATGGCTCAAGTTAAACATGGTGTTTAGTTTGATTCCTGAAACTGCAAGGTGTATTGATTTCGTTTCTAAAGGCTTTTAAATTAAACGTGGTGTTTAGATTAAATTGCCTTCTTAAATTGAGTTGGACATTATGTCTAGGTTGATTTTTGGACTGATAGTATACTTTAGTAGATTCTGGTTATCTTTGTTAGACTAACCCCTGTAGAAAATTATCAAATCCAATTTGGGAAAAGAAATTAGCTTACGCAAGGTATGTGACGAACTCCAACAACTCTGCGCAAAAAAGAAGACTCAACTCACTCCTTATTAAAGGACGAACTGTAAGTGCCTAAATACTCAATTTGTCTTTTGTCGCAAGTTACCTTTGCCTTAGCCACGCTTTAGTGCAGCCGTTTCAAAAAAAAAAAAAAAAAAATATATAAATAAAAAAACAAAAACAAATATATATAATCGTGCTAAGTTTTTAAAGAACCATCATTTTGTTAGCACAAATAAATCATATGGACAATAACCCTTTTTTTTTTTCAATATCATTGCTATCCTTCGGGTATATGTCCACTAATCATTTAAGAGAAAGAATCATGGTGGGCACGTTCACGACCTACCTCACTACCACTTCCATTCCAAAAAAGGAGGAGTACCAAGCCGAGGCTGATGAGAAGTAGGATCAAACGTCAAAGACTTGCTTGCTCTCATCACCTACACCGGTAGGAACGCACTCCAATCAATGACGGGCCAAGTATAAAGAGAAGTCACAATAATGCCCCAAGGCCATGGAGGACAAGGTTGTCACCAAGCGCCAAGTGACACGAGTTCGAGCTTGGGGAGGAAGACCAATTCCACTAGAAGATGATCCGACAAAGCTCTCCCTCCTCTCGGACTCCCACCGTTCCGACACGTAAAAAAAATGAGGGAAGATGATATGAGGAAAAGAGGACAAGACGCTCAACTACCACACATGCCACGAGAAAACCGCCATGAGGTGTTACGATGATTCTACAATAAAGGTAACATCTTAAGGTAAGTGTCCTAATTGATAAAGCTTTACTCTAATCATGGCATGCTTACTAAGGAGTTAAATATGTTAGCTCACAACCTCACTTAGATTAATCTGAATAGCTCAACATGTTAGCTCTTAGTTGTTCTTACCCACATGCGTAACATCCGATTTTATGAACAAAACCAGATGATGCTATATGTGAGCCCCGGAAGTCAAATCTCACATATAGTTTACAAATAAATGGAGTATCAATTCACAATGCTTAAGATATAACGAACATAATATAACAATAAATAACCTCGGCTAGCGAGGCGTGCGGAAAGACTCTTCAATCTTCTTCGGTGTAGGCTCAACGAGGGACAACCGACCGGTTGATCACAAGCCTAACATCTTCCCGAGGTGGGGTGAAATAGCAAGGGTGAGTCCATGTCGAACTCCGCAAGTATAACCGGGGGGTTATGAAGGCTCGAAGGCGACACTTTTTTTAACTGCGGTTGCTTTTAGAGTGGGTCAAGTTTTAAGCTTAAGCAAAAAAGGAATCCCAAACCCATTATTCACTCTTGTGGACAGATATCATCATCAATTTAATATCATCGATACGGTAAACACACAATTCTAATCCATTGGTGTTCCAAGGCCGTTCATGACCGCGAACACGGCCGACATGTCGGTTTAGTTAACTCTGCCAGAGGGTGTACACTTTCACTACGGGTCATGGTTTCCACCAGAGTAGGTTCTCGACTCCTAACCAAGTGAAGACCATATAAAGTCGCTCAAAGACCCTCCTAAAAATATTGAATGGCCAACAGAGCTACAACCCCGTTTCTCCCAATTACGCAAACCACCAACAAAGTTAGGTAGACCCCTTGAACAACCAAAGTCGGAGCCATGCGACCCCATAGCTTGCATCAGTATATCCCGGATATCCACGAACGGATTAAGTCCTTATGGAGAGCTAAGAGCTTCATAAACAACAGCACAAGCTCTTTCGCCCTATGTACCATGGCATCATCAACTATTTATCACAATTTAATCCATAAAGCAATAAATAAATAATGTGTGTTGGTTTAGCGCTAGCAATTTACTACCCAATGCAAAACCCATAGGAGACAAGGATCAAGTAATCAAGACTAGGTAAGTCCTTAATGGCAACCAAGGAGGACACATGCATGATGAATTAAGAATTAAGGTGAGTAGGACATCAAGGATGATCCCAAGCTATACTTGCCTTAAACAGAGATCCTTTCTTCAAGTTCAAGCTTCCAAAGAAATACTTCTTGATCATCAACCTCTTCTAGATCAACAACAGAACGCTCATCGTCTACTTGATTCCAATCAGCAACACACAATCATCCGAGCATTCATACGCGAAGCAAACAAGAGCATTATAAGATAATCAGTACACCAATCATTAGAAAACAGTTTTAAAAGCTTATAAAGCTATTCTACACGTCACTATGATCACATCGACGTAAAGATCACAGAAATTGGAGCTAAAACGGCGTGAGATACGAATTTTACAAGTTTACTAGTAATAAAATAATAAACTAAATAATAATTCGAAATTTGAAAGTTCAAAAACCTGACTAATAGTGAGATAAACATATAGGTTACGAGATTACGAATCTAACGCAACTTGAACGGATCGACTTGGATTTAAAATGAAGAAGTTGTGAGCTTTTGAAAATGGGTGGAAATTCGGTAAATAACATGGCCAGGGATCTTGAGCATGATTGCAGATTGGGCTGAGGGCTCTTTAGCAAAATAACAGCTGAAAGGGTATGTTGTAATCTGGGCCGTAGATCCAAGGAAGGATGGCTCAAGATGGTTAGTTGGGCATATGTATTTGCATTGTATTCATAGATTTATTTTGCTAAAGGAAAACGGCAAGAAAACGTATTTTATGTGTCATCATGATGTCACGGAGTTAGCAAAGGTGACATCATCAAGCTAAGCAAGCTAAGAAGGAGGCCATGCAGGCTGACGTGCAGTTCATCTACCAGTGAAAGATGGCGACGACGTACGGAACTACGAAAGGCATGGAACCATATGAATTAATAAGACACAACGAGATTGGGTTTCAAAGATGTGCTCACCATCATCGGCACAGGAGCGACGGCAACTATTACTATTAGTTGCTCGGATGCAACAGCTAGGGCACAACGACGGCTACTGCTTGGCTTGGCGGACAGCGGTAAAAGTCGGCGAGATGACGGCTGCGAGGGCGAGTACCAGGCCACGAACTCGGCGAATTGCTCCAGCGCGAGTTTAGGGTTGCTGGGGCTGCTGTTTGTGTGTAGATGGGAACAGGGAAGCAGCACGCGAGGTCAACTTATATAGGGCTGGGCACGTACGCATACAAGGAAAGGATACCGGGATGTGCAGAGTCTGCTGCCGCGATGGAGTCCAATTCGAACGAATAGAGGAAAAGGAAATAAAGGAAGCGTGGCTCCAGTTCGAGTACGAGTCGAACTCAAATGAAGAACGCGACGCTGACTTGGGCTGGGATAACTGCGAGATCATCAGGGCTGACTTGGGCTGAATTGGAAAAAGAAATAGAGAGGAAAAGAAAAACACCTTTTCTTTTATTTGAGCTCTTTTCAAATAGATTTTCACAAAGGATTTGAAATCGTTTTTAATTTCAGTCAAAACCAATCATCACAAAATAAATCCAAATGCACCAGCATGAATGCACAACCATGTTTCTAAACCCTATATTAAATTTTAATTTAATGAAAAATATTATTTACCTATATTTAATGAGCACAAAAATACATAAATAAATCATTTTATTCTATTTTCAAAAGAGGCAAAATTTGGGGTGTTACAAATCTACCCCCTTAAGATGAATCTCGTCCCGAGATTCGAAAGCTGGTGATCAAAGAGATAGAGATACTCCGTCTGCGGTTCTTCGTTACTCCTTGAGTACTTCCATTTTTCTTGGTTAGGGTTCCTTTTTGCTTTGCATGCCTATTATCCTTACTCCAACCAATGTGGTCACTGATTCCAAAATTGTAAAGGATACTCCAAACGATCCTAAGGTAACTTCCAACTATTAAGCCACTTGTCTTGTGCTAGCTTACTCTTACACACTAATGTTCTTTATGCCTCTCTTAATGACCATCTTGAGATCCATTGCATGGCAATTTCGTGTCTCACCAATTCCAACCTAAACGCATAATAACTCTCGGTGTGTTCTACTATATCACTTTCTAATCTGTAGTATCCAATCTATACTCCAAGTGATCTGTTGAACTAATTCTAAACAAGTATTTAGAAAACTCTTAGGTGCCTCCAAACCATCTCTTAGTGACTTCCATCTGTCATGTATCTGCGGTCACTTCAATCCAATAACGATGTCACTTGCTCAAAACCAACCTCGTGAAGAAGTCCTTTGTGAATCTTTTATCCCAAAATAGACTACTCACCCATCTCCAAAACATTAGTGACTCAAACCTTGAATCTAAACTCTTTAGCATGTAGTGTCATCCGATTTTTCCCAAAGATAACTCTTCTTTGCTATTGGTAACGACTTCTATATCCATGGATGGTAGCATCTTTTCCAAGCCATCACTCTTAACTAGCCCAAACCAAGTAGAACAAGCAACTCAAGTCAACTTAGTAGTCCTATAAATTCTTACTATCCACGTAGATGTAGCTCTTTATGATCCATGTAAATACCACACCTGAGATCACCTCTTGCAGTATGTGGCATCTTGAGAGTCCGGGATAAAACACCTTTCGGCCTCCAGGTGATCATCAACATCCAAAAGAAACTCTAGTGTCCATTATTATAAAACCTCCACTACGTCCCAATAGAATCGTGCCATTCCATGGAAGCACTCTTGCATTCTTAGACGACTTCAACTCAACATGCCACTCTTGAGTTGTCTATGCAAATCCACCATTGGAGATATCATAACCACAAGAGTTTTATCCAAACAATTCTCACTAACCACACTGTAGAGAAGACCAACACTTTATTCCTATGCCATCGAAGTTAACTCATCTTGAGTTCTAAGTGAACCCCAAAGTGATAGCTCGAAGCGAAACCCAATCACAATGAACACACAAGCTCCATGTGGATGATCCAAAAAAAAATTAGCAATCTTAAGTGAACGATGCCTACACTTGATGTTGACCTCCCAACCATAAAAATAGTCGATGCTTCCAAGAACTAGATATATGAAATCTTCATGCTAGTAACTTCTTCAAGTGGCTACCCCCCTTAAGAAAAGATTTACTTGGGAGACCAGCAAGGGGTACCTTGAATGTCCTCCTATGTGAGTTGTCCATCTTATTGATCTTCTAACTTCCAAATCAAATACATGTGCATATGTAAGAATAGACAACCTGAAATTTCTCTCTAGTAGAATAACAACAGCATAGAAAAACAGCTCTAATTCCTGTCCTGTTAATCCAATAACGCCGTACATTACACCGTTGGAAAGCTCATGAAATACTCTACAACTTTCTTATAGAAGACTTTTCCAGCTTAAGCACTTAAGTTGGTCGAAAACAGCACACAACCGAATCTGTTCCAGATTTCTGACAGCGCAGTTGCATCATCTTGTGATTTTCATAACTCTCAAACCAGACATGCTATGAAGGTGATTCTTGCACTCAGATAAAGGTACGGAAGTCTACTTTTGTCCAGATTTATTCCATAATTTTTGCTCATCCAAGGGCAGAGGTATAATCTGAAGAACTCAGATTGCTCCGAAAAGACAGGACATGGCAGAAACAAGAAAACCAACCCGACTATTTATTACACTAAACCTTATACCTTAGGCCTATGAACTAAATGAACTTGTGGATAAACCAACAAGATCATTGCACTCAATACAAAGATCCAAATCAAGCATATGCATAATGATAAATCAACTTAACATTAAAGGATCACACTTCAACCAATTGACTCAAACTTGCTATACTAACGTTTTGTTGCATAAGGGGCATAAATTCCTACTTAAACATGGTGTGATTGCAGCGACATCCGGGGTAACATCTTTTGCATGCGAATGGTCGAACATGTCCTCCACTTCATTGATCCTTGGTAGACCAACACGACTTCTCCACTCATCAATCTCATCAAGAGCTTCCTCATGATGTTCCTTACTTCTGCTAACTCTAGTTGACTATCTTCCAGCTTCTGATGGAGGACTTGGATTGTCACGACTATCTCCTTTATTTGTTCACCTTGCTCCCTACTAGGATTATCTATAACTCAAAGAGAAATACTCGGTAGAAGTCTAGGGAATCGCTTTCGCTTGTCATCCTCCATCTCTTCATAGTGTTTCCCAGGATATCCCTTCTTGTGATGTGTGCTTCTATGCTCCACCTCCACTGACTCTTAAACTTAGGATGCATCTATACTCCACTTGAGCACGTTGATCTGGGTACCAATCTTGCAATATATGCACCAACCGAGGATAAAAGAAAATAAGGGCGTCCAATTCTAACTAGGCTTGCGTCCTACAGTCAACACGGAGCTGATACCAATTTGTAACATCCGATTTTATGAACAAAACCAGATGATGCTATATGTGAGCCCTGGAAGTCAAATCTCACATATAGTTTACAAATAAATGGAGTATCAATTCACAATGCTTAAGATATAACGAACATAATATAACAATAAATAACCTCAGCTAGCAGACAGCGGAAAGACTCTTCAATCTTCTGGTGTAGGCTCAACAGGGACAACTGACTGGTTGATCACAAGCCTAACATCTTCCTGAGGTGGGGTGAAATAGCAAGGGTGAGTCCATGTCGAACTCCGCAAGTATAACCAGGGGTTATGAAGGCTCAGAAGCTGACACTGTTTTAACTGCGGTTGCTTTTAGAGTGGGTCAAGTTTTAAGCTTAAGCAGTAAAGGAATCCCAAACCCATTATTCACTCTTGTGGACAGATATCATCATCAATTTAATATCATCAGTACAGTAAACACACAATTCTAATCCATTGGTGTTCCAAGGCCGTTCATGACCGCGAACACGGCTGACATGTCAGTTTAGTTAACTCTGCGCAGAGGTGTACACTTTCACTACGGGTCATGGTTTCCACCAGAGTAGGTTCTCGACTCCCTAACCAAGTGAAGACCATATAAAGTCGTTCAAAGACCCTCCTAAAAATATTGAATGGCCAACAGAGCTACAACCCCGTTTCTCCCAATTCTGGCAAACCACCAACAAAGTTAGGTAGACCCCTTGAACAACCAAAGTCGGAGCCATGCGACCCCCATAGCTGTACTGTATATCCCGGATATCCACGAACGGATTAAGTCCTTATGGAGAGCTAAGAGCTTCATAAACAACAGCACAAGCTCTTTCGCCCTATGTACCATGGCATCATCAACTATTTATCACAATTTAATCCATAAAGCAATAAATAAATAATGTGTGTTGGTTTAGCGCTAGCAATTTACTACCCAATGCAAAACCCATAGGAGACAAGGATCAAGTAATCAAGACTAGGTAAGTCCTTAATGGCAACCAAGGAGGACACATGCATGATGAATTAAGAATTAAGGTGAGTAGGACATCAAGGATGATCCCAAGCTATACTTGCCTTAAACAGAGATCCTTTCTTCAAGTTCAAGCTTCCAAAGAAATACTTCTTGATCATCAACCTCTTCTAGATCAACAACAGAACGCTCATCGTCTACTTGATTCCAATCAAGAACACACAATCATCCGAGCATTCATACGCGAAGCAAACAAGAGCATTATAAGATAATCAGTACACCAATCATTAGAAAACAGTTTTAAAAGCTTATAAAGCTATTCTACACGTCACTATGATCACATCGACGTAAAGATCACAGAAATTGGAGCTAAACGGCGTGAGATACGAATTTTACAAGTTTACTAGTAATAAAATAATAAACTAAATAATAATTCGAAATTTGAAAGTTCAAAAACCTGACTAATAGTGAGATAAACATATAGGTTACGAGATTACGAATCTAACGCAACTTGAACGGATCGACTTGGATTTAAAATGAAGAAGTTGTGAGCTTTTGAAAATGGGTGGAAATTCGGTAAATAACATGGCCAGGGATCTTGAGCATGATTGCAGATTGGGCTGAGGGCTCTTTAGCAAAATAACAGCTGAAAGGGTATGTTGTAATCTGGGCCGTAGATCCAAGGAAGGATGGCTCAAGATGGTTAGTTGGGCATATGTATTTGCATTGTATTCATAGATTTATTTTGCTAAAGGAAAACGGCAAGAAAACGTACTTTATGTCATCATGATGTCACGGAGTTAGCAAAGGTGACATCATCAAGCTAAGCAAGCTAAGAAGGAGGCCATGCAGGCTGACGTGCAGTTCATCTACCAGTGAAAGATGGCGACGACGTACGGAACTACGAAAGGCATGGAACCATATGAATTAATAAGACACAACGAGATTGGGTTTCAAAGATGTGCTCACCATCATCGGCACAGGAGCCACGGCAACTATTACTATTAGTTGCTCGGATGCAACAGCTAGGGCACAACGACGGCTGCTGCTTGGCTTGGCGGACAGCGGTAAAAGTCGGCGAGATGACGGCTGCGAGGGCGAGTACCAGGCCACGAACTCGGCGAATTGCTCCAGCGCGAGTTTAGGGTTGCTGGGGCTGCTGTTTGTGTGTAGATGGGAACAGGGAAGCAGCACGCGAGGTCAACTTATATAGGGCTGGGCACGTACGCATACAAGGAAAGGATACCGGGATGTGCAGAGTCTGCTGCCGCGATGGAGTCCAATTCGAACGAATAGAGGAAAAGGAAATAAAGGAAGCGTGGCTCCAGTTCGAGTACGAGTCGAACTCAAATGAAGAACGCGACGCTGACTTGGGCTGGGATAACTGCGAGATCATCAGGGCTGACTTGGGCTGAATTGGAAAAAGAAATAGAGAGGAAAAGAAAAACACCTTTTCTTTTATTTGAGCTCTTTTCAAATAGATTTTCACAAAGGATTTGAAATCGTTTTTAATTTCAGTCAAAACCAATCATCACAAAATAAATCCAAATGCACCAGCATGAATGCACAACCATGTTTCTAAACCCTATATTAAATTTTAATTTAATGAAAAATATTATTTACCTATATTTAATGAGCACAAAAATACATAAATAAATCATTTTATTCTATTTTCAAAAGAGGCAAAATTTGGGGTGTTACACTGTCTCTCTAGTTTTATTTTCTCTACCCTTTAGTTTGCTATGTTATAAATACCACATTCATACCCGTCGTCTGATCTTATCACCTTTGTCACAAATAGATGAAACACATTATGTTACCATGGTTATATGTGCTCAAGGTTAGAGTAGAATGAATACAATTTTGGTTCTGTTGGTGTTTTCCCACCAGCAGAGCCCATACACTTGATCTCTACCTTGACTTTGTGAGCAGGACACACTTTGCGCCAATTATGGAGGAGTTGCCACTTCTCCAAATCTCTACTAGTTAATGTCCTGCCTACAACATGCACAATAAGCAAGGAACATGGGTGATGTCATCCTCGGGATCACAATCCTGAGAGACGCAACTTCAAGATCAGACGAAGCACTCAATAAGCAAACCTAAGAAGAATAAGACGCGGAGAAGTCACAAGTTGGATACGGAGCTGCCGGACAAGGAAGACATTAAGAAGATTCAAGAAAAGTCCACCCAGCTCCCACCAACCAAGCACGCCGAACCAGCCACTCTAGAAAGGTCTCCACCCGAAAGAAACAAGCTTGAAGGAAGAAAGAAGACACACCTACCAAGGGAGACAACAAGAGTACACCTTCGGAAGACCTACCACCACCCGCGTCACTGATTGATCAAACACCGTCGGCCACCTCATCTACGCCACTCGTCGAGATCATTGAAGGCACCATTTCAGACACGACATTCCGACGAGAGGCCATCGATGACCCACGCCATGGGAGTAAGTACTCAAAAAAACTCTCGCCGAGAGGTAACTCGGTATTTATCTGCATATTTATTTTTCTCGCACGACATTTTTTAAATTAACATATTTCCTTTTTACTTTCCTATACCTGCATAAAAAAATCATAAAAATATGTTTTTTGCATCGGTTTCTTTAAGCCCCATGCAAGTACTCCCTTCTACTGTGGTGGCATAAAAATCCAAAAATATTGCATTCATATGTTTTTGCATCATCATCCTTTTGCATAGAAAAATTATCAAAAATATGTGGGCACATGAAGGTCCACGCTTTTACAGAAAAAAATCCAAAAATATGTGAGCACATGAAGGCTCACAACATGTTCCTAGAGTTTTTCCTTCGGGTATATGAATTAATATTTCCAGGGGAGAACATGTAAGGAGAACCCGAAGGCGAACAAGTTCCAAGGACGAATTAAAGGACTACTTCAATATCCAAATTTGGGGAGAGCACCCCGATTATCACGATAGGTATCACTACTCTATCTTTTAAATTATTAACTAGTTATTATATATGTTTGCTTTGATTAGAGTTAATAAGTCTTAGCGTTTAAGTCTTAAAGTTAGTTCGATTAATTCGGTTAGTTCGGTTTAGTTAAAATTAGTTTACTTTAAATATTAGGATTCAGAATTAAATAATAAAGTGCTCTTATGGAAGTCATCCACAAATTGAGTCAATTATTCTCCATATTTTTCTGGATATGTTTTTGTCTCCACCATGCTTTGTATGCAAGATAACAAAAATAAGTGTGGGGGATATCCTCGGCGACCCAACGAAATCTTCGCGACCAAAATCAAGAAATTGAACCAAGACGGAACCATCGACTTCGCGACGAACCGCGACCCGACACGGCCCGCAGGCAGCCGACCGCCCAATTATTAGGCCGACCGGCCCCCGCCTGGCCCCACTCGGCCCGCCATCGTCCACCGCTCGGGTTTGCTTCCTAAAACTTTTCAATTTTTATAAATTACTTTCCGTTCGAATTAAAATAAGTCTTTTTCGGTTATGGTATTTCCCTATATGAAAAAGATGTCTTGCTAACCTATGAACAAAGTTTTGCATGATCAAATTCCTACATATACCTGTCACTTGTTGGGATCTTTAATTGCTTAAAAAATGAGAAATAATAAAGTTAGAATAATGAGATCCTCTTTCTTTTTTCTTGTCTTTGGAGAGTTATTTATTTCAAAATATTAAAATCATTAGTTATGCTTCTCCTTTGTGATCAATAATACATCCTAATAGAGCCGTAGCAATCATTAAAGATATATCTAATTAATTGTTGCTTTCTTGTGTTGAGCTTTGTCAAAACCACGACCCATGTTGAAATTTGTCTAAAGTCTAAGATCAAGATCACATACACTGCTTTCACTAAAGTATCCATGCTCTAAAAGTTTTAATCTCTATCTCCCATAATTTTAAGGTACAGCTATGAAAAAGCCAAATGTTCAAAATTCTAAGAGTGGAGAGAAAAGTGAGAGAGAGGAGAAAATGAGCAAGTGTTCTACGGGTCGAAGAACCCCCTCTCTAAAAAAAAAAAAAAAAAAAAAGAGAGAAAGAGAAAAGGCAAAAATGAAGAGAAGAATAATGGACAAGTGTCCAAGGGTGAGTAGGGCCCACTTCTCTAATAAATAAGAGAGTAAAAATGGACAAGTGTCCGAGGGTGAGTAGAACCCACCTCTCCACTAAATAGTCGGGTTACCTCGCTTGGAAAATAAATAAATAAATATAAATGTTCCAAAAGGGAGATAGACGATTTTCAACTAGAGAGAGCAAAGTGGTAATAATAATCTTGACTCACATGCACATCTTGATCTATGGCTTATGACATCTATCTCCATGGATCCACGTTGACTTAGCAATAAATACAAGGTAAGTGTGCTACATGTTCTTGAGCTCCACATATGATATAATAAATGAACTGTGAGGATATAATATATTTTGAGAGACTTGAGAGTGTCACAAAGGAGTAAGTAGAGCTATGTTTTCTTTTCAAAACTTATGCAAAAATCTCTCCAAGTGACTTGGTTTAAGAATTTAAGGTGATCTGTTTCTAACCATTTCATGCTCGATATCCCAAAGTGCGTGTATGACCTTGGAGTATAATTATGATCCATTCTTTGTCTCTATGGTTACATTAAAGTTAGACCATCCTTTTATCGAGGACGAGTAAAAGCCTAAGTGTGGGGAGTTTGTTGACACATGTTAACGTATACTTTTAATTGTCAACTAAACATGGAAAAGGACTAAAATATAATTAGATAACCTTATTAGGGGTTTATACTAATGATTTCCATGAGTTTTGGTAAAGTTATGATTTGCAGGGACTTAACAGGAAAACGGTAGAATTCGTAACGCAATCCAACTCCGAAACAAGTCTAGAAGGCTCCGGATTACTCCCGACGTGAACGAAACTTGACACCGAAGAAAACATCATCTAGAAGACTCTAGAAGCCACGACGCGTCACGGGACCTAGGGTGGGACCCGCCCTGGGCCGACCGGCCCAATAACCAGCCGATCGGCCCGGCCCCTCGCTCCAAGTTGATCAAGTCTCCGAACCTTCCTCAACCGCCTCTAAGACGCAATCTATTCCGTCGTTTAATGTCGGTTTGATCCGAGGGTGTGTCGGTGGAAGCACGAGATGTATCTAGATCCAACACCACACCTCCTCCTGACTATATAAGCAGCCCCCAGGCTCCCCTGTTTCACAATGGATCTGAAGCCTCAAGTCATCATCAAGTAGAAGATCAAGTTGAAGCCAAGGCAGGAGAAGAGGAGGCGCCACCAAGAGATAGGATAGCTAATTAGCCGCTCTACATATAGATACTAGAGCCTAGTTTAGATAGAAAGTCGAGTTTAGAGAAGAGAGAGCGTGCGCTCTCCCGTTCGATCTGTAAGTTATACTATGGATCAATATTATCATTGTTCTCATACACCTTCGTGCTATTTCATTACTATGCATGCAATTATTCTATTTTTACTTTATTCTAGTCATGGCATATTTGATATGATCATTATTCATGATAATTCAACGCGCTTATTCGTAGAGCTCCTAGTGTATTACAGCCGTGTGCTAGGTAGTAGAGAGTATGTAAGCATGGTGCTTAGATATAATTTACTTTGCGGATTCACCTTATATGCCGGGTCGTGTGGTAGATCGTAGTGGTGACAAAGACTATTGAGTCCTTTGCAATCCATCCCCGTATGTAAGACTAGTCGATAATGGTTCTTGGGTTAATCTTGTTTCGTTCCGGATTTTCTTAAGTAATCTTCGGGGTGCACATTCTTATTTATGGTTTTGATTATATATGATCTTATGCTATGCCTGTTTAAAACCATTTAATAGAGTCTTTGTATGCTACATAAGAACTGTCCCTTTGTCTTAAATCCAATCCTAATCTCACTAGGAATTAGTTTTATCCTATACTCACTACGTGTGTGCCTCTGCCTGTCTCATTTACCTTATTACTATTTATTATTGGCTTACCTTGTTTAAGTATATGCTAACTACTACAAAATCTCATTAGTCTTCTATCACTGTCTTCAATCATTTGAACCACCTATCATATCTTCCTCGTGGATACGATATATTTAAAACCCTCCCCGGGTGAAATGCTCAAGTGGACATCCGTGCGCTTTAGCGGATCTATTTCTCTCAGTAAGCTAACAAATACCAACATCTTCTAAATGTTAAAAGGAAAAATTTCAGAAGCAATGACTTACAAAGAATAAGTGAAAACCTCTAGAGAAGAAGAAGAATGTAGTAGTCTATGGCGATGATACGTGTTCATATGTGTGTGTGTATATATACACAAATAATATTTGTCTGGTGTATGTAGCTTCTGAATTCACAAAGTTCCTACCTTCGTTTAAAAAATTATGTTTTTTACTTTTGGCATATACTCAACCTCAAAACACCAACATTATTCCCATTGTACTAATTTGAAGTTGTTAATTTGGCATGTCATTACTAGTAGCGGCGAGCGAAAAATGGGAGCAGCCTAAACTGTGAGAACGGGGTTGTGGGAGAGAGCAACACAATGACCAACGCATCTGGCGCGTTGATTTTGCTAAGTTCAATCTATAAATTCCAAATATTTTACAAAGTTTTTCCTTTTGTTTTGTTCAGGATAATTTTTTTTTGTTTTTCCATACATTTCAACCTCAAAACAGCAACATTCCCATTATGAACCTATTAATTTGATGTGTAATTAATTCCAAATTATATCCCGATAATTATAAGATCACTAATTACGAAACATATGCACATAGAACACAACGTCCTACGTACATTGACGTGTTTGAGACTGTCCTGTGGTCGACCAGCCGACCAATATGTGATATATATATTTGTTGCATTGTAGGTTTTATTTATGTTCCATCCCTGCTTTTGCAATTGCATTGTATTGGGGAGCTGCAGCATGCATACCAGCAAAAGTCTCACGTGATCCCCAATAATCGTTCTTTGCATGCTTCGACGCTACAAATTTCATCGCATTCTTCAAAGACCGATTAAGCATCAGGGCTAATATCGATCTCTTCCCCAAACACATCGTGGATAACAAGGAATGCCAGATGTCTCCTGGATATCTAGAAAAAGTCTCACGTGATTCCCAATAATCATCCTTTGCATGCTTTGACGCTAATTAAATTTCATGGCGTTGCTGCTACGCAATTGCATTGCATTGGGGCATCCGCGGCATGATACTAGCAAAAGTTGCACGTGATTCCCAATAATCACCCTTTACATGCTTCGACGCTACAAATTTCATGGTGTTGGCACTGACGTAGTATTTGGTTGTGTGTGTGTGTCTATATATATATATATATATATATATATATATAGAGAGAGAGAGAGAGAGAGAGAGAGAGAGAGAGACACGTGATTCCCAATAATCACCCTTTACCATTCTTCGACGCTACAAATTTCATGGTGTTGGCACTGACGTAGTATTTGGTTGTATATATATATATACACACACACACACGTGATTCCCAATAATCACCCTTTACATGCTTCGACGCTACAAATTTCATGGTGTTGGCACTGACTTAGTATTTCATGGTTACATTTTTTCTCGGATGGTTAATTTTTAAATATGGGATTTTCTATATCCTAGTTGTCTGGAAAAAAGTTGTAAACCAAGGTGAGAAGGATGGCCCTTAGATGTGCATCCAACGGCCAAATATGTTGATTGTATTGTTTCTATTATAGAGACTACTATACCGGGTCTATGAATGAACATGCAAATCCAAACCAGCCAACTACCATGCCTGCCAGTCCATAACAGGCGATACCCGATAACCAAAAATTGTGCTGATTTAGGCCACAATGCAACTACTAGCCTAATTAACATACATAAAACCAAGTTTCAAAAAGCATACAAAAAACCATACACAAAAAATTACAACTCTGCCACTGCACCCTCCACAAAGAAAGAATCAACCCATCGATCTAATCTGGAGCATGAGTGGAGAAAAGGGCGAAAATTAGTAAATTACAACTGTGCCACCTCACTCCTTGCTCTGTCTCGTCTCTGTAGCTTTGTTGTTGTAGTTATCCAAAGGAATTTGTAGAATCTGTTTGATCATATTGAATCTATAGGAAATAAAGGTAAACAAACATTGTTTCAAATGAATAGGTTGGTATAAAACACTATAACTAGAGTGCTTGTTAGTCCCTGCCGGCCACGACGTTCATGTTGTGTGAGGCGATCTACCGAGGAGGAGGAAGAAGATGAGAAGGAAGGAGAGGAGAGGAGGGGTGGGATAACTGTGTTGGCGGCAGGTTCCGTGCTATGCTTTTTCTATAGCTCGTGTTTCCACACCGATCGAGGTGGGAGGAGTCGTCTCGTGTGGCCATGTCATGCCATCTTGCATGGGGTTGATTGGAGAGAGATAGTGTTGTGTGGGGAGATTGGGTCCAAGCAACGTGGGTCATTGGATTTGTGTGAGTGAGAGAAAAGGAGAGTTGAGAACTAATCTAGTCCCTTCGTTTGAAAGTTTGCTTGGATCCGGGTGTATTATTATGATGTACTTAGAAAATATTACAAGAGATAAAGACCGTAGTGTCATTGTTTTGGGCGTGGACTTAGGAAAGCTTTTTTGGTGTATTATATGTAGTAGAGATCTGTACATATGCGATCTAAGACTGCTAGAGTGTATGACATTATGACTCTTTCCTTGAGAATAAGATTGAATTGCATGCTCTTCTTCTCTTGGCTATACAAAGTGCTAAAATTATAAATATTTGGCCTTGGCTTTCTCTTTAATTGTTACTTTTTCCTCTCTTTTGACCTCGAGAGTCATAACCATGATATTATTTTACAATGCCCGCCATCTGTTAATCGATTAACCGTGGCGGTTTTTTGACCGACCGGGGCCAGCCAGGGCAACTATTTTCCGTGGTGGTTTTCTAAATGCCCGCCACGGAAAATCAAATCCAAACACCTCGCAAGTTCGATTCTGTAGTAGTGTTAGATGACCCTTCCATCAGTCAAGCCATTTTATCTTTTTACGCAACAATGTTTATCTTTTGGTCTTATCACCCATGTCATGTTTAAGCAGAGTATATCTTGCTCTATGTGCCTAAGGTTAGAGAAGAATGAATAAAGTTTTGGTTCTGTTGGTGTTTTTCAACCAACAAAGCCCATGCACTTGATCTCCACTTTGTCTTTGTAAACAGGACATACTTAAAGCAAAGCTTGGGGGAGACAATCTCTTAGATTCTACAAGTGAAATGTCCTACATTTATGGACATGTGAACTAAGCAAGATGCTGGCAGCTTCCATTGTCAAAGCTTCACTTTAAGATACTGGACAATTGATGAACATGGATGGTACACCAAAAGGAGTAAATATGAAGAAGATGCAGCTCTCACTGCAAGGGATACACCTCGATGTGATAAGAAGACTGAGAAGCCTATGCAGCAGAGGCATCTAGGAATGGAGTTAGATGGGAAGACTGGACAAGAAGAGACCAAAATAATGAATAGATCCATGATGAAGAAGTTAAGGAGGTGATAACTGAACCCGCTCCTAAGTTGCCAACTAAGAAGGTGTGGAGAAAGAAAGAGACCCCAACTCCAGAACCCGAGAGACATCCTCTCCTTCAACATCCGAGATAATGTCCTTAGAGACCTCAAGACAACCATTCATACCATGGGAGGAATGAACTCCTATGTACCCAAGGTAAGTACTAGTATCCTTTACTTAATTCTTGCATGCTTACTTTCCTTATATGAGTAATTTTTCCTTTTAGCATGTTTATCTTATTGCATACACATGTTTCATGCATGTATTCCTAAAGCCCCATGTGATTACTTTTGTGGCATAAACACCCACAAGACTATTTGCTTTGGAGGCACAAAAATAAAGTTTGCATTTGTTCTTATTTTCCTTCATACACAATACTTAAAAAATATAAAAATATAGGCCTTTGCTTAAATCCCTATTAAAGCTTAATCTTTAATTTTTCTTTAATAAAGTATAGATAATTAAAGCTTAAAATATCCGATTGCTAACGCTAATCAATTCCACAAGCTTTGTTGTCTATTTGAGTTTCACAGATATAAAGCATCAATGAGCCACGACGAGAAGGAGACGTTCGACCACTTGACGAGCATTAACTCAATAGTCGTGATCGTCAAAGCTCCATCAAGGAAGGACGATATCACCTCCAATTGTCTACCTTATCACAACACCTACACGAAAATCTAGCTTGGGAGAGAGCACCCGCGTTTATCAAGATAAGTACTCTTTCTTTATTTATTGCTTCCTTTCAAAAAAGTCATAAAAAAGATGCATAATGTTTTGAATCAAATAAAAAGTTTGTCTTAGATATATTTTCATGTTTTAAGGTGTGGTCAATAAATTTTTGTTAGAGTGAAGTTTGCTTTGGAAGTTATGAATAGTTGCTCTGCTCTAATTCTTTTTAGTACCTTGATTTTAATTTGATATTCCTCCAATGTTTTGGATATATTTGTCCTTCTTTCAAATTTGCTCTATACCCGACTTATAGGTAGCATAAGTGTCACGCCCGGTTCTCCAAAGAACACCGGACTCACCATATGTGTGCCCGAAAAGTCCACACATATAACATAGAATAGATAAATATCAAAAACAATGCTTTAAAGCATAATAAAACTAAACAAGCACTCACAATTTATCGAGTAACGCAGAAGGATTGCTAAACTTCTCAAGCTCCATTATCTTCAGGGGGACGTTGAATGGGGGCTCCGTATGCCAAGAACTAGTATCTTCATCATTCTCCAAGTGTACTTTTGCCAACAGACCGAGGTGGGGAAATTGCAAGAGTGAGTCCATGTCGAGCTCAGCAAGTGTAGCAAGGTAGGATCTTACCCATAAAATCATGACCATTATAACATAAAAATAATTATGCATAAGTGATAAATGTGAGTGAACGATTTAACAATATAAGAGTCATCATATTTAGTGTAAGTGGTCCAAGGCTGCTCGTGTCCTTGAGCAAGGCTAGTATACTAGTTCAATAAACTCTGTGGAGAGGTGTACACTTTCACCGTGGAGTCGTGAATTACCCTTTCACCCGAGGTAGCTAGTCTCTTAACCCACTTCCAAGGTTGGTCGGTAGGGTTCACTAAGAAACCTTTCAACAGGTTCGTCTAACAAGCTGGGGCGCTAAGTCGTCGGATATAGGACTCACCCTTCCTATATGGCACATAACCGCAGCCTATACACATATATATGGACATGGGGCTATACTATACCCAATTCGGCACTTCCTCCAAGCTCGCTAGAAAAGGTCCCTGGTACTGAGCTAAAACCAAAGCCATGTGGCCCTCACAGCTATACTTGTAAATCCTAGATACATCAGTTATAGACAAGATCTTATATGGTTAAATTGTTACCATTTATCATTTAAAGCATAATATTAATTAAGTCACAACATCATGGTAATAATGAGTTAGCAATACTCAAACTATACTTGCCTTTACTTTTTGCTCCAACTTTCCCCACACTCTACTTCGATCATCATCTTCCAATCTTCAGTGTCCACAAAGGGTTCTCATTCTACTCGTAGCAAACACCACACAAACAAGCAAGAATACAGAATAAACTAAGAACAATACAGCAACAATGATAAAAAATATGAAAGATTTGTAAAAGCTATCTACAAATCGCTACGATCACATAGACATAAAGATCACGAAAATCGAGCTAAGACGGATAAGTTATGGATTTATTAAGATTTCCTATACAATATTAATTAATTAATTCCCACTAAGAAAATTAAATGTTGCAACCCTACTGAATTGTTATACTAACAAGTAGATAATTGATTTATGAGTCTAACTCAAGTTGAACAGATCAATTTGGAGTTAAAACATGAAAGTTATGGCCAAAATAGGATTCTAGGGGTATAACTGTGAGTACACAGGGGGCCGATCGCGATTAACTATAGCCGCTAGGGGTTAACATGTAAAATGACGCAGGGGCCATAATCTAATTAGATTTGAACTGGTTTGGGCCCTTTCATGAATCGTGGAGAATGCGAGGGCTCTTCCACAAAAAGGCCAGGGGCTAACTATTCGGTTGACTAGTCAACGCTCACGTGGCGCCGACGACGGCGGCGCGCGGGGCGCATAATGGCTTATGTGTGGCGGATAACCCGGCAAAGACGCGGGGCCGCGTGGCGCGTCATGAGTGGGCCAAGGTTTGCCACGTGTCGTGGATGTGTCTTTGTCTTGTGGGCGCTGTGGATCGAGTCTGCGGGTCCATATAGACCGGTGCATACCCCTTCGGGGTGCTCTTCCAATCTCGGCCGCACATCATGATGCAAACGGTGCGAGAATAGAAGGTGGGAGAGGGAAGGGGATTCTCCGGTGGGGGCACGGCGGTGAGCACGGAAGTGCTGCCGCATCCGACGGCGCGAACTCGCCGACTTCGTCGGCAAGGCGTTCTAGGGGTCACCGCTACGCGGGTGGTACTGAGATAGAGTGCGCCCGTGGACTCGCCAGGGGTTTCTTGACCACGACGGCGCAGCGTTGGCTACTTGCCGGCGATGCGTGGCACGGTGGCTGCATCGCATGGCAGGGCACGCGAGTGTGCGGGTGCGTAGAGCATGCGGAGGCAGGCGCTGGCGCTCCCACGGTTGAGGCCGCAGAGGTCTTGGGGACGCGAGAACGGCGTGGCGGCGCTAGGCGTGTGGCGGCGGCGCCATGGCCGCGGGGGGGCGCGACTTGAGATCCCACAATGGTGACCTATAGGTGATGAATGAGGGTGCTACGGGGTCAGGAGCTCACCGCTATCACGTTCGAGAGGTCCTCGTCGTCGAACACGGCTTGGAGAAGGCGACGGCATGGTACCATGGATGGTGGCGGCAGAGATCTCCAGCCGAGCTCGAGACGAAGGTGCTCGTGGTTCGGGATGGACGCCGTGAATTGGTGTCGAGGCATCGCCACGCTCCCGCGAAAGTACGACGGAGGTGGACGTAGGGTTGGGTATGGTCCGTGGATAGGGAATCGTGGTGGCGCCGGTGCTCTCGTCAATGGCGAGCGGAGGCACAAAGTTGGGAAAAGGGGGAGCGCTAGGAGAGGGTGAGGGATGGCGGTAGTGTGCTCGTGCGGTTTCGTTCTCGTGCTCTATTAGAATAGTAAGGAGGAGGAGCTTATAGGAGGAGTGTCAGGTCATGAAGCTCGGCTTCATGCCATTCATGGCGGCCGGGGAGAGCGGGTCAAGGCAGGGCTCCGTGTTGGCATTTGTTAAGTGCTAAAAGAATATAAAGGATTCTGCAAGCGCACATAACACCTTCCATTGTAGCTTTTTCCCTAGGATGAGTATTCTAGAGTATCGTATCCACAGGGAAGCTTTGGCTAAAGAATCTAATAAGTCATAATCATGCATCTACTGACTTAGCAAACCACTAGACTGAAGTGAGGGGGTTAATTCATAAAGGGTAAGTAAATAACAAAGTATAAATTAATAACATACTTAAGTTTATAAAAGAATAACTAAACTAATCAAGAGGTCAAAGAGAGAGATCAAGGTTCCTTTGTACTTCTCTATTATTCAGGTTCTATGATAGCAATCACACTAATGCACTTTGGAGCAAAGAGGTCCATCCCAACTCTCGAGAAAGACGGGAAGAAGGTAGTTGGGAGAAGGTCAGCAAAAGCTCTACGAAACACCAACCCATACGTGGTGGACTACAAAGGCCTGACAGGGCTGTCACCCCTGGGGCTACCACAACTATCCAAAGGTTTAGGTGCAACCTCAGGTAACCTATAGCCTAGACACCAAGTCTACACTATCGATTACTACTCTAGCTACCTAGCATAACTAGAGTCCTCAATACAAGCGGAGATCCCATGCAATAGCATAACAACTATACTTAACCAAATATATAAAAGTCATGGAAGTAAATAGAGAAGATAAATATATGAATCATAAGTCTTACAAAGAATGGATACAAGACATACCAAACTCTGTAGACATCTCAAGAACAAGAGCAAAGCTCCACTCTCCTATATTGTTGATTAGATCTAATTTACTTCTAATTCACTAATCCCTGAGAGAGAGGTGATCCTTACATTGGGACACCTCTACAACTGAGAGATAATGAATACAATGAGATAGAATGAATTAGGGTTTAACCCTAGGGTCAGGGGGTCTTCTTATATAGGCCTTAGTGATGAACAATGACCATTGGATCAAATCGACCTTCAATAACGGTGTAGATACAACCTCAAGGTCGGTGGTAAACTGACATAAAAAGGTGAGGCTAACATGGTGTCCCCACTTGGCGGCTGGCCTAGTTGGCACTGGGGGCCGCCAGGGTGGCAAGCCACCTTGGCTTCCCATCTCTTTTGGTGTCTTCTGGTATCTTCTAGAGTGTTTTAGTCCACATTTTGGGTTGAGTTACTTCACGGTTAAGTCTTGTCATTGTATGGGATGTATATTCTAGAACTTTCTCCATTCTTCTCTGCATTTATCTGTTAAGTCCCTGAAAATATATAAATCACCAAAGCTCATGGAATTATGTTAGTTAAACCCCTAGTCTATATTGATATTCATTTTTTGCTGTTATTTCATATTTAGTTGACTATTAATATTATGCTATAACAGGTGTCAACACTCCATCAGGGCGGAGAGGGGTGCGGAGGACCCGTCCACGAGGGACGCAGTGGACGGGGGTGATCCGGTCGCGCCGGCGTGTTGGACGGAGTGTCGATGCTTACCACATGGCAAAATTTGAAATGGTTTGTAGGCCAAGGGACCAGGGAGGTCTGGGTATTATAAATACTAGAATCATGAATGACTGCTTATTAGTAAAATGGATTTGGAAAATACATTTACAACCAGATGCCTTGTGGTTTAAAATTATCAAAGCCAAATACATGGAAAACTCCAACTTCTATGCATCAAAAACTAAGGGGTGTTCACAATTTTGAAAGGGCCTGCATAAAGTGAAACATCTTTTTAAGTGGGGGGCTGTCTTTAAAATAGGAAATGGTATGACTTGCAGATTTGGGCAAGATTGTTGGATCATGAAGGTCCCTTTATGTAAAGCTTATGAGGATTTATACAAACTTACTAGAGATCCTGAATGTCTAGTAAGTGAATGTTGGGATGAAGCGGAATGGGAAGTTGATTTCAAAAGAGCTCTGTGTATAGGGGAATTCAACAGATGGATTGGACTTAGAGAGATCCTAGATGAGGCGGTATTAAATGAGAATAGGGATGAGGTTATTTGGGAACTGGATAAGCCTAAAAAATATACTACATAATCTCTAGATTCATCACAGATAGGGGGATGCCAAGCAAAGTGGCTGGGTGTATTTGGAAGAGTAAGCTTCCTTTAAAGATTAGATTCTTTCTTTGGCAAGTTATCAAGGAAGAGTAGCTGGGTGTAAGCTTCCTTTAAAGATTAGATGCCAAGCAATGTGGCTGGGTGTATTTGGAAGAGTAGCTCAAGAACTGGCTAAAAGGGGGTGGAAGGGATCGGGTGATTGTTGCCTGGGAGATGGAACTGAATGTGTGGAACATGTTTTGTTTAAATGTCATACAACAAAATTTGTGTGGGGAGTTATCAAGGAAGTCTGGCAACTGGATGAGTGCCCAAACTCATTGTCAGAACTGACTTTCAAATGGATTTACAATAAGGGGAGGTTGCATCCTAGAATTATTGTGTTCTTGTTTGCATGCTTTGCATGGGCATTATGGACTAATAGAAATAAAATGGCAATTGAAAAAACTTTCCCGAAGACACTGACTGATATCCTCTTTCGTGCATTGTCATTCATACAGAAGTGGGCAATTTTGCTTATGGAACAAGACAAAAGTCGTGTGATGGACATCAAGCAGGAGATCTTGGAGTGGATCAAGAATTTCTCACCAAGCAGTCCCATTTCTACGGATATTATGGAATTGTAATCCTTAGTTTTTGTTATTGTTCCGTTTTTCTTTTTGGCACGGATACTCTCATGTAGCTGGTAACCCCAGCAATTTGGATGTTGTAACAAATGTGTTTGGTCTCTTAAAAAAGCCGAGTTATAAAAACTCTTTTAAACAAAAACGGAGTACCGATACTCGCGGATCAGGAGTTGGATGCCGTCGGGAGGTAGGAGACGGTGGGCAGCTGCTCGTGCTTGTCCCCGGCTGGTGTTACTGGGGCTGCAGTGGTCGCTGGGCTTGCAAGCGGGAATGGGCCGGCCCAGGCTGCTGCGGGCCAAAAGCTGGGAAGCTGGCCCAAAACTAAAAAAGAAAGGCTTTTCGAATTTCTTATCTTACTTCTCTTTTCTTTTCTTTTCATTTCTTTGCTTTTCTTCTTCTTTATTTTTTTTATGTTTTATCGTTTGTATAAATGAAATCAATCTCAAATTCAAACTTGATTTCAATTCAACTAATTATTTTAAGAGTATTATTTTGTGTCTTAAAAACCTAAGTTAAAATCATATAATTTATTTCTTTAAGTTTTAAGCAAAGAAAAAATTGATTCATTTCTAAATTAAAAGCATTAATTAATCACTCAATAAAAATAATGCAAGAGCATGAATGCAACAAACATGCTGCTAAGCCTTAGATAATTTTATTTTAAAAGAAAATTATTATTTTCCATATATTTCATGAGAAACAAAAAATACATAATTAAATCACTTTGACTCTATTTTCAAAAATAAAAAATTCCAAGTGTTACAATAAGCTTGATCTAAGCCTAGGTATTTGGGGGGGATATGATATAAGAGAGTCTGCACCGCTATTTATCATGTCCTTTGTGAAATTGTATCTAGAGATTTGTTTTTGAAAAGATAAAAATCTTTCATGATGAGCTCTTGTTTGGTAGAGTGTTAAGTTCCTACCAAAGCCATATTTATGATATTTAGATTCAAAACTTTCTAGTTACATACTCCCTCGGGCTGGTATTAGAAGTCGTTGGGTTTGTAAATGTGAAAATTATATGAATAGATTTTGCCTTAAAAATATTTTGATAAATCACATTTTCATAAATATTTTTATAATAACAAGAGGTCAAAGTTGTGTTTTGGAGACCGTGTCATTTTGTCCTAAACGACTTCTAATACCAGCCCGGAGGGAGTATGCTATTTGCTTTGGATTGAGTAGTTCAAGCTTTGTTGTTACTCGTGAGAGTTCAATCATGAAAAGACATGTGTTATCCACCCACCTTCCACATATATCCATATGCATTGTTCTTGTAATGGGTTGATCGAACACCATTCTTCTTCCTTTATATCCAATGTTTATTTACTCCAAATATCTTTGTTGTTGTCTCTTATAAGTTTATCGGTGGAAATAGAGCTGCGTTGTTGCTAAAAAGAGAATTTGAGTAAAAAGGACAAGTGTCTAGAATAAAAAAACGGGTGCTTAGATGCCTGCCTCTCCGAAAGAAAAAAAAAAAAGAGAAAATAAAAAAAGAAGAAAAGAATGAATAAAAAGAAGAAAAGTATGCAGCCTAAAGTTCTCTCAAGTTTCTATGTTTCAAAAGATAGATTTGTTTATACCTTCAAAGGAGTAAAAGTAGAATTAGTTTTAAGCCACCGAATATACACCTATCCACCATATTCTCTACACATGCTATTTTTGTTTTGACTAATTTGAACTCTTTATGGATCCATTGTTTGAACTATAATATATCCTTTTTAGATATGCAATATTATTTAAGAGTGCCAATCCTATGAGCTCCGCGTAAGCCATACTTAGAGAGAGAGAAAGTGAGTAAGAGAGAGATGAGAAAAGGGTTAATATACTCAGCCTTGTTTCATAAATGCCACATAATCAAGAGAGAAGGCATAACACTATTAATGCCGGTGGGGGTCCATAAATACCACATATTGAGAGATTAAGAGTGCCATGCAATACTGAGCTCTGAGTTTTATTTGAAAAAAAAAAATATGAAAACTCTAGAATATTAGTAATCCAAGACTTGAGACATAGTGCTTGACTTGATTGTTCTCGTCTTTCGCTTACTCAAGACCAAAGTGAGAGTAAAAGCACCACAGTTTGGTAATAAGGGTGTGTTTGAAGTTAGAATAAGTTTATCCGATCTAGAGTAGAGTTTCTTTGTGAAAGCATGTGTACTTTATAAGAATGAAAGTATAGTAGCAACTCTTAATCCAAGTTTGTCTTAAAGTATATATGTGTTTTGCTAAGAGACTAGCAAAAGGTAAGCTCAAGGGAGCTTGTTGGTGGTAGCTATTTATCAACGTTTTAGCATGAAATAATAGAACATTTGAGAACAAGATCATTAGAAGATAGGGTTTATACTAATGTTTTCCACGAGTTTTGGTGTACACTTAGTTTTGCGGGTGAACTCCGGAAAATAGCAGAATACGGAGAGACAAGAGAAGAAATAGAGAAATAGAAGAAAAGGACCAAACCAGGCAATTAGTATAAATTCCAGGGGGCCAAATGACAAAAGAAGATAGCTCACGAAGGTTGGGGCCCACTTTCTAGGACGTTGGGTCGGGCTGCACCACATATGGGGCTGTGCGACACACCTCCTATGGAACCACGTGTCCTGCTCCCGAAACCTTCCGAAAACAGACCTAAGGAGTACATCTCAGTGTCCAATCAAGGTGGTTTGATCCAAGGGCTGAGATTCATCCCAACGGCCTATATTTGTAACACCCCAAATTTTTGTCTCTTTTTGAAAATAGAATAAAATGATTTATTTATGTATTTTTGTGCTCATTAAATATAGGTAAATAATATTTTTCATTGAATTAAAATTTAATATAGGGTTTAGAAACATGGTTGTGCATTCATGCTGGTGCATTTGGATTTATTTTGTGATGATTGGTTTTGACTGAAATTAAAAACGATTTCAAATCCTTTGTGAAAATCTATTTGAAAAGAGCTCAAATAAAAGAAAAGGTGTTTTTCTTTTCCTCTCTATTTCTTTTTCCAATTCAGCCCAAGTCAGCCCCGATGATCTCGCAGCTTATCCCAGCCCAAGTCGTCGCGTTCTTCATTTGAGTTCGACTCGTACTCGAACTGGAGCCACGCTTCCTTTATTTCCTTTGTTCCATCTCGTGAACGTCTTGGACTCTCCGTTTCTCTCCTTGAAAAACAGCCGAGCCTCCCCATAAAACCCGAGCCCAAGATCGCAGCGCCGCCTTGCCCTAGCCACCTCTGCCGATCTCGCCGAGAACTCGAACCGCAGCGAGACGTGCGTGCTCGCCGTTGTTCGCTTCGCCTTCGCTCGTGACATGTTGCCGAGGAAGCCACCGTCGGTCCTCCAGCCAGCAGCGGACGCCCTCCATGCTTTCACTGCCGTCAATAACCCTGGGGTTCGAGCCGTCCGTCATCGCCGGGCCGTGCGGCGCCCTTGATTCTTCTCCGCGCAGTGATTCCAAGCTAGGTGAGTTCACTGATCATCCCTGCCTAGCTGCATGTATGTACATCATGAAACCAAAAGCCGGGACCTGCACGTTTGAATCTCCAGCAAGCTCCTTCGTCAGCCACGGCACATCCTACCTTGTTCATGGCATTTGCTTGATGACATCAATCCTAGCTTTGATGACATCATGACGACATCAACCTGATTTCTTGCCGTTTTCCTTTAGCAAAATAAATCTATGAATACAATGCAAATACATATGCCCAACTAACCATCTTGAGCCATCCTTCCTTGGATCTACGGCCCAGATTACAACATACCCTTTCAGCTGTTATTTTGCTAAAGAGCCCTCAGCCCAATCTGTAATCATGCTCGAGATCCCTGGCCCGGTTCAAAATCAGAAATTGTTTATTTAATTCGAAAATCCCGTTCATGTTATTTACAGTTCCACCCATTTTCAAAAGCTCACAACTTCTTCTTTTAAATCCAAATCGATCCGTTCAAGTTGCGTTAGATTCGTAATCTCGTAACCTATATGTTTATCTCACTCGTTAGTCAGGTTTTTGAACTTTCAAATTTCGAATTATTATTTTAGTTTATTATTTTATTACTAGTAAACTTGTAAAATTCATAACTACGCCGTTTTAGCTCCGATTTCGGTGATCCTTACGTCTGTGTGATCGTAGTGACACAGTAGAATAGTTTTATAAGCTTTTTAAACTGTTTTTTTTCCACTGTTGGTGTCTTGTTCTAATTATAGCCTTGTTTGTTATATGCATGATTGGCCCTATATGTTTGTGTGTTGCTGATTGGAATCGAGTAGACGGTGAGCTCTGCGTTGTTGATCTAGAAGAAGTTGTTGATCAAGAAGGATTTCTTTTGAAGCTTGGACTTGAAGAAAGGATCTCAATCTAAGGCAAGTATAGCTTGGGATCATCCTTGATGTCCTATTCACCTTAATCATTAATTCATGATGCATGTGTCCTCCTTGGCTGCCACTAAGGATTTACCTAGACTTGACTACTTGTTCCTTGTCACCTATGGCTTTGTGCATTGGGTAGTATTTGCTAGCGCTCAACCAATTAAACTTTACTTTGTTGTATGATTTTAATGCGGAGTAGTTGATGATGCCATGGTACATAGGGTGAAAGAGCTTGGAGGATGTTGGAGGTGAAGCTCTTAGCTCTCCATAAGGACTCAATCCATTCGTGGATATCCGGGATATACAAGATGCTGCTATGGGGGTCGCATGGTTCGACTTTGGTTGTTCAAGGGGTCTACCTAGCTTTGTTGGTGGTTTGCCGAATTGGGAGAAACGGGGGTGGAATCCTTGTTGGCCATTCAATGTTGTTAGGAGGGTTTTTGAACGGCCTTATATGGTCTTCATTTGGTTAGGGACTCACGATCCTACTCTGATGGAAACCATGACCCGTAGTGAAAGTGTACACCTCTGCGCAGAGTTAATTAAACTGACATGTCAGCCGTGTTCGCGGTTATGAACGGCCTTGGAACACTAATGGATAGATTGTGTGCATGCCATGTTGATATTAAATTGATGCTTATATCTGTATACACATGTGAATAATGGGTTTGGGATTCCTTTACTGCTTAAGCTTAAAATTTGACCAACTCTAAAAGCAACCGCAGTTAAAACAGTGTCAGCTTCTGAGCCTCATAAACCCCTGGCTATGCTTGCGGAGTTCGACATGGACTCACCCTTGCTATTTCCCCCACACCTCAGGAAGAAGTTAGGCTTGTGATCAACCAGTCAGTCGGTCCCTGTGGAGTCTACACCAGAAGATCAAAGTGTCTTTCCGCTGCTTGCTAGCTAAGGTTTATACTTTTATTCTATGCTCGTTATATTTTAAGCATTGTGAATTGATTACCATTCATTTGTAAACTATATGTGAGATTTGACTTCCAGGGCTCACATATGGCTTCATCTGGTTTTGTTCTTAAAACCGGTGTTACAAGTTGGTATCGACTCGTCTTTGATCGTAGGGCCGCAAGCCTAGTTAGAATTGGACACATCTTAAGTATAAGAGTCATTAGAGCACATAGAAGCACACATCATAAGGATAGATATCCTAGGAAACAGATATGAAGAGATGAAGGATGACAAGCAAAAGGATTTCCCTCGACGTCTACCGAGTATTTCACATTGAGTTATGAATAATCCTAGTATAGAGCAAGGTGAACAAATAAAGGAGATGGCCGTAACAATCCAAGTCCTCCATTAGAAGCTGGAAGATAGTCAACTAGAGAGTTGGTAGAAGTAAGGAACATCATGAGGAAACTCTTGATGAGATTGATGAGTGGAGAAGTCATGCTGGACTACCAAGGATCAATGAAGTGGAGGATGTGTTCCGACCATTCGCAAGCAAAAGATGTTACCCTGGATGTCGCTGCAATTACACCGTGCATAGGTAGGAATTTATGTCCCTTTGTAACAAAACGTTAGTGTTGCAAGTTTGAGTCAATTGGTTGAAGTGTGATCCTTTAATGTTAAGTTGATTTGTCATTATGCATATGCTTGATTTGGATCTTTGTATTGAGTGCAATGAACTTGTTGGCTTGTCCACAATTTCCTTTAGTTCATAGGCCTAAGGCATAAGGATTTAATGATATAGATAGTTGGGGTTTGGTTCTCTCATGTTTTCTACATCCTGTCTTTTGGAGCAACCTATCATCTTTGGCTTGAATCTCTGTTCTTATTCAATCAAAAATCATGGAAAAATTCTGGACAAAAGTATACTTCCATATCTTTCTCTGAGCGCAAGAATCACCTTCATATCAAATCTGATTTGAGAGGAATAAAAATCACAAGACGACGAATCTGCGCTGTCGGAAATCTGGAACAGTTTATGTTGTGCACCGTTTTCGACCAACTTAAGTGTCGACTCTGGAGAAGATTTATATAAGGAAGTTGTAGATAATTTCATAAGCTTTCCAACGGTATAACCTACAACTTCATCGGATTTACAGAAGAGAAGTTAGAGGTGTTTTACTGAGCTGCTGTTTTTCTGCTCGCGAGAAATTTCAGACTTCTTGTTCTAGCTTATGCATCTGAATTTCTTTTGGAAGTCATTAGACCATTAAGATGTATAACTCACTGAGGAGAATGTTTAAGCTACCTTTTCTGGTCCCCTAGTAATCTTTACTTAAGGGGGGTAGCCATTTGAAGAAGTTACAAGAATGAAGGTTTCATACATTCAAGATCTTCACCCGAGAGGATTAACTATCTTAAGGTTGAGATATGAACATTGAGCACATGCCTCTTTTTCACTCAAGGTTGATGATGGATGGATCGTCTACAAGGAGCTTGTGTGCTTGACATGATTGTATTATGTCTCAAGCTATCACAACACTTTGGAGTTCAACTTGCAATTCAAGAATAAGTTAGCAATAAAGACATAGGAATGTGTTGAATGTTGGACTTCTCTACAGTTGTTCTATGATGAATTGCATGGAGAACTCTAGAGAGAGGTGTTGAGTTGAGGTAGTTTAAGAATGCAAGAGTGTTTCCTTGGAATGATATGGTTCTAGTGGAGGTTGAAGGAAGGTTTGTCCAAGTCTCTCTAGATGGTACTACAAGAGAGGACATAAAGTGTGGTTGGATGAATAAGTCGACGGTAAGGCATATCGATTTGGAGGTACTATACTATTGGCTAGTTGTATGGCTTACAAGAGTGAGATCTACGTGGAATTTAGGAATTTATAGGACTGCTAAGTTGGTTTTCCGTTGCATGTTCTAGTTGGATTGGGCAGATTAAGTGTTGTGACTTGGAAAAAATGTTATAACAGCTATGGAAAGAGAAGCGGTTGTCGATACCCTTAGCAAAAAAAGAGTTCTGCTGTGAAGATTCGGTCAACACAAGCTAAAGATTAGGAATCAAGGTTTGAGAAACTTAACTTGAGTATAGTTATTAATGTTTTGAAGTTGGATGAATAGTCTATTTTGGGATAAAAGTTTCATAAAGTACTTCTTCACTAAGTTGATTTTGAGCATGTGATATCACTATTGGATTGAAGTGACCATAGATGCATGGCAATGAATTATGTTATCATCTAGATGAAGCATATGTCATTGTCGGTACTCTTGGCTTACCAACTATGCTAATTGAGATAGAACAACACCAAAGCCTACCGAGCTATATGCGTAATATGAGAGTTGAGCAGCTCAACTATAGTAAGGGTACTGATAGTTGGAACTTTGGAATGGAACGTACTTTGGATCAAGAGAGTCATGTGGATCAATTGGAAGGTCTATAAGATGGTTAAGGTGCTTAGAAGGTTACGAAAACTACTCGCTAGTTACCCCTAGTCGACCTATTTTAAGGGGTGTAGTGGCTTAAACTCATGTGTTTACTTCTCTCCATCTATCTTCAAGTTACGAGTTTACTTGAAGCTGTGAGTTTGTCCTTTGGATTACCCTCTATAAATGATCATCTATCCTTGCTAAAGCTACCGATGTTGACCGCCAGATGATAGGAATTAGAGGTAAATATACGGAGTTAGGGATTGGATAGTATGGCGTAGAAAGGGATATAGAATAACACGTTGAGACTTAGGTGTTTGGGATCATAAGAGGAGAAGAGATTGACATACAATTGATCCTAAGGTGGTCTTTACCAGAAGCATAAAGAGTGTTGGTTTGAAGAGTAAGCTAGTACCCCGCTGCCAAAACTCATTTGAGGTTACTAAAAAAAAAAAAAACAAGCAAGTTGGATAACAGTTGGAAGACGTTGGGAGTTGGTTGAAGTCACTAAGAGTTTATGAATTACTTATTCGGAATGAGTTTGACAAGTCACTTGGAGTAAGGTTATCACGATAAGAAAAGCAAGGCGACCTCATTATCAAGAAAATGGAAATACTCGAGTGACGAATATACGAAGACGAAGTATCTCTATATCTTTGATCACCAGCTTTCGAATCTCGGGACGAGATTCATCTTAAGGGGGGTAGATTTGTAACACCCCAAATTTTGTCTCTTTTGAAAATAGAATAAAATGATTTATTTATGTATTTTTGTGCTCATTAAATATAGGTAAATAATATTTTTCATTGAATTAAAATTTAATATAGGGTTTAGAAACATGGTTGTGCATTCATGCTGGTGCATTTGGATTTATTTTGTGATGATTGGTTTTGACTGAAATTAAAAACGATTTCAAATCCTTTGTGAAAATCTATTTGAAAAGAGCTCAAATAAAAGAAAAGGTGTTTTTCTTTTCCTCTCTATTTCTTTTTCCAATTCAGCCCAAGTCAGCCCTGATGATCTCGCAGCTTATCCCAGCCCAAGTCAGCGTCGCGTTCTTCATTTGAGTTCGACTCGTTACTTTCGAACCGGAGCCACGCTTCCTTTATTTCCTTTGTTCCATCTCGTGAACGTCTTGGACTCTCCGTTTCTCTCCTTGGAAACAGCCGAGAGCCTCCCCATAAAACCTGAGCCCAAGACTGCAGCGCGCGCCTTGCCCTAGCCACCTCTCGCCGATCTCGCCGAGAACTCGAACCGCAGCGGACGTGCGTGCTCGCCGTTGTGCGCTTCGCCTTCGTTCGTGACATGTTGCCGAGGAAGCCACCGTCGGTCCTCCAAAGGCAGCAAAGACGTCCTCCATGCTTTCACTGCCGTCAATAACCCCAGGGTTCGAGCCGTCCGTCATCGCCGGCCGTGCGACGTCCTGATTCTTCTCTGCCAGTGATTCCAAGCTAGGTGAGTTCACTGATCATCCCTGCCTAGCTGCATGTATGTACATCATGAAACCAAAAGCCGGGACCTGCACGTTTGAATCTCCAAAGCAAGCTCCTTCGTCAGCCCACGGCACATCCTACCTTGTTCATGGCATTTGCTTGATGACATCAATCCTAGCTTTGATGACATCATGACGACATCAACCTGATTTCTTGCCGTTTTCCTTTAGCAAAATAAATCTATGAATACAATGCAAATACATATGCCCAACTAACCATCTTGAGCCATCCTTCCTTGGATCTACGGCCCGTGATTACAACATACCCTTTCAGCTGTTATTTTGCTAAAGAGCCCTCAGCCCAATCTGTAATCATGCTCGAGATCCCCGGCCCGGTTCAAAATCAGAAATTGTTTATTTAATTCGAAAATCCCGTTCATGTTATTTACCAAGTTCCACCCATTTTCAAAAGCTCACAACTTCTTCTTTTTAAAATCCAAATCGATCCGTTCAAGTTGCGTTAGATTCGTAATCTCGTAACCTATATGTTTATCTCACTTGTTAGTCAGGTTTTTGAACTTTCAAATTTCGAATTATTATTTTAGTTTATTATTTTATTACTAGTAAACTTGTAAAATTCATAACTACGCCGTTTTAGCTCCGATTTCGTGATCTTTACGTCTGTGTGATCGTAGTGACCTGTAGAATAGTTTTATAAGCTTTTTAAACTGTTTTTTCCACTGTTGGTGTACTGTTCTAATTATAGCCTTGTTTGTTATATGCATGATTGGCCCTATATGTTTGTGTGTTGTCGATTGGAATCGAGTAGACGGTGAGCTCTGCGTTGTTGATCTAGAAGAAGTTGTTGATCAAGAAGGATTTCTTTTGAAGCTTGGACTTGAAGAAAGGATCTCAATCTAAGGCAAGTATAGCTTGGGATCATCCTTGATGTCCTATTCACCTTAATCATTAATTCATGATGCATGTGTCCTCCTTGGCTGCCACTAAGGATTTACCTAGACTTGACTACTTGTTCCTTGTCACCTATGGCTTTGTGCATTGGGTAGTATTTGCTAGCGCTCAACCAATTAAACTTTACTTTGTTGTATGATTTTAATCTGGAGTAGTTGATGATGCCATGGTACATAGGGTGAAAGAGCTTGGAGGATGTTGGAGGTGAAGCTCTTAGCTCTCCATAAGGACTCAATCCATTCGTGGATATCCGGATATACTGATGATGCTATGGGGGTCGCATGGCTCCGACTTTGGTTGTTCAAGGGGTCTACCTAGCTTTGTTGGTGGTTTGCCAGAATTGGGAGAAACGGGGTGGAATCCTTGTTGGCCATTCAATGTTGTTAGGAGGGTTTTTGAACGGCCTTATATGGTCTTCATTTGGTTAGGGACTCACGATCCTACTCTGATGGAAACCATGACCCGTAGTGAAAGTGTACACCTCTCAAAGCTTGAAGTTAATTAAACCGACATGTCGGTAGCGTGTTCGCGGTTATGAACGGCCTTGGAACACTAATGGATAGATTGTGTGCATGCCATGTTGATATTAAATTGATGCTTATATCTGTATACACATGTGAATAATGGGTTTGGGATTCCTTTACTGCTTAAGCTTAAAATTTGACCAACTCTAAAAGCAACCGCAGTTAAAACGATTGTCGAAACTCGAGCCTCATAAACCCCGGCTATGCTTGCGGAGTTCGACATGGACTCACCCTTGCTATTTCCCCACACCTCGGGAAGAAGTTAGGCTTGTGATCAACCGGTCAGTCGGTCCCCGTGGAGTCTACACCGGAAAGATCAAAGTGTCTTTCCATTTGCTTGCTAGCTAAGGTTTATACTTTTATTCTATGCTCGTTATATTTTAAGCATTGTGAATTGATTACCATTCATTTGTAAACTATATGTGAGATTTGACTTCCAGGGCTCACATATGGCTTCATCTGGTTTTGTTCTTAAAACCGGGTGTTACAATAAGCAAGGCCAGGGCTCCCCCTGAAACTCCTATTCATTATTATCATTAATTAATTAGAGAGGGATCCCAATGTAAGGAGCTCTCTCTCTCTCTCTTCAATATAGATCTAGGGGTAGACTCTTCAATGTAATAGATTAGATCTAGATTAGAGATAGAGATTAGAGATTAGAAAGCTCGAGTTCTTCAAGATATCATTACTACAATGAGCAACTATAGGGGGTGACTGGTGATGGCCTCTAGGGGTGGTTTTTCCACACATGGTGATTTTTCGGACTTTTTGCAAATGTTGCGACCACCAAGATTCGAACCGGTGACCTCGAGCTTGCGCGACACTCCCCTCCACGCACACTACGCACTTGCATCTGTCCATATCCCATTCCACGTCCCCATATATTATAGTGTAAATTCACTATTTGACGCCCTAAAAGGATTCAAACTAAAAGTGGTCAACTACAAAGTCTCATAACTTTTAGAGATCTACTTTTCCTATTTAGGAAGGTTTCTCGTCCAAGGTCATTTATGAAATTTGAATTTCAAATTTGAGACATTTGAACATAGCTTTTGCATGACTAGATGATTTCAACCTAAAAAGTGGTCAACTACAAAGTTTCATAACTTTTCGAGATCTACAATTGTTATTTAGGAAGTTTTTCCATCCGAGGTCGTTTGAAAATTCAAATTTCAAAATTTACACATTCAAACCCACTTTTTGAGGCATCAAATAAATGCAAATGAAAAAGTGGTCAACAACAAAGATTCATAACTTTTCAAGATCTAAAATTGTTATTTAGGAAGTTTTTCCATATAAGGTCGTTTACAAAATTTTAATTTTTAGTGTCTCATTTTAAAATTCGGCAACCCACTGTAGGGGCGCCTCAATATAGACCACCCCTATTGTGGACCACAGTAGGGGGCGGTGGTGATTGAACGCCCTAGATTATAGTTGGGGCGGGTGGTACACGAGCCGCCCCTAATGTGTCGTCGTCGGGGGCGGTTTGTCAACGCCTAGGGTTTTAAGCATACTATAGGGGCGGCTCAAAGTATGAGCTGCCACTAATTAAAATGGCAGGCGCTAAACCCTAAACCCTAAACCCTAAACCCTAAACCCTAAACCCTAAACCCTAAAACCCTAAACCCTAAACCCTCCCTTAGTTGCCTTTTGTAGTAGTGTATATAGTTGAGACATTCTATTAGAGACTCAAGGGAGACTCAAGACTTCAAATCGGTCATCTTTGGAGATTCGGTAATACATTTTACTTGATTTCTCATTATGACTTCGCTTTATTTCATTATATTGCTTGTTGTTATGTTGTTAGTATATATTCTAGCTTGATATTTGATATAGTTCTAGTTGTTGATGATTATATGCACGATATCGTGGACAACTTAGCTTTTCTATATCTATAGGAAGTTAAGTTGTATGTAAGCGTGGTGCTTAAATGTGAGTTATTTGCAGATGACCACTGTATGCCGGGTCGTGGCGTTGTTTGTAAGGGTACAACCCTATTGAGACTTATATAATCCTCCCCTCATGTATAGTGAACATTAGGACATGGTCGTGACGGAGGTTAGTTTATCTCATTATAAATCCTCCTTAGTTGATGTCCCTCATGTTATATAGCTATGATTTGGCTATGCTATATGAGAATATTTTGCCTGCCATGCTTAGACTTAATGATTAGTAGTTACTTAGATGTCTTTTACTCAAGAGTAGTTATGATTGTCTTTACTTGCATTAGATGAGCCTCTATATGTGCTCTCTTAGGAATACCATTATTATAGTTATCTTAGTTTATCTTTATCATATTAATATTATAAGATTGGGTTAAGTTAGATCTTAGTTATATTCACCCTACTGTTTCTTTAGGTTCGATATTAAAATCAGAAGTTTATCTTTTAGTGAAGTGCTACAACGTATTTATATCTACGCACTTGTGGATATCTTATCTTTATGAGAAGTTTTAAAATACCGAAGAAGGACAAGACGTTAGCCCAACCGGAGATTGCAACCGAGATGGAGAAGAGGTTGACCACCATCCTCGTTCAAGCACCAACGCCGGAGGCCGTGCCAAACAAGGCGGCGCATGCGCCCCTCTAGATCACCTTCACGGACACGCACCTCGTCCGCACAAGTTGTCCTTCCCAACGTCTTACGGCAAGGATCATCCCTTTCCTTGGCTCAACCGTTGCCGCCAGTTCCTTAGGGGACAAGGTATGTTATCCATAGAGCAAGTTTGGTATGCATCTTACCATCTCATAGGAGGGGCACAACAGTGGTACATGCGCCCATCCCAGGACAATGTGTTGACAGACTGGGCATGCTTTGCCTAGTACGTCAACGAGAGTTTCGGCCCAGCAACCAAGCGCATTCCGCCAGGGTGAACTGGCATCGCTTCGCAAGTCCGGAACCGTTGACGAGTACACGGAGCATTTCCTGGCACATGTGGCGCCGCCGTCGGGAAACTCGATGACCAGCGGTAGGTCGAGCATCTTCACGCGCAGAACTCGGAGAGCCGCTGAAGACAGGCATCGAGCTGCGCAGGACCCCAAGGACTTGGAGATGACTATCTCACTCGCCCGGGGGTGTATGAGCGATGGCTCACCGTCCTCTACAACTACGAAAAAAAGACAACATATCCACGAGAGCAAGGCAACCACACCGGTGACCACGACACGGCCGCCTCGTCAGCGACATCGACCCGGCCGTTCAAGTGGGCGACACGGAGGAGATGATCGCGGCCGCAAGGCTGATATGCGCTTCAACTATAACGAGACGTTATCACCGGGTCACAAGTGCAAGAACCTATTCGATATCACTGTCTTCAATGACCATGACGACAACAAGGAGGGCACTGGTCAGGAGGACGCTGCCCCAGACGGTGCAGACCTCAGGGTCCTGATCGAGGATCCCAACACCCCGGTACGTGGTGTCCACTCTCTCTACCTCATCGCCATGATTTTAGGCACGGGGGTCAGCATCGTCGTTGACTCAGGAAGCTATGTCAACCCTGACGTGGTGGCCACAGTAGGGGACCACGCACATAGCCGGTCGCGGGTGATGATCACCGCTAGCACATGAGCTACCTCGACATGTCGGGCGGCCACCTCACGACGTTTTGATGCGCATCAACGCCGACACCTTTGACATCGATGCCTACGTGTTGCACGTCGGCAACGGCGTCGGCGTCATTCTTGGCATGCTCTGGCTGGTAAGCCCGGGTAGGGTGACATGGGACTTTGCCTCCAATGAGCTGGAGTACTCCCGCAACGGGCAGGCAAGGAAGTTCATGCATGCGCCTCCCCCGCACGGCGACACGGGCACACCTAGGCTCGGGCCGCTAAGGTCTGTCCTTTTCACCGACATCCGAGACTTCAATCCAAGGTTGGGCAAGCATCCGAGACCAACGTTTTAGACCCTCTACGAAACATCGACAGGCAACATCAGCCCGGCTTCGACATGCAACATTGGAAGAGAAGCACATGTGGCGGATCGCTCTTGACATCACCACAGGAGTCACAACGCTAGCCTAGATGCTGGAGGACGACTTCCTCCTCTTCGAAGGCCGCTTCTACCTTCCAACTTCCTCACCACTACTACTAGACTTACTGGATACTCTGCTTCAGGCAGGGATTCGCCGGACGAACTACCTTTCCCTGGTCGACTACACGACGCCACCAACGACCGGTGCTCTAATAGCAATCCTCCTCGATGGAATGTGGCCTCGGGGCCACCATGTGGGCCCCTTCCCATGTCGTCTCCCTTGACGGCATGGATTGTCACTTCCTCACCATCGACAACGTCTACATCAACAATGATGTGGAACAGGGAACACATCATCTCTATCCCAGCATGTTCAACATTGACTCCTTCATGTATGGTATGATGTTGAACTTAGCTACATCCCCTCTAACACGCCGTGACATCACTATCCGGCGCCTCAAGCCCCTCTTCATCACCTCTCCGCCCAACGATAGCTTCATGTTCCTGTAAATCCAGCCTCGCAACATGATACACCAGAATCTTGAGGATGGGATCCCAAGGGAGCTCCTACTACCCGCTTGACGTCAGACAACAACATCACGGGGACGTGCGATCCACCAAGTATATCTACCACGGCTACATCGGCAACCTCCGCTACATCTTGGAGTTCGCACCAATACACACTCGGGAGAATGTGATTCTAAGGAACCGGTTCATCATCTTTGGGTACCCTTGATCTTCCTCCGGTATCACCGAATGGACCTTCATCCGGCCCGAGGGCTGCGCTGGTCCGAGAAGGGGGGGGAGGAGGAGATGTTATGTGCAAGGAGACATGTCCTAGGATGGCCAGTCCAAGAGGCCCATGCCTGGCCGGGGTGCCCCGAAGGGGCCACGTGCGTGCCGCCTCCCTCGCCGCCTTCCCACGACTTCGGTAATTAGAGTAATAAATAAAGTCGAGTTTAGCTAGGATTATCTTTAGGCGATTTGGTGTGCAAGAGATATTCCAACTCTATAAGCAAATCTATTCCTAGGAAAAAACTAGGATTGCTTGTAAAAGGGTTCCAATCTATAAGGAAAATCTTTAGAGATTGCTTAGATTACAAGTCCCATAGGAGGGTGATATAAATAGGGAGCATGTAATCTCTTTTAGGGCAAGCAATAAAGATCAGTTTCCCTTCCTCCCTGCCTCTCACGCCAACGCCGCCTCCTCCCCATGCGCCACCGCCACTGCCGCCATCTGTTGCGCCGCCCACGCACGCCCCCCTCTAGCGGTTTGTGACATGTTATGAACATTTTTACCTATGCCGCTTTATGGTGTCCCTGGAAACATAGAAATGATTTGTGTTTTCAAAGGACTTTATGGAAGAGTGTGGCTACACTTCTTCCAGATCTCCAAGACAATTCAAAAAAAAAAAAAATGGGCATGTCTATGTCCTAAGGAGAAGAGGGATGTGTCCATACAGAAGTCAATGGAAATCAAGGAGCTAGGGAGCTGCTCTCAAGTATTGTGGCCGGGCTGGAAATGAAACAAGAGGCCGGTCTGTTGGGATAACCTCGCTGGGATCTGAACTTTACCAGGAAGTACATATCTGATGGAAGATGGAAGACATTCATGTGTTCTCGATGTATGTGTGGTTCAGCTTGTTTTCTCAATCATTATGATGGATGAGCCTGGCTATGTGAACATGTTTCTAGTTACTGTCCTAAAGGTGTCTCCAGGAAATATATTGTCCATGCTAGATGTTGCTTGGTTCGGCTATATATAATCCATCCGATGGTGTAATACTTTTATCGTAGTTAGGCTAGATGTTGCTTCGTTCGGCCGGTGGTTAAGCTTTGCTGAACCTGTTGTTTTATCGGATGGTGTAATCCATCCGCCAGTGCTGTAAAACGCTTTTCTGGTGTACAAAAATCCAAAGGTACGTGGATTTGATAATTTTTTAAATAAAGGATATTACAATCCGGCCTCTACATCCAGAGATGTATACAGCCAATTATTACAAAAGTCGAAAAACAAGAACCGCAAGGTCTTGAACAAAGACATGGAAATTATAATAAACGGAAAATATGTTTCCACCCTCTATTAGAGACTTCTAAAGCAATCATTATCTAAACGCTTGCTCAAACACACGAGGGCATCCTTTGTTTGTTCAATGCGCTACGTGGATTTGATAAATACATAAAGAACAACTTTTTCTGAATCAAATGTAGACAACATCATAATTTCGCATAAAGAAGTGACAAGCCGGCCCACTATATGCTAATATAAATTCCAAACACACAAAGTTTGATTAAGTTGCATAAATTTTGGGCAAACATCATTGCCTATATATACTGTAATTTGGCCTGTTTTAATCACCCGGAATCTGAACAGATAGCACCAAATGCATATAGTAGAACACAACGGCCGATTCGATATTTTGTTCGTTGCAGTTGGCGGCTTCCTGCCTGCGTTGGGCAAGCCGCACCATGTATGTCAGCTAGCGGTGATTTCCAGTAATAATATTTGGCATGATGCTTCCTAAGATGACAAATTTTGTTATGGTACTGAAATGTTGTCGCGTCGACTGTGACGAACTAATTTGTGATGTATATACGAAAATATTCTAGATTACTTTAAAAAATAGAAAAAGGACCTTCGACGAGATGTATATATAGGGAAATATCATCTACACACACGTAGTAGTACATCACAATGAGTCGTCCATCCTTCGTTTCATTCTTGTGCCTGCTGCTCGTGCTGCTTCCTGCTTCACATGGCGCCTCCTATGCAAGCTACAAGCTAGGGTCCACACAGGTTTTCTTCAAGACATCCGGCAAGTCATCTGGCAACTCACAAGAGGCATCCACGGTGCCTCCTGATGCTACCACCTGCTCGTCCATGGCAACTGGTACATCGCATACCTGTTACAACGAAATTTGCGTCTTGCATCACTTATTCTAATTATGTTTTTCTTTTTTTATTTATCCTTGTGTAATCATGTATTTAATTTAGGAACAAACTTCCCACTTCTAAAAAACCCTAATAGTCTATTTATATCATCTAAAGAAATAGAGACTTTAATTAACTCTCCATATATTATCCTGATATGGACTCTAGAATGAAATACATGTGAAGTCGTGTTCTAGAAAAAGAAAACAATTGAAGAAGACTTTATGTATTATGTACAAACTACAAATAATTGTTCAATGTTTACAGGCCTAGGCAACAACAAGCTACCCGTAGTGCACCGGCAGAATCCATGCTCTCCGTTGCACGGGCTGCCGTCCCTATCGGGGCAGATGTCCTGCGTCGTGACATCTCCCGCATCCGGCGACACCATTTCTCCTCACAGTTGTCTTTGGTGGATCGCAAAGCCCCGTCACCGGCGGCCGTCATAATCCCAACCAACAGCTCGTCGTCGACGCCACCGGGCACGCGTTGGACTACAGCGTGGTCGTCAGCTACGGGGCGCCAGAGCAGCAGTTCCCAATGTTCCTTGACAACGGCTTTGGCACAACCCTGATTCGGTGCAAGCCCTGCGACTCAGGTTCCCATGACTGTGATCCGGCATTCGACACGTCGCGGTCCTCAACGTTCGCCCATGTCCTCTGCGGCTCGCCGGACTGTCCGACCAACTGCACTGGCGGTTCGGTATGCCCGCACTCACGCCAGCTCGGCGACGAGCGGCGGCGGCACGTACGTGAAAGGGCGTGCTCACGCTGGCTCCATCAATGGCCGTCCACAACTTCACATTCGTTTGCTTGGGCGTGGACGAAACCTTCTCATGAGACTCGGAGGTAGGGACCCTCGACCTCAGCCGCGACCGCAACTTCGCTGCCATCGCGGCTCTCGCCGTCGTGGTTTGCCCCTGCCGCCAATTTCTCCTACTGCCTGCCGCGGTTCCCGAGCTCCCAAGGCTTCCTCGCCCTCGGCGGTAACGCTACCGTCGGAAACGACGAATACAACCTCACCTCGCCGCGCCAAGCTGGTGAACGGCAGCAGCAGCTACCGGGCTGTCGAGCATGTACTTCATCGGCGTCGTTGGAATGAGACTCGGCGGCGTGGATCTCCCGCTCCCGGCGGGCACCTTCGGCGGCGGCAACGCAAGGACCACCGTGGACATGGGAACCACCTTCACATGGCTGGTACCGGACGGCGTATGACGCCCTGCGTGACGCCTTCCTGGATCAGATGTCCCAGTACAACAACATCTCGGTGCGGGACCTCTTGGTGCCGGATTTGCCGAGTTGGACACGTGCTTCAACTTCACCGGGCTGCATCAGCTCACCGTACCGGCCGTCAATTTCGTGTTCAGCAACGGGGAGAACCTTGGGATAGGGGAGCAGATGCTGTACTACGGCGACCCCGCCGCCGGTCCATTTGGCATGACCTGCCTCGCTTACGCCAACTTGTATGCGGCGTCGATATCTTCTCAGCGATCATCGGGACGTATACCCTAACGTCCACGGAAGTCATCTACGACGTGGCGGAGGAAATGTTGCCTTCTTGCCATATAGCTGCTAATCTATACAACAACATATTTATGCACCTTTGAATTTGCTCTCAACTTATCTATTTATTTTATCATTTCCACTTTGGTGCAACATTGCTTACTTTAGTCTACTACTCCTTCCAAATTAATAAAGGTTTGTTTCCTTGTAACAATGGCTCATGTACTTATGCCCGAACACTTGCCCTGTGGTAGCGCAATTGGGTTACACTATAAAGTTAGTGACATAAAAATATTTGGTGCAACACAATTCAAGACATACTTGATGGAGGAGGTCAGGCAGCTACTCGGGTTTGCAGCTGGCTGTGGCTTTTGGCATGGCACAACGTTAGTGACCACGGTGCAGTTTCCGACTGCCTGCTTTCGGTTCCTCCCCAGGTAATTGTGGTGTAGAGTTGTGTTGTGTGCGTTTGTCGACTTCCCAATCCGACCAGCGATTGTGGATGGAGGCTCGTGCTGATCACCCAATCCAATCGAGCGTAGCGTCATGTTTATTTTATTCATCCGGGCTATTGTTAGTTGTGCTGAGTTGCTTTAGTTGGGTCGTTTCATCCAAGTTGAGTAGTTAGTCGAGGTCGACATATCGACCAAGTTGAGTCGCTTGTTGTGAGGGAGTTATGTTAAAGTTGTGTAGGATGAGCGAGATTCTCATCAGTTGTATAGTTTCAGCCTAGTTTTTCATTCAAAGAACAAGGCGGGTACTTGCTTTTTTTATTCGTCTAACAAAAATCGTGACAAATCATTTGTGGTCCCTTCTAAAACAACATTTCAATCTGCAAGGCGGAACGGAGAAGACAATAACGACGCAATCCTGCCAAAAGCTGGCAAGGCTGAGTTTCCAAAGCCAGCTAGGCCAACAAGCCTGTTGCTACCGGCGACAGCCCCCGAGCTCATGAATCCCGACGTTGGGTTTACGTTGGGTTTGAGGTCACTATGCTGACTTTTCTACTGTTTTCTAAAACGATTCGTTTCCAAAACAGTTTTTGTCGTGTAAAACTTGGAAATACATGTTCTGGATTTTGTACTATCTCGCTTGAACTGTCCGTTCCGTACAGCTATTCATCTTTGTACATTGGGTACATCTTACCCACTTAACAACCTTTTGTTGTTAATTAATATATGTTTGTTATAAAAAAAGTATATAAAATGCTATCTCAGTTAATATATTTTGCTGACCAGTGAGGGCTTCCCTTGATTAAAATAAAATATTTTATTATTTTTAAAAAAATAATATGAAAACAAAATCTGGAAATGAGTTGTAAGGGCGGGTCAGTCAATCACGAGCCGTCCATACAGAGCTACCATTACTAAGAATGTAAGATTAGGGTAGCTCCCAAAACCGCCCCTACGGAGCATCTGTAGCCACCCGTAAAATCTTCTCTGTAGTAGTGAATAATATCACCATGCCTGCAATCACTTCTGATTTCAATATGTGTAAGTATTTACTCCTCTTCAAGAAAAATGACAGAAGTGTTGTATATGGGGATCTCGCCTACAATTTTTGTCTTAAAAAATCACTTCTGATGTCTTTTTTTAACACCCTAGCCCTTTAGAAAGCCTGTGGTAGTTGTTTTGTTGGGCAACGTGGCAGAGAAGTGTCAAACACGAGCATCGAGCCAGGCAGCAGGCGACCTGATTGGTGAACTGCGGACCTGATGTGGATGACGGTTATTTTCTGTCACAGGAAATGGGCTTGGGCTGGACTAACCAGGCCTCCGGCTCTATGGTGACAGTTTAAATCCGTCACCGATTCTGTTAATCCGTGATGGATTTTCAATGACCGTTACGTAGGTCAATCCCCTCGACGCTCAATCCGTGATGATTTCTAAAACCATTATAGATATTATTTGGTGACAATTTTTTTAGTGATCCGTGATAGAAATTTTCCATCATAGATTAGCAGAATTCTTGTAGTGGGTAATCTTGCGTCGAATTCAAATTGTTTCAAAAATATTTGTACGATTCAATTGTATTTTGGGCATGTCGAAATGGGCCAATTTCACGAATTTCGGGCCTTTCGGTCGGAATCCCAAATCCTTGGGTGGGGAATGGGTGCTGCGGCGCTTTTGGGGTTGGGGTGGGGAGAGTCACTGGGATGCCATCGGGGTTGCCGTCGTTGTGGCTGGAAAGGGCAGCCTTTGGGGCATCTGGATCTTCGCTCGGGGATCATGGTCTTCATAGGCCTCACACCTCACCGCCAGTGTGCATGGCACCGCTTTGACTGGGGGACAGGAGGTGCGGGGGCACATGCCACCAGTGGATTGAGTGTGGGCACCGCGAAGAGATGACTGGAGGCGCCGCCGACGAGATGGTGGAGGCTGCGTCCTCCATGGTGCAGGCCGGGCGCCAACTGGGCAAGCAGGGCAACATCGCAGCGCCAAATGCGGTTGCTCACCACACATGTGTTGCCGGTGGCAAAATCAAGTGGATTCAATTAATGTCTCCATGGACCGGTGCAAATGGTACCACCATGGTGACATGAGGTGAATAAATGCATACGAGCGGTGTTCACGGTGTGCTAGTTGACTAGGTGGAGTACGCTCCAGGCAAAAGGTGACCCGGTGGTTCGGTCGGTAGCACTAGATGAACTCGGCTACAAAATATAATAGTCTGTAGTCAGCTACTACAGTGCTACAAAACATATATATTCCGTAGCCTCCTAAACGGGTCTGCTTGTTAAGAGCAAGTATTATGGCAGGCTATAAGTAGGGTATATCCTGCATGGAGGAGAGAGAAGAAAAGAAAGAGAAGAGAACGGACGCTTAACTTACCGCCGGCTGAAACGAGCACTGGGTTCTCTGCAGGGTGGGCCTACAGCACCAACTCACCGGATTACAGCTAGCAGTGAGCGCAGCAGCTGGCGCATGGCCATGCTTGCAGCCGGCTAGCAGGCGTAATTATAATACTTGCTCTAAGCTGCTAAGCTATCTCCCTATGAGTGCCCGCAATATTTAGCTATTTGGCTAGCTAGATGTGACCTGGTATTAAAAAAATAAGAGAGAGAATAGTCACTAGTTACATGCAAAAAGCCAGACTATTTTATGTAGCCTAAAAACATGTGAGATAAGCATGTGAGTCCAATAATATAAAATAGTCTTTGTTTTTATCTTTGACTTCCACAACAGCAGACTAAATAGCTCGTACTTCTAGCTATTTCCATTGTGGATGCCCAAAGAGTTGAAAAGATAGTATGGTCGTATACTTCATGTACACACACTTTGTCCTATCGTATACACCTTAAATCTAGAGATATAGAAATACGAGTAGCTACTGCCTATATACATACACACACCCCCAAGCCGCAAGGACCACATATAATCCTAAAACTTTTGGTTGCCATCCATGCCAATCTTCACCGATTTCTCATGACATAGTTGTACCTAGATTAAAGGACTACATGTAAATACTTCAGCGGACAAACGATTGCTCATCAATACAAGATACCTCTCATTGTTTATTATTACATGTATTATATTATTGAGTTGGACACTACTCAATAGAAATCATCACAAACACGTACATAATGTGAAATTAACGAGCTTGGGATGTCTGCTCACTCGCATTATTCTATTTATGCTTGACTTATACACACACACACACACACACACACACACACACTAATCCAAACTTCACTTCTGTAATCCTTTGGTCATTAGTGTCAGGGCCGTCCTTGTAGTAGATAATAAGGAATAAAGTAATTGAGGGATCCTGATCTTCGTAATATCCACAATCTTTTTTTTTCTCATGAATAGCTGCAGCGGCATCAATGTACTGTTCGGCTATATCCGGTCTCTCTTTGAGATAATCCATAAGCACACTAAGCTTCTCGCCTTTACAATCAGAAAAATCATTCCAGGCCCAACTAGAATGCCCCGGGGGCATATAGCCATGATCACGTACTATCCTTAGCTTTTCTTTCTTTTGAAACTGCAATAATACCAATATGAATCAATAATCGAGCAATATTGACACAATCAATAGAAACAATACAACATCTTGTATTGAACAAATAATATCATTTTTTTGTCAAGAATAAACTTGAAACTATGATAGACATCCTACTTTCATACTAAGCAGACGACGTAACCGATTGTGCCACATACCAACCTAGCAGCAAATAGTCTACTAAATGCTAAAAAGGAAAAATTTAGGACATACATAGAAATAAATGAAAACCGCTGTAGTTGAAGAAGAACCTAGTAGGCTGTGAAGAGCGACACATGTTCTATGTATATGCGTGTATGTATATATACACAAATGATATTTGTTTGGTATATGTAACTTCTGAATTCACAAAGTTCCTACCTTCATTTAAAAAATGCTTTTTTCTTTTACATTGGGCATATACTCAACCTCGACACACCAACATTGTTCCCATTCTACTAATTTGAAGCTGTTATTTGACATGTCATTACTGATTAATTACATAGAAACTTAGCAACACCAAATTATATACAACACAACGACCAATGCAGCTGGTGCGTTGATTTCACTTAGTTGAATATATATCCAAATATTTCACAAACTTCTTACCCTTGTTTATTTTTGTAGGATAAAGTTTTTTTTTTTTGGCATACATTTAAACCTCAAAACAGCAACATTCCATATGAACCTGGTAATTTGATGTGTAACTAATTCCAAATTATATCCCGAAAACTTTAGAAGAACACCAAATTATGTAACATATGCACATGGAACACAACGGCCTACATTGATGGCTTTGTCTCAAATGCCAATAATCTTGATGTCATTACATTGTGGTCATGTCATGGTGTCATTACATTGTCGTGATGTCATGATGTCCTGGTATATATTTGTTGCATTGGCGGCTTTGTCTATGCTCCATCCCTGCTTTGCAATTGCATTGTAATGGAAAAGCTATTGCCAGCATGTAGCAGCAGGTCGTGATGTCAGTGCATTGCATTGGGGAGCTGCAACATGCATACCAGCAAAAGTCTCACGTGATCTCCAATAATCATTCTTTGCATGCTTCGATGCTACAAAACTTCATCGCATTCTTCAAAGCCCGGTTAAGCACAAGGGAAAATGGAGGCAAATTCTATACAACCCGGTCCTTCCTAGATCTAAGAGGACCCTGCTCTCTAACTGACACATGTGTATCTCACCAATCTCAAAGCAGCTATATCTCTTTTACTCCTTCCCATCTACTCTGTCAGGCCGTTAGGCACGTTAACTCGTTCCCTTGCATACGAAGCCATCGAGCGCCGTGACGCACGCCTTCCTTGCATCCGAAGCCAGCAGATGCGGTGGCTAGGAGCGAGCTTTTGAGCTGGTGGCGGTGCAGCAGGAACAGCAGCCGCGCGGCACGGAGGAATCATGGTTCGAGGCCGTGGCGGAGGCGGCGGCAAGGGCGTCCGGAGTCGTGTCATGGTCGCGTGGTCGTTCTGTGTTAAGATTAGTTGCCAGTGCCACCACGTCCATTGGTCTGCAAGGTGAGGCTTCCTCCTCAAAGCTTTCTGAATTTCTGCATCATCTAGCTTGTGAACTATTTTGCCGCAACTTTGAGGATGGTGGGGATATTTTCAACTTCACAACAGGTTGTAAGACTAACCAAAGCTCATGTCTTGTTCATTAAGGTGCAGGGACATTTCAACTCAGATGTTACCAAGTCAAACTCTTTAATTGGTTTGTACATGCTTTCTTCGACCACATCTGCTCCTCCCTCCAAGGTGGACTTACATGTCTGTTACAACGAGTTGAGCAAATGGCCACATCGTCATCATCTGCTAGAAAGTTACATTTTCAGTAATAGCATTTCGTGCTCTCTATGAGACTTGTGCTCTCTAAAAGACTTGTTCTTATTTATACATCTCTGCTCCTTTCATCCAACAACATATACAAATCTTGTACGTGGAGTTCACCAAGATGATGCATTGTCTTTATCCATTGGAAAGTTAAATTAATATGAACATATATGTAATTGTGTTGTTATCAAGATGTCACCTTGCAGCACTGTCTTATTAAGTATGATTTATTTTGGAATGAATTTTGGTATTTATGTATAAGGTTCCTGGTTTGAAAGACCATCTGTAAGATTCAGTTTTGGTTGTTTTGGTGTAAGCATTTTCAGCAAATCAACGTTGTATACAAGATTCAACTATGCCAAGATGCCATATGTATTCCAGATAAAAATGTACAATGTGCATAGATCTTGTGCCATTTGGACGACAATTTTTTACAAAACAATTTCAGAACAAGTTATGTTTTGTTCAGAACAAGCGAGTAGCCTCGAGCAATTGAGCGCGCCGCGCCACCGCCGAGTGAGTCGCGTCGAGCACTCGAGAGCGCCACTGAGTGGGCTGCGTCGAGCCCTCAGGCAAGCTGCCAAGCGTGCCACGTCGAGCCCTCAAGAGTGCTGCCGAGCGAGCTGCGTCGAGACCTCGAGAGCGCCCCTGAGCGAGCTGCGTCGAGAACTTGGGAGTGCCGCTGAGCGAGTCGCAAGAGAAGACTCGTCGGGCGACCCACGCCGGCCAGGCGATGAACGTCGCGCAGCGGCAACACAACACCGGTCTCTCTGTTTCTCTTGGCTCACCTCGAACTGAAGCATTACATTGGCTTAATATATATAGCCCACGACCCGAACTCATGCAAGAGCCACAAACTCTCAAGTGTGCGACATACACTCACCATCCGGATGAACCAGTCAGACTTCACATGCTGTCATCTTCATCGCCACGGCCATTGCCGTCCTGCTGCAGCTGCTCGTCATCAGAAGGACCATCGACGTGGTCCAGGCAGAGGAACCTGGAGTCGTCGACGACGATGGTCGGCGTCTAGAGCTGCCGGAGCAGGGATGAGCAGGCGGCCGGTTGTGGCGTCGCTTTGCAGAGACTAACCCTGAAAGGGACGCGTATGCTCTAGAACATCTTACATATATATGTACAAAATCAATTAAAAATTCAGGAAGATTATGACCTTTGTAGCTTTTTGATGCATCATATCAACCTCCACAACTTGTTTTCGATAAGTCATGGGCTGTCCGCTTGTTTTTTCACATATATATAGAATCCCTGGTCAGTGTTTACATTTTTTTTTTTTTTGAAGAACAGGAGGAGCTCAGGAGCTCCTACTGAAGATTTTATTAATACTAAGCAAGACAGTTACAAAAAAGTTCATTACATAAAAGGAGGAAGCGGGAGAGAAGACAATTAAAGCAATTACACAACTTGCTCTAGCAGTTCTTCTATGTCTGGGAAATATTCTTGGCTCACCACAGGAGTTGGCGAAAACCCTCCTTGAACAGATGAAGGCAACGAAGACAATTAGCTGGGATTCCTCTGAAAATGACATCATTTCTAATACTCCATATGCTCCAACAAATGATTATAATGATTTCCATAAAAAAGTCTTGTTGATCTGGCATCTACTTGGCTGAGGTCAAGGGTGCCGGCCTGCTGCAGCTGCTCGTCATCAGGAGGACCCTCGACGTGGTCCAGGCAGAGAAACCTGGAGTCGTCGACGACGATGGCAGACGTGGTCCAGGCAGAGAAAGGGACGCATATGCTCTAGCACATCTTACATATATATGTACAAAATCAATTAATAACTCAGGTTGATTATGACCTTTGTAGCTTTTTTATGCATCATATGAACCTCTACAACTTGTTTTCGATATGTCATGGGCTGTCCGTTAATGATTATGATGGGACACCTGTCTTGTTTTTCACGTAGCATCCCGGCCTGGTCAGAGTTTACATAAATACAATTTGTAAGAACCAGGGAGCTGGTCGACTGGGATTGTTGGGGAGCGACCTCCGCTGACCCGGCGGAGAGGTAGTCGGATCCTGAGGACCCGCGAAGGCTCACAACTAATGGTGAAATCCTTTCTGTTTACAGTTTTCTCTTTCAGGTTCGGTGGTCGGTGCGGAGACCTCCGCTAGCAAGAGCGAAGGCCCTGAGCCCCGCACCCGAAATCCTCGGCGACCCGAAGTCGGATGAGAAGATGGCGAAGGTCCACACTCCCGCCAGCCCGGGACCAGCCGCCCGCGAAGGTTCTCCGGTCTTGAGGATGTCGGCGGAGTTCGGCTGCGTGTGGAGGCGAAGGCCCGACCTCCGCCCGGCCTCCTCCCAAAGTGTGCGAGGAAGACCCGTCCTTAGGTGAGGCCGCCCCTGGGTTTCGAGGGATCCAAATGTGGCATGGAGGCGTGGGCCCGGAAAGGAAGCAAGGGGAGGTAAGATGCAATAATACGATAGGAACCAAGATAGAGCAGGTGTGTAAGAGAATATGCTAGGAATCTAAAGGGGTAGGAGAGTAATCTCGTGCGCGCGAGCCTTTGTAAAGACTATAAATAGGGAGGAACCCTCCCTTGTAAATGGTTGGTTGGTGAATTCCTTGTTGAGAGGTTATGACCCTTCTTTATTAACTTGAGAAAGTCTTCACCAATTGTCACATATCCCCTCACGGGCCCCCGCCCGGGGGACCTACCCCGTGTTGAGGACACCCCTAAGCCCAACATTGGGCGCCCACCGTGGGGGCCCGAACGAAAAAAAAACCATGGCTCCACAAAGAGAAAAGGATCTACATCAAAGGCAAAAGCACCGCGAAGAACACCCGACCCCGACGTAGCACGCGGAGCACCTCGCAACGGCCGGAGGAAGAGCCTCCGATCGATGGGGAAACCAGAGAGGAGGAGGAGCGTGGCGGAGAGCCGGAGGAGGCGGGCGTGGCACGAGAATCCGGCCCTTTCACAAGAGCTCCGCCCGGCTCAAGCCTCACTCCCGAGAGATTACGGCCCAAAGAAAGAGACAAAGCCGCGCCGCCTACGGGAGGTTCTCAAGGCACGACGGGTCTCCGCGCGGCGGGCGGATCAATCGGCGAGATGGCGATCTTACAAGGGCGGGAGATCCAAAGTATGCAATTCACGAAGTGCGCCTCCGCTTACCGCCTCCCAAGATTAGCCCCACCCATTCCCATCCCAAGTCGGCCTAATCGGTAAACCCCGGCTCGGAAGAGCTACCCAACCCCGGATCGTCCTCGGCGCACCGCAAGACAGAGGAGCCTTTGATCCTAAGTCTCCGCTATCGGGAGGGCATACAAATAACACCATGGCCGGTCGATACAAGCCCACCCAGCTACCGAAATTCAACGGGAAAACAGATCCTCACCACCCGTGATGAGCTACGAGGGCGGCGTGGCCTCCGCGGGAGGCAATGATGCTGTCCCTAGCAAAGGCCTTCATAATTGGCGCGAAGGAGACGCGCATTGGCTGGTACTCCATGCTCAAACCAAGCACAATATATTCATGGGAAAACCTCCGGGACAAGATATTGGAAAACTTCAAGGGTCCGAGCTGCGATCCACTTACTTCAATGGATCTGTTCCAGTGTAAGCAGGGATACAACGAGCCGCTGAAGGATTACTTCCAAAGGTTCTTACAGCTCAAAGCGAAGGCCCCCGACGTACCAGACCAAGTGGCCATAGATGCAGCCATCAGAGGACTCCGCTTGGGGCCATTCGCCGGAGAACTGGCACGGAAAAAACCAAAAACTATGCATGAACTATGCGAACAGTTCGAAATCTGGATTCGGTCAGACGAAGACTATCGAAGGAGGCTGGAAGATCAAAACACAGAAAGACAGCAGATAAAAGGCGGCAAAAAGAACCAGCAAGCGGAGCCCAACCAGCAGCAGCCCAAGCAGTATCAGGGACAGCAAGTCTTGACAATGACACAGACAGCGGAGCCCGGGCAGCAGCGTAACAACCAGGGAGCAAGACCACCTGAAAACCAAAAACCGTACCAAGGAAAAGGACCCCAGAAAAACTGGAACAAAGGGCCAAGGAAACAATTCTGCGTCATACATGGCGAAGAGAAAGGCCACTACACGAGAGATTGCCCGATCATTCAGCATGAGAAAGATAAGGTACTCAAAGGTCCATCGAACCCTCCTACCCCAAACCAAAACCCACAACCACCAAGAGAAATAAACAATGCCTACACCTACGCTTCCAGAGAGCCTCCGCAAGCTCAAAGCCAACACCAACAATATTGCCCAATCTACCCATCCCTAACATCAAACCAAGTACACCCATCAACCCTGGCGAATGCCTACTACCCAAGCTTCCTACCTGCGTGGAGACCTTTGCCACCCCCACAACAGATCCAAAACTACCCAGATTCGAGTATGTCTTATTCGAACCCAAGACAGCACCTAACCTACATCGAAACAGGGCCACCCCAGCAAACCAGCAGACAAACGGTCAACCAAGTCTCGAGTCAAAACTTACCACCACCTCCGCCAGGACCCCCACCCACCTTCCGGTGAAAAAAACGGCCCAATCCGGAAAATCAATACAACCCACATGCTCCTCTACCCTCCATTGAAACCATAATGCCTATCACCGGAGGCTCATCAATAGAGTATGAGACAAAGAAATGAAAAAGGATCACCTCCGGCTTGGTCAACAATGTGGCGATCCAAATAGCCAGTCAAATTTGGGGAATGGTCAAGCACCCCAATAACGTTCTCGAAGCGGATCTCAAACTCGAAAAGCTACCCACATGTGGGCGCTATGGTAATAGAGACCAACATAGCGACATGGGAAATGAAAAGAGTCCTCATAGACACAGGAAGCTCCGCAGACATCATCTTCGCCAGTGCTTTTGACAAGATGAATTTCAGCCAGAAAACCGATTCTGACCATCGGACTCACCACTCATAGGATTCGGGGAAGACAAGTGCAGGCGCTGGGGAAAATAATCCTGCCCGGTATCCTTCTTCGGACGAAAAAAGCGCCAGAAACGAATACATAACCTTCGACATCGTAGATGTCTATTCACCGCATAACGCGATCTTTGGCGAGAGGGTTCACAAACAAGTTCAACGTAGCAATTCACATGGGATATTTGTGCATGAAAATGCCAGCGTTGCACGGAATCATAACAGTTTCTGGAAGTCGAAGGAGGCCGTAAACATAGAGAAGGCCATCTACCGAGCACACGTAAATGTCAACTTCAAGTGCGAAAAAGGCGAAGGCCGGGAGCCACCGGATATGAAAAAAAAATGCATAAGCGCCAACGGACAAGAGAAAGCAAAGAAGATAAGAGTTGATGGCGACCCATCACACACGTAACAATCAGGCGAAGACCTCATAGCGAAAGAAGAAGAAGAATTGATAAACCTCCTCATCAAAAACGAGAGAAGTCTTCGCGTGGTCGTGTGGCTGGACCTTCGAGGTCGATCGAGACACAATCGAGCATATCTTGGATATCAATCCCACCATGAGACCAAAGAAACAACGGCAGAGAAAGATGTCCGAGGGGCGGAATCTTGGCCGCACAAGCGGAGGTCCGTAGATTGTTGGGCGCCAAAGTCATCCGCGAGGTCAAATACCGCAGATTGGTTGGCAAATGTGGTTCTGGTACCAAAAAGACCTCCGGCAAAATGAGAATGTGTATAGACTTCACGGATCTCAACAAAGCAACCAAAAAGGACAATTACCCACTGCCAAGGATAGACACCTCCGTGGATCAAGCGGCAGGATGCCAGAGATTCTCTTTGCTGGATTGCTACTCGGGGTATCATCAGATCTGGCTGAGAAAGGAGGATGAAGAAAAAACAAGCTTTACAACACCCTTCGGGACATATTGTTTTGTCAGAATGCCAGAGGGACTCAAGAACGCGGGTGCAACCTTCGCAAGAATGACAGGCAAGGTCTTGGCCGGCCAGCTGAGAAAAAACATGATAGCATATGTCGACGATCTCATAGTGATGAGCAAGAAACAGCAAGATCATGTAGCCGACCTTCAAGAAACCTTCAACAACCTCAAGAAATTTGGCCTCGGGTTGAATCCGAGAAATGTGTCTTTGGAGTGACTAAGGCAAAGGTCCTAGGGTACATAGTCGGCTCGAAGGGGTCCAAGCAAACCCGAGAGAAGACGAAGGCAATCGGGGACATGGCGAGCCCAAGACAATGAAAGAAGTACGAGAAACTAACAAAGCGTATAAGCGGCGCTCAACGAGATTCATCTCCAAGTCGACAGAAAAAAGCCTCCCGTTCTTTCAAGCACTAAGGGGAGGAGGAAGCATCAAATGGGGAGAAGAGCAAGCGGAGGCCTTCCATGAAACTAAAAGAGTACCTGCGGGAACAGCTAACAATAACAAGTACAGACGGTGAAAAACCCATACTCTTATGCGTGCAAAGATCGATCATGCGGTCAATAGCAAGTGGCGGTTCAGAGAAAAGCCGTAACAATCAACTCATCCAGCTACCAGCCAGGCTATGTATCGGAGGCCCTCACGGCCGCCAAGATCAACTACACAGAAATAGAGAAAATAGCCTATGCCCTGGTGATAGCTTCAAGAAAGCTCAAACACTACTTTCATGCACACAAGGTGATAGTCCCCACAAACCACCCCCTGGCGGAGGTCTTAAAAAACAAAGAAACATCTGGAAGAATAAGTAAATGGGCCGCGGAGCTGTCGCAGTTCGATGTAACATTCGTACACAAGGACCGCAATACGGTCGCAAGTTCTAGCGCATTTTGTGGCGCATGGACCCCAACGAAGCAAAAAGCCAGAAAAAAATCAATCCGAAGTTGTGGACAATACACCTGCGGTGCATGGGGAAGGAACGGAGCCGGAGCCTCCGAAGTAATCATGCCTCCGCTAGGTATCAAGTCAAGTTTCGCCATTCGGCTGGATTGCCCTCAAACAAACAACACAGCAGAATACGAAGGCCTAATCTTGGGACTCACCAAGGCAAAGGCATATGGTGCGAAGATAGTGGAAGTAAAAACAGACTCTATGTTAGTGGCAGGGCAAGTTGAGAAGGAATGTACAGCCAGAGAACCGGAGCTGATAAACTACCTAGCAGTGGTCAGGGCAATGGAACGAAGGTTCCAAGGAGTCACCGTAAAGTTTATCCCACGAGAGCAAAACAGCGAAGCAGACTCCTTAGCCAAGGCGGCAGCAAACAACCTCCGCATGCCCCAAGACACCGTGTACAATATAGTATGCAAGCCAGCAACGCAAATCCTAAAAACAGCATTCAAGACAATCATGTTGGTGGAGGGGGAGGATTGGAGACAAGCCATAATTGACAACCTCAACAGCGCAAGTTACCCAGAAAATGAAGCGGAGGCCATCCGTACAGAAGCACGAGCAAGAAGCTATGTGCTTATCAATGGCCAGCTCTACAAGAAAGGTGTGGTCCAACCAATCCTGAAATGCATCTCACAAGGCGAAGGCCTCGACTTGTTGAGAGAAATACACGCAGGCATCTGTGGCTCGCACATTGGACCCAGAGCATTATCAGCGAAGGCTATCCGACAAGGATTTTACTGGCCTACACACATTAAAGACGCGCAGCAAATCGTCAAGACCTGCGAAGCCTGCCAGAACTTCGCACCTCACCAGAAAAACCCATCAGCTGAAACTCAACTCATACCACCGACTTGGCCCCTGCAGAGATGGGGACTTGACATTGTAGGTCCACTACCAACAGCTCAAGGGGGAAGCAAATTTGCAGTCGTGGCAGTCGAATATTTCACCAGATGGATAGAGGCAAAACCACTGGCCAAAATAACCTCCGACTCAATTACCAAGTTCTACTGGCAGAACATAATATGTAGATTTGGAGTACCAAGAATGGTAATTGTAGACAATGGCAAACAGTTCGACTCAGACAAATTCAGAGATTTCTGCCTGCAAATGGGAACCAAGATAGCCTTCGCATCAGTGTATCACCCAGAGTCAAACGGAGCAGTGGAGAGAGCAAACGGTATTGTGTTCTCCGCAATATCCAAGACACTACACAACCTTCGCAAGGGTAAATGGGCAGATGAGCTGCCTAAAGTAATTTGGTCTCATAACACAACAACATCAAGGGCAACAGGCTACACCCCTTTCAAACTCATGTACGGCGAAGAAGCAATGCTACCTGAGGAAGTAAAGCATGAAAGCCTCCGCGTCCTAAAGCACAAAATGGCAGAAGATGAGGTGTATGCAAAAGAAACACTGGAAGAAACAAGACTAGAAGCAGTAGAAAACATACAAAAATACCAAGCGGAGACCAAAAGGTGGAGAGACAACAAAGTCAAGAAAAAGGACATCAAAGACGGAGATCTTGTGCTCAAGCGAAAGCCAAACGCAGCAATGGTAGGAAAGCTGCAGGCAAAATGGGACGGTCCATACATCGCAAAAGCGGCTTCAAGGCAAGGAGCTTTCCGCTTAATGGATGACCAGGGCAACACCTCCGACCGCACATGGAATGTGGATAATCTACGCAAATACTACATGTAAGACCGGCCTTCGCGAACTATGAGCGGAGGTCAGTCATATTTTTACTTTTCAGCAAAGTAGAAGTAGACTCTCGTATTTACTTCAACGAAGGCTTTGCACTCTTTTCCTCACAGGGGAACTCCTAGCGGAGGTGAGGTTTTTAATGAGGCAAAGTCAATGTAAAAATCCTCCGAAATATAAAGAGGACATCTCCCCAAGAAACAAACAAGAAAGATAAAGTCGAAAGTGACTAGCAACGAGTCACGTGATTCGACAAGCAAAACCGTAGAGGAAAGAGAACATTTTGAGGAAAGAGCGCGGAGACTCTAACCTCAAAATGGCCTCTAGAGGCAAACGAAAAAGTCTCAAAATCCTTGGAAAAAGACCTATACAAAACATAGGCACCAAGGCGGCATAACGGTAAATGTCGAAAACCTAAAAAGCTGGAAAAAGACACATGAAAAATACGGGCATCGCCCAATCTTCGCCAAAGATAAAAGGCAATGGGGACGAAAAGGTTCCAAAATCACACTTCACTTGACTTTATTCCATTTCTCATCACATTGTCAAAACATCCAGGTTCTGGACATTGTGCTGTACACAATACTAGCATTCTGGCAGAACAAGGCACAGCTGCAGCGAGGTTCAAGCTGACACAATGTGAAAGCCTAAAAATACACACTAGGCAACAGACACATGCCGCGGAGACATATTCAACTCCGCCAGTCTACGAATCCTACTTCGCGCCACCTTCGCACCAGCCACTAGAAGATGGTACAGTGGTAGTACAAACGAGACAAGAAGGAGGACGCGATCAACACCACCACCAAGCAGCAGCGTCACTCCGCGAGGACAGCAGGACCTCCGCCAGCATCAACGTGGTACCAAGACCATAGTGCAGCCCTCAGCACGAGTCCAACTCAAAAGCGGAGCTCCGCGGGCATCCGCTAAAATAAGCATGAAGATGCTCCAAATAAGGCCGGCAAAGAGACATAGGGCATAAAAGCGGCTAGAACTCATAAGCAAGAGTTAATTGCACCGCATGTCTCTAGGTACGAGCTCCCAACCATCGAAAAAGAGAGTAGATGCCCAAATGCCCCACCCCCTAGTTACGAACCTCACACGGTCCCAAATAAGTACAGCAAGCCGATCCTCCACTGGTCAAGCCCATTATGTTACAACCCGCCAAAAAACAACCGAAACAGCAGGGTTATATACTAGCCAAGGCAACTCGAGGCTTAACTTAAAAGCTTACCCACCAAAGGACGGTGTCAATAAACACCCATGATAGCAAGAAGCTCGTAACCCAATCCTACCTACCAAAGGACATCATAAATAAAATCCCATAACAACGGAGGGCCTATAAAACAGGGAGGAACCTGTCCGCCCACACCCCCAAATCAGTCACAACACAAGGCACCTTGCCGCAAAACGACCGAAGACAAGAATAAGAAAGAAATGAGTGCGGACGTGAACCTCCTCCGCCTCCCAGAAACACTAAGAGACCACGTAAGAAGTCGTAACAATCTTAGCATTTGGAGAGATCATGGGGAGACCGCGTAAGAATTCGTAACATCCCCCCGAAGGTCACAACTAACGCAAAGCAACCAAATGCGAGATCCTCAGCGAAGACCCGAGAGGTGAAGCAGCTAATTGCGCTTCCCGCACATGTAGCGGAGGCACGAAGGCCTCCCAATCACTCCTACATGCGGATACTCCGCTGCGAAGGACGAGGATTTGGCGCCTCAAACAAATGACTGTCTCCGCTGTCAAATCCACAAAGCGAAGATCTTTTCTACCAGGAAAAGAAAAATGTTTGTAAGAAAAATAATGAAACACCAATTTCATCAAACATCATCGCCTCTTTATTATGAATTTACATGTACAAATCAAATACAGCGAAGCTCATTGCACTACCTAGCTTACAAACTAACAAAACTCGGGCGGAGGTCCTCTCCAAGCCATAGAGTTCGTGAAAGTCATCCGCGCGTCGCCTAAATCGAACAAAACATCTTCAAACATGTCGGCTACGCTAGGGTTGGCGAAGGTTTCTCGCCAGAACAACCATAAGTCGCCATGAATATAAACACCGTCGCGATGAAAGCAGAGAGGGTTGACATCCTGCGCAGGCACCTCTTCAGGAACCTGCGCAGGAGTCCATCGATGTAAAGAAATATCAGATTTCAATTAAAAAACTTTTCCATTAGTTTTTACAAGCGGAAGTGATCATCCGCAAAGGAAAACAAAAGCCGAGTAGGCTACACTTAAGCACAAAAAATAAACTACAAATCATCTACACCTCCGCGTCCTCCTCGTCATTAAGCTCCTCGTGCGAAGTCGGAGCTCGAGGCGGAGAAACATCGCGTCTGACGCCTTCAGTAGCCTCAACCTGCGGTGCAGGGGCCTCCGCTGAAGCAACACCCTGTAACATAAAAACGGTCAGACTCAAACATAACAAGAGAAAGCAAAGTAAAAAGAAACAAGTACTCGAAAAATCGAACTCACCCGGAAAAGAGAACGAGCAAGAGATGCCGCCTCCGCCCGCCCGTGCGCAGCCCAAAACTTCTTCATAAAAGGAACCAACGAACTGAGCCCCCTCCCCAAGCTCGACGAGGCGAGAGGGTCATGGCCTTCCTTCACACGAACTCGGCTAACATCCTCGCAACCTTCACTAGAAAGGATGCGAGCCATGTTTGTGGCCGCGGTTCGAGCACCGAAGTCGGAGACGCCCTGGAACACGCTGGGGAGCTTGGCGAAGTTCTTCGTCAGCCAAGCAAGCACTCCAGCGCTACCCCCATCCGTAGGGAACTGTGTGACCACCGCACCGACCGAGGTAACGGCCTCCGCGTAGCGCTGGGCAGCGGTGGTGCTAGACGCAAAAATAGCATCGAGCTGCCGCTGCCTCTCACTTGCTTGGGCACGTGACGAAGTCAGGCTGGCGGAGGCCCCTTCCAGCTTCTTCTCCATTTCACAAAGAGCTTTTTCAGCTGTCTCCGCACGAGCCAGCAAAATATCTTGGGCTTCCTTGGCAGCAGTGGCCTCGCTGTGGCGAAGTTCCCGCTCGCAGTCCACAGCGGCCTCCAGGGTCTTCTTCTCCTCCGACCAGGCGGAGACCTTCGCCTTCAACTCTAACAAGATCTTGTCACGCGCCGCAAGTTCAGAATGAACCCTAGCGCGGACACAATCAAGGCTTGCAGTGAACTGCACATTCAAACAGTCAGACCTTCGCCAAAAGCAAAACAGAAATAAGTAGCAATCAAAAACATCTACGCACCGCGACGCTCTGGTCGATGGCCTTGTTCAATACCTCCTGCACATCCCCCTCTGAAAAGTACCCAAGAATGTCGTCTAAATCAAGAAGATGAGCAAGCAACTAGACAAGTACAAACAGCAAACAAAAACCAAGCGAAGGTCTAAAACTAACCTAAGTTGCCCTCAATAACAAGACGTGGAGGACTCTGGACCGGGCCAAGGCCAGCTCTGCCATCATCTGAGTTTCCAAAAGGAACACAGTATAAAAAAAAAAGGAACCGAACAAAAAGACAAACACAAACAATAACCAAAAGAATCGGAGCGTACCTCCGACGGAGACACGAGCGGAGCCAATGCCCCGCGCGCAGTTCTTTCAACGCCTCCGCGGCATCAACGGCCTTCGCGGCCGAGCTCTCCGCCCCGTCGACCACAGCATCCGATGTTGCACGGACAGGGCGAGGCTCCTACCAAAAATAAAAAGTAAGAAGCGCAAAGTCGGGCAAACAGAAAACAATCGAAGACAAAACACAACAATTACCTCGCGCTCCACTTCTTTAACAGGGGACGGCTCACCCTGTTCACTCCCAAAACCCTCCCGGCTCCGAGACTCGGCGGAGCTGTCGCTCGAGCTCGGGAGGCCGGCCAAGGGATCAGCCATCACGTTGGAAGCCTCCGAGGTCGTTCGGCCCTCGAAGGCACGCCGGAAGTCGGCGACGGTGGGCGGCGTCGAGCCCAGCCCAAGGGCTGAGCCCGGCAGCACCTCCGCCGGCGAGCCCCGGCGGCCGGCGGTTGCCGCAGGCTCCTGGATCGTAAGCTGTTTCTGAAGAGGACGACGGGGGAGCTTCTTCCTCTTCTTCGCCTCCTCTTTTGCCGTCAACACAGCGGCGGAGGCCGAAGAGCGAGAGGAGCCCCCCTCGCCCAACTTGACCTTCTTCGCTTTCCCGCTCGTTTGCGGAGGGGCCTCTCTTTTCTCACCCTTAGTAGGTGCCGCGGAGGCCTCCTTGGCCGCCGCCTTCTCCAGCTTCGCGGCCTCCTCAGCTTCTTTGCGGACGATGTCGCGAGCACCTTCCCGGGCACCTTATGGTTCCCGTGATCGATGCCCATCTCCTCGAAGACCCGATTCAGCGGGGCATGGTCCCCGCCCAGGACCTCCAGCGCAAGAAATTCCTTCATGGAGATGGGGCCAAGAAGATCTTGAGCCTCCATCTCAACTCTCATCACGAAGGCGTCGGCGCTTACCCCCTCCGGAAGCGGAACACCGAGCCGCGGGAGTGGTACCATCACCTCCGAGTCCCCGAAGACCGGTAGATTGATCTTGTCCAGAACAAGCGGATCCTTATTCCGCTTCAAAGGGGAGTACTTAGCCGCGCAGATCTCTTCAATTAGATCACGGCCTCGGGAGTAGCGACACGACGCGAGCATAAAAAGCCGCGGCACTTTTCCCCGCGCTCGCTCTTGTCCTCATTAGGCTCAGGCCGGAGGGATGATGTCCACCGGCACCAGCTTCGAGGCGAAGGGGTACCGGGATATCTCCTCCTCGCCAACCTTCTTGAACGAACGTGAGGACTTGGCGTAGAACCAATAATCCATCCATCCGGGCTCCCACTTGTTCTTCTGGGCGAAGGAGATCTCCGCCTTCTCCTCGCCCTGGTAGCGACGAGGACTGAAAGTACAGCACCCGAACTGGAGCTTCTTCTCGCTACCATCCGGCATCTTGCGGGGCTTCGGTTGCTTGTGCAGCTCATAGTAGCGGACGAAGACGTTGGCATCCGCCTCCCCGCCGTAGGACTCAACCGCCCATACGACCCCCGGGGCGAGGCGGAGCATGAGGGGTGAGCTGGTGGATCTGAACATCGAAGGACTCCACCACCATACGCACAAATGGAGTTGTACGGCAGGCGGAGCCCGCAGGTGAAGAAGTCCTTGAAGACTATCCCCCACTGCCCCGAAGGCTCGGGAAGCTCCGGGATCGCCTCGCCTTGGGGGACCTTCACCTCGCAATTAGCACCGATAAAGCCATCCCGGATGAGGTCATCCAGCATCGCCTGGGTCATCTTCGACGGCCCGAGCTCGTAGGTTACTTCAGTGTCTTCGCGCGCCATCAGATCACCGATGGATGCTTCGACGTCGGAGAGTGTATCCTCGAGGTCCTGAGCGCGAGCGGCGTCTAGCATGCACTCCTCGTACAGGCGGAGGTATTGAGAGGAGCGATACGGGAGAAGCTCCGCGTATGGCCCGTAGATCTCACGACGGGGGAAGCGACCCCTTATGCTAAACGGCCAAGGGCTGGCGCGCATGCAACTAAGCGGCAAGCTAGAGCGAGCGGAGGCGTGCGCGGAGCAAAGAGAGCTAGAGAGCAAGGAAGCAAAGGAAAGCGGAGAGCAGGAGGCTTGAAAGCGAAAGCTCGGGTAAGACACGGGCGAGGGGGGGGAGCCCCCTTTTATAGTGGCACCGGCGCCCCTTCGCATCCCGAGGCCAAACGGTCACGTCAATCGGACTGACAACGGTCACCTCTTCCTCGAAAAAACCGCCGTGCGACCCGATGCGTCGCGCCGCTTCATATTCTAGGAAGCGAAAGGCCTTCGCGAGTCGTCCCGGGGGGAGCGGCCCGCCTACACCTCCGCCAGCGCTGCTGTAGGTTGAGAGCAAAGGCACGGCTTCGCTTGCGGCCTTTCACCCTCAAGGGCGGGGGAACTATTGGGGAGCGACCTCCGGCCCGGGGCGGAGAGGTAGTCGGATCCTGAGGACCCGCGAGGCTCACAACTAATGGTGAAATCCTTTCTGTTTACAGTTTTCTCTTTCAGGTTCGGTGGTCGGTGCGGAGACCTCCGCTAGCAAGAGCGGCGAAGGCCCTGAGCCCCGCACCCGAAATCCTCGACGACCGAAGTCCGGATGAGAAGATGGCGAAGGTCCACACCTCCGCCAGCCCAGGACCAGCCGCCACGAAGGTTCTCCCGGTCTTGAGGATGTCGGCGGAGTTCGCTCGTGTGAGGCGAAGGCCCCGACCTCCGCCGGCCTCCTCCCAAAGTGTGCGAGGAAGACCCGTCCTTAGGTGAGGCCGCCCCTGGTTTCGACCGGGATCCAGCTGGCCGCGGAGGCGTGGGCCCGGAAAGGAAGCAAGGGGAGGTAAGATGCAATAGTACGATAGGAACCAAGATAGAGCAGGTGTGTAAGAGAATATGCTAGGAATCTAAAGGGGTAGGAGAGTAATCTCGTGCGCGAGCCTTTGTAAAGACTATAAATAGGGAGGAACCCTCCCTTGTAAATGGTTGGTTGGTGAATTCCTTGTTGAGAGGTTATGACCCTTCTTTATTAACTTGAGAAAGTCTTCACCAATTGTCACATATCCCCTCCGGGCCCCGCCAGAGGGACCTACCCGTGTTGAGGAGACCCCTAAGCCCAACAGGGATAGCAAGGTGCTCAACCGGATGTAGCTAGCCACGCCAGTTGGCCTGGGTTTCGGCGGGGGAACGGCCTGGGTGGTGAGGCCAAACTTGGCAGCCTTCGACGACGCCAGGGATGACGCCACTTTGGACAGTGACGCCTGCCAGTTGTAGCAGAGTTGTGTGCAACCGACGCGGCCACTAGCACGGTGTAGAGTCGACGTCAGGCTTGCAGTTTCTGTCGTTTTACTAAATTTTGGAAATACCTATTTTTGTAGAAGAAATGAAGTAAAATTAAAAAGCCTTACACTGGCTCGATCCTGCTTATAATTAGTTAATTAATTACATTCAGATACTTTTTAGTGACATTTATTTAGATGCGGTCATCACCCCCAGCACACGGAAGATCCGAAATTAGAAGCTTCGACAATTTGTATTTCCTGTCGGATTTATGTATTCACCGCCCATGAAAAGAGATCGAAATTAGCTCTTTAATATTTCCAGTTCAAGCCTGCTACAAAATGCTACCTTCATACCTGTTTTATGCCTTGCTATAAGAAAGGCAAGCATCAGTTGAACAATGAGAGTGGCTACTCGTGCATACTAGTCATGGAGCGAGGCTCAGTCTTATCGGATTTAGTAGCTACTCTCATTATTCAATTGATGCTTGCCTTTCATAGGCATAACAAAAGTATGAAGATAGCATTTGTTAGGCATCCTGCAAGAAATAAGGTGCACTTCTCCGTGAATCTTGCGGGCAGCAAGGTCAGGGTTGTTGTTGTAGTAGACAATCATGAATTTAGTAACTGGGGGATCGTGATATTCGTATTATTCACAATCTGTTTCCTCCTCGGTATTAGCTGCATCTGTTAATTGAATGTTTTGTATATCAATCATCAAGTTATCGAGATAGATAAGAAGCAGACCTTGCAAATCAGAAATATCATGATGACGTAGGTAAGAAGCAGATCAAGTGAAAAGTCTTCCAAATCAGAAATATCATGATCACGTACTATGCTTAGCTTTTCTCTCTTTTGAATCTGTTATAATACCAATATGAATCAACAATCGAGCAATATTAACATAATCAATAGAAACAATATAACCTCCTATCTCGAACTAGTGCTATCATCATTGACAATAATAAACTTGAAACCGATAAGACATCCTACTTTCATACTATGCAGACATCGGAATCGATTACACCATATTTCGACCGAGTAGCAAGCAGTCTACTAAATGTTAAAAGGAAAAAATGTGGAAGCAATAACAAAGAAAGAAATAAATGCAAACCTCCGGAGAAGAAAAAAAAAGGAAGTAGCCCATGTCGATAATCCGTGCTCTATGTAAATGTGTGTATTTATACACAATGACATTTGTCTGGTATCTATAAGTTCTGAATTCACAAAGTTCCTACCTTAATTTGTCTACGCGCCAGCTTTGCAATTGTATTGCATTGGAGAACTAAGCAGAATGCCAGGATGTAGCAACAAGTCATCAGCCATTAGGTCATCAAAAAAATTAAGAGGCATTTCGTCAAACTGATGACGACTCCACCTCTATTCCGGCACCCACAAACCTACTCTACAGCCGTGCACCGATGGCTCCGTCAAATGTTACCCGCCCGTTAGAGAAACGTACAGGTCGATCATCCGGCGGGCCACAACTAGGAATGCATGCGTGGCTATTGATGGCCAAATGGGCACCCGGCACCCCACTGGCCCGGCACGGCGAGCCGCGGCGGCACAATGCGGCACGGCGGCCAGGAACAGCCCTATCACCGGTTTGCCGTGCCGAGTGTATTTTATTGGGCACTCGGCAATGATCGTCTCGGCAAAGATCGTCTCCGCAAAAGATCGTCTTTGCTGAGTGCCAAATAAAATATTTCCAAAAGAACACTCAACATAGATGGCTTTACCGAGTGTTTTTTTTTTTTTTTCGGCACTTGGCAAACATTTATTTTGCCAAGTGACTTCTTTTAGGCAGTCATCAAAGTATGCATGATGAATTAATGCCTCTTTGTCGAGTGCTTTTTGAGGCACACGGCAAAATGTGTCTTTATCGAGTGTCTTTCTTTTTTTTTTTGCGATAGGCAAATTAAGATGCATTTTGCCATCTGATTTTCTTTTTGCTACTGGGGAAATCAATTTTTTAAACCACTTTTTGAGGCCCTAAATGAGTTCAAATAAAAATGTTATTGACAAGAAAACTTCTCAAGATATACAAAGTAATAGTAACGTTGTTTATAAAATCTTCATCTCTCGTATCCTCTCATATAGTTTGACGAAATTATGAAAAAAATTAGTAAGATTTGTGAATGCTAATGAATAAATGACTTGAATGAACTTTGTGGATCTTGAGAAGTTATAAAACTTGGTAGTTGGCAACGTTTTGATTTGAAATCATCTAGGTATGCAAAGTTACGTTCAAATTTAAAAATTTAAAAGTTAATATTTTTGAATGACCAGACAATGAGAAACTTCCTAAATGGAAATTTTATATGTAAAAAGTTATGAAACTTTCTAGTTGACAACGTTTTTATTTGAAACCATCTTGTGATGCAAAAATTACGTTTGAATCTCTCAAATTTGAAATTCTAGTTTTGTAAACGGCCTTAGACGGATAAACTCCCTATGTGAAAATCGTAGATCTCAAGAAGTTATGTAACTTTGTAGTTGACAACGTTTTTAATTTCAATTCTTTTAGGGCATCAAACACGTATACACTCAATTTATTATACTGTGTGGGGAATAAAGAGAGAATCTAGACACAAGTGACTGTAGTGTAGAGGTAGAGCAGCAGATGTGCGAGGGAGAGGTCATGGGGTTTGAATCCCATTGATTGGGGTAGCCGCCAATTTTGCGAAAAAAATGCTACGACTTACTATTTTTCAGGGTTTGTCGAAATTTTTTCTTTGCCGACTGTTTTCCGACATTCGGTAAGCCCGACAAAAGACACTTTCGGCAAAAGAGGCATTCGCCGTAAATTTTTGCCATGCGCTGCACTTGGCAAAGGCGTTAACTAGTGTTTTTCACACTTCATCGAAAGTGTCCTAGGGACATGACAAAGCCAAGGCCGAGGTCGGTTGTACCCATAACGGAGGATCCTCTTGAGGAGCGTCGCAGCGTCCATACGAGGTCCACTACCTGCCCCTACGCGAGATAGGTCACCGCATGTCATGCGCACGGTCCGCCTCGTCCACCGCCTACCCGTGCACGAAATAGCCTGCTCCTGCGTGAAATATCTCCTCGCATGTCGCTAGCACCATCCACCTGCCACTCTGCCGAACCAAAACAGGTGAAATACATCTAAAACGCACAAAAAACACTTTGAATGTGCACCTGCAACATGTGCGTGGAACACATGAAACATCCATATAACACCTTTAACGGCAACATGAAACATTTGCTGCAACATAAGAATAAAACAACTGAAACATTTTAGAACGCATTGTTGCAACAGAACATATATATCAAAAAAAAAGGATTGCAAGACATGTTTGGAAACACAGATGAAACATTTTGAACAAAACGCTGGCAACATGCATACTGAAATAATTGCAATACCTGCAACATTCTCAAATTTATTTTTGCAACATCAAAAGGCTACAATTGGTCACAAAACAAAATCTGTGATGACTTTAATTGGCGTCTTCTGTGACCATATCATGTCGTCATTGTTGTGCACATCCCTACTAGTGGTTAGAGCTGGTCGCGGCGGCGGGCGAACGAGCACCACCGCCACAAGCACGTAGATTGGCTTCTCGGGCAGGCGCACCAGCACCAGCGACACGTGCGGGCCAGCGCCACCTTGGCTTGTCCGCGCAGGCGCACTAGCGGCGTGTACACTCCACCACCACCACCGGCGAGAGTGCAAAAGCGATGCGTGCGCACTCCACCACCAGTGCCGATGCTGATTCTGTTGGACGGACAACACACGCGACAGTACCAGTGCCCGGCGGACGGGGCAGAAGGGTTCACCACGGAGTGTGAAGCCTTTGCCAGCGGCAGCGGCGCTGAACGGGGTTGAGAAGGAGCAGGAGTCACATGCGACAGGAGGGCGGGAGCACAGGCGAGGGGAGTCCCTTCACCGTCCATGATGCCGCAACTAAAAGGCGACGCGGCAGGGGAGGGAGGAAACCAAAGGAGCGGCAGGAGGAAGTGGAAGGGATAAGAAGGGACGAGTATTTTTTAACGTAAACCAGTGGCCAGCAGCGAACGGCTCGGAGTAAAACCGTCCGACGATTTGTTACTGCCTTTGGATGTCAGATACGTAGCATTGCCGTTAATAAAATGCTATCTCAATGAAAATGATATCACCAATCACTTCTGATTTCAATCTTTGGTCTTAAAAATCACTTCTGATCTCCTTTTTAACACCTAGCCTGTTAAACAGCCTGTGGTAGTTGTTTTGATTGGCAACATGGCACAAGTATCAAACGCGACCAGCAGGCCAGATAGCAGATAACGACGTTGATCCTGTGGCTTGGCGTCTCCTGATTGGTGAACTGCGGTCTGCGGGTAGCGATTGTTTACACATACAATTGCAAGGAGGGCGTGTTACAGATATTCATAGTGCTATCACACTCCCGCACATCGGCATCTAATAAATAAGAATTGAATCCTTGCACCCTACAACACCTGCAGTTCTTGGGTTAAACCTAAAAAAGCATCTGCGAAAGGGGCCAACACACTCCTGAGAGGGGGGCCAATGCTACAACAACCGTCAACGCGCGCGACATGGGCCATCATGCTCTCAGCAACAAATATATGGTGACAGGGGCCTAAGCGACATAGGCAGCAAAAGCTTCCCCTTCTCCAGCTACCGGCGACGAACTCTAGAAAATGTAGAGCCTGATTGGTTGACTACTAAAATTTACCAAACCATTGTTTTGGCAAGCCAAAAGTTGGGCATAAAAGTTGTGAAAGATTTGGCAAGCCAAATGTGAGTAGTTGGCAAGTTTTGGTTGCCAACCAAATGCAAGCCAAAATCATGGCCTGCCAAATCCTTGGTATGGCAAATTTTGGTAGCCAACCAATCAGGACCTAGGTTTTTTATCGGTAGAAAAAAATATCGGCACCTGCCGATAAATGCGATATTTCGGAAATTTCGAAATATCGGATCAAATTTAAACAAATTCAAAATGCATTTTAAAAAAAGTTGGCATCATCTCACAACAAAAACTTCCAAATCCATCTTCCATCACAAATTTATATTACATGAATGAAAAAAACACAATATATCACATAAGTTGTACATTGATAATATAGCGGGCTGACGGTGGGCAACTTACACAAATATGCTAGTATCATCGAATGTGTGAGTGAGAAAATTAAATAAATTTGAAAAAAATAATTCTTTATTAAGACTAGAGGATATGGAGATTTTAGGGTGGTTTGGTGTAATTTTTAAGTGAAATATGAATTTTGCCGAAAAAAATTTGACCGATATAAAAATTTTTCGGACCTCACTGAAAAATGCGATATATCGGAAATTTTGGTGATATTTCGCCGAAAAAAAAATCACAGATCAGGACCGTAGTGGGCGATGGATTACAGTGGTGCTCCAACGACGCCTTCAGAAAGGGAATTGACATCCGCAGACACCAACAATGTTGGCGAGCACCCGAATAGGGCTTCCGTTCCCATCCTGCTCTAGATGAAGAAGCTTCGATGATGCCTCTAGAGAGGTAGATGACACACTTGTGCCATTGCTACCGGCCGAGGAACTTCGGGCAGGATTTTCACCCGATTCTTTTCAGTGATGCTTGCCACTCGCGCCGCCCGAGCAATGAAGACGAATCGACAAAGCTCCGGCGAAGAACGAGGTTGCAGCATCGGCGCCATGACTAGTAGACAACGACACAAGCCACTCCGTTCGTGGTTGCCCCCCCCTCGAAGTGGAGCATGGTGGCGGCGTCGCATCGACATGGAATGGAGGCAGGGGCCGCAACGCTTATCTAGGGATCCTATGCCACGCCCTGACTGGCCGGGACGCGCTTGGGAAGGCCAGCGCGCAGGGGAGGAGTGCGCCTGCCGGACCCCACCACGGCCGACATGGAGGCACGGATGTGACCGCTGGATCTCCACTATTAGAGTTGGAGAGGGGGGTGGGGCGAGACGGATGGGTGAAGCCGCCTCGACGCCGCCCGGATCCAACCGAGGGGCCCGGATCCAACGGCCGTCGGCCAAGATTCTTTGCATCATGGCACACTCGGTCGGTGAGGTGCACTAGTACTGTTTTTTTTTTTTTTTTTTTTTTTCGGCGTTTTTTCTTTCATTTTCCGTGGCGGTTTTTAAGAACCGCCACCAAGCTAGGGTCATGGTGGAGGACTTTTTAGCTGCCAAAAACCGCCACCATTAAGTAGTTTTTAATAAAACCACCACGGTTAATCAACAAAAAAATAAAAAATAATAATAATAGGAGAAGCCCATTCTAAAAACCTAACGGGCCTAGATATGGGCCGCCGCGAGCAACCCCCCACCCCCGAGCCGTCCGGATCCCCGCCGAGCCGTCCCTGACCCGCTCGGCGGCGGGAGCCATCCCGACCCGCCCGGCGGCGGAGCCGCCTAGAGGCTGCCACCGGGAGCCGCCCGGACCGCCGGGCCGTCCCAAACCTGCCGCTGGCGAGCTCTCACGCTCAGCGCCGCCAGAGCCGCCCCACGGCCGCTCCGCACTCGTGCCGTCGCCGCGCCACGAGGGGAGGGACCGGCGTTTTTGTTTAATGGGGAGAGAAGAGAGCGTCGGGAGTAAGCAGAGAGGCGGCCGGGTGGGTGAGAGAGATTGGAGTGAAAATGTAAGTCCCGGTATATATAGTTAGGGATGGTTTTGGGCTGTTATTGGGCTCTCTAGATGGGTATTCTGGGCTTCTTTTATCGTGGTTAATTGATTTACCGTGGCGGTTATTAAACCCACCATGGTTAATAAAAAATAACTACCACGGTTAATGTGGACATTAACCGTGGCGGTTTTCAAAATAACCGCATGGAAAGTGATTTCGAAATGTTGTGCAAAGCCAGATGTGTAGTAGTGGTGGAAATTCCTTGGATCTAGCAATTGGGGGGCCAGATCCGGCCAACAACACTCTGTATCTGTCACGCCTCGGCTTTACCCAGGCCACCGAGCACCACTCACGCGTGGAGGGGCTCGTGGCGGACAGGCTTCGGCTGGTGGCACCTTGAATCTTTTGCGTCATGAGTCTCCTAAACCGGTGAGGCGTGAGGGTGACGCGGAGGTGGGCGGACCAGGGGTGGGGGGATGATAGGCAGCACCGCCCGAACCCCACCACACATCGACGCCCCAGATCCGGCCGCCGGTGCTCTGGATCTGCCACTAGATGGTGCTGCCAGGGCCGCCGAGCTCCGCCCCCGCACAGGGGCTCGTGGTCGTCGGCCGGAAGGCACTGAAGCGAATCTCGGCCACGCAGCAAGCTGCGACCATTTCCGATGCACTCACCGCCACTCAACCTGACGCCAGGCCTCCGTGTATAATGGCAGAGCTCCTCCTCTTCTCGGGGATGGCGGGCAATCGCCGCAACCCAGGCTGGTGCTAATCACTCGCACATCCACCACATAGCCATCGGGACGGTGCCGCACGCACACATCATATGGCGTTGCCCTGCGCATAGATTACGCCGTCGCTTCCTTGCACACCATGCTAGCCTGAGCTCCACCATCCTCATCACAACACACCACGCCAGGCGATCCTATCTGCACACACCACCATTAGGCTGCTCCACTATAGAATCCCACACCCATCTCTTCTACCGCTGCTAGACCTCCGCCGCTCCACGCATCCAGCACTTCATCTCGAGTCCATCCCGTACACCCTACTGCACACGCAAGGCCACCCGCACCGCACACACATCCCTGCCTACGCACACTACGAGCATGTTTAGTTCCCATGCAGGCCGAATTTGTTTGGGTTGGTTGTCCTGGCAGGCCGAAAGCTTTTGGGATGGCAGGCCTGGCAGGCCGGAATTTTTCTGGTTGGCTGGCAGGCAGGCCGAAATTTTTCGTGGCTACATGCCAACTGAACACGGCCTATAGCACCACACTGCCGCCAACGCCGTACGCGGCTCCACACCTGTGTTTTCTTTACCGGTATTTAAAAAAATCTCAGTGGTCACCGATAAAGGGGAATATCTGATATATTAGAAATTTATTGGCGATACAAATAAATTTTAGAGAAAATTTAGACAAAAAAATAACTCATTTTATTCAGGAAAACACATAGATCATTTCTAAACCATTTAAGACGAAACTAAATAAAACTTATCTTCAAAACCAGGCACTTTAGCCCGTACTGCATTAAGAGGAAACAAAATGTTTGAATACAACCTTGCGTTTGCCCTAGCGAGATGCACGGGCACGCACAAGGCGGGGCACACTAACACAAATCACCGGCTAGAACGGTAGAGCTTAGAGTGGTATAACTGGGAAAGTAACTAAGTAAAGCGACAAGTGGACGACGACGGGGTGCTGCCTAACCCGTGCCAAGGGTCACTAGACAAGGACAGGGCTAGAGCGTGCGAGTGTGTTACGCAGCAGATGTCAAGTATAAGTGTCGAGTTACAATTTTCGATGAGAGAGAGATAGAGAAATTAGATGGGGAGAAAATGAAGACTGCAGCATATAGTCAAAGTCTGAGTTTTGTGACAGCGCAGAGATGTTGCGTTGCAACAGATAGACAAATGACTGAAGCAGTATTTGGTGGCTGTGTGTTTGGGAGAAACAAGCGAGGCATGGAAAAAAAAAGGGCCCAGGGAGTTTAGCGAAGAGAGCCTCAAGAGAGTACCGACCAGGCCCGAAACATCCAGTCTAGACCGACGAGGCTATACCTCTTTTATTCGTGACCGACGATTCGGAATACATCATATTTGCAGACTTCAATATGTATTTCGTGGCTGACGAGGCCGGATCCTTCTCACCAGAGGCTTTGGGTATATTATGTGGCTATCCTTGCCGCCATTTATAATTAGAGAATATTTATATAGATTACAAGACAACGACAATTTGTGTAGCTTAATCTGAGGTTTTCTGCGGTCCAACACCGTGGATGCAGTTAACCAGAGGCTTCAGGAGGCCGGGGAGCCAAGAACTACATGTTGACCTGTACTTCAGATGTATTAGGCGCAATGAAATATAAATCCTACAAGGGAATGTGTACTTAAGTTGGTAGTAGATTCAAGTAAACTTTGTCTTAGTACGTGGTAGTAATGTGAAAATAAACAATTCAATTCAAAGCAAATTCAAAGTTGTATACACTACTACGAGGATTGATTTTGCATGGTGTTCGGATTTTTTATTTTCTATGGCAGGCATTTGAGAAACCGCCACGGAAAATAGGTGGCCTGGCACCCCGGTCAGAAAAAACCGACATGGTTAATCGATTAACCGTGGCGGTTTTTAATAATACCGACCACGGAAAATCGTGGCCAAATATATATACCAACACTTCACTTCTCTCCCCTCACTTCTCTCTCTTGAGCGGACACCCTCTCTCCATCGCCTCCCTCTCCCTCACGAACCCAACCCCGGCAGCGACCCCAAGCACGGATCCAGCAGCGGCGAGCACAGATCCGGTGGCGGCGGCGAGCACGGATCCGGCGGCTTTGAGCATGGATCCGGCGGCGGCGAGCACGGTGGCGGTCGAGCTCCATGGCGGCGCTCGTCCACCTTGAGCTCCATGGCGGCGGCGTCTCCAAGCGGCGTCGGGCGCGTCCCCCCAAGCGGCGGCGGCGGCGGATCTTGACCACCCCCGCAGTGCGTCCCAGGCGGCATCGCTACGCGTCCCCCAAGCAGCGGGCGGCGGATCTCGACGACCCCGGCGTGGCACCAGCCGACCGGCGGATCTCCACCCCCGGGCGCGGCACACTACAGCGCTGACCAGGCCCCGATGGCGGCTCCCGGCCGGGCCCAAATAGCGACGGCGCCAAAACTCTAGCGGCAGCCGTGGATCCCATCGCCCAATCTTGCCCATTAGGGTTAGGTTTGGGCTTTTGTTTTTTTATTTTTTTATTTTATTTACCATGGCGGGCATTGTAAGAAAACCCGTCACAGTTAATCCCTATTAACCGTGGCGGGCATTGTTAAATAACCGCCCACGGTTATCGATTTTCCATGACGGATCGTTCGATTAACCGTAAACCGCCATGGAAAATCGTTTGAGTAGTAGTGATAAATATAACTATTCTATAATTGTACCTCTGATTTTTTTGGACTGAAGTCAACAATTTTTTTTTTGAATAATACAACTGTTTAAATTCACTCTTCCCGAGAGTCGAACCCAAGTCTGTTTGGTTCTACTCAGGTGCTCTAACCCACAGGCTAGAGGCCCTATCTAGCAATATTTAGAATATTATACAGTATTTATATCGGGATTTGGATGGGAAAATTAGCAGCTGTCCGTGATGAAGCCAACTTTTCCTCCGGCCATGTCGTGCACCACCTCAATGGACGCCAGCTGATACGTCCCAATGACGGAGAACAACGGAGCGCCGCCGTCGTCGCCGGCATCGTTCCAGGCGGAGAAGGCGAGGCAGGCTACTGTGAAGGGCGCGAAGACGGGGTCGTCATAGTACAACAACTGGTCCCAGTCTATCACCAGACTCTCGCCATTGCCGAACTCAAGCCTGAGGAACGGTATGAAGAGCTGATGAAGTGCCGTGAAGTTGTAGCACGTGTCGAATCCGTCGCCGAACCACGGGCCGGGCAACGAGCAGTTGTCGCAGTTGTACTGCGACATCTCCTTCCGGAAGGCATCGCGCAACGACGCGTACGCCGCCGGCGTCAGCAGGGTGTAGGTGGTCCCCACGTCGAGGTTTGCTCCGACGTCGCCGAAGGCATCCGCCCGGATCGGAAGTTGGGTGCCGCCGAGGCTCATCCCAACGAGCTCGATGAAGTAGGCTCTTGCCAGCCTGGGGTCACCTGATGGAACCGCGGCTCCGACGAGGAACGCGGCGACGTCGCGACACCGGTAGGTGGTGAGCGCGGCGACTAAAACCCTAACGTTGGCAAGGTTGCAAGAGAGAGCGAGAGAGAGACAGTTCTTTCACTGCAATGGAGCGCAGCTTTTTCTGATGCATTGTTCACGATCTTATCATGGCCTCCGATCACCCCGCCACACCGAGTAGCTGCACGATGCGCCGTCATTTGCGGTCGCCCGTGCGACATGCACGGCGCGTACGATGTGGCGGTGGCTGGCCTTAGGAAGCGGTCAAGGCGTGCCGTGGGCAGTCTCCACGTCACCCTTGATTCTATGCTTTGTTACAAAACATGATCAAGTCTAAACACAACTCTCTAATGCACTGTAACATCCCCGATTTTCCACTAAGGGAAAATACACAGAATCGAATAATAATGTGAAAGTACCACAAAATATCTCCATCACATTATTATTCACAGTTAATATCATAGTCAAACTTCGTACATTTACATCATTACAAGAGAAATACAACTCCTGGGGACTCACCTAATACAAGATTAACCTAGCGGAAGCATAACTCAGGATCTCGAAGTTGACGTAGCACGTCAGCGAGTGAAGGCTCCTCCTTCACGGGCTTCATCAGAGTCGGCGTAGAGATTAGCGGAAGCAAATCTTCATCTTCTGATCCAGCTTGAGCGTAGGAACGAGACCACCTAATCCTTCTATTTACTGCGAGATAAGCAATCTGCACACCGCCAGGTATGTGCAGGTCATGGTCAGCACCGAATGAGCTTTGGTGGAAAACAGAAAATAAGGGATCTGGCGATCCTAGTATTTGGCTGTGGTTTGCATCCTTAGCGCATGCGAAGCAGCAAGTAATAAATATATTAATATTCACATTTTAAACTCATTCCCAACACATCCCCAAAGTCCATCTCAAGCACATCACACGTCTTACAACTCACAACTCACAACTCACAACTGACACAAGGCGACAAGACAGCACTTCATCTTCTTCTGCCTTGCCTAACCGGCTCTCAGCCTCCAGGCTCTCAGCCGTAAATTCCCCCCACTCAACTACATCCGAGGTAAGAAGAGAAAACACCCTCTCTACTCGCTGAAAGCAGTAACCCATGGGGTAAACCCAACAAGTAAGCCGGCGCACACCTTTAGGTCGTCCAGGCTAGAAGGCCGGCGCACACCTTTAGGCAGTCCAGGCCTAAAAGTCAGATCCATGCCCGAAGGCAGGACAATACGTATTGGTTTAAACTCTGCAGAGCGTGTACACAAGATCTCTCGATCACCATCATCGATGCCCTAGGAGCACCTAGGAAGATTCCGGCTGCCTTCCAACTAGTACGATGCCATCCTACCACTCAGCCCTGGGAAGCCCCGGAGTACCACCGGCACGCTGAGACTGGGAAAGACAACACCGGGCCCTACAAGTGGTGCTGCCTACTGAACGGAACGGGCAAGACCTCCGTCTCCGTTGACCCTAATCACCTTACAAACCTAGCAGTAATGGCACCGTCCTAGCTAGTCGGACTACCCGTCCCCTACCCATTTTGGGGCGAGCGATGTGTACCAGGTTCCCATATGATTCCGTCCCAACGATCTGTAAGTCCTTAGGTTGACCAGACAAGACATCTTCTCAACTTCTGTGCTAACGATAGCACCTGGGGCTTTGCTCCACAAAGGCTCTCCACCCTGAAACTCTGGGAAAATCACCATGTACCCGCCATAGGTACCTGAAACTAGGGGTGCCCAGGCCGCACCTCCTCGGGAAGACTCGTCTCAGCGACTCGTCGTCCTGCCCAGTCGACTCAACCCTTACCACCACACACCCAAGACACACACGCTAGAATCACACTCCCCGCATTTACACAACTCAACCGTCCCGCTCATATACTCCGGCTCTCATATATATACACATAAGTGAAGGTAAAGCCACATAGTGGCAAGTGCAAGCAAGCAAGCAGGAGTAAGCAGGAGTATATAAGTGCGAGCGCAAAGCAGGGTGATTTGGTGGATGGGGTTTCAATCAAGGCACATCAGGCTCAGGCAAAAGCATGCATCCATATATACTAGCAAAGGAATAAAGTAAAAGCGCTAGCATATCTATTTGCAATGTCTAAATAGGATTCTCTAAAACAAAGTGCTGCCATGGCACCTGCGATGTCGAGGAAGTAGTGGTACTAGCTTCATCCGTGGGCGTAGTCGTACAACGGGGTCTCCTCCTGGGGTAGCTTGTCTCCATAGTCCTGTGTTGCCCTCCTTGCTCTCCTCCTCCATCGAGCTCCGGTCCAACGCTAACCTCGAAGCAACTACCTCGCGAGACTACACGCGACAAGAGAGCAATCAATCAAAAGATGCGACAGGACTCCAAGGACTACAACTCTGAAAGAACACTAAAGGGAACGGCTGAGCCCTCTCGGCGTATATCCGATCTTGGGACTAAAGTGATGAGTGGTTGTTTGCGAAGTATGAGCTCCAGTCATAGCCTAGCTCGTATGTCATTGGTCGATCGTGTTGACCTATACGGCTTGAGTAAATGGCATAGACCTTAGCTCATCCTGAGCAAACACCACTACACGCTAACTTTCGATCCGCACGCCATTTAAATTGGGCGGAACCAAAAGGAACGGCAAAAGCGGTTCGATCTCCCCTAATCCGAACGCCATTATAATTGATGAGAATTAAGAGAGGGTGGAACAGGGGAGAGAAGACAAGAAACGACACGCAACAACACAAGTGCTTAACCCACTGTTGACACATGTTAATGCATACTTTTAATTGTCAATTAAACATAGAAAAGGACTAAAATATAATTAGATAACCTTATTAGGGGTTTATACTAATGATTTCCATGAGTTTTGGTAAAGTTGTGATTTTCAGGGACTTAACAGGAAAACGGTAGAATACGTAACGCAATCCAACTCCGGAACGAAGACTAGAAGGCTCCGGATTACTCCTGACGTGAACGAAACTTGACACCGAAGAAAACATCATCTAGAAGACTCCAGAAGCCACGACGCATCGCGGGGCCCAGGGTGGGACCCACCCTGGGCCGACCGGCCCAATAACCAGGCCGCTCGGCCTGGCCAAGTGGCCACGTCAGCCCTGCCTCCAGAATGTTCTTCCACCGCCTTTAAGACGCAATCTAATCCACTCGTTTAATGTCGGTTTGATCCGAGGGCGACGGTGAAGCACGAGTTGTATCTAAATCCAACACCTGGCACCTCCTCCCGACTATATAAGCAAGCCCCCAGGCCCCTGATTTAAAGAGAGGATCCATCAATCATCAATTCAATCAGATCATCAATGACGACAAGAGATAGAAGCTCTAGATTAGAATTAGATTGAGAGTTAGTTTTGCAAGTTGAGAGAATTAGAGTGCGGTTGAGGCGGAGTTGAAGGAAGGCCCGGAGCTGTCGGCGCCTCCATCTTCTTCCTCCTCTGGAGTTGGCGCCTCCATCATCGTCTCCCCTGGAGCTGATGTTATTGGAGCACGACTCTGAGATCTTGTGGATTGTTCGAATTCCATTCGAGTAAGTGGTATTGTCTCTATTGTTCTTAAGGTTCGTATTTCTTTGATAAGATTACTTTGATTCCTGTCGCTCTTGAATTGAAGTTGTTAGATTAATGTAAGCGTGGTGCTTAGATTGACTAGCTTATTACGAATACCTTCTATAAGCCGGAGTGAAACACCAACCGTTAAGGGTGATCGTAGTGGTGACAGCACTATTGAGTCCTTTGTATCCCTGCTCCCGTTTATAGAAATCGTAGGAGACCCTGCGTTGTTAGCGTAGATTCCCTTTATTAAGAGTTTCTTCATGACAACCCCTCTTAAGGACAATGTGCAAATGATTTACTTGAAGTGAGAACAAGACCTTCCTACTAGAACTCCTTATCTTTATTATCTATCTAGTTTTATTAAACCACTTTCGGGGATCGGTAGTAAATCTCGGGAACCCCTTCTCTACGTTCTCCCCGTGGATTCGATATTTAAAACCCATCACCCCGGGTGAAGTGCTCACCGGTATCCGTGCGCTTGCGGATTATCCATCATAATATTCTGTAGGCTTAGAAATACCAACAAGCATTTAAAGGCGCCGTTCTTGGAGAAACGGTTTAGAGATTTCTTGAGTATACTTTTATCTTTTTAGTTTAAATTCTTATCCTTCTCTTTATCATGGATACTACATCCATTAAAGATTTTTCGGCACCTACGGAGCTTAGCCTTAGGCCTATTCTATCATCCAAACCAATTCTATCCGAGGCCTATGAGCTACGCCCGCAGTTAATAGAGATGGTCCAAACCAACACTTTCTTAGGAATAGAAGACGAAGACCCTTATCATCATCTCCAACAATTTGAGCAAACATGTGACTGCCTTCATATAGAGGGTATGTCTGACGAGACTATCCGTTGGAAGCTCTTTCCATTCACACTGAAAGGAAAAGCTCGCCAATGGTATGACAGAACCAAGGAGAAGAAGAAAGGCGATTGGGGAATTCTCCGTGCGAGATTTACCGCCTAGACTTTTACCCCCGTTTCCAAAGTAGTCAACCTTAGAACCCGAGATCATATCCTTCAAACAGAAGATAGTGAGTCGTTGAGTTCATCCCGAACGTTTTGAACTTCTTTGCAAGTCTGGACCAGATCTAGGCCTTCAAGACCACATTTTACTTCAACATTTCTATATTGGTCTTAATAAAGAATCTAGAGCCTATTTGAATACCTCCTCACATGGATCTTTCATCCATCTTACATCTAGTGAAGCTAGAACCATCTTAGACAATATTCTAGCCAGCACCAATGATGATCCAAAAGAGAAGAGAAATCTTTAGAAGAAGAAATTCCAAAATAGCTACACCCGAACCTTTGCGGGAATCATCTCAACTTTGTAGCTATAGAATCATCAAAGGAAAAACATTCTTTTCCTGATTTTATGAATGATATCGAGGATGATTTATTTTTCGATTTTGGAAACACCTCGAATTATCATCAAGAGAAGAAACCTCGAAAACACAAATTATCTTCACAAGAAGAAATTGATCGCGTTGAGCAATATTTCTCAAGACAACACACTAGGGAGCTCGCATCTATTATGAGTGCGAGAATGGTTAGAAGAATCGAACTTTCTTTTGATGTGATCCGTTTGGAATCACCTTCTGTACCAATTCAATGCATAATTAATGCAATCACCTATGATGCACTTTATAACCCAGTCGTAGGAATTAATATAATGGCTTTATCCTTTTTCGAGCAATTTAGCAAGAACATGCCATTATCTCCTACTACTAAGTTACTAAAGCACTCCTCTGGGCAAATTGTCCAAAGTTCAGGAATTCTTTACACTCTACCTATTCGGTAAACGACATGTTAATCAACCTCGAGCTTTCATTTCTTTGACATTAGGGAATTTGACCTTTTATTAGGCCATCCGTTAGAAAGACTCCTTAAAGAAGGACACACGGGAAAACTAGACATTTGTCTAGGCAAAGATAAATTTCCCTTACACTTCGCACATTCAATTCATACTAAGACCGAACCCAGTCCAGAACCAGACCCAATGGAAGAGGTGAAAGAGGCATCTATAGAACATTTCAGAATCCAATCAAGAAGATGTAACTGAATTCTTCATCGAGGAAGAGGAAGAAAATCCAACTGAATCCGAACCTCTCGATGAATTCGAGGAAACCTCGAGACCTCCCATTGAACTTAAACCTTTACCACCTGGTCTTAGATATGCCTTTCTGCATAATGATCCTGAGTCCCCTGTGATCATTAATGATAAACTCACTCGGGAAGAGACTTACGGGTTAATGACTATCTTAGAACAACATCGTTCAAATTTCGGCTACTCACTCCAAGATCTAAAGGGCATCGGTCCCCGCCCTTTGCACACATCGTATACCTACAGATCCTGATGTTCCACCATCTAGAGAGCCTCAACGCAGACTTAATAATGCGATGAAAGATGTAGTAAAGAAAGAAGTTCTAAAACTTCGCACGCCGGATTATATATCCTCGTGCCACATAGTGAGTGGGTAAGCCCTCGTGCAAGTTGTGCCTAAAAAGGGAGGCATGACAAGTAGTTAAAAATGAGAAGAACGAATTAATTCCTCGAGAACTGTCCACCGGTTGGCGTATGTGTATAGACTATAGAAAATTAAATAAAGCCACAAAGAAAGATCACTTTCCACCGCCTTTCATTGATGAAATGTTAGAACGGTTGGCAAATCACTCTTTCTTTTGTTTTCTCGACGGATATTCGGGGTATCACCAAATCCCAATCCATCCCAAATGATCAAAGCAAAACCACTTTTACATGTCCATATGGAACTTATGCATATCGTAGAATGTCTTTTGGATTATGTAATGCTCCGGCTTCTTTTCAAAAGATGCATGATGTCTATATTTTCTTCGATATGATTGAAGAGATTATGGAAGTTTTTATGGATGATTTTTACGTTTATGGAAAAACTTTTGATGATTGTCTAGAAAACTTAGATAAGGTTTTGCAAAGATGTGAAGAAAAGCACTTAGTCCTTAATTGGGAAAAATGTCATTTTATGGTTAAAGAGGGAATAGTGCTAGGACATCTAGTTTCTGAAAGAGGAATAGAGGTAGACCGAGCTAAAATAGAAGTAATTGAACACTACCTCCACCTGTGAATGTTAAAGGAATAAGAAGTTTTCTTGGCCATCTTGGTTTTTATAGAAGGTTCATAAAGAATTTTTCTCATATTGCTAGACCTCTTACAAACTTGTTAGCTAAGGATGTTCCTTTTGATTTTGATGATGCTTGTCTTAAATCTTTTGAAACTCAAAAATGCTCTTATTTACGCACCCATTATTCAAGCCCCCGATTGGTCTTTACCTTTTGAAATTATGTGTGATGCAAGTGATTATCTTTGGGGGGCTGTTTTGGGACGCACAAAAGACAAGAAACATCATGCTATTGCTTATGCTAGTAAAACTTTTAACTTGGACCGCAACTTAATTATGCCACAACTGAAAAAGAGTTACTAGTCAAGATTGTTTATGCTATCGACAAGTTTAGATCTTACTTGGTAGGAGCGAAAGTTATTGTTTACACCGATCATGCTGCTCTTAAATATTTGCTCACTAAGAAAGATGCTAAACCAAGATTAATACGATGGATTTTGCTGCTCCAAGAGTTTGATTTAGAAATTAGAGATAAGAAAGGAGTAGAAAATTGCATTTGCCGATCATTTGTCTAGAATGCATTTTGAGAAACCACATGAGTTACCTATTAATGACTCTATGAGGGACGACATGCTCTATCGGATCTCCGATCCGATCCCCGGTATGCAAATATTGTTAATTTTATGGTTGCGAGGTTATGTAAAATTTACCAGGGGGCCGATAAAGAAAAGCTCATTTATGAGAGTCGCCATCACCTATGGGATGAGCCATACCTCTTCCGAGTATGCGCCGATGGCTTACTCGGGGGAGGTGTGTAACGCGTAAGAAGGACTACAGATTATCGAAAGTGCCACTCATCACCATATGGAGGTCATTATGGAGCATTCCGCACACACGCAAAAGATCCGCAAAGCGGATTTTTACGGCCAACCATGTATCAAGACACCGCGGGACTTCGTGCGAAGGTGCAACGCCGTCGAGAGACATGGCAATATCAATTCTACGGATGCCATGCCACCGACGACCAATCTTCAAATCGAGCTCTTTGATGTCCGGGGAATTGACTACATGGGACCATTCCCAAAATCCGGACCCTACGAGTACATCTTAGTGGCGGTTGACTATGTTTCTAAATGGGTTGAGGCCATGCCATGCAAGACTAGCGATCACAAAAGCTCAATCAAGATGTTTGAAGAAATAATATTCCCAAGATTCGGTACACCAAGGCTAGTGATAAGTGACGGAGGGTCCCACTTCATCGACAAGAACTTCGAGAAGTATCTCTCATCTCATGGGATCCAACACAACGTCGCTACACCTTATCACCCGCAGACAAGTGGTCAAGCGAAAACGTCAAACAAGCAAATCAAGAACATCCTACAAAAAACGGTTGACCAAATGGGAACTAAATGGAAAAAGACAAAGCTACCCGAAGCTCTTTGGGCTTATCGGACAGCTTACAAGACTCCCATCGGAATGTCTCCCTACCACCGGTCTACGGAAGACATGTCATTTGCCTGTTGAGCTAGAATTCAAAGCTCACTGGGCGATCAAGAGGTGGAATATGGACCTTGATGAAGCCGGAACAAAATGAAGAATGCAACTATCTCGAGCCGGAAGAATGGAGAGAAAAGGCGTACCACAATGCCAAGATCTACAAAGAAAGAACCAAGAGATGGCACGACAAGAGAATCAAGAAGAAGGAATTCCACCCAGGCGTCAGTATTACTTTTTAATTCCGTGGTACGACTTTTCTGGACATGGAAAACTATGAAGCAAGTGGGAAGGACCGTACAAGGTGGTAAGTTCATCATCACACGGAGCCGTCACTCTTCAAGACAACGAAGGTACGCTATTTAAGATAAATGGTCATCGCCTCAAGATATTTTTAGAGCCCAATAAAGATTTAGAAGAATTAGATGTTATCGAGTTCTTGAAATACCCAAAAATATAAATTTTCACGAATAATGGGCCAACATCGGGTTTCACGGGATAATAATAGAGTTAGAGCACCCCACGGCGTAACACGTCGTGAGGCGACACGTGGCCAGGCCGATCGGCCGAATAACAGCCGGCCGGCCCACGACTGCCCCCCGCGCCCAGTCTTGTCCCACACGGTCTCTTACATGTTTAGTCGCGGAAAAACTACTTTCCAGATTTGTTTTCGCGTCGAAAACCCGATCTCTCGTCCCCGACAAATCCTGACCCATATATAATCAAGGGTAGACCTTCCTTTTTTCTCATCTAATCTCCAAACCAGCCAGCCATGGCCGAAAAAAAGCTTGTCTCATCTAATCAAGTCGTTCCTTCCGTCAAGCAACCAAAGCCGCTCGCCGTCATACCACCCGATCATACCCCGCTTCCATATGTCCCACCTCATCGTCCCCGCACGCCACCGCCGCCGCAAGGACGCAAGCAAGTCATGTACGCACAGCCATACGATCGTCGCCGTGAAGCCGCACTAAAAAAGCCGATCCATGTTCCTAGCTACATGGAGGTTCAAGAACCAAAGGAGGGCGAGCGTCTTACACGTGTTCGCATGGACGCCAACGGCAACACGAGGGAGCACAAGTACACTACAGCACCTCCACGCCGCACTACCATCGACGGAGTCCGTACTAAGGAATCACAAATCAAGAGGATTCCCGCTATCGAGGCCAGCCAGCGTATGCCGCAGAAGAAGAAGACTAGAAAAACCGTAGCCGACCTCGCTCTAGATGTAGCAGCTCTTGCAGAAACATGCAAGGAGATTCACCGCGTTAATAGCACCCTCACTAGTTCCGTCCTCCATCTCTTAGAGAATGAAGGAAAGAAGAAGCGTAAAAACCAAGAAGAGGATGCTAGCCGCAAAGCGAAGAAGGGCAAGGGCCCTATGTAAACATCACAGTTAGAGAGCACATGAGTCTTAGCGTTTGAGTCTTAAGTTTAGTTCGATTAAAGTCGTTTAGCTTGGTTTAGTTAAGATTAGTTTGCTATAAATATTAGGAAGTTCGGAATTATGTAATAAAGTGCTCTCTCCTTTATCAATGAAGTAATCCACAAGTTAAGTCAAATATTTTTCTATATTTTTTAAAGATGTTTTTGTCTCCACCATGCTTTGTATGCAAGATAACGAAAATAAGTGTGGGGGAGCCGTGACGACCAAACGAAAACTTCATAACGAAAATCAAGAAATTGAATCGAGACGGAACCATCGACTCGCCGCGACGAAACCGCGACCCAACACGGCCCGAGGCAGGCCGACCCGCCCAATTATCGAGCCGACCGGCCCCTGCCTAGGCCCACCACACAGGCTCCGCTTCGTCCACCGCTCGGTTTGCTTCCTAAAACTTTTCAATTTTCGCAAATTACTTTCCGTTCGAATTAAAATAAGCCTTTTTTCTGTTATGGTATGTTTTCCTATATGAAAAAAAGATGTCTTGCTAACTCTTGAACAAAGTTAAAATTCCTACATATACCATCACTTGTTGGGATGCTTTAATTGCTTAAAAACATGAGAAAGAATAAAGTTAGAATAATGATCTTCTTTCTTTTATCTTGTCTTTGGAGAGTTGTTTATTTCAATATATTAAAATTATTAGTTATGCTTCTCCTTTGTGATTAAATGAATCACCCCAAAGAGAGCCGTAGCAATCATTAAAGATATATCTAATTAATTGTTGCTTTTCTTGTGTTGAGCTTTGTCAAAACCACGACCCATGTTGAAACTTGTCTAAAGTCTAAGATCAAGATCACATACACTTTGCTTCCACTAAAATACCCATGCTCTAAAAAGTTTTAATCTCTATCTCCCATAAATTAATTTTAATTGTTGAAAAAGGTACAGCTATGAAAAAGCCAAATGTTCAAAATTCTAAGAGTGGAGAGAAAAGTGAGAGAGAGGAGAAAATGAGCAAGTGTTCTATGGGTCGGAAGAACCCCCTCTCTCAAAAAAAAAAAAGGCAAAAATGAAGAGAAGAATAATGGACAAGTGTCCGAGGGTGAGTAGGGCCCACTTCTCTAATAAATAAGAGAGTAAAAATGGACATGTGTCCGGGGGTAAGTAGAACCCACCTCTCTACTAATTAGCCGGGTTACCTCGCTTAAAAATATATATATATATATATAAATAAATATAAATACTGAAAAAGGGGAGATAGAAGATTTTCAACTAGAGAGAGCAGTGGTAATAATCTTGATTCACATGCACATCTTGATCTATGACTTATGACATCTATCTCCATGGATCCACATTGACTCAAAGAATAAATACAAGGTAAGTGTGCTACATGTTCTTGAGCTCCACATATGATATAATAAATGAATCGTGAGGATATAATATACTTTGAGAGACTTGAGAGTGTCACAAAGGAGTAAGTACAACTATGCTTTCTTTTCAAAATTTATATAAAATCTCTCCAATAGACTTGATTCAAGAATAAAGGTGATCTGTTTCTAACCATCCCAAAGTGCGGTATGACCATGGAAATGTAATCTTGATCCATGCTTAGACCATCCTTTTATCGAGGACGAGTAAAAGCCTAAGTGTGGGGAGTTTGTTGACACATGTTAATGCATACTTTTAATTGTCAATTAAACATAGAAAAGGACTAAAATATAATTAGATTACCTTATTAGGGGTTTATACTTATGATTTCCATGAGTTTTGGTAAAGTTGTGATTTTCGAGGGAGTTAACGGGGAAAACGGTAGAATACGTAATGCAATCCAACTCCGGAACGAAGACTAGAAGGCTCGGATTACTCCCGACGTGAACGAAACTTGACACCGAAGAAAACATCATCTAGAAGACTCCGGAAGCCACGACGCATCGCGGGGCCCGAGTGGGACCCACCCCGGGCCGACCGCCCAATAACCAGGCCGCTCGGCACGGCCGTGGCCACGCCAGCCCTACCTCCGAGAATGTTCTTCCACCGCCTCTAAGACGCAATCTAATCCGCTCGTTTAATGTCGGTTTGATCCGAGGGCGACGGTGAAGCACGAGTTGTATCTAAATCCAACACCGCACCTCCTCCCGACTATATAAGCAAGCCCCGTGCCCCCGATTTAAAGAGAGGATCCATCAATCATCAATTCAATCGAGATCATCAACGGCGACAAGAGATAGAAGCTCTAGATTAGAATTAGATTGAGAGTTAGTTTTGCAAGTTGAGAGAATTAGAGTGCGGTTGAGGCGGAGTTGAAGGAAGGCCCTGAGTCGTCGGCGCCTCCATCTTCTTCCTCCTTCGAGTTGGCGCCTCCATCATCGTCTCCCCGAGCCGATGTTATTGAGCACGACTCGAGATCTTGTGGATTGTTCGAATTCCATTCGAGTAAGTGGTATTGTCTCTATTGTTCTTAAGGTTCGTATTTATTTGATAAGATTACTTTGATTCCTCGCTCTTGAATTGAAGTTGTTAGATTAATGTAAGCGTGGTGCTTAGATTGACTAGCTTATTACGAATACCTTCTATAAGCCGGAGTGAAACACCAACCGTTAAGGGTGATCGTAGTGGTGACAAAGACTATTGAGTCCTTTGTATCCCCTGCTCCCGTTTATAGAAATCGTAGGAGACCCCTGCGTTGTTAGCGTAGATTCCCTTTATTAAGAGTTTCTTCATGACAACCCTCTTAAGGACAATGTGCAAATGATTTACTTGAAGTGAGAACAAGACCTTCCTACTAGAACTCCTTATCTTTATTATCTATCTAGTTTTATTAAACCACTCAAAAATCGCAGTAAATCTCGTGAACCCCTTCTCTCTACGTTCTCCCCGTGGATTCGATATTTAAAACCCATCACCCCGGGTGAAGTGCTCACCGGTATCCGTGCGCTTGCGGATTATCCATCATAATATTCCCCAGGGCTTAGAAATACCAACACCCACTTGTAGGGTACCAAGACCATGGTGCTTGAATTGCACTAAGGGGGGTCTATTAGGTACCAAAGCATGCAAGGGTTTAAGCACCGAAGAATGAAGAGAAAGCGAGAGGAACCAGGGACCAACACCGAGAGAAAGAAGGTAAAAACCCAATGGCCATGGCAAGGCTACGAGCTTCACCTAAGCGAGTTGCATCCGTCGCTCTACTAAGGCTGGTTCCTAATTCGTATCCCACTAAACTTGGTCATGGAGGATTCGACATGTGCGGTTAGAATCCGCGTCAATATTTAATATTGAGGTCGAGTCCGCAATGGCCACGTTTGTGGGACGGGAGTAGGAACTAACAATCGTAATGCGATAGAGACAACTAAAACACAAGGGAGCGAGTTACGCTCGGTGTCACGGCCACGTCGGGATAAACCCACGACCGAAACATTCGAGCGAGGTACGGTCCACTCAGCCGGCTAGACGGCACGACACACAGCAAACCCAACACAAACCAGACCAACACGACACAGACGGACGGGGTCGCACATCCCATAGTGATAAGAGAAAGAGAGATAAAAAGATAGGCCGGCGCGAAGGCACAGCGCAGGCAACGAGACAGGATAGATCACGTGTGACACTAGCTAGATATATTGATAAGATAGTGATCATGCATGACAAGATAGATACATTGATATAGAACACGAGTAACAAGATATTTCAAGTATAGATGACATAATTGATAAGAAATAAAAATAGGAAGCGAGAGGTGTGCCAAAGTCGCGAACGGCGTCGACGGATTTAAGGGTCCGACCTTGGAAGCAAAGGACGGAGGCGGCACGGCCCGACTGGCTGTTGGCTGGCTTTGACAACAACGGCGGACTGAACGAGGCTGTACGGGCAGCTGCGATGTACAGCCCCGACGAATGGCACATCGGCCCCTGCGAGGTGTAGGACAGCGGCACGAAGGCCGGACATCAGGCAAAGTCGACGACACGATCATGTATGAGAAAGAAAGACAAGGCCTTGGTTCACTGTAGCTCACCAGCAGGGTTTAGTGTAGGCGGGGCGCTGCTGCATTATGGTCGAAGTAAGGTACCGCCTCCCTGCAGCAAGGCAAGACCACGGCACGAAGGCCGATTTCAGCAGAACAGTGGCGAACCATGTACAAGGAAAAGGATAGGGTCTTGGTCTCTATGGCTCACCAGCAACGTGTTGTTGCCACATCAAAGGTGGTAGGGCAGCAATGTGCTGCTGCTGTCTATCTGCACATTGCAAAACAGCGGCGCGAAGGCCGGCCATAAGACGAGCACGTTGACAGGAAGGAAAAGCAGGGCTTGGCTTAAGAAGCTCACCGGCGTGGTGTTGTTGGCCACTACAATTCGCCAGGCTCGGATGAGTAGCCATGCCATGGATGGGTCAAGGCTTAGCCTTTCCTGCAGCAGGGAAATACAGTGGCACGAAGGCCACACTTAAGCACATCGTTGGTAGGGCAGGGCAAAGAGGGGCCTGTGGTCTTGAGAGCTTACCAGCATGGCGTTGCTGCCTCCCAGCGAGATGGCAGGGCTACACGAGCTTGCTGCTAGCTGCTGTTTCACTACAACAGCAATGCAATTCAACACAAGGGCTGTGGTAGTTAGGTACAGCAGCATTCAGCATGGGAAACAAAATGATTGGGTCTCTGAATTGCTCACCGTTAATAAAAGGGACAGCAGGAAGACAGGGTAGAGCCCTCGGCTTTGGTTCAACAGGGCTGCAGTCTTCCTGTGACAAAGAAGTACACCACATGGTCATGGCTTCAGCGGGTCAGGATTGAGCACCGGCGTAGCTGTCTCCTTCCTGCAACACTGACTATCCACGGCGCGATGGCCGGCTTTTAGACATGGATAGCGGAGAGAAAGGTGGGGGCTTGGCTGGGCAAAGGGCTCACCGGCTGTTGCTGACGAGCTCATCGGTGTGCTTGCTGCACTTGTCGGCGAGGAGGCATGAACGGCTCGACGTCGCGGCCGTTGGCGTGCTCGTGCGTACAAACACCATCGCGGTGGCCGGCTTGGTGACGAGGGACGGCGGGACTGCGTCAAGGCTCCGGCTTGGGGCGGCAAACGACCGGCGGTGCAGCTGCAGCTCTGGGGCGAGGCCGCTCGCCGGCGTCGCGGGCGGACTGATGCCCGTGCACGACGACGAGGCTGCGCTGCCCATGCTCGGCGTCGCGGTGCTTGCAGACGGGCTTGGCAAGGAAGGGCGTGGACGGGGTCGCGGTGCTTGGCGTCGCGGAGGCGCTGGCGAGGCGTGACATGGTGACGACGGCGACGCTGCTCGGCTTCCTGTCAGGCTCGCCGTCGAGCACCTGGTGGGGGTCGGCTTGATGCAGGCTCGGAAGGCGGCGTGACGCGGCGAGGAGGCGCTGGTCAGGCCTGGCGTCGAAGGAGATGCTGAGGCCGACGCCGAGTAGGTGTTCGACGCGGGTCTTGGCGATGGCTTGGCTGGAGTCCACGTCGACGTGCCGGCGGCGAGGCGGCATGGCGTGGAAGGCGAGGGGTGGGCGCGTCGCGGCGGCTTGGCTTGGCGAGGCAGCAGCTGCTCGGCCGCGTGGTGCGCTCGGCACGACGAGGCGCTGGAGGTGGTAGGCGCTCGCGACGTCGTGGGCGCGGTCGGTGTCACGGCTCGACAAGGACACCGGCAACGTGGTTGGCTTGACGGCGTCGAGGACGAGCTGCACTCCGGCGGCGTAGCGCTCGATCAAGGCGGCTGCTTGGCTGCGACGACGCAGAGAAATAGCGAGGGAGGAGGAGAAAGTGACGGCGGCGCAGACAGGGAAGCAAGTAGAGCCAGAGCGGCGGCTGCTGCGGTGTCTTTATAGCGAGGCGGCTAGGGTTCTCGGCTGCAATCTCGGCATCTGCACCGCTGATGTGACGGCCGGGGACGCGTGGCGGCCGATGCGGTGTGCTGTACGGACGTCGAGGCGAACCGAGGCGCGTGCGCGCGTGGAAAGCGGCGGCGGCGGCGCGTCTGGGAGCGCGCTGGGGCGCCTTCGCCCTAGGGGCAGGTGCGACTCGGGCCTAACGGGCCATTGGGCCGGTGGGAGGCGAGCTAGGCCGGCTTTACTGCTGGCCGCTTGGGCCTCGGTGAATCACCAGCGCGAGGCTGGGGCTCAAGCGCTGCTGTGCCAAGAGAAAGGAAGGAGGCCGAGTTGTGCTAAATTAGGAGAGAAAGGAAAATAGAATTTTCCTTTTAGAATTTGCCAAATTGAATTGCGAAACTATGAAATGATTCAAATATCCTTGCCAAGAGTTTGAAGCACGTTGGGAAAAAATTCAAGGAGGTTTTTGGGAGAGACTCGCAGGAGGCTCGAGAGACATTCGATGGGTAAAAAGGAAAAATCATTTTTTTCCTTTTTATACTCCAAAATACTTTTTAACATGGAACCAAAAAGAGATGAAGTATATATTTAATATTTGGGATGAATCCGTAGAGCCAGGGAGGGAATTTATATAGTTTGCTTCAAACATTCTGGCAGATTAAGGACGCAGGAGATAAATTCTAAAGGGCCGTCGAGAATCATCGAATGTTGCCAACATGACTTGCAAGGAGTTCCAATGCACCAAAAGGGGAGTCGAGTCCGCCATGGCCTGCTATTGATCTCCGTTGGCTAGGCGTGACCTATCTCCCCGGCCGGCCGGGGTAGGTCGCGGCTGGCCACCGGTTGGCCGGGCATGGCTATGGCAAGCTAGGGCTGGTCGCTCGACAGTGGCTAGCCGAGCAAGACTACGGGTGGCTCAGGGGTAGACACGACGAGTGGTCGTGGTGAGGATGTCGCCATGGCTCATCTTCTTGTCGATGGTTGACATAGCGTTGGTGCGGTCTCCAGAGATCATAAGAGATAGATAAGGAAGGGATATTCCAATTGGGTTCCAAAGATCTCGAGAGAGACTTCAGTAAAGATTTGGAGGAGTGTCGAGAAGACGAGAGGGTTCGAGAGATGCTCGGGAGAGGCTATGAGAATCGACATGGGAGTCGGGAAGGATTTGAGTTGAGGCATGAGATGTCTCCAAAAATTATTAGAAGAATTTTTGGAGAGAGAGAGAGAGAGAATTGCTATGGATTTGTGTACTCCGACACAAAACCCTAAGTCGAAAAACAAACTCCGACAATCTCCTACAAACAATTCTATATGAGTGCAACGTGTTGCTAGTGGGTCAACTTACGTTTGACCTAGCGACTACATGATCCACACATTGCAAGAAAAATTTTAAAAAGTTCGTAATTTTGGCTTCCCAAAAATCCGGGTTGTGACATGCACCTATTACATTTTTTGACACGACACGATTACAAAAGATTGAACTCAACAATTCACCTCCCTAATCGTGGCTCATTGCTGACGCCAAGTTGATGCCTCATCTCCACGAACTTGATTCTCCCAAGCGGCCGTCGAATGTCGCAAGTTGGCTATCGTCCCAATGTGCTCAACTTCCAACCATCAGCTACACATTCCCCGATAAAATGATAGCGAGTGTCGATGTGCTTTGTTCTCTCATGGTATACCGGGTTCTTGCTCAGCTCTATGGCTGACTTACCGTCCATGAGAAGTCTGAATCTCTCGAATGTTTCTTCCAAAGGTTTGCCAACGCTCTCACCGGCCAAACTCCCCGGCATGCTTTGCGAGGCTGCAGCAATATACTCACCACCTCACAAATTGATAAGGACACAGACCTTCGTTTCTGTGATGACCAAGTCACCACATTGCCATTTAGGAAAAACAAGACACCGGACGTGCTCTTTCTCTTCTCAAGGTCACGAGCATGATCACTGTCAGAGAAACCCAACAACTTCAGCTCTGAAATTGTGGTACTCTTATAGGTGCAACCATATCCGCCAGTGCCTGCAATATATCCGACAATCCTCTTTACTGCAGACCAATGTTCAGGTGTGGGGCACTCCATGAACCCGCGACCATCCCAACCGCATAGGTGATATCAGTCCGGTGTTCACCGTGGTATCTCGTGCTCCCAACTATGCTCCCGAATCTTGTAGCATCTCTAGCACCATCAGGTTTCCTGTGCAACAAGTTCTCGTTTTCTTCCATTGGAATGTCCACTTGGATTACAAAGACTTCATGCCACACTTGCTCAACTATTTTAGTTGCATATGCCTTCGACAAATTGTTATTTCACCAGGTCTTTGTTTCACCTCCATGCCTAGATAGTAGCTCAAGAGCCCCAAATCACTCATACTGAAAGTCTTGCACATCTGTTTCTTGAATTCAGCAATGTTGCTAGAATCAGGTCCACAGATGATGAGATCATCAACATACACTCCCAGCAACAATAGTGTATCACCACTGCCCCTTTTATAGACTGCATGTTCCTCCTCACTCCTGCAAAATCCCAGCTTCACAAGCTCTTGATCTAGTTTGAAATTCCAAGCCCGAGGTGCCTGTTTCAGGCCATACAGGGCCTTTTTCAGCCTTAGCACTTTTCCTGAAAACATTTCATTAACAAAACCCGGAGGTTACTGTACATATACTTCCTCCTTCAAATCACCATTCAGAAGGCAGATTTAACATCCATGTGATGTACCTCCCACTTCCCTTGGGCAGCTAAAGCTAGAACCAATCGACAGTTTCTAGCCTAGCAACAGGAGCAAATACCTCTTCATAGTCAACCCCATGTTTACATGCATATCCCTTTGCAACAAGTCGAGCCTTGTGCTTGATAATGTTACCCTCTGGATCCCTTTTCACTTTGAATACCCATTTTAAGCCAATTGCCTTGTGACCCATAGGAAGAGAGGCATATGTCCAAGTATCATTGCTCAATAGACTGTAGCTCACTCTTCATAGCATCCAACCAGCACTTCTCCTTGATCGCATCTTCCACCCCAAGTGGTTCATCGGCACCAACATACACACTCCACTCGTATTCATAGTCACTCACTTCATCGCTTGAGCCAAACAAGTCATTCGGTGTTCTAAACCTTAGAGGTCCACCATATGTTTCTTCCTTCAATGCTGGCTCGGTGGTGTAGCAAACTGAGTATCTTGTAGCCCAGCTGACCCTGGACTGTTTCGGGGTGATGGCATAGCTTCATCATGACCCACTAAGCCATCCGTGTCATCGAAACACACTAAGCTTTGATACCGTAATGATGGAACCGCGGCTCCGACGAGGAACACGGCGACGCCGCGACACCGGCAGTGGTGAGCGCGGCGACTAAAACCCTAACGTTGGCAAGGTTGCAAGAGAGAGCGAGAGAGAGACGGTTCTTTCACTGCAATGGAGCGCAGCTTTTCTGATGCATTGTTCACGATCTTATCATGGCCTCCGATCACCCCGCCACACCGAGTAGCTGCACGATGCGCCGTCATTTGCTGTCGCCCGTGCGACATGCACGGCGTACACGATGTGGCGGTGGCTGGCCTTAGGAAGCGGTCAAGGCGTGCCGTGGGCAGTCTCCACGTCACCCTTGATTCTACGCTTTGTTACAAAACATGATCAAGTCTAAACACAACTCTCTAATGCACCTATTACATGTTTGACACGACACGATTACAAAAGGTTGAACTCAACATCACCTTCATGGCTCACTAGTGGGGCGTGCACGACGGTGCGGTTGTCGGCTTCTCTGTCCACGGTGGTGTTGACGTCGAGGTAGAGGTAGCCCTCAGAGCTCAGAGAATGCGGCAGGCGTAGGAGAATGCCGGGCGACGAAGACGACGATAGCCGCGACGGCAGCGAGTTGCGGTCGCGGGCCAGGTCGAGGGTGCCGGCCTGCGGGCTGCTCCGGCTCGTTATCGGATCGCCCTTGATGTTGTAGTTCAGGCAGAGGAACCTGAAGTCGCCGGCGACAATGGTCGGCGTCGGCGTGAGCACGTCCTGTGAAAACGTGCCCCAAACTTTGGGCTTGTACAGATCGATATACTTGACAGACGTTGGCGCCGGCAGTGGTTGAAGTTCACTGGACAGTCCGCGACCCACAGGGGATTTTGGAGAAGGTCAAGGACCGGGACATGTTGAAAACCGCCGGGTCACAGTGGTTGTGGAAACCTGAGGCGCATGATGGCTTGCACTTGAGCTGGGAGAAGCCGGTGATGGTGTCGAGGTACACCGGGAACCGCTGCTCGGGTGCCGCGGTTGTTGACGAACACGCTGTAGTCGAGCACCGGTAGCATCGACGGGGAAGCCACCGCTGAGGAGAAACGGCGCCGGATGCGGGAGGTGTCACGACGCAGAACATCTGCCGGCGTTAGGGACGGCAGCCCGTGCAACGGCGAGCATGGACTCTGCCGGTGCACTACGGGTAGTCTGTTGTTGTTGCCTGCTAGGCCGGTAAAAGTTGATCATATATATACGACATTGTTATATATACAAATATATATGTTCTATGTATGTATGTACCAGTTGCGATGGACGACGCCGAGCAGGTGGTTGCATCAGGAGGCGGCGTGGTGGCATGCTGTGAGTTGGCAGATGACTTGCCAGGTGTCAGCTTGTAAAAAACTTGTCCGGACCGTAGCTTGTAGTAGTTTGCATTGGAGGAGGCACCATGTTGAGCAGAAAGCAGAAGCAGGCACAAGAAGAAAAGAGCAGTCATTGTGTTCGCAGACAGTCTCACGTATCCATCCATGCTGTCTCTTATAGACGACGGTATCGAATATTCTCCTTCGTCACGGCAGGCGCCACAAATACGTCATGACCGACGCTATGCCTGAAAATTTGTTACTGCAAATATATACTCCCTCCATCTCAAAATAGATGTCACTATGAGAAGCGTGCGGTCAAATTTTTTCAACTTTAACTATGTTTGTAAAAATATGTGAAACATTTAAATCTTCAAATGAATTAGTTAAAAACTAGATTTAAAGATCTTTCCGATGATACTAATTATTTAACATAAATATTTATATATTTTAATATATAATTGCCGATATTTTGAAAACTTTGACTTCTTGGAAAGCGAGAATGACATCTATTTTGAGACGGAGGCAGTATAATCACGCACGACTTGCTCGCATATGGATACTGCTTCACCAAATGGAATGTCAATCACATGCCGGGCCGGCCTCGCTGAGCATTGTACGATAGTATTTTAAATGAGTAAAATACGCTGGCGGCCCCTAAACTTGTCCGCATTTGCCACTTTGGTCCATTAACTTGCAAATGTGAAAGTTGAGCCCCTGAACTTGTCAAGTTGTGTTACTTAGATCCACGAACTCTCAAACGTGCAGGAGTAACATATATAGGCAACAGGGATGGCATACAAACCAACCGCACAGGCGTAATTACAAGACAACCATTCCTACATTTACATCATCCTAACACTCTCCTGCAGTCTTATCGGGAGCATAGCAAACGTTAAGGCTAGATCAGCGGCGGAGCCACCACTCTGGCAAGCCATGGCGGCCGCTAGAGGTGCAGAGGCAGAGCATTTTGTTTTTTTAGCAAATGATGGCAGAGCAACTATAGGAAGTATACACGTACGAGTACGATCGAGTCAACTAGCAGGCAAAAGAGGACGGGTGTCTGGCGACCCTAGTATTACGTACAACGGACTAGTACGATAGATGTACTAGTAGGTCGGCCCAGTGGACTAGTGGAGGAGATGGAATGACACAGCTGCAATCGACCACACCACGACCAGGATCAGTACTGCAATCGACATCCCACGTGGCCGCATGTGCGTTCGTTCCTGTTCCAAGGACATGGCCGTCTCTAGAATTGACATGGCGACCGATGGAGATCATGTTTAATCAGCAAGATCTTTGCCGAGGCTCCGATGAGGTGGAAACTGAGCCGCAGCCCCCGATCGATCTTGGTCCAATCCTCCTCCCCAAGACCATGCCGCAAAACCGTTGACATCGGTCTACTGCAGATGCAAGTGGAGTTGGGGGAAAAAAATGAAAGGTGAGAAATTGAGAAAATTTGTTCAAATAATTGGTGATTGATTAATTAATCTATGTTTGCACAATTATTAATTAATCTACGTGTTTTGTCTAATACTTGTCAGTTGCAAGCATCAAAAATTATTTTAGCCTAGCCTGTAGTGAACTTATATATACATATATATCTATGTTTATTAGCATGTATGCGTTTTTATAAATCAATAGTGATTAGTTTGCCATAGCTAAATTTTTATCTTGGCTCCGCCACTGGGCTAGATCGAAACTCCTGAAACACGAAGGTAGGAGGCCCTTGGTGAAGATGGTGGCATACTGTGATGCAGTAGGAACATGAAGTATGCGAAAGTGGTCGCGAAAGACCCTCTCTCCAACAAAATGGAGATCAATGTCAACATGCTTCGTTCGTTAATGTTTTCATAGTAGACCAAGGTAGCACGGCAAGGCAGGTGGCGAAGCTCGAGAAGCAGCTGTCGACAAAACCAAGTAGACTCAGCAGCACCATTTGCCACATCTCGATATTCAGCCTCGATCGGCGCTAGACCGGGACACCATGTGTGCTGATGCTTGGAGGACAAGGACACCAAGTTATATCCGAGAGCACTGCAAAGCTAGAGGTCGACCGGCGAGTGTTAGGAAATCCATTCTGGTCGGCATCCGTGTAAACGACGAGCTCTGTAGGTGGGGATTGGCGCATGGGCAGCCCAAGTGACGAGTACCCGCGCAGGTAGCGCATAATCCGCTTGAGAGCGGCGAGGTGCGGCTTCGAGGATCATCATATAGAGACATATCTGCTGAACGACAAAGGCAATGTCGAGATGGGCGGAAAATCAGATACTGTAGTGTACCAGCCAGGTTGCGGTAGCGTGTAGAGTTAGCAATGGGTGGTCCATCTACAATAATTTGAAGTGTGGATCAACAGGTGTGCTGCATGCCTTGTAGGTACTCATGTCGGGACACTCCAAAATTTCTTGAGTGTATTGTCACTGGGAGAGGAATAGTCCATCTGCAGAACGTGTCATGCAAATGCCAAAAAAAAATGATGAAGTTGGCTCACATCTGTTGTAACAAACTCACGTTAGAGGAAGCAGTGAAAACAATGTCTTGCGCAAAATGTGTACGAGACGAATCCACAAAACTAGACGGCCACACACAGACACTATCCCACCAAGTGCTCTAATACAACGAGTGCTAGGTGTCCACCGTGACCGTCCTGCAAAATGACCGTGTCTTGCTTCTTCCCTCGCTTACACCGAGGACAAAGCAGGCGCATATGGATACAAAAATACTCTCGGTCCCAATTTTTGATTCAAAATTTTGCCAAGAATATTGGCCAAGTTGGTCCCTAAGGTGGCCGCGGACGGGGCCGTGGTCGATGAGCTGGCCCTTGAAGTGGCTGTGGTCGACAACGGGACATGTTCACTCCGCACCTGCCGCTTCTGTGTCGTTCATGGCTGACCCGGACTACTGCAGCTCTAGAGGGAGAGAAGATAAGAACGTGCGAGAGAGGGGATGGCTCGCATGCAAATGCGTGGGGATGGCTCGCATGCAAATGCACTCCATCTCCTTCAGAAACACCAAGCCAGTTTGAATCCTGCCCTGCGTGAATGCTCCTATAAAAACAATATGTCTGGTCCCTATGCATGTAGGAACGGAACCTGCAAAAACTTCAGGCCACTGCCATGATAGCCATGGTACAGTTATGCTGGTTTGAGAAAATGAGCACACAGCACCTCGATTCAGTTTTGAGGATCGACACATGTGTCCACGCTCCAATACGGATGGCAGCTAACGCCCTCAGCTTGGACAGCTACCCTGCGTTTCGGAAAATTCACACTTTTTTTGAGGAAACAAGAGAAGGGCAAGGCCCCTACTGGAATTTTATTGAAATGAACGCCAAAAAATGTTTGTACAAATAACTTCAAGAAACAAAAAAGGAAGAAAATCCACATATTACCCAGCTCAACAATGAATTTTGTTTATGTTCAAATCAAACAAAAAAAATTGTTGTATGCCAAGCCAATGGATTTCATCCTTTCTTACAATGGCCAGCTAAAAACTTTGGTAGCCATCTATGATCGGAATGTTCGATGCCAATATTGGAAACTATCCGCGAAGTGCATCGAGTATTACTCACTGATTTCTCATGACATAATTGTGCCTAAATTAAAGGAATATATATAAATACTTTAGTGGACAAAGGTTGCTCATCAATACAAGACATCTCATTGATTATTATTGCATGTATTATTATTTATTGAGTAAGATACTACTCAATAGGTTAATCAAAACACGTACATATACGAAATCAAACGTAAAAGGAGCTCCAGAGGTCCACTCGATCGCATTATTCAATTGATACTTGCCTTTCATACACCAAGGCATAAAAAAAGTATAAAGATACCATTTGCTAATCACCCTAGCTAGTTTTAACCACCACGTTTTGAATCGTTCGGTCATTAGTGTTAGAGGCTTCATTGTAGTAGATAATGAGCACTGTAGTAACTGGGGGATCCCGACCTTCGAAATCTTCAAAATCTTTTTCCTCATCGGAGCTAGCTGCATCAATGTACTGTTCTCCTATATCCCACCTTTCCTCGAGATAATCCATAAGCACATTAAGCTTCTCGCCTACACAATCGAAAAATCGTTCCAGGCCCATTGAGCATGCCCGTCGGGGCAAATAGCCATGATCACGTACTCCTTAGTTTTTCTTTCTTTTGAAACTGCAATAATACCCATATGAATCAATAATCAAGCAACATTGACATAATCAATATAAACAATAGAACATCTTGTCTTGAACAAATACTATCATCTTTGGCAAGAATAAACTTGGAACTTTGATAGACATCCTACTTTCATACTAAGCCGATGACTTAACTGATTGCACTTTTTCAAAAACTTAACTGATTGCACCACATACCAACCTACCAGCAAATAGTCTATTAAATGTTAAAAGGAACAATTTTGGAAGCAATGCCATACAAAGATATAAATGAAAACCTCTAGAGATGAAGAACAACGTAGTAGTCTATGAAGATGATACATGTCTTATGTATATGTGTGTGTGTATATATACACAAATGATATTTGTCAGTATATGTGACTTCTGAACTCACAAGTTCCTACCTTCGTTTAAAAAATGTTTTTTTTCTTTTACTTTTGGCATATGCTCAACCTTGAAACACCAACATTATTCCCATTGTACTGATTTAAAGCTGTTATTTGGGATGCCATTACTGCTTAATTACCTAGAAACTTAGCAAAACCAAATTATGTAAAGCCATATAGAACACAACGACCAACACATCTGGAACATTGATTTTACTAAGTTGAATCTATATCCAAATATTTGACGAAGTTCCTACCTTTATTGTTTTTTGCAGGGTAAAGTTTTTTTTTTTCTTTTGGCATACATTTCAACCTCAAAACAACAACAATTCCCATATGTAGCTATTAATTTGATGTGTAATTAATTCCAAATCATATCCTCGATAACTTTTTAAGAACACCAAATTATGTAAAATATTCACATAGAACACAACGGCCTACACTAACTTGAACTAATGCCACCATATTTGGAAAGAATAAAACTGAAACTGCGAAAGACATCCTAGTTTCAAACTAATGCTATCATCTTAACTGATTGCACCATAAAGCATCAAATAGTCTACTGAATGTTAAAAGGAAAAATAGTTGAAGCAATAACATACAAACAAATAAATGTAAACCTCAAGAGAAGAAGAACGTGCGCAGTAGACTATGGCGACGGTATGTGCTCTATATATATGTGTATATATACACAATGACATTTGTTGTGGTATATATATGTTCTGAATTCACAAAGTTCCTACCTTCATTTAAAAAATCTATGTTTTAACTTTCGGCATACACACAACCTGTATGTATATGAAGCTGTTAATTCATAGTGTCATTTCAGGTTACCCAGAAACTTAGCAACCACCAAATTGTGTAACGCATGGACATAGAACACAATGACCAAATGCATCGCGTTTGCCATTTTGTTCCCCACACGGCCGGCCGGCCAATATATATGAGATATATTTTTGTCTGTTGGATTGGCAGCTTTCCCTGGCTCCATGTCTGCTTTGCAAATACATTACGTCAGGTAGGAAGGCAAGGAGCGTGCCAGCATGTAGCAACATGTCGTGATTTGCATCATTGCAAGCCAGCCAGTCGTGATTTCCATTAATCATCCTTTGCATGCTTTGGAAGATACAAATTTCACCACATCGGTCGTGACGACGGTGTGACATGTTATCGAGGATGTTGCATATGTTTCATATGTTGCAATTATTTGAGAGCCATGTTGCAATATTGTTTCGGATGTTTCAGGTTTCATTTGGTTTTTGGACACACGTTGCAATTGTGTTCAACTAGATATTGCATTCGTTTCACACATATATTACATGCATTTCGATGTTGCTATGGGGTTGCAATAATTTTCTTTTTTGAGGCAAGGGTTGCAATAGTTTTCAAGAGTGTGTTTCTCAAGTGTTTCTGAAGCATGTTTCAAGTGTTTCAATAGCCATTAGATGAATGTTGCAATTGTTGTCTTTTGTTGAATTTTTGATGGGGAGCAGGAAGCTAGTTATACGCTATGTTTTTTTTGTTTTATTTAAAGAGGAGCAGCTTGCTGCTCAAATGGCAGGGTGAAGCACAAGGGCGTGTGGGTGAAACATGCATGTGAGAGCTACATGGGCCCAGCCTATTTGCGGGCATCTAGACACGGACGTCTGTCCCGACGTCCGGGAGCCAGTGGCCCTGGAAAAAATAAAGAGATGTAGCGTCTAAAACTTAGTAACACCAATATATATATATATATATATATATATATATATATATGCGCTAAAGTAGTACCCAGGGTAGCGATTATTAATCACTACCCGAGCCCACCCCGCGGCAGGCCGCCCGCGCGCCAGCCGGAACGAACCACGGCAGCCAGCCTGCAGATTCGCTTCCCTCTGCCCACATGTCACCAGTTCGATTCCCACGTTCTTTTTTTTTGGTTTTCTCAAGGTCGGTTCTATTTTTCTTGGGGCTGTTTATTTTTTTTTTGTTCTTCTCTGATGGTATGTTTTAACTTTGTCTGATAGCATTTTTGATGGGCGAACGTCCAAGAATTGCGTCAGATTTTTTTTCATTCGGTTTTCTTTAAGCTTGCTAGTTTTTACAACGGGTGAATGTCTAAGAAACATAGTTTTTAGTTTGAACGGGTATATTATTTATTTTCAAAAGGTAGATTTCATATTGAAATAGGTGAGTCAACGCGAGACAATTTGCAACATGAATAGGTCCAGAAAATCACAATACAACTTATGTCAGCTAAGTAAACTTCACTGGGATAATAAATATTGCGGTTCCCACCACTGACGCTTGATTATTTTGAGTTCTTATGAAATTGATAAAAAAAAAAGACATCACTCTCCTCTATGTATATCCTTTGATGCTTTTCGTGCGGTCAACTTCACATACTTCTTCCATTTCAGTATTGATCCATTTTTAATTAAACTCCGTATATTGCCAACTGAACCATGCAATGGTTTTTGTGCACCACATCCATTTGCCAGAAGCACAGAATGTATCCTTTGATACCTCATCTTCAATTATTCAAGAATAAAATAGCACCTATGAATCCCTTAGAAAGATATGCTTTCTACTGACATGATCAATGTCAATTATTTTCCTTACCCCTCGGGCCTCCGTCCTGAACAAAGTTCAAAGAGAATGTATTTGGTTTAGATCATCATGTTGTCTATCAGAATGTAGAATGACATATAAAACTCAGCAGTTAGACATGACAAAAAATAGATTTGCAAAGATGAATTTTTTGGTCTGAGTGGACACATAAAGCTCAATGGGGGATACTACAATGGTAGGCACGATTAAGATGAAGGCATAATTTGCAATTATCAGCACAGAAATCTTTTCTAGACTTTTGAACAATAAAATAAAATACACGCCAGAGGTAGTATAAACTAAAAACCCTAAAGGGCTCATAAGATCATAACTTGCAAGGAAACATCTTGAATGAGTGATAAATAATGTTGACTGGTGAGTGCCCATTGGCTGGGAAGTGAAGCAAGCACTTCACCACTAATCTTCAGGCTCTATATATACATTATATATCAGCGTACAATGGATATATAGCCAACAAATAACTCTAGCATCTACTGGACTTGCCATCACAAAACTTCAGGTACTAATTTGTGCTTTCAGTTCTGCAGTAGCCCATAGTGGACAAAAAGAGACTTTTTCCTAAAAATTCAGGTACAAATTTGTGCTTTCTCAAATACCTGGATAAACATCATTGAAGCAACATTTTTGAATGGGAAAAAAGGAAGTATGAAAGCATAGAAAAGCAACTAAAGCTGGGACTGGGAGGCACCACCAACAACCAAAACCATGGTTTGCTTCTTCTCTACGTAATTGTGAATGGGAAAGCACATCAGGCGAACCCCATTAAAAACACAGCCTTTTCAATGTTTCCAAATACATGCCCCAAGGATGGTTACCAAGTTCAGAATTGGAGAGATTGGAAAGGACATTTAGCACTAACATATTGAAGGCTAACTATTGTATTTGCATGTCATTATTTATCCAATTACATAGGCCAGATGTAGTACTAGTATAAAAATTGGCTACACGATTAATATAATATCCCAATTGGCATCTTCGCCTTTAGCCTTCCAAGATACTGAGTATACTACACACATGTTGGTAGTTCAAAATGCAAATGTTCTAAGGGCAGGTCAAAGCATAAAATTCTAGAATGCTTGCATGCTGATGCTCTATCGTCAATTCCTCATGAGCAACAACACTATTGTGGACATGCTCTGATTGCTTTCAACAGGAAACACAACACTATGAACACTGGTGAGCAATTGGGCCAACCTACTAGTGAATTACACCATTGTGCTGTGATCACCTATCAGTAATGGCATCCCATAAGCCTATCGTGATTCAAACTATACCTACAAATCTGCAAACAATGTGCATGCCCCGTGAAAACACAGCTCAACGTCGGCAGGGTATTCGAGAAGGGAATGCACCGATCTGCATACACAAAGAGAAAATACAGGAAAAATAATAAACAAAGCTAAATGGGAAACCATTAGAATGCAGCCTTTCCCCTTTACACCTCTGTTGTGTGGAGCTAATGTAGAATGACTACCAGGTGAGGAGGTTAATGTCTCATCGTGTCATAGAGGAACCTCATACCTAAATGGGAAACTATCAAATTAACAACATCCAATGGAGCAAAGCAGCGCTAATACATTAAAAAGGAAACTAAAAAAATTTGTCAACATTTACTTACCTCTGTTGTGTGCTCTCAAATACTACTCTTTTGGGTTGTCAGGCATCTTATCAACCAACTCCATTCTAAATCTAAAAACATTGTGTACAAGCCGCAACGTTGTGGCTACAATTATCGCCAGGACCAGATTCACCACTTTCAGCCTTCAAACCCCCTGAGCATGGCCTCCATGGCAACATTAAGAGGCTTCCACTTCTCTCCATCAGCAGCCTCCGGCCCCAGCAGCCGATGCCATTACTACGTCTTCTGTTTTATGGTTGTGCACAGCCTCCTTGTCATCACAGGAATGCTCAGCTGCAAACTGAAGCCAAGCATCTTCCAACCTGTCCTTAACATGCGCCGGTGCTGTCGCTAGCCTAAAAAAAGAAATTGTCTGTCTTCTGCAAACAACCAGACACACCATCAGGACTTTCATGTCGCTTGGAATTAACTGCTTTTGAATAATCAGGAGTCTATAGGTCAGAATTTCAAATATATATGAATCTAAAGACTCTGACTTGTGCAGGCCAACAATGATGTACTACTGATTATAAGACTGAATATGATGCAGGGATGCAGTACTCTGCACTCACAAATTCACATGAACCCTCCATTTTTATTCATTTCTTTGATTAATTCACAACACATGATCAATTCATCGTCTTATCTTAGATTAAAAAACGTAACCAATTCCGCAACAAATTACCATAGCTTATACTTATCAGATTTTAGTTAAAAATCTAATTGTTTGACCAACCTTCTTGTTCAGCTCCTCCACACAGTCGCATTCTCAGCTCATTGAAATTATATTTTTAGATAACAAAAGTAACTAAAATGTTAATAATACATTGTTCAAGATAAACAGTTGATTTATAATATTTTAGATTAGCAATTTTGTTACCAGCATACAACAAAGTAAATGCATGGGAGTCCAAAAGAAAATGCATGGGACTGCAAAAGATGCAGACTTCACCAGGCAAGTAATATAGTTGCTAGCCAATCAAAACATTGAAAAATCGCATTACTATAGCTAAATTTCTACGCATGCTAGAACCAAAGACCTGCTTGTAAAGGTAGCAATGTCATGTCTCTATTTGGTAACCACAATTTTCATTTGTGAGCAAAAAAAAAAAAAAAGAAAAAAAAAAAACAGCGAGCATGTAGCAAATTACAGTATTTGATATTTGTTAGAATCCTTCCGAGTTCCAATATGCTGAATCAACCACAGTATTCGTCCCAAAAAAAAAAAAAAAGAATAAACCACTGTATTTGAATCTAAACCGATGAGTGATGACAAAGGATTTATCTACCTCACCTTGAGGGCTTGAGGCAGTTCGCAACTCGAGGTTCTTTCAAATGCTCATCTAGCTTCATCCCTAAATGTTCACGGTCCAAACAAAATCAATAAAGAAAAAAACAACGCTAGATCAATTATCAGTGGCACAAATTGATTATATTAACCTGAGATAAAGGGCAGGACTAGCACTAGAACTGCTGGGTGCTGCATGCCTGCATCTACTTACGACAGGGGGGAAATCAAGGCAAACCAGAAAAACAAGATGGGGAATCAGAGGGGAGAGGAGCTGAATATATAGATCGGCGGAAGTAGAAGAACAAACTCACCTCTGTTTGAACTATACGGGGTCGCAGCATAGCACATTCAGAACAGAAAAAAACCAGCATAGCACATTGAGAACAGAAAAAAAAAATCAAAACCTGTTGCAGCACAGAGGAAGGCAGAGTCAATTGAGGGCAACATAGCAGGAAGACAAAATTACTGGGAGCACATAGACATGGACAAGTGATGTCTCAACTGGCCACCCCTTCTCACTCAGCACCTGAGTGATCATAGCCATCAGCTCCATCACTACAAACAACCCAAACCATGACAAGAGTAAATTTGACTGACAATTTTTTTTAAAAAGCATAAGATGAAAAAATAAAGCTTATGACACATTGGATGATTGGATAGCTGGATCTTAACTCTAGATGCAGTGATGGTAGAGTTGAAGTCTTAGTTTGGGATGCATAAGCAAAAGAAGAGCTACTTCCCAGCAAGTAGTAACTGGTTATAGTCTTTACAGTAGTTTGGGATCATGATTTCTCTTTTTCTTTCTTTTTCTTGTGAATGGCATGGACTCTTTTAGAACTGTGTCAATAGCCATGCTAAAATGCTTGATAATTAGTAAAAAGAATGGCAATGAATAATCTAGTAAAACACATACCATACTACTTTTTCTTATCCAATTATAGTCCGTCTTTGAGGAAATAATAATATTGATAGACACCCTCCCAATAAAATACAGGGCAATAGCACTCCGGACAGTACAAATCACAAACTTATATCAACATAATTCCACAATCCCTAATGATATTAAACAAATTGAAAATGGAAAAAGAAGCAGGAAGCAGAGGGGATTCAGTCTGCTAACCATTTTTTACCTAACTACAAATCAAATAACTGACTTATCTTCCCATAAATCCCCAATCGCTGGTGATATAAAACAAATTAAAGATGTAATCATGTAGAGGGATAAAGAAGTGATTCAGTCAGCTCACCATTTTTTCAGGTGCCATCGTTGAGGAGCAAGGCCCGCTCACCGAACCTGAATATGTGAACATAAACAATATAACAATGCAATTCAACAAAGGAACATCAGGTTATTATAGAATTATTGACTCCCTCGTCATATCTTCCAAATGAAATTCCAATAATCCATCAATGACTTCCAGGGGACCTGAGCTATCACGAACAATATACAAAAAGGAAGAATTAGATCGTAGACATGGCAAAACAAAACAAAACAAAAAAATCTGAGGAAAAAAACACCTTGGATTCCGTCATCTTCAAACTGGTGTGCACACGGGGCTTGGGCAACCGTGCGGTGCCGGTTCCACACTGGACCCTGGGCACTCCATGGCCGCCCCTAGCAGCTGGATGCAGCAGCCACCGGCTACAGACGCCCTGTAGATCCGGCAGGCGCAAAGTCCCGACCGCCCGTGTGGCCGCCGGGCCGCGTCAACGGCACCCGTCCCCCGCCGTTAAACGCCAGGAGGGAGCGCCACCCCCGCAGCCGTCGGCCACAGCACAGCACAACCGGGGGTCGGGTCGTGGTCAGGGTCGGGTCGGCCGCCGGGTGGGGCGGGCGCAGCCACACGCCGAGCTTGCCCGCGGACCCGGAGGAAGGCCGAGCCTGTCGGGTCGCTGGCGGCGGACGGGATCACGGCCTCCTCACGGTGGTTGTGCTGGGCGAGCACGGGAGGTTGCTAATGACGGCACTCATCCAGCGGCGACGGCGACCTGATGGGGTAAATGGAGAATGGCGGCGCCGGTTGGATCCGCTGGGAGGCGGCGATGAGGTACGGGTAGGACGTCCGCCCCAGGTTCGGCGAGCTCGTCGGAGGTTGCGGGAAGCCGCCGGAGGCGCGGGGAGAAGGGCGAGCTGGGCGAAACAGGAGGAGGGGGCCGACGAGCTGGGCGAAACCGACCGGCCGAGTCCTCCCCACGATCTCGAAATTATAGAATGAAATAATAAAATAAAATAATAATATAAAACATAAAAAGAGGAAGTGGGGCGGGGGGAGCGTCCGACGTGAGCTGGGAGAGCCGGTGCGGGGAGCGCTGGGTTGGCTCGGGTGCGACATTGTGCTCGGGTAGTGATTATTAATTAGTACACTGGGTAATATATAGAATACCTATATATATATATATATATATATATATATATATATATATATATATATATAGGGTGAGGTTTTCTACTCCCAGGAGTAGTTACTCCCATCTCAAATTATGCACAGATCGAGGGGTCTGGTCATCCCACCTATCTCTAACGGGTCCGTCCAAAGTGCGGCAAGTTAATTAGCCAAGCTAACGGGTTTAGAGACTAACTGATTGTATCCGACGCAGGCGCATTTATAAATTAAAAATGAGCCTGTGAGTATGCATGGCCGGATAAATTAGTTGGAGTATGTATATTCATACTATTTTTGAGAATGACACGCATGCATTTATACTTAGGGTATATATATGCGTATACTTTTTCTTTGCACAAGACAAGCATGCGTATATATATACTATTTTATTCCAGCATGCGTATATACTGGTTTTTTGAAAGGACACACATACTGTATGCATTTGTACTTTCATAGCGAGTACAAGCACATACATTTTTTTCATATATACGTAGTACATATTCAAACTTTTTGAAGGAGTATATCCGTATACTTTTTTCGACGGAGTAATTATTCATACTTTTGAAAAGGAGTGTGTATGGATACCTTTTTTTATACAAAAGTATTTATTCATACTTTTTTGAAAACTAGTATGTATGTACACTTTAATAAGGATTGTGTTGTGCGCAATCGTGCTGTGTGTGTATGAGCATCTACATGCCATGCCACACATTGCAATGCATGAGTCGCACATTCATGCATATGCATGCTTCCTTATAGACAAAACAAGATGACAATAAAAATTCTCGATTGTCGTACATCACGGCCGACACCACAAATACGCCATGACCCACGCCATGCATGAAATGAATTTGTAACATTGTCGGAAACGTTCGGTGAGCCCACGCTTACCATTTGTGTTTGTTTGAACTTTCTCCTACTTAATGAAAACCGCGCAATATAGTGTGGTCTCGAAAAAAAAAAACATTTTCGGGAATTGTGCATATGCAATGGATTATTACTGCAATTAATCACGCACGACATGCTGGCCAAGGCAATGCAAAGTATGGGGATGCATGTTTAGTGTGCTCAGCTTCTTTGTGTGTGTGTATATATATATGTGAGTCAACCGTAAAGTTTCATAACCTTTTAAGATCTATGAACACGGCAAAATGTCTCTTTGTTGAGTGCCAGGAAATAGGCACTCGTCAAAAAGTGGGATTCTCATCGTGCCTCCGAATCTGGAATGCCTGATGAACTACAACTGTAAAGACTCCACCACTCAGCAAAAGTGGGATTCCGGTTGTGCCTCCGAATCTCGAATCCAAAACTCCACTTGACGCATGCGAAATTTCTTAGATTATCAAGAATGGAACCAAAGAATCACAATTCCTTTTTTGAGTGGTCGTGCACTCGATTGAAATCTGGTGCAAGTTTCCCTCTCACTGTGCACTTTTCCATCACTATGGCGACGTACCAAGTAAAAAGGAAACTTATTTCAAAATGTTATAATGTTTGAACTGTATATATGTTTTAAATTGCAGTTTGTGCCAATAAGTAGTACATGATGAGGTCAACAAAACTAGATTCCAATTGCAAAATTTTACAAAAAAAAACCTTCAAAACATATGGAATTGGAGTTTAGTTATGTTCATCTCATTGTGTAGGCTAGAGCCCATTGCCTTTTTGTACTATTTCTACTAAGTGTGAACTTATGATGTTAGCCTTTCCATCAAAAGGCAACTACAGAGTTGAGTACACGATGTTTTGAAAAGATTTTCCTTGAGAAACCGTCACGGAAAATAGGTGGCCCGGCAGCACCTCGTCCAAGGCAAAAACTGCGAACCGTGGTGGTTTTTTTAAAATAACCGGTGGTTTTTTGTTAACAAACTGCCACCATTAATCATCAAATAACCGCCACGATTAATATTGGCCCATTTTAGCACAACAAAGCCCATTACTGAGTTGCTGATATATATACGAGCACACCACCATACCCTAACTCCCATTACTCCACCACTCTCTCTCTCTCATTCCCTCGAACTACTCTCTCTCTCATGCCCCCACTCCACCACTCCACCCACTCTTCGGACGCCACCTCCCTTCCCGACGCAGACACCGTGAGGAGGAGCAACCCCGCCCCAACGCCACCGCGCCCATGAGGAACCCCCCGCCCGACGCCACTGCGGACGATGAGATCTAAGCGCGGATCTTGACCGGGCGGCGAAGCGCCGACCGCAGACCAGCAACGCTGGCGAAGCACGACCAGCGGCCGCGCGCGGCGAAGGCGACCGAAGGGCGGCGGCGGCGGGCGAAGGCCGGCAACGCGGCGAAGCCTCGAAATGCAGTAGCACGTCGCGGCCTCGAAGCGGCGGCGGCGAAGCACGACCAACGGTGGCGCGTGGCGGCCTCAAATGCGCGTCGCGTCTCGGCCTCGGCGGCGGCGGGGCGGTGAGTGCGACCCAGCGGCTGCGCGGCGGGATCCGAGCAGCGGCGGCGACAAAAGCAGTGACGACCCAGCATTGGCGGCGCGGCCCATTGAGGGGTGGGTTGGGGCCGGGGGTGCGTTAGGGATAGGTTTGGATTTTTTTTTTTTAGTTAACCTATTTACCATGGCAGTTTTTGGGCATCAAATAACCGCCATGGTTAATCCGGCAATTTTCTGTGACTCTAGCTGCATGGCGGTTGCAAAAACTACCACGGAAAAATGAAAAAAAATGCCACGGAAGTTCTATTTAGTAGTAGTGGGGAGAACGTTGGAATAAATGATCTCAGGGCCATGGGCTGTATGGGCCAACGCCCTAACTACTCTTTGGCTATGTCAAGGGGAGTAAGTGACTTCCCCAAACGTGACCCTAACGATATGAGGTCGTGGCCCCTCGTCAGGCAGCGCTAATAAGAGGTTGTTCGCATTCTAGTGGAGCCAATGTTCTGAGAGTTTTCAGCCATACCTCACGTCTTCTCACATCAGACTACTAAGGGCGCTGAAGTGATAGAAACACCACCGTCGTTCACCGTACTGGCACAATTCCTCATCCACATTGCAGAATCAAAGTTGCGTAGAGGAAGGATTTCCTTAACGATTTACTACTACAACAACCACTACCGAAGGTGGGCTTCCCCAAAGGACCTGTTTTTTTAGGAAACAGGAGGGACATAGCCCATACTGGCAAATTTATTATATAAAGAAAATCCTTTCAACAAAGTTCAAGAAACAAAAAAAAAAAAGAACCACAAGACCGTGGTTAGTCATTAATTCACAATATGTGTTCATGCAACTTGATTAGAGATCCTGTGGCTAAGGTCCTGCTATTCTGATATACATTACACACACATAGAGGATAACGACCAACAACATTAGCGTTTGAGATTATATTATTGCATTGCGTAGCGTTTGTGAAGCAGACGCAAGTAATAATATCCGTTGCATACCCGACTGACAAAAGGTCGAAGTCGGACCTTAGGCGTCAAGCCATGGGTTCAACCCATTTGAACCCAGAAAAAACGAACCCATTTCCAATCCGATCCAACCTAGCTTTTTGTTAAACCAAACCCAACCCAACCCGCTAAGTCAATCAATCCATTTCCACCCATCCGAATTTACCCAATATAAAACCCCACCTAATAAACCCAGTTTTAACCCAAGCAGGCCTACACACATAGAGCACAACGATCAACAGCATTAGCGTTTGACATTATATTATTGCATTGTCCTCTACAGCTATCTTTTGCATTGCGTAGCATTGGTGAAGCAGACGCCAGTAATAATATCCTTTGCATATGCTTCCCGATCGACACAAGGTTACAAATTTGTTGCACGTACGTCAGCTGGTTGTCAGCCTCCACGTGTTGCGGTCCATAAGAATGCAACCATGTATGCATGTGGAACGTCGTCGCAGTACGGCATATGCACCACACAATGACTCGCTTCTCCTTGGTGTGCCTGCTCCTGCTTGTCCTGGCTGCTCAACATGACGCCTCCTCCCATGCAAGCTACATGCTAGGATCCAGACGAGTTTTTTTCAAGACACCCGGCAAGTCATCTGGCAACTCTCCTCCTGCAACCACCTGCTCGTCGTCCATCGCAAATGGTACATACATAGATAGATAGATATAAGTTTTTATATAAATATAATATGGTAAGTGTCGTATATTTGCAATGAAATTCATGTCTTACATCATCATTGGTTCTAATACGTTTTAGAACAAGACTCTGACTCCATACCATATGAATTCGCAAAAATAAAAGACTCCATGCCACATGATAGTACAAACCACAATATTATTACTAGCTCGTATGACTCTAATGTATTTGTAACTCATTATGTATATATTACTCCCTGGATTCAAAATTGTAAGTCATTCAAAGAATCTGATTGGAGGGAGTACTGCTAATCTCATATAATGCTCAAGAGAGTGGACGGACACACCAACATTCTAATACCTTTGACATTGTCTGGCACGGCTGGCCGGCCATTTTGTCTGTTGCATTGCATTGGCTGCTTTCTCGAGCTTTGCAATTGCATGCCGGCCAGCAAGCTGCAAAATGGACGGACACACCAACATGAAGAGAGAGTGCAGTGGACGAATTCAAAATTTAATTAGAAGAAACTTACATGTATTATATATGTAACATATGTTTATGATCAACTTTTTACAGACCTAGGCAACAACAAGATACCCGTAGTGCACCGGCAGAGTCCATGCTCGCCGTTGCACGGGATGCCGTCCCTATCGGCGGCAGATGTTCTGCGTCGTGACATCTCCGGCATCCGGCGGCGCCAGTTCTCCTCACAATCGTCTGCCGTGGCCGCCACATCTCCGGCGCCAGCTGCATCCATCACCTTCCCTGTCAACAGCTCCTTCGACCCGTCGGCGCAGGGGGTGCTGGACTACAACGTGCTCATCAGCTACGGCACGCCAGAGCAGCAGTTGCCGGTGTTCCTCGACAACTTATCCGGCTACTCCATGCTCTGGTGCAAGCCATGCCCCTCTGGTTCCGACGAATGTGAGCCGGCGTTCGACACATCACAGTCCTCGACGTTCACCCATGTCCCCTGCGGCTCGCCGGACTGTCCGGCCAACTGCTCCGGCTCAGATTGTCCCTTTGTTGATCCGTACACGGGCAGGATCGTGGGCACGTATTCACGGGACGTGCTCACGCTGGCGCCATCCACCACCGTCCACGACTTTAGGGCCGTCTGCATCGACATAGACCGTTCTCCTGAGGACCTGCCGGAGCCGGGTGGCTCGACCTCAGTCGCGACCGCAACTCGCTGCCATCGCGGCTCTCGTCGTCGTCGCCGCCGTCATTCTCCTACTGCCTGCCCAAGTCTCCGAGCTCGGTGGGCTACCTCAACCTCAACGTCAACGCCACCTTCTTCAGAGACGACAACCGCAACGCCACGCACGCCCCACTAGTGAGCAAAAACGAGGCCAACCCCGAGCTGGCAACCATGTACTTCATCGACCTCGTCGGAATGAGCCTTGGAGGCGAGGACCTCCCGATCCTCGCCGAGCTTTGGCGTCAACGGCAGCAACCTGGACACGGGGACGGCCATCACGCTGCTGCCGCCGGAAGCGTACACGCCGCTGCGAGACGCCCTTCCGGAGGGAGATGTCGCAGTACAACAGCCGCTCAGTGGCACCGTCCAGCGACTTCGACACGTGCTACAACTTCACCGGGCTACATGAGCTCTCTGTACCGCTCGTCAGGCTCAAGTTCAGCAACGGCGAGAGCCTGGTGATCGACGTGGACCAGATGCTGTACTACGACGACCCTGCCGCCGGTCCATTCACCGTGGCCTGCCTTGCCTTCTCTGACCAAGTGGTCGCCGGTGACAAACTTGCTCCCTACTCGGTCATTGGGACGTATACGCTGGCGTCCACGGAGGTGGTGTATGACATGGCCGGAGGAAATGTTGGTTTCATCCCACGTAGCTGCTAATTATCCGTTATAGTCGGATCTAGCAATACACTACACTACATTATACTATATATATACTGCTGGCTTAATATACAACGTACTACTATAGTAGCTGAATGATGATAAGAGTTAATACAATGATACATATTGTAGGTTCATGGATGATGAGTCCATAATAATTATATTTATACACCACTGAATTTACCTTTAACTTAATTGTTTATTGCGACAAGACCACCCAATTTATACAAGACCCCCGCTATAATGTTGGCACTCATAGACTTTCTCTTATGTAAACAAGGAAGTCCATCCAGTGCCAAGAAAGACCTCGATAAATCCACATCACAACCAAGATTGCATGATTAAGAAAATACACATCACATTGTCACCATAGAAACTCCATACCCAACTGAGATTGACATGTGAGGCCCATGAAAGAAAGTCAACAGGAACATATGAAACATGCGTGTTTTACGTTGTGAACTCCTCCTCCTTGACACTTTTTTTCCACCTGCGAACATATGAAACCGCTTAAGGCCTCGGTTATATGGCCTGGATTCATTCCGGCGTGGAACCAATCTAGACTTGAGCTAGGGTGATCTATTCCACGACTCCAGGGTACCGGAATTATTCTTGGTCTAGTGCCACAAGATTATAGCAAGGATGCAACCGTGTGTACTTATCAGACCCGGTATCGATCGTAGGCTATTTTAGGGAGGAGCCAGTATGAATCCTGGCCACACAACCGAACAAGGCCTAACCCGCCAAACTATCTTCTCCCTCCAACTGTTGTTCAGGGCTTCACGCACGTCCGTTAGTTTCATCCTCCTTTTGAACCCCAAATTTCAAGCAGGGGAGGAAGGCGCACGCTACTCGAGCTGATGAAACCCGCCCACAATTAGCCTGCAAATCTCGTAGTTGTCTGGGGAGGCATGGCACAAGGCAAGAACTGCATGCTGAAGATTGAAGGCAGGACAAGGATCCTTCTACGTAGTAGAAGCAATGAAGCATCCTCGTGAATTTCATCTGCTTCCCCAATCTCTCCCTTATTCAATTTCAGTGACCATTCGCTTCAAAGCAAATCGAATGAAGAGCTTTCGAATTGATGATTTGGCAGAGTGGCACGTAGCTACTGGTATGGCAACAGGGGCAGCAAGAAGATCGGCTCTCTCTATTGGCAATGTGCCCACGCCTCCAAAGGGCTGGCGACCCCGACGAACAGGTGCTGCATCTCGTGTGGTGGCCGAGCTCGTACGTCGTGGCCCACGATGTCCGGCCACTGGCCTCCTCCCTGTCAGTGGCGGCACCGCAACGAATCCGTGGGCTCCAAACCGCCGATGCAACGTCTTATACGGGTTGGGCTGGATTTTACCCAGAAATCAGTTAAACCGGACCATGAACACCACCGGATGCAAATGTGGACCAGGTACCTATTTTCACTGTTTTTGCCCAACAGTTCCTGAAACCTCTCAAGCCTTAATGAGCTAACACATCAATCTACACTGACACACATGTGCATGCAATTTCTCTGTCCGAATCTTCTGTAGTGCGGTATTGTGGCAAGTAGTGACCCGAGAACTTGAAAAACAGCAAGCCTGTTTGCATTGGGTTGGTTGCAAGCTCCTCATTTCCCTTTTATATGCCTATACTCTTTAGATGGTGGTGTCCCATCTTGTTATTTATGATAGGCCAGACCCAAAGCATACACATCATACCCTGGCCCCACATTCAGCTTCCATGAGGTCTTTTTAAGTTCAACAAGCTTGTTGAGATTTTTTAGTTTCTATCTCATAGGTGCAATTATTTTTCCTTAAAACCTAGGTCCATCCCAATCTTTTCTTCTAGTAAAACTAGAGTAAATATTTTGCTACCATTTAGAAAAAAGGACTTTTTGTCGCATGCAGGTTCCATATAGTGCGACACCAGACTCTGTTGATGAATGACGATAGGCCTACAATATAATCCACAATGTCATATCACAATGTCATATGCTCATCAGATAATTGAATTCTTGTAGTATTCTGTTGTTAAACAATTTGGTCACAGCAGGGTTTATTGAAAGTTAAAATAGATTTTAACCCAAGGAATAAGTAAGCATGTATATCGAGTTTAACCGTGTAGTATGCTGATAAAACATGCCTTTATCTTGATGCATGCATTATGAAGCACATGCATTATGAAGCACATGGCTCAAAAGCCTGAATTCAAGACCGTCGTCGGGGGGCTCTTCGTCCACGAACCTTGCTCTGCGTTGCGGTGCGAATCCAATACACAACAGCACACATTACATGCCTTTCTTTTACATCCGTTTCAGCTACCTTGGGATCAGACCCTTTGTAGGGCGAATGCACTGTCTTGATTAGCTCGGTTCCTGCCTTTGGCCGTGTGTCGGAAGGGGCACACTAGACGGACGGAGAGCTCTTGCGCCGCCGCCCAACCCTAGGGCTGCCGCCGCCGGCTCCTGCTTTCCACCACCGCTGGTCCCCCTCCCTTCTCCTCCGGCATCACACCGGGGGTTGAAGGGAGTGGGGATCCATCGTTTTTAATAAGTTTTTTCCTAGTAGATCGAGTCTTTCAGGTTTAAGGTTTCTCCGGATATCCAATCGAAGAGATTGGCCACGGCGTAAGGCGTCGTCAAGATCATCGATGGAGCAATGGAGCATGTCGTTCCTTAGTGGTGATGGCAAGACGAAGACATCACCATTGATGGAGAATAAGGTACTCCGGCCCTTCCTTTGTCTCGCTGTGGTTCTATGCAGCCATGGTGATGGGCTAGTGAGATTTAGTTTTCCAACGATATCTATCTGGATGTCGGTTAGACTTGTGCTCTCTCATGACGAATCTGGTGAAGGCAACGGCGATGAGTTCGACGACGTAATCGGCGGCGCCAATTTCATTGTGTTTGCATGTGGAGTTTTAGCAGTTTATTCCTCTTTTGCAAAAGTGATGGGTATGAGGATGACGGTGGATGGTGAGATGGCCCTGTTCGTTCAGATCGGAGCTTGCGTCCGTGACATATCCGTTTGGGATGGCGATCCTAGGTGGTGGAATTTATGGTTTTTCAAGGTTTCTTGTCTCCCATCAATGGAGGTGGAGCAGTTTGGTTTACTTTTGTAATGAGAGGATGTAACATGCTTTAGTATCAATGGAATTTTTCCTTATCGCAAAAAAAAAAAAAAAAAAAAAAAAAAGACATGCATGCCGGCTTCTGTCGTTGGTACTTGTCCCAAGCAGCCAAGCAGGCGTCCTGTGAAATTGTCGCTTCATTAAATGTAGAACATCAGTCGGAACTCACTCTCTCCCTGCCACCCCACCACCTCTCCTCAATCTCGAATGCCCACTACGGTTTAGTTGTCCAAGACTTCCTGGTACTTCTCATTCCTAAAACCTGGATCTGCACCTATGCAAGCATGCATGTTCTCCAATGGGTCTATACAGACTGTATACACAGAGACAAGAAAGAAACTTGGGAATATACATCTAACAGCAGAAGATGAAGAGGATTGGAGAGAGGCTATCAACTTGTGGAGGAATATGTCCCGTTCACATTATTCATGTTTGATGCACGAGGGTCATTGTACCATACGCTTTTATATATGTCAAGGCTACACTTTCATACTACAAGGCTGGACCCAAAATCATATAAATTTAGCCACAGGCTACAGGTTGTAATCTCCTGTCAGTACCAGCTTATATCTCATTTCAATTTAATGCCGAATTGAACTTGTTTGATTTTGACACAATTATACTTTAAAAAGCATGTATTAGCATCTATATATACTACCAATTGAATTCATTTATCAAGATCTATTTTCACGCACTACCACACAATCTTGAATTACTGAGTGCTATAGATTTCTTTGAGGGCCAAAAACAAAACCACCGCGAAGGAAAGTGTAGATTCCAACGGGCATAAACCTCATAGAAAATGGTTATTCTTGATCGCTAAACCAAATCACCAACGTAACTCCATGCACTAGAGACAAATGAATGCAGGCAATTGGAATTGGTTTTTGCAGTCGGGCAATCCATCTACCTCGGCCGAAACACATGGGTATAAAACAATAAAGAAACAACGAGAAAGGCGGTCCCTGCAAGAGGCAGGCTCCTTAGGCCTTCCACAGCGTGGTAGTAGTGCCAGGAAAAAACCAGGGCCCACTGTCAGAATCAGCGTGTGTAGAGTACTTGGCATCACCGATAGGACCCATATAAGAGGTAAAAGTAATGCAAAGAACTCATACCTAATCCCAGCTAGTACTCTACATAGAGAGGTATCATCGAAATTCTATTTTATTGTTTGGGCACTCTTGAATGAAGTTGCACCGCTCCCTGTATTTCTAGCATAATCCCGAGTGCCCAACCAAGGCTAGACCCGCTCCACGAACCGAGGATAGACTTCGTTTGTGCAGTAGTGTTGGCATCAGTGGGTAGGAGTGATTCCCAAAGTTTCTCTTTCCTCTGCAAGCTCTGCTCAAAGCATATACCGCAGAGGGCCTTATAATGCCTGCCCTGTTAACTTATTAAAAACAGACAAAAAACCAATGAGCCCACCGGTGGGCCCATGATCTGGTTCCGCCACCATCGTTGTGACGCTACTGCTGCCGATGTGGTGCAATCAAGCGCTGTATGTGCAACTCGACCCTGCAACTAGAGATCCTCTGCACATGCCTCGAACAAGGAGCTGGCACCACAGTCATGAACGAGACCACTTTGAGTCCCAGATGAAAAACTACCACTGTACTGAAATAAATTTACATGGAATTAGTGTGTTATAGACGAGCATTCCTTCAGATGGAACTGCCCTAGTTATAATTGGTTTCTTCCAAGACTGGGATGATGCGATGTAGTGTGATCTATCGAAATGGATGGATTCTAATCCATTGTAGTAGAAAGCCACTGATGACTTATCACGCCCGGATAGTAGGCACCCATATTAATATATGATACTTTTCGCTAAATTTTTGGGAAAGCACGAATACTGTCTATCTACGAGTCAGTATGCAACAATACTGTATTATGATAGACTTTTGAGACAAGGTGGGCAAGCGATATTAGTGTTCTTTTACAAGGAAAACCATTGTCTACTACTCTAATTAACTATTGGATATGATCCAGGCATGGACGCATAATGCTGACCATGTATCTGCCATATACCACTGATGGCATTTTTCATCATAAAACTACTGTTGGCATTCACTGATTATAAAGAACCTTAACCAGAAGCATTTTCATGTACAATTATCCCGTGCATGTCCAGGGATGAGCGTACTGCTTCATCTACCCTTCACTACAATTCTGGTGACATGGTCAGCTGATGGTGAGGCTGCAGAGATGAGAACAGCACTGCCATCCACATGATGCATCAGAGGTTACAGATTAGGTATTGGGTGGCTGAATAGAGGGTTATAGGCAAACAAGAGACAATAAGGCTCTGCTACAGTCTTAGTTACCCAATAGCTCCTGGTGCCTTCCATGCCTAGCTATGTCATTGATCATGTTTACCAATGCAATCAATGTCATGCTGTCCCATGGTTTGTGTGGCAGAGATCTAGTTAGAGAGTGACTAGACAAATAGAAGGAAGAAACTTTGGGTGTGTTACATAGAACAGCAAGACAAGCAAGACGGTGAAGGGACAGGTGATGAACCTGAAGTAGCTTGGTTTCTGTTTGATGTAGCATGTCGCTGCTGCTTCCCCTTTATATAGCTCGATCAACCTACTAATCAGGAAAGGTTGGACCTCCTAGCCAGAACCTTTGGGTGCTCTACTGGCTCTCTCCCTTTCACCTACTTGGGCCTACCCCTTGGAATCACTAAGCCAAGAGTTGCTGACTTCATGCCACTTGTTAACAAATGTGAGAGGAGGTTGGGGGGCATCTCCTCTATGCTAAACTTGGCAGGTCGACTCCAGATGTCCAATGCTGTGTTCTCCTCCCTGCCCATCTTCTATATGTGCACCCTGGAGATCCCCAAAGCCATTATCAAGCAGGTGGATAAATATAGAAAATACTGTATCTGGAGAGGAAATGTGATCAATGGGAATTATATGCCAAAAGCTGCTTGGGAAATGGTTAACACTTCTAAGGAGGAAGGAGGCCTTGGGGTCATTAATCTTGACCTTCAGAATCAGGCTCTGCTAATGAAATTCTTGGATAAGTTTTACAACAAGCATGATATTCCTTGGGTGAACCTGGTATGGGATAAGTACTATAGCAATGGTAAGCTCCCAGGCCCCGTCAAAAAAGGGTCCTTTTGGTGGCGTGATGTCACCAAGCTCATTCCTTCCTTCAAGACTTTTGCTCAAATTCAGTTAAATGATGGTGCTTACGGGTTTTTTTTGGAAAGATTCTTGGTCGGGGAGACTCCCTTGAGACCTCCTTTCCTCATCTTTACTCTTTTGCAAAAAAGAAGTTCATCACCATTCGAGATGCTTTTGCTGAAGAAGATTTCTCCAACCTCTTTTCCTTGCCCCTTTCCTTAGAAGCCTTCAATGAATTTGAAATGGTTCAAGAGATAATGCTGCAGAACCCCACCTTGGATCATGGCAGGGATGCTTGGACTTACCAGAATGGTACACCTTTTTTCAAATCTTCAAGCATTTACAGAAGGCTCCTCACTCATAATACTATTGACCTGGCTTACAAGTGGCTGTGGAAATGTCCCATTCAGCCAAAGCACAAAGTCTTCGGATGGCTCCTATTCAAGGACAGGTTGAGCACAAGAAACATTCTCGGAAGGAAGGGCATGGTGATAGAGTCCTTTAACTGCACCACTTGTGTCCACGGAATTGAAGAAACAGTGGATCACCTTTTTCTGGAGATGCCCGTATGCTCAGCAGTGTCGGGGAATCCTTGGTCTTATCATCGATCCTGATGGCTCTTGCTTTGATAACATCCACGCCTGAAAGCTCAAATCCAGAGTCAGTTTTTTTATGAGTGCTATTATCATCATGTGCTGGACAATTTGGAAAGCTAGGAATGAAATGATCTTTAATAATAATCATTGGAGCATTGAAAATTGCAAGATGGTTTTCTTCAAAGAGTTGAAGCTTGTATCTTTCAGGGTGAAACCAAGTGCCTCTCTCCAGTTTGAACAATGGCTACAACACCTTTAACTGTTTTACATTTTTCTGTTGTTTTTCTTCTTTCAAAGTTCCTTAGCTGCTAGCTGCTTTGTTAGTTGCCAGGTTTCTAGGAGGCTTGGCTGTTTGCTCGCTCTCCTTTTTCTTTATTCGCACTCCCTGTAATTATTGTTTTACTCTCTTTGTTCTTTTCTTTAATAAATTTCTGCAGGAGCCTCGGCTCCTTCAGTTTCTTCAAAAAAAAAAAAATCAAATGGTGGAAGGACCCACATTTATCCATGGCAGGCTGGCCCAAGCTAGTCGTCACAGGCGACAAATAATGGTAGCCACGTGTAGTCTTTCCATCAGATAAAAGCCTAGGCAATTGCTGCCATTGAGTTTCGGGCATAAAGGAATGAGTTTGTACGTCGCAGTCTTTGGCTTCCCACTACATTTAGTACCCATTTCGCATGACCCCAGTGAACATCTGTGATAATGGGATGGACAAGAGGAGAGATTGTGTCGTGTGGAAGCAAAAGGTTAGTTCCGGAGATGTTGAGATGGTGGCTTTAATTTTTGGGTAACACCCTTCGGCAATAACGATTTGCATGAGATCCGACTGCGGCCCAAATGCAAGAAGCACAGTCCGGCCTTGTTTATTTTCTTGCCATGGTGATTTCTGCTTGTAGGGGATTTAATCCTTTCAAACCCCTCAACTTTAGATTTCTTTAGTCTTGCTTGGTGATGAGTAGTTATCCATTGAGTAATTTTCCTCTCATTTAGCTGTAGCAAGATTCTTGGTTTTTAATCTTCTTTATTTTCTTTCCCTTTTTGTTTCCTTGATGAACTTTGTTCTGTTTACTTGTTCCATTTAATAAATCCAGTAGGAATGTGCCCCACCGGTTTACTTAAAAATTGCTAAACTTATCAAATGTTTCCTCATCATTAAAGCGTCTATTGTTCTTTCGGCTAGCGAACAGGTCATGTATTGCCATTAATTTGAGGTTTCTTTAATTTCTATTGCCATCCAGATAAACAAATAAAAAGTATTGTGCAATGATGAAGGTTTTATTTCTGATTTTAAAATTTGTTAGCTAGAAGAGGAAAAGATTTTTTTTTTACTATTTCTATGGTTCCTAGACCATTTTTCATCACATTCCAACATATTAAAGGTTCTCTTGTATGGATCGGAAAGAGCCAGTTAAAATGATGAAAACAAATATTTAAAATGTTTGGCTTGAGATCCTCTGCCTTTCAACACCCTGTTCTCTTGTTTTGTGGTACCTTTGATTGTGAAAGTGATCTATGATGGTTTCTCTGTGTTGAACGCCTGATAATGGCATGTGAACCCCAGAGTATAGGAAAATCTCCATATGCAATCCAGCTTCAATTACTTCAATCCTCTTCTAGTCAGATAATTGGTTTTGATCCTTGTATGAAGGAAAAATTTCCAAATCTTTATTCTTTTGTCAAGAAGAAAAATGCTCAATTAAATTCTTCATGAATCATGGTTTGGACAGTAACTTCTTCTTGCCCCTTTCAACTCAAGCACATAGTGAATTGGATCTTCTTTGGCTCTGTTGGATTCCTTGAACTGAGATTCGAGGGTCATGATGATTGGAGGTATGTTTGGAATTCCTCAATATACTCATAAAAAAGGGCTTATAAAATTATGTTCAGAGAAACATGCAGCTTCCCCTCTGTTTGAATGGATGTGGAAGCGATCTAATTTGGGAAAGCACAAATTTTCTTCTTCTATCTTATTGAAGGATTGATTGAACACTAGAAGTATGCTGAAAAGGAAAAAATATGTATCTGTCCAGTTATTCTTGTGCTATATGCAACTCTAACAATGATGAAACCATTTGGCACTTATTCTTTGAGTGTCCTCTTAGTGAAGCCTGTTGGATTGTACTGGGGATTAATTGGGATTGCTCTCTTCCACCACTGGACATGTTGATTCAAGCCAGAATTGATTTGGGGCTCCTTTTTTTCAGGGAAATCATGATTACTGCTTGTTGGTCCATTTGGAATATGAAGAATGGTCTCATTTTCGAAAATAAGCAATGCACATATGCAAATTGGAGTCGATACTTCAGAGATCAAATGGATTTGATTTGTATCAAAGCCAAGTCGAGCCTTGCTGGCCCCTTAAAGTTGTGGTTGGAGAATATCCCTAGATTGCTCATTTTTTTTAGTTTGAGCTTTGAAAGCTCTAAAAGATTTGTAGCACACCTCGTTCATTGTAAACTTTTTACATTTATTCAATGAAAAAATATTAGGTGGGGGGGTTCTCCCCACTGAATCCTTCAAAAAAAAAGATAATGGCATGTAAACACACACCACAGAGTTGTGGTATATGGGAGCCAGAAATAAAGGAAGAGGGTGTTTAATATGAGTGTGTACTTATCAACGATGGAAAAGTATCTCTACTGGGGATAAAAATGGCAGTGGCGACACTTGTTATACATGACATCCCGGTCCCCAAGGCATCATTTTTGACATTATCGGTCCCTGCACATCCAACTTCCATAAAAAAAAATTAAGGAAACAGGAGGGTGCAAGCCCCTATACTTTTATTGAAATAAACAATGTTCTTACAACATAGCTTCTATCCTTTGAGTAATATGAGGTAAATAAGTCTTCTTTGCTCCAAAAATAGCTTGAGCAAACTTTATCTTGCAGTGCCTCTTAGCATTTGGGAGGGACGGCTGAATATTCCTGTAACTTGCATCATTTCTTACTGACCAGATAGCCCAACACATGGATATGATAACTAACATGAAGAAAGGAACAACCAACTGATTTCTGACAGAGGTGACTATTTGAAGAGTGCCGTTATACGCTTGTATAGTGGTCAAGAGACTATTTGCTCAAATTCACAGAAGCTGACATAGCTGGCTCCACTCTCCCGGATTCGCAGGCCTGAATTTTGACTGTTGTTTTTTAAGAGTTCCTGATACCTCTCAAGCCCAATCGGCTAACACTTCTATCTATGCACATAAACATGTTGCAAGACATGCAACCATGCCATTTCTTCTACTCGAGGGTTTGAGTACATGTAATTATTGTGGCAAGCTGAGAACTAGTTTGGCTCAGGTTGGATGTTAGCTAGTCGGGCCTCATTACCCTTTTATATGCATATACTCTTTAGATGCTAGGTGTCCCCAATTGATGTTCAATACCCAAGGCTCAAATCTGGCATTATAAATCAACCCGGGCGCTTCCATGTTCTGCTTCCATGAAGTCTTTAAGTTCAGCAAGCTTGTTGTGTTCTTTTTTTTGGTTTTCTATCTCATAGTTGCAAGGTTTTCATGTCCAATTTTCACTTAAACCCTAGGTCCATCTCATTTCTTCTTCTAATAAATTCTACGAAACTATTTTGGTACCATTTAAAAAAAGACATTTTTAAACTTGCATGTTTCTTATAGTGCCACGTACACCATTTGAAGAGACTTTTGTTGATGAGCAATACAAGGCCTACAATGCACAATATCATATCACGATTTCATATGCTGGTTATAGAATTGAACTGTAGCTGTATTGTGTTGTAAACCAATTTAGGCACAGTGGGGTTTCATTGTAGTAATCCATTGTTAGTATGGAGCAATCAAGATAAAATGGGTTTGAACCCATTCCTAAGGAATAGGGAACCCTATTTGATTGAGAAAAGAATGCATTATTGGTTCAATTTTCATCACGAAAATCTTATCGGTCTTTTGTTGGACATGTGGATGCTCTTGGCTTTGTAGGTGCTCTTGTAAGGCCAAGCACAGAGCCTTTTGTGGCTTCCATTCTAAGTACAAGGACTCAATACAGGTGTAGAACATCATCTGCGAGGTCGACCCTTACGTGCTTGTGTCATGTAAGAAAAAAAAACTATCGCCATCTGTTTTACGCTTTGTCCATTCGATGCGGCCGCCAATCTTGTAGGGGCTCGTTTGGTCAGCTGGACCATGTTCAAGAGTTCGGTCTGTTCATGATTTTGTAATCCACCCCTTTCAAATTTGTCTAGAGTGCGGCTTGGAGCTTACCCAAGAGCGGATGGAGTTCGGAGGGAGGGTGCAGTGCCATGATTGCGCGATTCGCCTCGCAATGATCTCAAATGACTTGGCCATTATGGCCTGGTCGCGTCTCGCTACAACTACTAGGCCTGCTAACGGGTTGAAACCCGCCCCAAACCCGCCGCAACCCATATTTTTAACGCGTCTCGCTACCACCCCCCCGCCCACCCCGTCGGCCCAATGCCACAACACGCCCCAACCGAAGTCATGACGGAAGATGATATATGACTTATGCGCCAATCTATGACCATAGAGCCCCAACCCGTCTCAACCCGTTTGTGTCGTCAACCCAACCCGCCCCAACCCGTTTTACGATTGTCACCCGTTTCAACCCGCCCCAATAGTACCCGTATTAAACCCGCCCCAAAATACCCCGTTTCAACCCGCCCCATTAGCGGGCCTAACAGCTACTCTACTGCTTCATAGGTCCCTATAAACTATCTGGGATCTGAGTTTCGGAGTACACGGGGAGGTGTTGGTGGTCGAGGCCCGGAGGCCACTCACGAGGAGTTGGAGAGCATAGGGCAATGGTGACTTTGGGTCGTAGTGGTGGCACAGGGGTGGGCGGTTTCTAAACTTGAATAGGACTGTCCTCCAGCGGCAAGGAAGGTTGGGTAGAGTTGGTCTATCTGGCGGTGCGGTGGTTGGGTTTTGCTAAGGGGTCGGATTTTGTGATGGTGGAGGTGGGGTTGGTGGATGGTGAGTGGATGGCGGCTGTGTTTGAGGTAGGCGGAGGGTGTGGCTCTCCCTACCGGCCCTGTAACTCTCTTGTCGCCGCACTGCTGATTGATCGAGGCGAGCTCTATTTAGGCCGCCGGCTTGCTCCACGATAGTTACGAGGCGTTGAAGTTTTTACTCCATTGTTTTACTGCTTTGTCCTTTCGCTGCTGATTGTTGGAGCGCAGTTAATTCACACCCCTCGGCTCTCTCAATCAGTCAGCCCTGTGAAGTTTTTGCAGACCTCAAGAGACAATTGTAAGGACCATTTTTCATGAAGACCACTATTCTGATCAGATTCACAGTGTTTGGATGAAATAATAACATTTTTAGAGGTGACGTCCATCCTTAGATCGAGCTAGAAGGGTCTTTCATCATGAGTAATAGAGTAAAGAAGAAATATTTTCCTCACATTGGACTATGTCTAGATTCTCTGTTTTAATCTCCTTTATTTTCATTGTGTATTTTTTTTCCCTGAGGAACTTGTTCTGCATACTTGTTTCTTTTTAATGAATCAAAGTAGGGGCGCGTGCCACCTGTTAACATAAAATACTCAAATTTGTCAAATCTTCCCTTATCACTACAACGTGAACAATTTGAGTATTGTTGTTAATTTGAGGTTTCTTTAATTGCTATTGCCAATACAAAAATAAATAGTTAAAAGTACTAGCTCTATGGTTCCAGGACCATTTCAGCCTGGCATATTAAAGGGCCCCTTGTATTGTATTGAAGCAGCTGGTTCAAATGACGAAAACAGACATGCAAAACGTCTAGCTTGATCCTTGGCCTTGCAACACTCTGTTTTCTTGTTTTATGCTAGCTTGCATATATCAGCAGACAGTGAACTCCAGAACACACGATGACTAATGCTCCTGAAAGCTTTATGAAATTTGCAAAATTTAGAAGATGGGGATCATGGAACTCCACACATGTGATGCAAGTATGAACTCGCAAGTTTACCAGCCGAACAAACCGCCTTGACGCTAGTTAAATAGACTGAACTGCAAACTGCCTAGCAGCTAATGCTAGTCACTTCTTGCCACTTTGTTATCCAAGAGCTCCTGATACTTCCCATGCCAAGTTATGCAGCAACTGAGGAAATCAATTGTGTATGATGTGGAAATTACGCAGCAACTGAGGAAGGCTAGAGATTGTTTACACCATCCCGAAGTGACTTGGGTACCTAGAACAGCTACCGCAGAAGGGGGGTTGACAGAGGATCTCGAAGAGGGAGAGATAATGCCTATTTCATTCCGTCTACTAGGTGGTCAATGTAAGTTTCCCTTTATATGGGTGCAGCTTTCCCAAATGCCACTTGTCTACATTGGAAAATAATAAGTGCCAATATGAGTGGCTGCTCCAAGGCATCGTGAATATAAAGACAACCAAGCAGTGGTAGTGGCCGTGGTATAGGGTGACAGTATGCTAAAAAGATGTTTTAGCCAAGTGTAGTCAAAATAATTTGAGTAAAGAATCAATTTAAGATTTCATTCGTGTCAAAAAGTTTTTGTTTACGAATTACTCCATATAGGTGCAGATGTCCCTAAATAGATGCCTACACTCACGCCAATGAAATGAAGGCACACATGCAAACCACAACGAGCACATCGGAAAGACTAAGCCTAACTGATTTGCAAGTTGACAAAAGTTGTCCCCAATAGTTGCAAACTGTCTAGCAGCTGCCTCATTAAATCCTAAGATAATATATAAAAAATATGAGGATCTTTGCTAAGTCAAGACATATGTACAAAAAATGTATTTGTTCATTCAAAGAAAAATTCTCGGAAATATTTTAAAATGTATTAATTAATAAAAATAAATTATTCCACACGTGCTCCATCACAAATGGTAGCATATCGATTTTGTGAAAGCAGTTAGCAAGATTCCGAAATTATCAGATGTCAAATGCAGAGTGTGGTAGGAAGCGAGAAGCATGCCGGTGAGCCAACTGCATATTGCAAAAACTTGGTTTCAAAACATTGTTGTGGACGAAAATATGGTATTTATTTGTCTTTATGCTCTCTTGAGAAGACATGATTGGCATACCAAATACTCGATCTGCACTACTCTGTATATTATTATCCTTTTTGTGAGAGTACCGTGCCCTCATAGGCTACAGGATGCCAGAGGGAAGTCATGCTAGAGTACTATCTATTAGTCGGTAATCATTCAAAGTATTCATACTTGATCATAAGGAACCGCGAACAAGAATACAATTTTAATGTGTTATTCTACCAACCCAAATAATATACACCACCTCTACTACTTGTAAGCATGATGGTATTTATGTCTGATGGAAGACATGATTGGCATGTCTGATGTCTCCTCTGCCCAGCCTAATTGTAAGCATGTGGGAAATCAAGAAGTTTAATCTGAATGACCGATTTGATCATATACTCTGTTCTTTTTCTTTTTTTTTTGAGGGAAATATACTCTGTTCTTATTGTATATACTAGTCAGGTACCTATTTTCACTGCTTTTTTCCCTAGAGCTCCTGAAACCTCTCTATCCTAATTAGCTAACACATCAAGACACACATGTTGCATGACAAGCAACCCATGCAATTTTTCTGTCCGATGATTTCTGTGGCAAGTGGTGACCCGAGAACTAGAAAACAGCAAGCCCTATTTGCCTTGGGTTGGTTGCAAGCTAGCTCGTCATTTCCCTCTTATATGCATACATACTCTTTAGATGGTGGTGTTCCCACTTGTTATTTATGACTGGCCAGACCCAAAGCATACATCATACGTAGCATTATCAATCCTAGCCCCACGTTCAGCTTCCATGAGGTCTTTTATTCTTGTAAACTTTCAACAAATATTTTCCTACCATGCCAAAAATGGGACTTTAATTTCTCGATTGCTGGTTTCTTATAGTGCCACACCATTTGAAGAGACTTCGTTGATGAATGACAACGCACAATGTTATATGTTCATCATAGAATTGAATTCTTGCATTTTTTTTTTGTTGTTAAATAATTTGGTCACAGTGGGGATTCATTTCAGTTTTTCAGTCTTCAGATGAGACGATAAGGTTAAAATTGATTAATACATACGTAATAAGTAAGATTGTATACCGAGGTTGATCGGGATAAAATACATTCAGAAAAACAAGCAAGACAAAGAAAGATGCAATAATCCGCACATCACTACAAGTTGAATATATATATTTTTTTTTCTGAATATTAGAGACAAGCCCCGTCCATTATCAAAACCAATATACACATAAATTTGTTTAAAGCACTGGAGATGGGAACTCATCTCAAAAAGTTTTCACCACACGCCTATCATGCTGCCACATATGGCCAAAACACACCTGGACCCCTGTGGACACATCGTATCGAAACATCACAGAAACGAGCTCAGAGCTCACGAAAGCGAAATTATGTCTCTCCGCCTAAATCTGTAACCTGGTGCCTTGGGTCATCTAGAGGGTAAATATCACCGAGCTTGTCACTAGCCACATCCAAGCCTCTTCTTCATTCAGTGCCAGTGAAGCTAGACCATGCACCTGAGCAGCTTGTTGCATGATCAACTTCGTCTTCTGCAGTAAAGTGTCCTTCTTGTTTTCTGGGCACAAAAGTAGCCAGCTCTGCACTTCAGGGCAATCTGGTAGAACAGCACAGCCATGCCTTTCTACATCCTATCATCTGAAAACGTAGATCATTTCTCAATTTCCAGAGGTTCCGAATTGCAACAGAAGATATTAAGTTTAAGACCACATTACGCCCTAACTTCAGTCGATATATGATTCTGTTTTGAAATCAGGGATAGTGAATATTAAGGAAAAATTGTGCCATCTAGTCACAAGTAGCGTTGGTGTGTAGTGGTTAGGAGAGAAGTGCATGAGGCCTCATGTCGAACTCGGTGTTTGAGCCCCCACGATTGTCGCATGCATTTGTGTTTCACGTGAAAAGTGCCACTTGTGAAGAATCCGCATCCACTCTCACTTCTGGTGGTTTGCTCGTGCTGAAGGTAGCTCCTTCATATGCTGCGCCACAACCAATGATTTCTTTGAGATGTTTCAAGTAAACCATATATGTGGCTTCTGGTTAATCAGTGTGAATTCCTTTTCAGGGTACCATGGTCAGCTACTCCAACTATGGGATATGATGCAGTAACCCTTGTGGCATTTACTGATCATAAGGAACCTTAACCACAGTATACCATTTTCATGTGCTATTTTATTACGCTAATCCGGTAAGAACTTCATCATCTTGTATTGCAAATTGCATGCAGCAACACAATCAAAGATATCTGTACAGTAGTTGACCGTACGATTGAAGAACCAAAGCACACAAACAAGTTACATCGTGCCGTGACCTAATTTCTCCAACAGCTCCTGCCTGCCGGTATACTTCCCATGCATAACTAAGAATTCGATTGTCTTTACCAATGCAAATTGCATGGCATGACACCTAGTTTTTCTCCGGGTTTGGATGTGTGGTGGAATATATATACAGTGAAATGAAACGAACGAGAGACTATTTAGAATAGTAGGACATGGCGAAGTTGTTGTTTGGTTTTATGTTTGATGCAACATATCACTACAGCTCTTTATTTTATATGCCTAGACTCCTTCTGAAATGGTGGTCGGACCCACTGGTTACCCAAAAGATAGACTGGGCCCAACTCGTTCTACATGACAAATAATGATGCTCGAACTGCACAGCTCATAGACATGTTTTGTGTGATAATGTGTTGGGTATAAAATGCCAGTTGAAAATACTACAAAACTTTTGCCTGATCTAACTACTTTGAATTGGTAGCCAATTAATCCAGCCTGGCCCCTGCATTCGATTTTCTCTCTATAATCCAAGTGGATATATAGCATTGCTCTCCATCGCGGTTGTGGATTCCATGACTCTAGACTGACAACTTCACGCCTTCACAGAACCAACATCGCTTCATATACAACTTCTACAATATCAATTGATAGGCGGCGATGCACGCTATCAGTACATATAAATACATAGCAAGGGGTGAGGCTACAGTGGCACCACTGAATCAAGCTTTCATGGGCGTCAACATAACTAGTAACAATGGCCGAGTCTAGATGTGCTGGGTCATGCTGTGTCTCGTGATGTGGTACAACCGCCCTCTATTTGACTTCTCCCACCGAAGATGGCCTGCTTATACGGCACTCTAGTGAATTGCAAGGTCACAAATCTCTCGGTTCAAGGTATATGAAAACAATAAGAATTCATTCCTATGCGCCACTTCTCAAATTTGATAAAACTTTGTACACATGGCACACTACACCACAACACTTAATCAGCAATCTGACTGCAGTTGCAAAAACTTTAATTAGCATTGGATGGTGGGTTGCTAAAAGTTTGTCACGAGACTGTCCCGTTGCAAATATTAAATCTGGCGATGGATGGTCCGTTGCTGTAAATATTTTGCTTTTGAGTTGGATCGTCCGTTGCTATAGATCCTTAACAGAGACTGATGGTCCGTTGCTGAACAAATTTCAGCATTGGCGCGTGTTTTTAGGCTGTTCCCGCTACTCGTTTCAGATTGGCATGGTGTTTTTGGGCTGCTCCGTGACAAGTTTGGCCCAAAGGTTCCAAACCCTAGCTCCACTCACAGGATACCCACCGCCCGTCTTTCTCCGCGCTCGCCCGCTGCGGCCACGCCCAAGAGACCGCCTCAGCACCGTGCGCCGCGAGCCCGCCCCTTCCAGCCCCTCCCCGCGCCCGATCGCTCAAGGCGGCTGCTTGCTTCGCCTCCCAGCGCAGCTCCCATCCAGTGTCGGATCCCCACCTTCCCTTGGCGGCGATGGCGGCCAGCCCTCCACCGTGCAGCGCCCGATCTGCAACCCCGGGCGCTGCAGCATGGCTAGCTGGGCATGGCGGCCCGCGGCATTCGCAGCGGCTTCCCATCCCCAACCAGTGGCGGATGGCGCTCGCTGCGGCGGCTGCTGCTCTTTCCTGGTGGCACCAACGGCGGCGCAGCAGCCCAACCCTTCCCGGACGGTAGTGCGTGGCTTCCCCTAGCGGTCCGGTGGCGTGTCGCGTCGCCCCTGGAAGATGGCCCTCACAGCGGCGGTGTCGAGCGGCGCCCAGGGCCCCCACGGCTGCGCTCATAATTCAGGAGGCAGCGGCCCCACTCTGTCCCATCTCCAGCGGTAAAGGTGAGCCCGCACAAATTCGTATCCCTCGATAAGCATGGAGTCAATCTGCTTCTGATCTGCACTAGTGTCTTTCTGTACTGTATAGTTTGATTCATAATTTTCGGGCGGCTTGGCGACTAATGTTTCGGTCTGTCAGTTGAAAGATGCAAGCTAGTTTGTTCATTTGAATTGTGTCTCGTTACTAATGCAGAAAGGTACCTCAGCTTTGGTCAAAGTTGCTCTTTTGAATGCATTACAAACCACCGACAAATATCAAGAAGCTCTGTGCTGAACCTGTGCCACACACAGCTCGTACTCACTAGCTGATGATCTGTGTTAAAACCATGCTGTCTGAGCAGTCGAATACTAAGGGGTTGGTTATTAGTTTAAGTTGGATATTTTTTTAATTAGATGGAATGTTTGAGAACTTTGCTGCATAGCTTTTTTTATTAGTTTAACTATTCTGCTATGATTGCCCTCTTTTTTACATCAAAAGGAAAAGCAATAACTCTCTTTTATGTTTCAGGGCATGATTGATCTATTAGCTTTTCTTTTACTGAACATCATTTATGCCTGCCATACGCCTGCAAATGTTTCTTTGAGACAGTACAATAACCAACAAGTAATATGTTTGTTCTAATATAGTAAAATGATTCGACAGGTATCAATCACAATATCTGTTATTACCTCTCAAAGATTAAACAAGCATCCTTCCAGAGTGCCTAGACAATAACCAGCAGTAATACGTTTGTATACCTTGTTTATTTATTTATTATTACTGTTAGGATGAAACTTTGAATACAACATGCTGAAAGAATAAACGTTATTGGGTTGTATTCCTGATTCTGTATTACTTAAACTCTACTGCATGCTGTTGTTTTTCTACCCTTCCAGAGTGCCTAGACTTCCAGGTCAATTACTTTGAGATTCAGGAAATTTACTGAATTATGTGTTCTTGTTGTGTCTTACAGCCTTACAGGCAGCCCCTGCTTAGTGAATCTTGATTTGTTTGGTTCCACAACAGCTCTGGTGCTGAAGAAAGTGCTGAGGGAACTGAGGAAGCAGCTGATGATAAATCAGAAATTGAGGTAGGACATTACCAAATAATTGTGCACAGTTACGTTCTACAAATTACTGATTGCTGATGTTTCTTCAGATTGCCTGCACAGTTTGGAAAGCCCAATCCACGAGCCGGCCATCAGTTTTTGTAGAGGCCGAGTGGTAGAGGCTGCAGCTGTGGCCGTCGACAAATTTTCTTTGTGATTGTGAAAGGTAGCTGCAGTTCAGTTAACGTTGGTGAAGGGAGATGCCCAATTAGCATTTCAGTACTGCATTTAGTGATTTGTGTTCGGATTTAGATGCTTGACAGTAGCATCAGTTGACACTAGTATAAATATAAATACATATGGAATGCTATTGCTTGGACTTTTAGTTGTAGCAGGATCGAAGGCTCCTGACTCTTATGGCTAGATGAAAGTGCAGTCTGCAATAGATTCAGCTAACTATACTAGTGTAGCTGTAATTTGTATAACATGAACCAGCTAACGGTACTAGTTTAGCTGTAATTTGTATCTCACATGCTCTCTTAAATGATTTGTTTAATCAGCTCACAAATATAACAATGTTGTTAGTGATTTTTTTTCTGTCTTGAGCTATTTGTATTTGGATCGGATCTGATCTCAGATGTGTATATGTATTGTAAGTCATATATGCTGCTCTGCTTTCAATGTCTTGGAGTAGGACAGAGCTGTCTTCATTCGTTTGCCTGGGTCAGTGAACTGCAAAGTCCGTGAATATTTTCCCTACTTATATACTTGCTGCTAAATCTCAAACTATAAACTGTGCTGCAGTTTCCTTGATTACATGATTTGAATGGAAGAATGGAGTTTGCAGAAATAAGTTCAAATGCACATTGCACAAAAATATTCAAAAGCACCTGTACATTCGTATGTCCTTTGTACTACTTATTGTTACTTGACCAAAGAGATTTCCTGAGAATAACACGACCTCAGGGCTACACACTCCTCTGCACTGAGGAGGGTACTAACGAAATCAGAGTCCTGGGTGCTTAGCTTTATATTGCTGAATCCTGAATTCACATGTTATAGTGCTTTTTCTCTGCAGTTCACTTGGTCGAATGTGCAAGTAAATATTTACCTGTTCCTGCAGGGCTGGTCTTCCATTTTCATTGTGAGATGTTTGTGGTAGCCGTTCTCATTTAGACGCTATAGGAGCTATTTGCTTCGGTGTGAGTGGATCTTTGTTTGCATCTGTTTGTGAGTAGGAAACTGGAATGGAGTAGCAAGCTGAGTTTAGATGTTTTGTCCAGATTATGCATCCTTGGACTGATTGGCTTATTTTCTTGACTTTCTAGAAACAATTTGATATAGATGATAAAGACATGGACTGGACCAGCAGCATCAACAATTGTAAGTTGTTTTTAGAAAGCATGGACAATACTTCTTTGCTGCAATCTTTGACACAGTGTTGACTAGTGGTTTTAGTTGGATAGCCTAGCAGGTTTAGTTACATTCAAATACTCTATTCTTTTACATTCTTTCTCTATAGAAACATTCAAGTAATCAACCTTAACTCATGCCCTTCTCTGCTGGAATATTAAACAAGAATCATGCTTTTTATATGGAAATTTGTATTTTAGGCAAGTTCTTGGTGTTTGGTTTCATGCTTTCTTATTACGACTTAAAATGCTTGGGCTGTCATTTCTGAAATCTATGACAATGAACTTGTGAGCTTGCTGCAAAATTAGACTACTAATTCAATCATTAATCATTTTTTTTTTTCAGGAACTTTTTGTATGCTGCTACCAGCTTGTGAACAGTAAGCCGATCATAGTACTAATGGATGTGCACTAGATGGGAAGCCATTGGTGAACTACATGCTAACTAAACTAGATGCTAAGTGAATGCTTTATCTTTTGATCAATGTTGGATCACTTTTGGCTGATGGCTTTTGCTTAATAGAAAACTTTGCTAGCTTTACAACCTGTTGACTTTTGTATTCAGCTATTATGTATCCTTGTATGTTTGGCTTGATGGCAGCAAACATAAGCTACTATGCAAGTGGCGTGATTATATATATATATATATATGTATGTATGAACTCATTGGATATGTACTTGTGCATGTCATCATATTGTATTGCCTGTGAATGTGGTTTATATTTAAATGCATCTTTATTATTTTTTTTTCTATTAAAGTTTGCTCAATGGACAGTCAGTTGCTATAAGTTCAATATTGCAACAGACCATCCGTTGCTAAAGGCTCTGACTGGTTATCCGTTGCTAAAGCTTTATCGTTGGATGTTCCGTGGCTAAAGAAGGGTCCGTCGCTGTATATATTTAACCACGGCTTCATTAGCATTTGCAGGGGTCCGTCGCTATAAGTTTTAGCCACGGACTGCAAGTCGCTGTACCCCCCATATAGCAACGGATCGCAAGTCGCTGATTAAGGGTTGTGGTGTAGTGGCAGGAATTTGCACTTTTACTCCACTTGGGAGAATGGAATATAACATGACAATCTCGTTCCTATGACGTTCAGAGATAGAGACAAGCAAGGAATTATTTTTTTCTGATAATGAAAAAAGAAATAAATTTGGAGTACATGGTGCAGCAGGACACGAATTATACATGGAGTGGAGCAGGGGTACGGTAGATCATGACTGAAGAAAATTCTTGTCACACGAATTATCGACATACCTCGCTCATGGCGCAAGACTCCACCAAATTGCTAGCCAGAAGAAAGAAAAAAAAAAACTCCCACACGTCTTATCCACATGCCTCCCTCACGGTGGAATCTCTACCGCCCCACCCTGCCTTTCATGTCATTAGATATTTGACCGGGGATGAAGAAGGAAGCAGATGAGGCGCGACTAGTTCTAGAGCATCTGTGTGTGTTAGAACATATGCCTTTCATGTCTCCACAACCATTTCTTTCTTTTAAATCCGTTTCAAACCAGTGATATATATATATATGTCGACAACACAGCTGTCTCTATGATCTACTACTTCACACAACTGCACACTTGGTTGCTTTATGTCATCTCTTTCAGATCAGTTTCACTCTTGGGTGTTGTGTTCCGGGAGTTCCTGATACCTGCTATGCCTAGCTTAAAACATCGATCTAGTACCTGTTGCATGGTATGCATTCCATACCACTTCTACCCAAGGCTTTCGCGTAGTGAGAATTATTGTGCCAACCCAAGAACTAGACAACAAGAAGCCATTGTGTCTTGGTGTGGATGCTAGTCAGTTACTCATTTCCTCTTCATATGCTTATACACATAGCAGTGTCCCACTTATCTTTTTATAGTAGGGAGGCCCAAAACAATATAAATGTCATGACTATCCACTCCACATCAGGCTTCCAGCTTACAACGTTATTTTTCAGTGTGGCTAGATTACTGTGTATTTTTTATCTCTAAGTTGTAACATTTTTGAGCTTTCCATTTAAAATGGGTCAATCTCACTTTTTTCTTCTAATAAATTTGCGGCAATGACTTATTTGTCATCCTTTGGAAGAAAAACTAAGTTGATTAGTTTGATGGTTTCCTAAGAAACCAAATAGTAAAACCATGTGGTCCCCTGATTGGTACTTGAGGTTTTTCATTGGTGGCCCCTTGCTAAACTTAAAACAACAACACCCTGATCATATAAACTCAAAATAATGATTAATAATCTACATATATATGTATATATCGATCATATAGCTATAAACAAACGTGCCTATAACATACAACATTGTTGTCGATCAAAATGTGTTATGGCAATATACCCTCAGCTTTCGCCCATCTAGTTATCAAATTGGAAATTGCAGCTGGAGTTGAGGCTGTCCACCTTTCCGGTACTGTGACGATGGTATCTGATAGTGCTGCTCTAGGATGAACGCCAGACATGTTGCACGTACGGAATGCCTGATGTGCACAATTTGCATATAACTGAAAATCATTGAGTGCTGGTGATGATATCTGACGGTACTCTGTGCAGTGATGATAATTAAACAGCACCTTGTACCTTTTAATTTAATTAATTATAGTCACGTTCACATTCCTGCTACTACCACATGATGAACATAATCGTCCTGTAAACAAGTGAAGCTATAGAACTTGCAGTTGTCCCGCAGTATGTGATAACTATGCATAGCTAACATTTATGTCTCGGTCACATCCTAGACCTTCCTACGGCTATGCATAGCTAACCCATTTCTATCATAGAGTCTGCATGTGTGGTGCGCCAGCAAATGAACAACTAGCAGGAGTTTGTTCAGAGATAGAGGTGGAGCTACAATAAATTTGAGGGCGGTCTACTTTTCTGTCGGTGCGTAGAGGGTGGTGTGCTTGCCTTGTAGGTTCGTAGATTTTTATTCTGTTGGTGCAAATACATTGAAAATTTGACCACAATCACTGATTTTTGCTTTTTTTAATGGCTGTGCAATCATCACAATATATATCTATACCATGCGGAATTTAATTTGGCACCTCAACTTACTTCTGACTCCTCATCACGATGCTGTGTGTATGATAGATAACAAAAAATAAGCCAGCGTATGAATTTTGCTCCTGGTTAGAAGCTTTTAGACAAGTAAGGTTTGTAAACTCTTTGATCTCCCCATTCTAATTTAAATACAAAATCATACTTTGTGGGATCTCCCCGTAGAGCTTTGTGTCAAAAATAATTTGCCATGCCCAAGATTAGGCAAGTTTGCATAAATTTTGTTGTTGTTTGGTTCATACAACAAATTGTTACAAGCTGATTTCCTTCTAGTAATAATTTGGACCCCTCCAAGATTCTCCTTGGCTTAGTCAGGCTTTGTGAAGCTTTTGGCACACGTAAACTTAGAAAATTGTGATAAATAGTGGCAACATGTGACTAAGAACCAAACATGCCTAACACCTAATTGTTTTATATATTTCCATTTGTTGGAAAGTAATTAATAGAGATGCTCTAAGTCGCTACCACTCCAACCTTGTCTATTGCTCATTTTTTGACAAATCAAGTTGTCCAAAGTCTCATGGTACTTCCCAAGCCTAGCTAGCCTCACAAATTCATCATGTTGCCTGGCATGCAACCCACCATCTCTCCTAACTTTATGTAGTGGGGATTACAGTACTAGCTGAAGAACACAGAAAGCTTCAGTGGAGCAATAGGATAGGCAATGTCTACACAAAGATCGTCGATGAGGGCAAATACTTGTTTGGTTCTATGTTCGATATCAGTCTCTGTTCAATTGGCTTCCATATATACGCTCAGTCTCCGTTCATGACAGTAGCACCACATTTCAAATTTCATAAATGACAGGCTCGGCCGATGGCATTATATGTTACATAACCAGCCAGATGCACATCCAGCTTCCTAACCATGCACAGTTACGTCTCGGACATACTAATAGGTGGCAAAAAAAATTTTATTATCTTGATTTCTCTATCACTCTAACAGCTAGCTAGGCTGGAAGGATGCATGTGGAGCACCTCGTAGTTTGACAGATATGGTTCCTTCGGCGGTTCGATGTCAAAAGAACTAGTGGATTCCCCACGCATTGCCACGAGTATGAAGGAAAATTCTATGAGTTACAATATTACTATCACCCTCTTATTCTTTTTTTCTTTCTTCCTTTTTTCCTTTTTTTATTTTTTCTTTTTTTTCTCTATACCAACGGGTCCAACTTATTATTTTATCAAAATATATACATGTGAGATCTTATTTTAAAAGGATTTATTAAAATAAGATTAATGGTGTAATCAGAAATTTTTTTTTTGGTTCATGAGTTATAACCTTTGTTTATGCCCATAGAAATGTGGGGCAGGTTGATGACGTGGCGCAAGGGGAATGGTTAGTGGGCTGATGAGCTGGCATGCTAGTGGGGTGTTAATGTGATGGTGAGGTGGCATGCTTGTATGTCAAGAGACTTAACTAGTGGGGTTCCAAACATAAGTTTTATAGATACCTGAAAGCATATATCTCTTGTATACTGAAGGAACTACCCCAATGACTACAAGAGAAATCAAGCATACAAGAGATCACGTTTCTCAACATCGGGTTATGCTATTGTGTGCTAAGCTTGTTTTGTCCAAGTATATCAATGGATGAAAGTCATAAATAGTAGGCTTCATACATTGAAGAATAATGACGTCCAATGAGAGCCTACAAATACCGCATGGCATAGAGAATATATATTGACGATCAGGTGGTAGGAGTGGCTCGCTTTCTCCAAATTTTCCTTCCAGTTCGTGATTGCCATGCTGTGTGTGACAACAGTGTGAGGAAGCAGATAGCACACTAGATGGGTAACAATTCTGCAAGGTTGGAGACGAAAACGATCTGAGAATATTTATAAGTGATATATGTATAGATTGGCTTTCTACTAAATGGGTAACAATTCTAGCAAGGTTCCATTGCGGCTGTCATGAAACAAAGTAATGGCATTTGTCATGGCATGTGGCCTGCTTTTTTTTCCACGTGGATGATTCCATTTCCATTTAGATAGACGGAAATATAGAGTTTTAGGCATTACATCAGGAAAGCACAGGAAAAAAAAGCTAGTTTTTCGTGTTGACATTTTGCTCCACCACCTAAAACTTGACTCGCCACACAAACTACTGAACCGCTCCACTTCACTTCCTTAGCTAAACAACTAACCAGTTTCATCACTTAAACTCCCAGGACCCAAGCATGGCTAACAGAGTATCATTATTATAAACCAAACATAACAAAAGACAGGGCCTTCCACTTAGACCAATCTGGACTGGAGAAAGCATGGTATATTTAGTTGTCCTGCTGGCCGACTCCCCCCTTCAGGTCCGTCCTGGCTGTCTTCTTCAGAGTCGACTCCTTGTAACAGCACATGATTGATTTTCCTGGTTGTTTGTTTCGCCAAGATCTCCTTAGGAATTTTAAGCATCGTATTTCCACGTTCCACCCACATTATTTTCTCATTGTCATCATCATAAAGGCCTGACCAATATATCATATATGCATCAGCATAACAAAAGATAACAATTGGGTTTTAAACAACACTTGGTCGAAAAACGGGCTTTGTCTCTATACCTCCAAATAGCCCAGCATAGAGCACCAACTCCCATTGCATGAACTTTATTACCCCTAGTAACAAGGACTTGCACCATTCCCACCATTATTTTAGATTTTGAGGGTTGTTGTTAGCCCCAACACACTTGGCAATAACAATCCATATTAACCTTGCAACTGGTCATGTAAAAATAAGTGATCTATAGCACATAAGGCACAACTTCGGATCACCCGGACCATTTCCTTTTGATTAAGTTCTCCTTAGTGAGAACAACATCATAAGTCAATTGCCATAAAAGCATTTTGATGTTTTCAAGAAGTTTACTTTTCCAAATATTCTTATGGTAAAAACCAGAATTTGACACGGTCGGCTTCATACATTGATTTAACAATAAACCTGCCTTTCTTAGATAAAGACCAAAAGAATCTTATCAGGGCATTCATTAAAGCAAAAAACAGACATATCCATGTTAATCTTTATCAATCATCTCTTGAACTCCCATAAATCCATCTTCTAAAAGTTATAGAACAACCATTTCTTACTTCGAGAACAGTAACATTTTTTTATTGTCGGCCAGAATGAGAACAAATCAGGAAACATTTTTTATTGGTTTTCATACAGCCACAGATCAAACCAAAATCTGACAGAATTTCCTTTTATTAATTTTAACTTGTCTACATTGCAAGTAAATATCTTTTATTTTCAGAATATGTCCCACTTCATGAATACTATTATTCTTTAAGTGTTTATGTCTAACAATAGTTTGCCATAAACATTCTTCATTTTGTAGTTTCCACCACCATTTGCACATCAAACTAATGTTCAATTTTCATAAGTCCTTTATTCCCAAACCACCTTTCTTTTTTTTATTTTTACAAATAGTTTTGCCTGTGGCCTGCTGAATTGTTTGATCTAAAGATTTGACCATTTAATCAATTTAAATTCACCAATATGTGGACCTACTTGTCAGATATGTCTTCCTTTGCCGTTCCTTCTCTCTTTCCCAACCACCCCTAGATCTTTCCTTAGTGCACACATGATGCCTTACCCTATCGTCTCTCGCAAATTTGCCACTGTTATAACTCCCATCGCGTCACACTCTTACGCACCCAACATGGTCGACTAAACTGTGTCCTTTGGGCACCGTGTGCTCATTTTCCTCTATTTTGTGGTGGTCTGTGGTAGTGACCATGGCTCACAATCACGGCAGCATTAGTTTGTTCACGGCCATGGCGGGATTTGGTGATGGTGGTGTATGGTGGTGGCTGTGGCTCCTAGTGTATAGACAAGAAAAAAGTGGTAGTTAGAGAAGATGTATCCCCCTTTATTGTTTGAGGGGACAAGAACAATTTTTTGGTGGCTACCAAAGAAAGGTATTGCTAGATCGAGTAAGAAAACAATCCTATCGCGCCAATATGATGGTTTTATGGTCTTCTTGTGGAGTTTCTTTTAGGCCTGCTATTTATCGGGTTCCATATGAGAGCTCCTTCTGAAATGCAAGCAGATCATAAATGTCATAAACACACAATGTAACAGCCGTCATCCATGGGCTTCTACTAAACTGACAACATCTCCACTAGTAGAATATGACTGCAGCCCGCATGAAAGAATTTGAACATTGCAAAAGATTTCTGTTGTTTATTGCCCGATTTGTTCCAAGATTTTTTTTTATATAACAACTATATGTAATCATCAGCAGTTTTTGGGCGAGAAGCCAACACGCTGGCCATCGATGTCGTACACGATGCGGAACCCCTGCTGCTGCAGGTTGCCGATGATGGAAACGCTACGGTAACCGGTGCCGGCGAACGCCAGGCAGACGGTGCCCTTAGAGTCCACGGGGATGAGGTAGTTCTTGGCGGGAGCCTCACGTCCACACCGCCCGGGCGAAGTGCATAGTCACGGCAGGCACCTTCACTCGCCGGGCGCCGCCCACCGGTAGCACGTGTCGAAGAAGCTGGAAGGACCGCTGGCGGAGAACCGCCGAGGTCTATTGCCGCCCCGCACGAATGCGCCGCGGAAGGCTCGTACGCTGGTCCAGCGAGCCTCGCCACGGTGGTGCCGGAGTCTAGGATGACGCCGCCGCTGCCAGTGTGTTGGTCGAGCTTGAGGTCGCGCCGAGACGCCGACGCACGCCGCGCGCCGCCCACACCGATGCCGACGAAGCTGCACGTAGAACGTGGTCCATGTTCAGGTTGGCGCGACCGGGGTGTGAACGATGCCTCGGTAGGCGCCCCGGGCGCCGGCGCCGAAGACGCACGGGCGAGGAGCGGGAGCCCGGCCGGAGAACATGTCGACGCAGGCAAAGAGGGAGAAGGTCCGCTTGTAGCCGGGCCGGGCGATCTGGTTCGGGAACGACATGACGCCACGCCGCCGCCCCGTGATCCCGCCACGGCCGCTACCGAGGCCACGGTTGTCGCGGTGGTCCGCACTGGATGGACAGATCCGGTAACCTGACGCGCCAAAGGTCAGCGTCCCGAGATGAGGTCCCCGGGCCGCCGTGGAGCCGCCCCAGATCCGGACGGGTACGCACGCCGGCGCTGCGTGGCTCGCCGCCGCCGAGCGCCCCAGCGCTCGCACGCCAAGCAAATTCGATACCGGCGGCGCTGACGCCGAGCGCGGGTCGTAACACGGGCGGCGTTCGCGGGTAGCACCGCCGCACGGCGCGCGACCGCAGCTACCGCCGCCACGCCCGTGGTTCAGCACCAGCAGCGCCGCGCTCGGGCGCGTGCCTACCAAGATCTTGGCGGCGTACTGCGCGCTCGGCGCTCGAAAACCACCGGCGCCATAGAACTTTCGCCGCCGGAGTCGTCTCGGCGGCAGCGTGGCGTTATTCCCAGCCTTTGCGCCACCCGCCTTGAGATGATCCAAGCTGCTCCCACTCGCCCTCCCGCTGCAGGCGACGCGACGAGGAGCTCGGAGCTGTGGCGTTCACCACGAACAGCGTCGCTGTGGGCAAAGCGGATAATGCAGAGACGCCCGACGACTTGTCCTTGCGACATCGGGCCTCGATGTCGGCACCGCAGCCGGAGTGGTGTATGCATGCGGCGAGAGGGGGTTACCATGTAATTGTGGTACTCGTACTCCACGGGCATGGCGAAAGCACGACGGCGACCGAGTCGGAGAAGATGGCCAGCAGCAGGAGAAGTCCTGCGAGAGGCGGCACACGACGCCATGGTTGTTAGCAAGCGATCGAGCAGCAGTCACTTGCTGGATTTCAGTATGTAGTAGTGATCTGCAGTGAGGAAGTGATTCCATGGCTGCAGTTTCATGGTTATATGGCTGCAAAGAGATCAATGAGGCCGTGCCTCCGGCGAGAGTGACGCCATGGTTGGTTAGGGGCTGTATAGATAGAAGCAATATACAAGCAGAAGTACGGCTGTAGCTAGAACTGGAGATTAGAGATAGAATAATCTAAATATTAAGTAATATTTAATTTTATTATATACTTCTAGATTTGTTTTTATTTATTCGAATTTAGTAATTAGTATATATTATCTGCCGTTGGAGTAGGAACATGCCAAACAAACACTGAGTTTTCTTCGGTCAAACCTGTAACTATGTTTATGAACTACATTTATAGATAAAGATACAAACATCTACAACATTCAATATGTTCATTAGATATGGCAAAAAACTATTTGGGTAGTGCAATTAAAGATATTGTACTAATATGTTTTGTATAGAAACATAGTCAAAAGTTAAGTTTGGCTGGAATAAAATAATAATACTTGTATTTCTAATAGAGTGATAAAAGGTGAGTCGTCGCTTGCCTCTCAATCAGAAGTGACCGGTCTAGGACGTTTCTAAGCAATCGATATAGTCTTACTACGAATTTCACTCAGAAAACTACGAATTCGGTGGAGTTTAACAACGGTAGAGAGGAATCAATACATTAGGTGAGCGACGAGCTCCCTGCCTAGAGTCCGGACGCAGCCAGCCAAATTCAAATGTTCCTCAACTAGTTTTCCACGAAGGTCTTCGTTCTCCTTTTAAACAAGTCACGGCTTCACCCAATCGGCACTGTTTTGGGCTTGGGCTTGGGCTTGCGATGCGGCCTGGTCTCCTCCTTTGCTTTGATGTCCGGCCCATTCTTCTCTTGACCACTTTGCCCGCCTTGATTTCTAGGTTCTCCTGCCTCCGACTTGGTGTCTTGATTAGTGACTTCGATGGCATTCCGGACAAAACGTAGTCACCACAGCGGTAGCTGTTGTCACCGTGCACCTCCAAATCAAATAACCAGTTGTCCACAACTTGCTGATACATCCCATGCCTTGCTATAGGTCATAAATCCCATGCCTTGCTATAGGTCTTACATCCCATGCCTTGCTATAGGTCTTGTGTTTGCGCTAATGCAGATTACATGGCATGGAGCCTTGTCTTCTGCAAACCCACCAAATTATATATAGTATGAAGTAGCAACCAAATTAAAAGGAGTATAGAAAAGTTTGGGGTGTACCAAAATGCAGAACAAAAGAAGGGGACACATAGGAGATGAACTCGAGCTGAAGACTGTTTCGTTTATATATAGCTAGGTTTCATGCTAGGTCTTTCCCATTCTACATTTTTATATCGACACAGCAGCTATCGTCCAACTTCTCCTTTCACACACCATATGGAATTAAAGAAAGACTTCAATGCAAAGCTACATTTCGCAGTTTACCTGTATTTCATGTAATTTAATTACTGCTTTCTATTGTGAAATGATTTTGTCAGATGCTCACACTAGACTTTCATTTATTTTCTCACATGGTGTTAACAATATCATACGTACACTGCATTTATGGACATAAAAACCATTGCTTCTATCGTCCTTGCCCTTTATACTTTTCCACCAAGCCTAAGAGGAACATAAAACTGACCGCCGTGGCTCGTTCGTCTCTCCTAGTTAGAAGTCGCCATATTCCAAACTGTTAGGTATCTCTCGCGCTATCTTGTGTCTTACTCTCAGCTGCTATTGATGAATTTGCGGCCTGCAGTCTGTGCCACTGCCTTGATCATTTCATATGAATGGGTGGCACCGAGGAAAGAGGGTTCCCATGGTATTTCTGTGCATTCAGGCACTTGATGACATCGTGTTCACAGCATGCATACCTGAGCACAGAATATGTTGCTAACACCACCACATGAACAAGACGTGTGCAAAAGATCAACCTAGCCTAACGTGTTAGCAAGCAAACAATTTTCATGGTGCCTCCAAAGATGAGCGTGGCAGGCCAACCACGTTGTCCGAGGATCCTCGTTAGGAGCACGATACGCAAGACATACAATCTATTTCTTACCCAATAAGAGCTATGCGTTTGTAATGTGCTATCTTAATGAGCTGAGGCATGTTGTGTCACGATTTGGCTTAAATGTTACTCACTAATGAGGTGTGCAAGCCGTGGCGCTATCTTAATGAATTTTTCTTTTTTTGCTTCATAAATCGAAAGCGTTTTAGCCAAATGTTTTTGGAATATTCTGGCAGCGAAGTTCAATCTTGTTAAAAATTTGCAGTGCAGAGAGAGCAGTAGGTATCTCTTCTCATGCTATATATATTGCCGGACTAGTTCTAATAATTTACATACATATCCTCTGTTACAAATAAAAACATCCACCTTCGAAAAAAACATCCACGATTCAAAAGTTTGGCCAGGTAAAAGTGCCCATATAGTGTTAGAACGTCTAGAAATAAAATAAATTTCTACACCACCACTAGCCTATCTACATCCTTCATAGTACGGTACATGTCCCGTAACAAATCTAAAACTCCTATATAGGAGCTCCCCACTATTCAAGCTTAGGGAATTCTCAGGCCTCTGATTGGTCTGGGAGTGGTAACTTCGGTTCAGTGGCTTCTTCGTGACCCCACGCGTGTTTTTTCATCACCGGTGCCAGCCCATGCGCCGCCCTTGCCCAGCGTCATGGATGCCCCAAACGGTGTCCATGCAACTTCAGAGTACTAATTGCACCCACCACGAGCGATCGAAGATCAGAGGCGAATGCAATTATTGTCCACCCGCATTTATTTTCAGCCAGCTAGCATATATATGATGGGGCAGAGGGATGGGAGCCGAACGCACGGAGCACCTCCAGGCCCGCCGTGGACCCGTGGTCGAGCTCGGCCTTCTGTGCGCGGCGCCTGCTCTCGGGCGATATGTCGTTGGGGAGGAGAAGCCACGGACGATGCCGGCGGCGGGGGAGGACGACGATGTCGGCGCTTCCACCGCTCTCTTCATCCACGCCCGTCCTTCTCCCGCCGCCCCCGCCGCCCATGACGGCACAGGCGAGCCCGACGAGGTGGTCGGGTGCAGCCAGCTCCCCGACGCGACGCCGAGGCCCGTCTTGCATCTGGGCGGCGACATCGCCCGGCCGCCGCCGCCCGGCGCCACGACCGTCGTCTGGCCTCGCGCCGACGGACAGGAGGAGCCCGCCGCCGCTCCCCGTGCCGACACTACCCGAGTGCTCCGCCGCGCCTCCATCCGTCCCCTCGCTGCAACCGTTGCTCCGCCTCCAACGCCCCCTCGCTCCGGCGGTCTGGTTTGGGACGACGGGACCCCGAGCGGGCATGACGAATGGATAAGGAGGAAAGGGGAGAAATAAAAGGGAAGAGAAAAAAAGAAAAAGAAAAAAAAAAAAAGAAAAAAACGCCTTGCAAGATTTGAGGTGAATAAATCCCCGGTTGGCAGCTGTACCATGGTGGAAGGAATTGGATGCGATCTTGAAGGAGATGTTATCCTTGCTTTGGCTTAGGCTCCGTTTTTACTGTTAGAGAATATATGCTATATATATTTTTTTACGTTTTTTTTGCTTAATCTGTGGCTATTTATATATGCTATATACGTTTCTTGGAACTATGTATAATTCTATTCCCCTGTTCTTGATGTTCTCTTGGGCCATCATCTCAACGATGTTGTTCTTCTCTGTATGAGTTCAATGGGACTGGATTGAATTACAGTGGCATAATGAATTCAGTACCAGGAGCAGTTGCTGAACAAGCCAGAGGAGCTCACCCCCTACTTGCAGCTGCTCTTCATATGTGGGACTGCAGCATGCTATTGATTCAAGGTGAGAGAATTCCATTTCGTGCAGTAACTTCTTTTTATCTCTACACTTGCATTATTTTACTCATTTATTGGAATTGGTGTCGTAGAGAAATTATGTTCCAAAATTTGTTTCATAAATGCCATGCAAACGCTGCATGTGCAGTCATTAGTGATGATGAGTTCTTATATACTCCATTTCAACATCATCGGGATTCTGCTCAAATATTGTATAAGAGTTTTATTTATTTATAGTCAGTAAACAAACTGTATAAGAGTTTTACATAAGCTCAAATACTTAGCGTCAAGAGATAATATCATGGAAAATTTTCCTTATAATCATTGCATTTTTCTTAATTCCCGCAGCAACGCCGGGTGAGATTCCCTAGTTTATATCTACAACGATAGCGACAGCGGTCGAAGCAGGAGGAATGAGACAACACGGCTGACCTGGCAATGATCCACCCTACACATGCACACAGAGGATAACTGAAAACCAATGGATGGGACCACATGCGACAACCAATGTTTGCACAATTTAAGCATCCAATAAAAATTTGGAGTCTTCAAATTTTAAAATAAAATAAAACTAAATTTGGTAATTGTAGCTAACTGCAAACAATATCAAATGATTTTCAAATTTTCAAAAGTTCCATAAAGATAACCATATTCCATTTTGAATCTTTTTGAAGTTCGATCTACAACTTCAAATTTGAATTTGGATACCTTTTCTTTCCTCAAAACAAAATCAATATCTCCAAATAGCATTTGGCCCAAAGTTCATCAAATCCGAACCCTTCCTATCCCTTACAAATCAAATCCCAGCAGATTGGACTTGCCTTTTCCCATGGCCCAACATAGAGGCCGAAGAAGCATAGGCCAGACGCTGTTCTTCCGTACGGCATAGGCGGTACAAGACATGCTGACATGCACCCCTCTAATGGGCTATACACACCCCTCCAGCTGACATTGTGGCCCAATAAAGCATAATAACAATATAGCTAATTATGATTACAAACAAAATATTTATGATTCTTAAATTAGGTATTCAAATTGATTTCTATTTGCACCACTATGTTTCTAATGGTGAAAAACTCTTAGATTTTTTTAAAAAAATACTAGAATGTTTTTTTTTAAATTGGAACAATTGTTCCACCTTTGAAAAGAAATATACCGAAGAATAAATATATTCAAGTGTGGTATTGTTACCAAATAGTACCATCATTCAGTGCTACAGGTGGAGGCGTGTGACGCCTCAGCGGTCGAAAGCTGTGGGAAGGAACTGCCAGCTGTTGCGGCTGGCCACTCGAAGATTGATACACATCAAATGTTATCAAGCCTAGCTTTTTATTGGAACATCAAAATGCATGTACAAGCATAGGCCATGTGTCGTTCATCTTGGAGTCCTGGAGATGGGTTCACACCTGTATTATATCATTACCCAGTCGGAGCCCAAGCAGCTTCAACAGTCTCAGATGTGCATCTGCTTTCACACCAGCATTGCCAATTGATACAGGTGCCACCACTGTTGTCACTGCTTTCGTACAAGCATCTACGGTTGCAGTAGTTCTCATCCAATAAACCCATGCACACCCCTCTATAATCGCCGCTCAGGTGGTTGTCGCAAGCCTCTGCAAGGATCCGATCAAGACATGAACATTTATTTGTGCAACAAATAAAATTTCATCAAAAATGTGCATCAATCATATCCAATAATGAACTTTTGCCTAACGATGGAGTAAACAAACGACGACATTGCGGCTTGCAGCATGTAGTTCATGCTTGTGTTGTGAGAGCGCGACGTACCACCATCACCAGCAGCTATGACGATGATGAGTACGAGTAGGAGGATGGCACATGCATTCTTTGCTGACGGCGTCATTGCTTGTCTTGTCTTTAGTTGAAGAAGATTGAACGAGCAAATTTGTTGGTGATCGAGCTTGGCCCAAGAAATCTGGCAATCCGCAATCATATATATGTCCAAGAGTGAACTCTGGACAACAAATAAAGCCGGATCCACCGGACTTGCCAAGAATAATGTTGGCGGAAAGCAACTCTAAAAAAATATGGTATATTGTCCATTCCTAAGCCCTATGACGCCCTAGTGTTTGTCACCGCAGCAGATGCCCACAAACAATTAGCACATCAGAACCACATTTTTTTAGACCTAAGTTCGTTGTTGATTACTGTTTGCTGATCTCACCATAGAACAATCCGTCCATTTTGCTGCATTTCAATAAGGACAAATGGGGAGAACGTGAATGTCCATGGTGATGTTCCTTTGCATGCCTCGACATATGCTCTGTTTCCTTCCTTTTCAGAAGAAGCTAGAGGGGCAAGGCTGTCAGACCCTAACTTTCAGGTTTATTGTGCTTACTGTAACTGCCTCTGGATCAATAGCTGATACGCCAAATTTCATTGAGAGTTTCAGCAGAATGATATAACTTCACACTTTATTAAAATGTAACGAGTCTTACAACACTGGACTCAATGGAATGCCCAAAAGGCATGCACATATGCACAAAGAACGCAAGAGAAAACACACCAGAAAAGACATATTTAGCACCAGTGCCACAGGCAATTTCGGGTTCAGAGCTTCACCTAAAAAGTTAGAGAAGAGATATGAATACAAAAGTACTCACCAAACGTCAAAATTGTCCAAGCTTTTTGCTAGGCCATCTGGAATACCATAATGACATTAGTTTTTAATAAAATCAAATATAACTCTATTCTGCAGGTTATTTTTAGGGGAACATATTGGCTACGTTTCTGGGCACAGCTAAAGCGTCATGACTTGAATAAGGAACTACTATCATCGTTGAGCATCAAAATTGAGATGGTCTCGCTACAACAGGTGAACGGTGGTTGGAAGCACTTATATAGACTGTGCTAGTTCTTTGTTTTGATTTTCAAGCATTTGTCGCTCCTACCTTTTTCTATCTGAGCAGTTGTCGCTCTTCATCCAAAAACTCTGTAATAACTGGGCTGTATGCGTCTCACGGGCGTAGAGGCCGGATGTTTCATCGATTATCTAAAAAAAACGTCAAAATTGTCCAAGCTTGACTAAATGCTTAGGGGGTGATATCAAGGAGGGGCTGTTTTGGTTTAATATTTGAAAAAAGCAATTTTTGTGCAGTGTGATATCTAGGTGTATAATCCATTTTGAAAACAATTTTGGAAAGCTGAACACATTATAAATAACAGGTGTTATTGGCCCGCGGGGGGGGGATAAATCTGTCCCGCTAGTTCCCAAGTTTTAGTTCTGTGCTGGCAGACAACTAGCTCAAGTCTCACAACCGTTATTACCAGAAACAAGGGCATCCACCCTACACACACGCACGCGCAAAGGATAACTCACACTGCAAACCAATCGTTGGAACCCCATGCTACGTCCAATATTTGCACATTTTAAAGATGGGGGTATTGTGTTTCTACCCCCGGCTGAGATAGCCAATTACAATTCTACCCTCATTTTTTATCATCTTGCATTTTTACCCTCACTCTGTTAGAATGAAGCATCAGTTTACCCCTACTTCTAACTCTGTTAGAGTTAAGAATTAAAATAAAATAAAAATAAAAATAAAACCCTTGTCAGCCTTTCTTTGGACAAAGGTGCCCTTCTCAGCCATTTCCCATTCCAGTTCTCCCCGACGCCGCGCCAAGAAAGGCAGCCCGACTCTGCTTTCTTCGCCGTCACTTCCTCCCGTCCCGACCCAAACACTAGCGGCGGGTTGTAGGGCGGCGGGCGGGCTTTCGTCGGGCGTGCGCTGGCAGGCAGCGGCGGTGGCCGGGCTAGGTGGTTCGGGGATCTGGGGGCGCGGCGGGCTCGTCGGGCAGCGCCTTGGCGGGGTAGGCCGCGACGCTTCGGTCGATCCGCGGCGCTGTCGGGCGGCGGCGCGCCCAATGGCAGCAGTGCCATGGTGTAAGCGGCCCGGCGTGGGTCCAGGGAGAGTCCCCAGCGCCCAGCCCCGTCGTCGGGTTGGCTTGGGCCAGCGGCGCGGCTTTCGGCAGCGGCGCTGGCTCTAGCGGTCGGGCCGGCAGGTCCAGCTAGCCGTCAGCGCGCGTCGGCGAAGCATGCAGGCGGCCAGAGCCAAAGGGAGCCCAGGCGTGTGGTTTCACTGATCCAACGTGGGTCGTGGGTGGTTTCAGCCTTTCAGGAGAGCGTTGTACGATTCCCTTGCTGGCAGAAGTTGTAGAATCTTCCATTACTAATCCTCCATGACAGTAGCGGGCAAGCATGCCATGAGCTGGCCTTTTACATTGTCTTTTTGCATCGAGTCGTGGCTTGCCTAGCGTGTTCTTTGACTAATCCTGTGACTGCAAGCTACTGAACCACACATTTATATTTTTATTCTATATTTAAATCCCCGTGTGTGGTGTCACTCGCATGCCTCTTCGGATTTCTAGTTATCTTTCATATCTCAACATTTTGGATGAAAATGTCAGGAAAGTTTTATAGACGGTATGTTTAAGTTAAAAAAGATTTACATTAATTGGATGAAATATTGTTATACCTAATTAACCTTGTCAGGATAAAATGGCAACACCGATAATACCTATAGGTGTATGTAGGGACTTTGAGGCTTTGACTTGTTGGATGGTGGTTGGTGTTGTATGGATACATTTGCTACATTTTCTTTTGATCATATATTACGTATCTATTTTGCATGTTGTGTGGAATTATATATAATAAGTTATCCAATTTTGCTCACATTTTTTTAGAAAACAGGGGTAAAATCGCAATGTATTCAAGAAAGTAAGGGTATTTATACAAGGGGTAAAGTTGTCCTAAAAGGCCAACTTAACACCGTTATAAGCTGATAACGGAGTAAAGTAAACTTGGCGTTAAGTTTTTACAAAAGCGAGGGTAAAATTGCAACACGACGAAAAAAGTGAGAGTAAAATCACAATTGACATTCTTAACAAGGGTAGAAACGCAATAGCCCCTTTTAAAAGATCCACTAAAATTTTGGACTTTTCAAAATTTTAAAATAAAATACAAATAAATTTGGTAATTAGAGCTAACCGCTAATATCATCAATTGATTTTCATATTTTCAAAAATTCCACAAAGATAACCATATTCCATTTTGAATCTTTTTCAAAGTTCGATCTTGGAATTCAAATTTGAATTGGATAGCTTTTTCTTTCCTCAAAACATGTTCCATAATCTCCAAATATCATTTGGGTCAAAACTTGCTCAAATTTCAGCACTTTCTTTTCGTTTTCTCCTCTAATCCTAGCAGATTGCATGTCCTATCCTTTTCCCATGCCCCAACATAGAGGCCCAAGAAGACCAGGCCAGCCATTGTTCGTCCATACCGCATAGGCGATGCGGTACATGCTGCCACACAGCCCCTGTTGGGCTATACACACCTCTCCAGCTGATATTTGTGTCATATTAAAGGCTAGTAACAATATAGCTCATCATGATTTCAAACGATAATTTTCAAATTAGTATTCAAATTAATTTGTAGCTCTATTTTTTCTCGAGGTGAAAATTTTTAGAACATTTTTTGAAATTGTTGGAATGATTTTTTCTTGATATTGGAACAATATAGTTCGGTTTTCGAAAAAAATGTTCCAAACAATCACATGACTGACTTTGGGAACATCAATAAACAACAAATTAGCCTTGCACTGGAACAGGATAACTTTATCAAATTACATGTGCACATCACATGACTGACTTTGGGAACATCAATAAACAGCAAATTAGCTTTGCACTGGAACAGGATAACTTTATCAAATGTATTATGTGATACATTTGGCTTTATTATACGTATACATGTGTTTGACTATGCCTTGTCTTGGAGTCCGGGAGATGGGTTCACACCTGCAGTCACTGCTGTGATGGAGCCCTAGCAGCAGCAACAGTCTCAGATGTGCACCTGCTTTGGCACCAGCATTGGAAATTGACGCAGCCGCCGCCAATGTTGTCACTGCTTTCGCCTACGCACGTACTTTTGCACTTATCGTCATTAAACCAACCCCAGCACACCCCTCCATAACTGCCGCTCAGGTGGATGTCGCAGGGAGCCGACTCTGCATGGATCCAATATAATCCAGCCATGAATATTTATTTATGCAACAAATAAAACATCATCCATAAATCATATACATGTCCAATCCAGCACACCCCTTCATGGATGTGGATATGAGAACGTGAACGTACCACCACTAGCAGCAGCAGCCATGATGATGAGTACGAGTAGCAGGATGGCACGTGCATTCTTTGCTGAAGGAGCCATTGCTTGTCTTGTCTTGTCTTTAGGTGAGGAAGATTGAACGAGAAGATTTGTTGCTGATCGAGCTTGGCCAGATCATTGTGGCAATCCGCAATCATATAAATGTCCAAGAGCAAGTCTAAACGCAAAAGAAAGGCGGATCCTTCGGACTTGCCAAGAATCGATGTCGGGAGAAAGCAACTCTAAAAAGTATGGTATATTCTCCGTTCCTAAGCCCTATGACCCTCTAGTATTTTCCACCGCAAAAGAAGCGCCCACAAACAACTAGCAGTACATCAACCACATTTTTTAGACCTGTGTTCGTTGGTGATTGCCGTTTGCTTCTTGCTGTCGCGTGGAAGAATCCATCCATTTTGCTGCATTTGGATAAGCAATGGTGAGAACGTGAATGCCCGTGGGGAGATTCCTTTGCTTGCCTCGCCACGCTTTTTACTTTATTGTCCTTTTCTTTTCAGAATAAGCTAGAGGGTCCAGCCCTGCTTTTTGTCATACTGCCGTGACAACATGAGACATCAGCAACAACATCATTAGCTTCTGCATTAGGTCACTTACAGTTACATATCAATGCTGTCAACTTAATTTCAATGAATATTAATTTTTTCCATCTTGTATGTCAAACGTCCCGTCACATTCTCGACCACCCGAAGTTGTGGTCATTGGCGACGTCCCCTATGATGGTCTCTTCTTGAACAAAGCGCGAAAGGGCAGTGGCAACCAATTAGCGGTTCCAGCCTCTAATGGCAAGGAAGCTCAGCTCTCCTATGTTGACGAGGTCACCAATGATGAAACTAATGGTGTCTCGATTCGTTGTGCAACCAAGGTCTCTGACACATGCCCCGCAAAGATCACCGGCACGCTGCTCACGGAGGTCACCGACACGCAGCCCATGGACATCACCAGCACAAAGCCCAGTCTCACATAATCATGGTAATTATTATGGACCTCAACTTTACACATGAGACATTTCTGTTCAACAACAATTGTACCAAATTTCATATCATGTTTTAACTAATTATTTTATATTTAGTAATGACAGGTAAACCGAGAAAGCTGAGATCTACAATATGGAAGGATATTGGTCCTATCTATCAAAATGGTAAAGTCACGCAAGGCCGTTGCAAGCATTGTTGTGGGATTCACACCTACCCCTTTACGTTCGCAACCTGAGGTTGCAGAAGCATGGGGTGAGAGCTTACCACAAGAAACAGGAAATGAGAAAGTGGGGAAAGAGTCTCCCCCCCCCCCCCTTGGCCTTGGGGTTGTCTATAGAGGCGTGGAGGGAGTAAATTTTCCATCGACCCCCTTTAGTTTGGAATTTACAAGCGGGCCTGACACTAGTTAAGAAGCTGGGCCGTTCTAGTAACTTCTTCGAATCGGCGTCCATGGTTGTGGGTGGATTGAAGTGGCCTCGAATACCACATTGCACAGCCGCTTTGGGGAGGGCGGCCATGACAGTGCCTGCTTGGCGAAGGCTGACGGCGGCGGTTAGGGGCGGTAGCGCTGCCCTAGGGCGGGGCGTGTGCATGCGAGGGGTGGGGTCGGCGGCGCTTGAGGGGCAAGGAGCAAGAGCGAGGAATATTTTCTTTATTTGCTTGGCCCTAAGACATTGCATCCCCCTTGTTTATATAGACCTCCTATGGGACTTGTACATCAAGCAATCTCTAAAGTTTCCTTATAAATTGGAATTACTTTTACAAGCAAATCTTTATTCTTTTAAGTAATAGGAGATTTGATTATAGAGTGGAATATCCTGTTCACACCAAAAGGTCCTAATCTTATCCTAATCGAACTCTTACTTTAATTACCCGAATAAGTCGTGCAAGGGCGGTGGCGAGGGCGAGGGGCGCCCCCTGCGACCATGGGCCCCTTGTGCGGGCACCCTAGGCCCCATCCTTCGGGGGTGTGACAAGAACATAGTTTGTGGGAGAAAATATATTGAAGACCCAAGATGAGCAATCTATTCTTGCGTTGCCGTTGGAGTAGGAACATGCCAAATGAACATTCAATATGCAACATTCAATATACAAAAAAAACTTGGCTAGGTTGATTAACTACATTTATAGATAAAGATGCAAATAACTGCAATATTCAATATGCTCGTTAGGTACGGCAAAACAACTATTTGGTAGTGTTTTTAAAGATATTGTACATGTTAATATGTTTTTGTACAAACATAGTCAAAAGTTGAGAAGTTTGACTGGAATAAAATAATATTATATTTCTAGTAGAATGATACAAGGCGAGTCGTTGCTTGCCTCTCGATCAGAAGTGACCGGCCTGGAGTATGCTTTGAATGGTTGAAGAGGGTTGATGGTTGTATGTGTAATTTAGCTGGCGTTGTTTCTTTATGAAGAAATCAGGGTCTTGCACACATACATAATCACAAAATACAAGAGCATAGAGAGACACAAAGTGGAGAGGAAGAGAGAACTTCTTTATGCATTTTTCATAAACACAAGTAGCTGATAGATGTGAACCAATCTGAAATAAACAATAAGCTAACAACACTGAATTTCAGTCAAACTGAACTCCGTGCTACAACATTCGGTAACATACTAACAAATTAAGGTTTTGCTGATGCCGGCATGCGGCTGCGGCGACTAACAAACCATGGTTTGACAATAGCACGCAACAGAAAAGTTTACAAGGAATCACAATGCAGAGAAACCAAGGATCTGGGTTTTTTTTTTTTGTCATGAATCTGGATTCTGGAGTTAGTTTTATTTTTTAAAAAAGCGAACAAAGGAATCCATCCCTGGAAGCAAGAGTTACTCGGAGCATTTTCTTATTACAAGCACGCATACATGAAGAAATCAGAGCAAGACCGAGCCCAGACAGATATCTGCCGATAGTAGACTCGAGAGGCTGGATCGATCGATGCCTGTTGCCGGCTCAGTCAAGCGGCAGAGTTCAGAGCCTCTCGTGGACTGCGGGGGAACAAGGAGAGATGGTGCTCACGTTGCGTTTGTGTTGCGGTGCTCAACTGAGGCGAGAGACGAGATCACACGAGTGCCTCATATGAGTGCCCCAAAGTTGTCCATTGATGATGCAACATGCTGTTTCTTTGAGAGTAAATTAAAGCGGTTTTTGCTTCATTGATCAGGGGCGTTTTAGCAAAATTGTTTTTAGTATATGCTGACAACTGACTTCACTCTTATTGAAAAATTGAAGTGCGGAGAAAACACAGGAGCTCCGGCTCATGCTATATATATTGCTGGACCAGTGTGTGCAACTTACTGTACCAGAGCTCTGATCCCTCACAATTTATAACAAGCCTAGAGCCTGTATTATCTATCGCATTTATCTCTGTTTTTCCCTTCCTTTCTCCTATTCGATCCTTCATGTGTTAGCGACTGAAAGTGCTGTTGTTTGAGTACAGAAGACTGCGGTCAAGGCAGGGCGAGTTCACACACAAATAGAAATGGGTGGCACAGGGAATAGAAATTCTATCAGTTTGCACAGCGATCTAGTGTATTAGTATCAGTGTCTTAGATGCAGGCTACATCTCAGATGCTGGTGGCATCAGCCCTAGAAGCTTTCAAACAGGTGCCATGTAGTAAGAAGGAAGGTCCTAAGATAACTAAACTAAAATTAGTAAAAATATAATAGAGTTTTGGATCAGTTGTTATATGATTTATTGAAGTCAAACTACACACTACCATCGCTTGTTTTTTTCGTAATGGAAGGATTTTATTAACATACTAGTATTGGTGTCTCAGCACCTTGCACGGGCCTGTCTCTGCACTTGCCAGAAGAGTGTTCGATTCCATCTGCTAAATCTCGCTGTGCTCCAGTGGCTGGTGGGAATGTTTCTGTGGTGCTGCCGGGCTAGATGGGAATTATAGGAAAGGAGATGGCTGAGCCTACATTTTTCTATTTCTGTCTCTGTTTCTTCGTATGATTGGAATTTGTTTACTCCTCTATGTAGTCCCGCCGGTCAGACTCACTTCAGTTCAGAATACAGATGGAATGGAACTCAATGCTTGAATGATTATTGGAGATCGAATCTTGATACGTTAGGTAAAGGGACTGCTAATCTGTAATATGAACGGTGTTCTAGATGAACAATATACAATTGGTAATTAAAGAAAGTTGAAATTTTGCATAATCTCGTAGTTCTCAAATTTTGACTTATTCTTGTGCCCAGGTACTCAACCAAGCCGAGACACGAGATCTTCTTTGACGCGAGAGCCTGCATGTCGATTAGCGTTTAAGCCCAATTAAAGTTTCCCCTGATATGCAGAAATATTCGTTAATAACCCGGATATTTGCACTTTTTTTCATATAAAGTTTGCACTAGAAAATTAAATACCCACAAATGGTTTTAAAAAGTACACGTTAGCCCCATATATTAACTTTAGTAACAAATGGTTTAAAAACAAAGCAGGAGATAAAAAAAAAAATTGAGTTGTTGGTTTTATTTGTTGAATCCCAGAGTTGCATACAGTACAATCCTAGAAATAAGCAAAACATGCAAAAGGCAAAACTCCTAGCCCCAGTGTTATTCATGGCACCTTAACAATCCATCGCCGAGTAAACCTGCCCGCATTTTATACTTCGCATGCCGCTGAATCGCACGCCTTCAGGTATGTCATAGTGATCGCGCACCGATACTGATCCAGTGCCTACAGCACGGTTGTCCGACTTCGCGACCCGTAGTCCGACTCCCGGTCATTACGGCTCCTTCTCTGGTAGTGGCGCGTGCCCCCGCATGAAAACAGGTACCAGTTCACCACAGGGTGCTACTCAACGACTTCTCCAAAACTTGCTGATACATCTCATGCCTAGCCAAGACTTCTATCTAACCATTGCAGGTTACATGGCATGTTCCGTGTCCCGGATTTATGTGCTTGGATTTCTAATAGGTTACATGGCAGGTTACATGGCATACAGGACAAAGGAAGAGGCCTGAGGAGAGGAACTTCAGAGGGACAAGAATGCAGCGTTTGGATTGGGATGGATTCTAGTCATTTCTCATTCTCCTTTTATATGACTCTATGTCTCCTTTTCCTTCCATGGCTAAAGGTTGTACCGAAGCTATCATATATATCACACTGGCCGCCCCTGCCATTCTTTACCACCTCAAACTCATGTGTGGCCCTTTTAGCGAGGATATTCATTATATTTTATATTTTCAAGTCTAGTTAGAGGGACTTGGTGCTCAATAAAAATAGTCCATATCACACTGTTGTCCATCAGGGATTGGACACACTCTGCTATACTGAATAATTTGAAGGAAATAATATTGATGATGGTCTAGCAATATAAAGGTGGAAAATGACAGTATTATGTTGCTGACATTACATGAAGAAGAATAATGTATAGCTTTGGGATACACTTACCTGTTTTCCCCTCAATATGGATGGCCAAATGGGTTAATGTGAATGTAGATGGAGCTTATGCTAAGTAAATTAGTGAAGCAGGTGTTATCATCACTGCTGGTAGTCGTAATGTGGAGTGCAGACAACGTGAATTAGTTTTCATTTAACATGTGACATTATTTTAGATAAGGGAAAACCTAGTGTCATGTGATAGATGCATGCAAAAACTAGCGACCCTATAGGTGTAATTGTTGAACTGTTGTTCTAGAATGGTGAAAATCATAGCACAACAATGCCAACAGTGATTCGTCACTCTAGAGGTGACACTATAGCTCTCACTATAGTGTCGATGCTTCACACGAACCTCCATCTTATTGAGGCTCCATATAACGATGATGGCTGTGAAGTAGGTAGTGTTGAATCTTGTCCATTCTCTATAGGCTTGATGTCACTTATGTCCATGAACATTTTTTTGTTCATTTCATTAGGACTACGACCCGCTAATATCCTAGTGGTCTACATGGAGTGGAAAGATAGATGGAGTCAATCAGAGACACGCGGAAGCAGCTCAGTCCTGAAAACCTAGACGTATATATAGAGCTTCCGGAATTCATGCTGAAATAGACACATTGTCCCTAGCAACCACGTCACCAACCCAAGAGCCTCCAGAGCGCCTGAGAAGCATAAATTGGTGGCCATTGTCCATACACCTCTCGTTTTGTGTTCTCTATATCTCCGATCTCTCACATCTGCCGTTTATGACTTTATCTTGGGCGGTCTGCCATGACCACCATGGTCGCTGCACCTCATGTGAATGGGTGGCATCAAGGAAGACACGGAGCATGATGTCCAAGCTCGTTCACTCGGCTGATGTGTGACGCAAGCAAGTTGAGATGGGTTAGCATTCACAGAAAACCCAACACAGACAACATGCAGAGCTGAGGGCACCTTGGTTGATAAGATCATGCATCAGCAGAGCCTAAATCAAACGGCCCTCCCTCTCATCAATGGTCCCAAACTCGAATTTTTAACTACATCGTCTTTGGTAGTGCTTGTTTCTCTATGACCTATTTGTTAATCTATATAGTTCAATTGATTCATTTCAGTAGTTCATTCATGTTTGAGTTTTTTTTTTTTGTTACAAACACTAGGGGTAAGATTAAATATTAAGATTAATTATTTCTGACTAACATATTGTTCATGCATTTGCAGTGTGCTACATTCATTACCCAAGTCATAAGCATGACTAATTAATTGCCTGTTCTGCTACTGTAATATACCCAAAGACTACAGGGAAAATCAGGCTTTGCTGAGGGTACAACATTTTGCCGAGCACAAAAAATCAGGCGCTCGACAAAGCGGGTCTTTGCCGATCGCCGCTCTCACGAAGGCAAACCCTTGGCAAAATTGATTGCTTTGCCAAGAGCAAAAGCCCTCGGCAAAGATGTACTTTGCCAAGAACCAGCTCTCGGATATCTTTGCGGCCCTTGGGAGAGATATTGGCCAAGGTAACGCCGTCCATAACGTTGATTTTGCTGAGCGCGCGATGTTTGCCTCTCGGCAAAGTATGCGTACTGCTGGCAGCCCATCAATTTAGTGCTACACTGCCTTTGTTAATGTTTCCAGTATATATAGTGAGTTTAGATGAAGCAAAAAGATGTATATATAACGGCCTCTAAAAATAGATTTCCAGCGCAAACTGATAGAGAAACCCATCTATCAAAAAAAAAATTTCATAGGTTGTACCTTACAACACCCAACTCAGCCAGCTGCCCCTGCCACAATATAAAATCAAGGAACCCTATAATTACTCAGGCCGCACGGTTACTTGCTCCTATATATGCAGGCAAGCACGGCGGAGACTTTACACTACCTTCATCCCGTAACCACTGCATATGTATTGTCTCTGTTTGCCTTCTACATTGATATCCCAGCCACATTGCCGTGCATCAGTGTGGTACAATGTGGTGCCCCAACCTCTTGCTGTGTCTAATGCTTGAATGTGAATGGGTGGCAAAGGGGAAAACTAGATTACCAGATAGTGCATTGGATCCATCATTTTGATGTTCACATCATGGACATCGCCAGTGTCTTGTGGTGGAGCATTGACACCACCCGCAAGGCATCCAGATAAGTTACCAAATAACAGGGTCATCATGTCTATTCGATGTTTGGTCGTCTCGAGTATTTTTATAGCAGACTAATATTCTTGACATGTGCATTTTGTAATGTGGTATCTTAACTATATTGGAATCATGCATGCTTAGTAATAGCCTTGCTTTGCTAATACTCTGCCCATTAGCAGATAGGCTTGTACCCTGATGTGTCTACGTAAACAACCAGAATATTAGATATAATGATGTGGGCTGCTCCTAATGATTTAACATTCAAAATTTAGTATACACTATCTCTACCAAATTCTTCCTAATGAGGATTTCTTTGTGTTATGACTAGTAGAAGTTTTTATTATTTTGTAAAAACATTAGGAGAATTCTGCTATATTGACAGTGATATCACCGGATTGCTTCTCTATTTATATATTGGCGCTCTGTCTCATGACTAGCACTCTGTCTTTTCTTATGAAATATTTCATAACTAGGATTCAGTATTTTATTTGTCAACATAGGAGCAATGGGTTTTCTAGGTACAAAAGAAGCCTTGGTGATGTACCTTTGAAGTGGAAAACAATAAGCAATGCTAATGCCAGCAAATACAAAGCCAATGACTAAAATTAACGCAGCAAACCATACAAAATCTATTCACAAAATAAAATTTTATTACCAAATAGTTAATGTAGTTTTCAGTGTCCTGAAGGTATTAACCAAATCTTAACCAGTATGGGGGTGATACATTAATTGATTTTAAAGGTAAACTGATTGTGTTATTTGATCTTTTGCAGTTGGTCGTGTTACAAACCAGTTGTGAACATCTATTATGGCATCACAACCAGAGTCCTTAGCACAAATCTGTTGTGACCAGTGGAAGCATCACTACCGTCTGCGGATAATAAGTGATAGAAATTTTTGATCTGGCGCATACAACCATTAAACAAGTATAGAGGGGGTGGCTATTCATATGAATTTTAGGGGAACTATTCATATATAAATTCTAACATATTACTGATGACTTCACCATCTGACTCTCAAGCTTGGTCATTATATAAGAATGGTTGGCACCCAGGAAAGATAGCTTGGCAGATAATTGAGTTTTTTTTTAAATAACACGAGGGGCAGAAAAGCCCCTACTGGCAGATAATTGAGTTGAATCACTGGCAGGGAAGATATAGTCTGTAGTAGGATACTGCACCAGGGATCTTTAACTGTTCTGAGCAGTGCACCTTGTTGGACTGCATCATAGTTGCAGTTTAGATAGGGTTGTAACAGGATCTTTCTTAGTTGGATACAATTGTGCCTGATCAGAATGTAGATCATTCACCCAAGAGAGACGGATGAAGCTGTGAACAAAGAAAATATCAACCAGCAAGAAAATGAATAATCTAAAAATCATAATTTGAAGGGAAGGGAGCAATTCAAAGAGTAATAGTCTCCACGATTACTACGGCACGCATACAATTTAGTTGGCCATTTACCATGCAGAGAGTTGATATTTTCTATCCCTACAGCACTAGAAAGGATTGTGCCCTCATTTTATCAGAGATCAGAGAGAGCATTTGAGAAAAAAGAACTATGATGGAAGACATTTTTACAAATTGGTCATAACCCCTAGACTAATAATAGTTTCGGTGTAACTATGGCTCTATGAGGTATTGCTTTCAGAATATGATTTGTGAGTTTAGCTATTGATCCCAGTTGTATCAAGAAATCTCGGTTGTAGAACTGTATATACATTAGTTTCACAATCAGCTCACAGAGCAAGTAATCGGCCTTAAAGCCATGTTGCCAAGTGACAGCCCAACACTTGTTGGAAAAATAGGATCACATCACAAGCATATAACAGTGGACAACCTAAACAATCGACAGATTGAGCAGTGCGCAAAAGAGGAACACAAGAACACACTAAACTGTGGTAGAAACTGGCACAAGATTTCACATTTACAAGTGTCCAAGTCGCTAACTCCTACTTGCACTTCCACTACTTAACCCAGTAGATATTTTGCCTAGTGTACACAATAAAAACTGACAAATACACGCAATACATGTTGGCACTCTGGGACGTGGTCACCACAACACCTGTTGTTCTCCCTGTGTACCTCCAAATAAAATGAGCCCAAGCTCCAGCTCCCTGCCTAAATGGCAAGTGATGCACGACGACGCCATGGTCATTAGCAAGCGAGCACAGCAGGAGTCATGCTTGCCTCTCCAGCGAGAGCGACACCGTGGTTACCATGCAGAAAGGGGTCGTTGATAGTATGGTAGTATAGCCACAAGAAGTCGGCTGTGGCTACAACAGGAGAAAAGAGCCGCTGCTGTCTGCGTCGACACATCAATGGTCCACGACTTGCTGATACATCCCATGCCTGCTTGCTATAAGACTAGTGTTAGCGACAATATAATGCTGATTACATGTATTCTGCGCCCATGATTTATGTGATTGGAATTATATAAAAGAACTTGAGCAAAAATTTGGGGTGCAGCAACATGCAGAACAAAAGAAGGGGACACAGAGGAGATGAAGTCGAGCAAAATTCTGTTTGGTTTAGGTTGCGTGCGAGGTGTTGCGCACTCTCCATTTATATTGACAGCAGTTATCGTCCCACTTCTCCTTTCCACACACCAAACCCTGCCCATCCAACTTTAATATGGGGCCATTATATTTGTAGTGAGAGATTGTATGGAATTAAATAAAGATTTCAATGCAGACCTTCATTTCGCAGTTTACAAGTAATTAGGTATAATTTAGTTAATGCTTTATGGTGTTAAATAATATTGTTAGATGCTCAGATTGGACTCTCATTCCTGTTCTCACTCACATGGTGTTGGAAACTAGATGTTTCGATCAGGGAGAGGAATGAGAGGAGATAGTGTAGTTAGGGTTTGGATTATGCGTGTGAGGAGAGAGAGCCGAAAGCCCCCCTCCATGCCCATGGCACTCTATATATATAAAGGAATGGAGATTTACATGCGACCCCCTGGTGGGGGTCAGTTTTACAATTTACTCTCAATAGCTCTACTTGGGCCTCTTCTAGTGGGCTTGGCCCATAGGGAAATGCCAAGTCCCAACACATGGTGTTGACAATATCATACTTTCGTTGCATTTAGTGACAAAAAACCATTGCTTATTATCGCCCCTTTTGTACTTTTCCACCAAGTATGAGGAACATAAAACCAAAGCGCCCTGGCTCGTTCGCATGTTAGAAGTTGCCACATTCGAAACTGTTGACACCGGTCTCCTGCTATCTTGTGTCTGAACTCAACTGCTATTAATGAATTTGCGGCATGTACATTTTCTGTAATTGCTTGATTAATTGCCCTCCAAAAATGATTTTTAATTCTTCTAGACATGTATATTTTTTAGCATTTATAAATAAAAGCACATGTTTCCTAAAATTGTTTGTGTTTTTACTAGTAGCTGAGGAGCCACACGGTTGTAACATAATTTCTGTAGTAATATTTGTTTATATTGGTTTCGTTGCTGTAGTCTGGCCTCTACTAATGAATCCCCAGAAGGCCCCCCTGTCCTTGTACAATAGTACTCCTTATTGTATTTGCAGTAAAAGCTATGATCACTATATCAAGCAGAAACAACCCTCGTTTTAATGGGGCGTCGCACTTGGGCCATTTCTATAGAATAGCCAGTACTCATGTGCATACTCAATTATCTGAGTCCATTATCCAGTGAGTTGCGAGATACATTTTTACCACTATAAGCAAGAAAAAGAGAGTCATTACTGTATTGATATATAGCTACACTGGTCGTCGATGAGTTGGAAAAGGAGTTTGTGCTCGTCCAGAGAAGAGAGCAACTACATTTTCGGAATGGGTGGCATCTAAGGAAGTGCTGTAACTTTGTGTATCCACGGAAGTCTGTCTTCAATCTGGTACCATACAATCCAACCTCTGATTGCTGCAGCCCAGTTGGGAATAGCTATGGTGCACGGATCAGTCGAGGACCGGTTTTCTGTAATGGTGAACCATCCAAACACTTGCTTCAACCCAATTATATTGCACCTTTGGTGCATTGCACAAAAACAGCACCAACGGGCTTGTTCGGACTCGTAGTTATCTATGTTCATCATCGGTGAGCAACTGTCCTGTAGTATGGTATTGTTCTCTGTGAAACCTGTAGTAATATATATATGTTGCACATACAAATTGTACTTTTGCCGAAATACTACAGAAACAACTCGAGAAGCTTGGAGTAACAAAAGAGGGCTGAGAAAGTAGGGAGATCACCTGAGTTGTCTTTCTTTCCATTTATGTTTCATGAAACCGCCTATTTTTGTTTTGAGCTTTAATACAACTAGTGGACAGGCACATGAGGCACACGCATGTCCCTAAAAATGTTAATTCGTAATGGAGGAATTACAGTGAAATTTTCAATAAATAACAATGCACATCTGGGAGGATTCGTATTATAGATAATAAGAATTCTGATAGAAATAGAAATATGTATTTGATGCAAGAGTTGGTTTTGTGTATTCACACCAAGGGTTGGTTGCTAAGCACCAACACTGTATTTACATCATATAACAATTGAATTCCGAACTAAAATGATAAAAAAAAGTTTCACAAGAACTATCATTTTCCTTGCGTACATATCAAAAAGTTCTACAAGTAACAGCACACGCACATACCTGCCGTAACAAGTAACATATATATGTTGTCGCCTAGTTGTTCCTATACCCGACGATAGTAATTGGCCTTCCAATTATTGATCATATAAGTTGTTGCACAACCTTCAAAATGGATTTCTCAATAACAAATAAGGGCTAATAGGTTTATTGCATTTCCTAACATACATTAGCACAATAGTATATGCTTCAATGAGTCCGGTTGTTTGATAATGCAGCAGATTTGTGTAGCTAACATGTGTTGCAAAAGTGAAGAAACCCAATGTAGCTCAAATTACACGGTAAACTGGGGAAAAAGATTACTAATACAATATCACCAAAGTAGTCACAGAGAGAAAAAAGAAATGAGCTGTTAAACTCTGATGTCGGCATGCTGAATTTTACCAGAAAGTATTCTTTGTAATGCAAATATGTACCAATTGACTCCGAGTCCCGGTCGTTATGGCTCCTTCTCTCGTAGTTGCGCGCGGCCCTAGTTGATAATGTTGTACCAATTGACCACCCAGTATAACAACAAGCTGCATCATCTTTTCAACCTGCTACTCATCGACTTGTCCAAAACTTGCTGATACAACCCATGCCTAGCCAAGACTTCGGTCTACACCATTGCAGGTTACATGGCATGTTCTGTGTCCATATACCTCTATGCCTCCTTTTACCGAAAGTGTCATATATATCACCCTGGCCGCCCATGCCATTCTTTACCACCTCAAACTTTTGTGGGACCCTTTTACTGAGGACATTCATTATATTTTATATTTTCAAGTCTTGTTACAGGGATCGTCTAAAAAGACATTATAGTCAATGCATGACACAAAAGACTTTAACGCCAACTTCATTACATGGCAATTTATTGCACGAAAAGTGAAAGGACTGTGTCAACCTGAAGTAACTCCTATATACTAGCTACTAAAGTGAAGGAAAGGCGCGGCGAGGTATTTTTCACCAGTTATACATACCACTCCAGCCAACAAAGCACACCACCGAGCTCACCTGGGGTCTATCCTGAAATCTACATGGTCCTTGATTAGCCATCACAGGAACATACAAACATATAAGATAGTCTTACTGTTTGACATCTGCACCTGGAGTTTATTCTGAAATCTACAGGGCCCTCGTCTCTAGCCACCAAGTTATGTTTGAGATCTTTCTCGATCTTTCTCCATGTCCAAGTATCCACTGGAAGGAGTTTGAATGGGGAGAAAAACACCTCTTTCGAAAAAGAACAATGTGATCTCTCGCTACCCTGGACATGCTGCTCAATAAAATAGTCCATATCACACTCTTGTCCATCAGGAATTGGACACACTTTGCTCTACTGAATAATTTGAAGAAAATAATATTGATGAAGGTCTGGCAATATAAAGGTGGAAAATGACAGTATTATCTAGCTGACATTACAACACCTTGATCACGCACTGGTTCTGTACGTGGACTATCCTGCAACGGCCTTCTTCCCAGGAGGTGTTTATAGCGGCTTCTCGATTCTTGGAGAGGGTGGCCAATGAGTTGTTTTTCCCAAGCGCTTGGGTGGTGGTCTAGTCTTAGGATTGACAGTTATTAATGTGAGTGGTTTTTTTAAAAAAATATCAATGGTTGTGTGCCTAAGGGCAGAGGTTGGGGATGTTTCAAGACATTGTATCACCTTGATGTAATCTCTTGAAATTAATAAAAATTCTCATTTCCAAAAAAAAAAAATCTAGCAGACCACCAAGCTGCACCTGGGGTCTATTCTGATATCTACAACATGGTCCTCAGCCATCACGTGACCATATACATAGTTGTACATATATATAAAAGCTACTCTCATCCCAAGCCACCAACTTACTCGGCCTTTGTGATAACATTTCGATGCGTCCAATGGAAGGCTTTTGCTGGTTACCACGATCTTGGTCGTCTCATCTCTGAATGGGTGGCACCGGGAAAATGCACCTTGCATAGTATTTGAGTGCATTCGCGTGGAAGATGTTGTAGACATGCATCAGTTCAGTGCAGGTAGCGTAATGTAGATCAGAGTTTTGAGAAACTGGAGGGCGATGATGGATGAGTATCAGTACATGCACTTCCGGATCTCTGGATGCATGAGTATGTGCAGCGTCCGGTGGTGCGACTCGACCTTCCCGTGTCCAGATGATTCCGTGGGGCCGCGTGTTGGCAGTGTCAAGATGCTTCAATGGATATTAGCTCGTAATAATTACAAGGAGTACAATATACGCCCCATATATTTCGGTCTTGTGGGTGTGATCTGTCAGTCAGATGCAATGCAAAGAAACATTTCTGACAAAATACACTTTTATTGCTGTAGTTAATTTCCTCATATTGGGAAACTGAAGATTGTTCGACCTGGCTTAAAATTGCTGGTGCATTTGGATGTTTCGAAGTCACAAAAAGGTAAAAGGCAAGTCACAAGGGCAGACGTGCCAAGCCATGTTGTCACGTAAATTTTGTGGTGTCAGCTTGGCTATCCGCACTCATCGTCCTTTATACATCCTAGTCACCAACTTTCTCTATTCTATATATACACATTTCTCCCGCACCCATAATCCTCTATGTGTCATCCTCCACCTCAACTACCTCAATGAGGCCCACTTGTCAGCCACAGGAGCTTTTCCCCTCCTCTCTATCCCCATTCACCCTCTCCCCCCTCTCTCTCTTTCCAGCCACGTCCACAGAGCAGAGCAGACATCACTACAGGAGATGTGAGGGCTTTTTGACAATTAGTCTTTGTCATAATATATGAAATTTATTTCACATATTAGCATTTGTGATACCATCGTGGACGAAAAAGCTAGTGTCAAAAACCACATGCCTTAAACCATGCGTCGTTAGTGTGTCTGTGACATAAATCTAAGACACTGGTTTTGACGTCATAAAGGGTTTCACATTTGTTTCTGTATATCATAGGTTCTTAGACCTTGCCACATCCATTTGCATATGAACAAATTATAATTGGGCAAATCCATTACAACCACACATACGTAACCCATTTAACACATTTAGATCCAAATCAAATGTTATATCAGTAAGTCAGAATCCATCCAAATCCATATACAATTGAATTTCATTAAAGACCAGATCCAACATATATATGCTTAAGTCAAAAATGTGCAAATCTATAACCAGTATGATGACAGCACCATGATCTCACACAGATACAAGAACAGATGCAATTTTAACGGTTTCAAACATACGATGAAGCTTAAAATAAACTCCATACGCCACTAAAATTTTTCTCAACCTGACAAACTTACTGCAACAGCCTCTGAATAAGCAATCTTAATAGTATTTGCTCCAATTTATTATTGAAAATTAGCATAACAAAAAAAAAAAAAACTGAAGGCCAAATATTTAGAGAAGCACATGATGGAGTATATCTGTTTTAGCTAGGGTATTCTTGCCCAGAGCTCCTGTTATATATCTAACCTATCAAATTTTATTTCTCTTATTATCATTTTTTCTCCAAGAAAATTGAGCAGCTAGCAGCCAACACAGCTACCCGAGCATTAGACATGCTATCAGTTATCACAGGGCAGTGCAACAAATAGTTCATGGATCACCATGACATAGTAATGTCGATCACTTGATGCATGTTTGGTCAAAAATTTATACTGCTCACTATTCAAAATAGGATAGTACATATTTGTCAAATACTCAAATGCCATGAATGCAACAAAGAGGGCAAGTTCGTTTTGTTCATTACGGGATGCATCACTAACATGAATGCACAGGGCAACATTACCGCATACCACTAAAGTTGTAAATGTTGTAAAATAAAAGCAAAATGTAGGGGCTAAGAAATGAAAGCAAGTTGTGATTGCCCAAGCAGCTGGTAGGCCGTGCACCTTCGAGTGCCTTGCAAATCGATCTCTTTACCTCAGTGTGTTTGTCCTGCAGGCATACCTTGCACTCCATTCCGTTGATTTTTGCAGCGATGTTGCCAATTTCTCGCTGGTAGTGCGCTGGGTCGGTCCCTCTGTTATTTGGCAGGACCAGAATTTCCGGTTCACCTCCTCCAAATTTTTAGGTCTCAGTTTTCCGTCCCCAGTGTGCCCTCAACACTTGGAGAGACATCTTCAATTCCTTGTACTTAGGGAACATAACTTTCATTATAGTTTTGATAGCCAACTCTTGGGAAACCAATCTTTCCCAAGGAAGTTGAAGAAATGGTAGGGCCTGAAACAAAAATACCGGGTGAAACGGTTCTATTGTAGTGTGTTTATCTTTGCATCTGTATACATACAGTTTGTTCTGAAAAGTAATTAATCATAGTTGGACAAAAGAAGATTCAGGATTCTAATTGAGTCAGAAAAAATAATTTTGCATTTGTTATTAAATGTATTTGTCTGTGTTGACACTTAAATCGGTCACAAACTCTATAAGGAGGTAAATTGCTTTTGTTTTTGGAAAAAAAAAGTACAAGTTCTTAATGCCCCTATGTAGTATCAACATTAGTGCCAAATGGTTTCAATCGGTTGCATCATAGGATGGCTAGCATGCTGGATGTGAAATGTTAAAAGACCTCCAATTCCATAAGCATGAGGGATTCGAATGCAGAGCTCTATCAGGCCTTGAGGTGGAATGAACTATTTGGCTGGTCTCAAGGGCACCGAGGGGGGCAAGGTAGCTAGATCTTGGCTAACTTAGATCGTAGCCTCGATTCATGGTAATCGAGGCGAGCTTTTACCCCTCAGCGCCCGATTGAAGGGGATGTGATTGAGACAATAGGAGACAGGGAATTGGAATTGTTTGATTACTTGTTGAATTCAAGAGTTGCATACAAGACAAACTTAAAAATAAGCAAAACAAAAGGAAAACTACTAGTTGTGGCTTGCGCGCCTACGGTATACCCCGTGCCCAGCAATTCGGCCGCCGCTATTCCCTTCTGCATTGACGATCGCAAGCCGAGTCATCCTGGCCGCAGGTTATACATGACATGTTGTTGGGTCGCGCGCCTCCTCAGCATGTCACGGTGCTCGCCCAATGATCCTGGTCCAGAGTACCTACCGCACATTGTGGGTCTCTGCGATGCATAGTCCAAGTCCCGATACTGGAGCACAGCCCCGCATGATATCGGGTACCAGTTCATTACCCAGAAGAATAACATGCTTGATCATCATTTCAGCCTGTAACTCATCGGCTTGTCCAAAACTTGCTGATACATCCCGTGCCTAACTAGCCAAGACTTCTGTCTACACCATTGCAGGTTACATGACAAACGAAGAGACCAGAGATCAGGAGACGAACTTCAGAGGAGCAAGAAATGTTGTTTGGATTGGGATGGGTGCTAGTCATTTCTCGTTCTCCATTTATATGTGCCTCTATGCCTCCTTTCCCTTCCGTGGTTGATGGTTGTACCGAAGGTGTCATATATAACACCCTTGCCCATGCCATTTTTTTTACCCCCTCAAACTTTTGTGGGGCCCTTTTAGTGAGGACATTCATTATATTTATTTTTTTCAGGACTTGTAAGAGGGTCGGATCGTCTAAAGAGATATTGTAGTCAATGCATGAAACAAAGCTCAACAACAATTTATAGGCGCAAAAGTGAGAGGTAGGAGTGTGTCAACCTAAAGTAACACGTACGAAAGGGCAGTAACATCATTGCCTATGCTGGCTAGAAATGTGAAGGAAAGACATGGTGACATATTTTCCACCAGTTATATATACCACTCTGACCACCAAAGCACGGCACCAGGCTGCACCAGGGGTCTATTCTGAAATCTATATGGTCCTTGATCAGCCATCACAGGACCATATATACGAACATATAAGATATATAAAACGGCTCTCATCCCTAGCCACCAACTTACTGTTTGAGATTTTTCTCCATCTCCAAGTATTCCCTGGAAGGCTTCATTGCTTCACATGATATTAGTCGTCTCAACTGATCATGGTTGCCACCGAGAAAGGGGCGCCTTGCATGGTCCTTGAGATGCTATCGATGTTGATGACAAGCATGAGTTCCGTGCAGGTGGCATCAAGATGATGAGAGTTTCGAGAGAGTGGAGCGGTCGCTCCCGGTGCCCACGTATTTCTGCTCAAAGTAGTCTGAATGGGGAGAAAAAGTCCTCTATTCAAAAAATAACAATGTGATCTCTTGCTACCCTAGACATGGTGCTCAATAAAATAGTCCATCTCACACTTATCCATATGGGATCGGACACACTTTGCTACATTGAATAATTTGCAGGAATGCCAGGCAATAATATTGATGAAATATAGGTGGAAAATGACAGTATTATGAAGGACCCTGACATTACAGGAAGAAGCATAACGTAGCTTTGGGATAATTACCTATCTCCCCCCTCAATAGGGACGGCCAAATGGGTTAATGTGAATGTAGAAGGAGCTTTCCGAAGAAAATTGTTAGTGAAGCAGGTGTCATCACTGCTTGACGTTATAATGTGATGTGCAGACAACGTGAATTATTTTTCATCGCACAGGTGATTAATTAAAGTGATATGACTATTAGACATTCCAATACTTGTTGTTAGTCCATGTGATGGGTGAGGGAAGCGCTATAGTGTTGCTTCACATGATGTCCATCGTGTTGAGGCTCCATGTGGGATGATGTGTGTGAAATCGGTGGTGTCGAATCTTGTCCATTGTAGGCTCGATGTCACTTACTAAGTCCATGAACATTTTTCTTTTTATTTCATTAGAACTACGACCAGCAATACCCTACTGGTCTAAATGGGGTGGAAAGATAGGTGTAGTAAGAGACACGTGGAAGCAGCTCAATCCTGAAAAAACCTAGACATATATATAGACCTTCCGGCAGGAATCCATGAAATAGACATTGTCTTTAGCAACCACGTCAGCAACCCAAGAGCCTACAGAGCCAGAGAAGCATAAATTGGTGGCCACTGCATACACCTCTCGCTGTGTCTTCTCTATCTCCGATCTAACATCTGGCACTTATGACTTTTACCGGCAGTCTGCCATGACCACCATAGTCGTTGCCTCATGTGAATGGGTGGCGTCAAGGAAAGACACCTACCATGATGTCCATGCTTGTTCACTCATATGCTGTGTGTGTCGCAGGAATGCTCCCGCGGAAATAACAAAGGGCACCTTGGATGAGACGATCTTGTATCAGCTTAGAGCCTAAATGTTCCACCCTCTCTAACTAGTCAATAGTCAACTAGACTAGATCGTCTTTTGTAGTGCTTGTTTCTTACTTTCTCTACCCAATTCGTTAATCTAGCTATGTCCATTGATTCATTTCAGTAGTTGAATACATCATGTTTGAGTTTTTTTTCTTACAAACACTAGACATGCAAGATGAAATTATTTCTGACTAACTGTTCATGGAATTGCAGTGTGCTACATTCATTACCCAAGTCATATGCATGACTAATTAATTGCCTGTTCTGCTACTGTAATATACCCAGCGTACTGCTGGCAGCCTATCAATTGTGGTATTGATGTCCCCATGCAGCATAGCAACAATCTTGTCTCTCACGATCGAGACTATTCTGTCGAATAGATTTTTTTAAAAAAATATCAGGTTAAAAAAAAAGCTTGCCGCCTCCTCCCCTACCGCCGCCTCTCGCAACCTGCCACCAAGGCTGCCGCCGCCACACCGTCGCCCTCGCCACCGCCCCGAGTTCGCCACCGGACGTGTCACAACACAACCGCCCAATCTATCCGGGTCGGGTTAAAGCCGGTATACGGAGACCAGGATGATTCCCACCATCGATGGCTTCCGAGATGCGCGAGTTCACCAAGGCGCTGAAGGCGCTCCTCGATGACAACTGCGAGATGCGCGAGACGCATGTTCACCAAGATCAGTCGCTGCTTTGACGTGATCGAGACGCATGTTCACCGCATGGAGTACCTCTACACCGCCCCGAAGATTCAGCTACCTCCTCTCCGCTCAACGACCGCAGCTGGCCTGGGGGCGCCCCCAACGCTACCTTGGGCCCCACACCCGCCCCCGACGACGACTCCGACCCTTCTATCCTCCAGATAGACGAGGGTAGCGACGCCGTTCATGGGGACGCACGGACGCCATCGAAATCATTGTCAACAACACCGCGGCACCGACGCTCCTTCCTCTCCACCGACACCTACAACCACGTAGGACTTTCCGGCAGCGACGATGGCGCCACTCGCGGCGCCCCTGCCCCAAATCACCGAACCTACCCCCTATCTACGCCATCCGTCTTGAGGTCCCAGAGTACGATGGCAGCGACAACCCTGACCTCTAGATACACAAGATGGAGTTGTTGTTCGAGTTGAAGGATGACATCTATCTCGAGTTCTACGCCCAGTATGTCGCCTTCCATCCGACAGGTCCTGCTGCAGTCTGGTTCCACAGGCTGTCTGGGAGGAGACCGTTGGTCCACCCACTACCTGCGACGTGACTTCGGACCCCCATCGTCACCGACACCACCGAGGATTTCGCGCCTCCTGCTCAGGAGGGCAGGTTGGACGACTCCATCAATGGTTTTGAGGGCTATGCAACTCACATGGACCTTGAGAGCCAGCTTCACTATGTCAGCCTCTTCGTCGGTGGCTTACGCGACATGCTCCGTCACGGTGCTCGAAAGTGGTTCGAGCCACGCTCGATGGAGGAGGCCATCGACCTTGTACGCCACTACGAAGATGAGCTGTCGGTGCCAGCAGCAAAGAAGCCGACGTCCACCACCACGACTACATCGCTGATGCTAACACCGACATCGGCGTGGCACTAGCGAGAGAGGGCGCCAGCCTCCGGTGCCGGCCAAGGCGATGGAGGCGATCGATGACCGCACGCCGAGCGACCTCCACACCGAGCTGCACATGGGTACCTCGACGAACCAGGAGCTCGGCATCATTGTAAGCGCCATCGAGCTTCAGCCAACTGCACCGTAGTGGAGCCTCTACAACGGCATTGTGAGGTACTTCCACCACTACTACATCCCTATTGCTTTGGAGCTCCTCGAACAAGGTGGTGTCCCCCTGCATGGCATTTCAGTGGGATTCCATCTCCTGACTCGTCCACGCGAAGACCAGGTGTTCGCGGCAAGCGTGTTGTTGCCCATGTAGCACCCAAACGTTAAACTTGACAATGTGACGGTGCTCCTCACGGTGACAACGGCCAGGAGTTCCTCGGATCGACAATGTCGGCGTCGGCGTGGGGGCATCACAGCGCGCCAGGTCGCCGCTCGTCCAGACGGCCAACGGCTTTCCCCTATGGTCGCCTCCTTCGCCTCACTACGTCTCCGGTCGTCTCTACTCAACTTGGCGCTATGCAGGCACATCCACGCCCAGTACATGAGTCGTGCACATACTACTTCCAAAGACCCCCCGCCTATGCGCCAAACATTGAGCTGCTCGCTATTCCCGGGCGCCTCGGTGATGAGGCCCGTGTGGATGGATCGCCCCTTCGTGCTATAAATTTAGGATCTACTTCGCAGCCTGCACTTCGACGACAAGGACGCTACGGCCCCAACGACGCCAACAACAAGTCGGGTCCCCTCATCCTCAGCTACGGACTCGGCGTGGCGACGCTCGATCGGCATCGCATTCGCGCGCCAACATGGTGGGTTGGCGGCACGCGGACGCACCACCTCGTCGAACGCTGGGGAGATGTCACGTACCAGATTTGGGCCCGCAGATCGGGCTAGGGCAGCCCAACCAACAATGGCCGACCCATGAGGGGAGGGGGGGGGGGCGTAGCGCCGCCACCTCCACATCATCATCGTTTCCTTCTTCGCCTCGTCATCATGATAGGATTATCTTAGGACTTTTTGATGTGCAAAGGGATATTCCAACTCTATAATGAAAACCCTTATTAGGAAATAAATAGGATTGCTTATAAAAGGTATTCGGTCATATAAGAAAACCTTTAGAGAGATTGCTTGCATTACAAGTCCCACTAGGAGGGCTATATAAGTAAGGGGTCTGTAATCTCTTAGGGGAACAAGCAATAAAGAAAATAATCTCATGCCTCTGTCTCTACCGCCACCACCGCCGCCCCAGCCACGCGTGCTGCCGCCTCCCGCCGCCACCACGCCGCCCATCGCCGACCGCTGTCGCGCGCCAGCACCGCCACGCCAGCCTCCTCCCCTACCACCGCCGCCGCTTCCACCGCCCGGCCGAGATCGCCGCCGACGTGGCACAACTGGCCCAATCTATCCGGTCTGTGACAAGAACTGTTATAGAAGAAGACACTTATTGGTCATAATCCCTAGACTAACAATAGTACTGTGGCGCTATGAAATATCACTCTCAGAAGGAAGTTTGTGAGTGGAGATCTACCTATTGATCCCACTTTTAGAAATAAATCTCAGTTGTAAAACTGTATAGTACATGAGCTTCACAATCGGCTCACAGAGCATGTAATCGGCCTTAAAGCGATGTCACTAAGTGCTAGCCCAACACTTGTTCGAAAAATAGGACCACAATTCATAAAATCTAATACCTGCTTTATGTTGTGAAATGATTTTGTCAGATGCTCACATTGGACTTTCATTTCTGTTCTCGCACGGTGTTGGCAATACATATCATACTACGTTCCATTTAGTGACATAAAAAACCATTGGTTCTACCGTCCTTGCCCTTTATACTTTTCCACCAAGCATGAGGAGCATAAAACCGAGCACCCTGGCTTGTTTGCCTCCCCTTGTTAAAAGTTGCCAGATTCCAAACTATTAGCACTGGCTTCCCACTATGTGGTGTGTCTTTCTATCAACAGCTATTGAAGCATTTGGGGTCTGCTGGCTGTACAACTACCATGGTCATTTCATTTAGATGAGTGGCACCAAGGAAAGAGAGCTCCCATGACATTTCCGAGCATTCAGTTACTCAATGACATCATGTTCATATAGCGTGCGTAAGTGAGCACAGAATATCTTGCACGCACCATGGCTTGAAAACTGTGCACTAAAAAGCAGGGCTGCAACTTGCCTATTTCTAGGGCCGGAACTTGCAATACCCTCTACATAAGCATGGTCACTTTATTTGTTTGATTTATTTATTTATTGAATTCCAGAGTTGCGTACATTACAATCATTTCAAATAAGCAAAACATGACTCCAGAAGTGGCTTGCTCGCCGATCGATCGAGCAATTCTAGCCGCAGCTATTCCTGGCGCGTTGACGATCGAGCGCCTAAGTCATCCTGGTCACTTTGTGCATGACATTTTGCTGGGTCGCTCGCGCCTGCAGCCATGTCATGATGATCGCGCACCTATCCTACATGACAACAGGTACTAGTTCACCACCCAGTAGAACAGCATACATGATTGATCACCATTTCAGCCTGCTACACATCGACTTTTCCAAAACATGCTGATACATCCCATGCCAATCCAAGACTTTTGTCTACGTCATTGCAATGTGTCGATTGTTTATGTGGTTGGATTTATAGTACCATGCAACGTGCAGGACAAATGAAGAGGCCGGAGATCAGGAGCTTAACTTTGTAGGTTTCACACTAAAGGACCCCTCCCTCCCGGCTCCCGAGCGCCTCGTTAGGCGACTGGGGCGACTGCCGGCCGCCGCCGGCACCCTCCCTCCCCCGCCGCCGTCACTCCTCTCCTGGGCGACGGCGGCGCACCCACCCTCCCCCGCCATTCCTAGGTCCCGAACCCTACCTCCCGGGCGCGCCGGGTGCGTCGGGGTGGCTCGCCGGCCGGATCCGCGCGTCTCCGGCGTTGGGATCCGGCGGTTGTTGGCCCCTCCCCCCCTCCCCCCACCCTCCTCCGCTCACGTCACGGCGCCATGGCAGGCAGCCATGGCGGGCTTCGCCCGGCGTCCGGACAAGGTCACGGCTGCGTGGATCCGGGTCCCTTGGCAATGGATCCGCATCGGCCGACCTATGCCAACCCCACGCCGGGCGGCTCCTCCCGCGGGCGGCCATGGCTGCCGGGCTCGGGCGGCGCGGCTGGATCGGGCCCCTCGGGCCTTGGATCTGGCGTCCGCCCGGCCAGGCTTGCCCAGCGGCGGTGGCCATGGCGGCCGGATCTGGCCGATGGCTGGATCGGGCACCTTGCCCTGGATCTGGCGTCCCCGGTCCGGCTACCTCTCCCGCAACGGCGTGGCGGCGTCGACGTCGACTTGGGCTTGGCTGTGCTTTGCGGCGGTGGTGACGTCGTCTATCCTTTGGAGGGGCTGGGGCAGAGGTGGCTGAGCTTCGCGGATGGGTTGAGCGGCGGGGGCGGCGCCGCCAAGTGTCATGTCTTCTTGCACCACGGTTGTGGGAGCGGCTGTTACGGCGGGCGTCCATCGACGCCGTGGTGGCGTGGTTGACGTAGCCGCCCCTTCATGGCTTCGATGCATGGTGCTCGGGCGAAAACTCAGCCCGACGTGGTCGGGCGGGACGATGGCGACGCCTCTTGGCGCCGTACCCTTCTTGAAGGCATCGCCTTGACGCCATGGTCTTGTCTTTGGCTCCGGATTTCAGGCTAAAGCACGCCTTACACTCCTAAGGCCAGCAGCGGTGCCGCCCTTGGCGTCACACCCTTCTCGAAGGCATTGTTGAAGAATCTTCATGGGTCGCCGCCCGCCCCCCGCCCCCCGTGGTGGCTTTGGTCGCCGTGCTCGCTGGCTGCTCCTACCTGCGCCGTTTCTATCCTCACTTGGGGTTGTCTAGCTAGTGGATGTTGATGCTTTGCTGCCGAGGTGTTCCCTTTCCGGCAGATGCTTTGCTGCCGAGGTGGGTTGGATGGATGCTTTGCCGTCATCAAGTTCTAGTGGATGCTTTGCCGCTGTAGTTGTTCCGGCAGATGCTTTGTTGCTGAGGTTGGCTCCGTTCGCTGCTAGCTTCCTTAGTGTTGAGTTTTCGGTTGTAAGTTCAGTCGTTGGGCTTGTTAGGTGGAGGGTCCGACCTACCCCCCTATCCCCCTCCGATGCTTGCTGTTTGTTTGTGCCTTAGGGGTTCATCAGTAATCCATGGTTTACTGGTGAGCCCTTTGTAATTTCCCACTTCTCTTAATGCAGTACGTGCTAATAGCACGCTTTCGAAGAAAAAAAAACTTTGTGGGAATAAGATCGAATGCTGTTTGGATTGGAATGGATGCTAGACATTGCTCATTCTGCATTTATAACACCCATGGCAGAAGGCTGTGCGGAAGGTGCCATATATAACACTCTCGCCCCTACCATTCTTTACCCCCTTATTCTTTTTTGGGGCCCTATTAGTGAGGACTTCAATTATATTTTCTAGTCACTGAGTCACAACGTGAGATATTTTTCATTGTGCAAGTGGGGCACAAGCTGGAGTGTCCTCTATCCAAATCTTGATCCTTGCAGCAGTTATATATAAACCACTCCGACCACTAAACAAGACCACCAAGCTGTATCTGGGGTCTATTCTCAAATCTACTACATGGTCCTCAGCCATCACGTGACCATACGTACATGTACATATATATAAAACCGCTCTCATCCCTAGCCACCAACTTGCTCGGTTTTTGTGATATTTCTCCATTTCGATGCATCCAATGGAAGGCTTTGTTTGTTGGCACGATCTTGGTCGTCTCATCTGAATGGGTGACACCGGGAAAATGCACCTTGCATAGTCTATGAGTGCATTCACATTGAAGATGTTGTCCACATCCATCAGTTCAGAGCAGAAGGCATAATCTTCATCAGAGTTTTTAGAAACTGGAGGGTGTTTATGGATGAGTATCAGTACACGCACTTGGGGATATCCAGATGCATTGGTTTTCTCGTCGTCCAGTGGCGGGACCAGTACTTCCTGTGTACATCCTTACAGCGGGGTGTCCAAATGCTTCATTTGATATTAGCTCTTAGTAAGTACCAGGAGTACAGTAGAACTTGTGTATAGCGTACACCCCATATATTTTTTGTAACGTGGGTCTGGTCAGTCAATTAGCAGATTTCAGATGCAATGCAAAGAAACATTTGTAACAAAATACACTTTTATTGCTGTAGTTAATTTGCATGTATTGGGATGCTGAAGATTACTCGACCCGGCTTAAAATTGCTAGAGCACTTGGATGTTTTATGACTGAACAAAGGTAAAAGGCAAGCCAAAAGGGTAGATGTGCCAAGCCATATTGTCACGTAAAGGATGTAGTGTCAGTTAGGTGACGTCGTGCTAGGTAGCGAGAAGAATGCAGTCTGCATATATATGTTGGGCTCGAGACTCCTATCAGGTGTTCATTTTTTCCCATACGTGACAGGAAGGGTGCGGATAAGGTATGTCACAACATAAGGAGAGAGTGGGGTCAGAGCGGGGGACGAACCGATTCGCAGGAAAGTGATGTGAAACAAAGAAATTTGCAGTTTACCAATGTTGGGCACAAAACTGCTACCGCACTATTAGAGAGAACTTGTTGGAGGCAGTTTTTTTGCTTGCTCGAGGCGGACATTGCAACCGCCTCCAATAAAAGGGCTACGAATATAATGCAAACTTACCACGGTTAATCCATAAACAAGAGGCAGGTGTCTTAACGTGTCTACGTCCGTTAATTGATTTAAAACATATAGAAAGACCTCAAAAAATGAGTATAATAAGGTTCTGATTGGGCAGATATACACTGCTATTTTAAAATGGCTATGGTCATGCAAATGTCAACCGAAAGCGCAAAGTTTTTTTCTGGCTCTTAATTGTCGACAGCGTTAGCAGCAGTCGAACATCTTAAGATGGAAGGATATCTAGCTGGTCTCATATAATTATGCTCTTTGCAGTGAATTGGTGGAGGAATCGGTTGACCATGTTTTTTATGGCTGTCAATTTGCAAGAATGTGATGGAGCTTGATCTCTTTTGATATTCCTCTGGACAGCAGGTTCCCAAAGATCATCAGCAAACTAAGAGCATCTCCAACACTTTGGTATATTGGGTTGCCATCGTTTAGTTTTAGCAAAAATGATGAAAACACGTCTCCAACAGTTTGCCATACCACTTGGCAAATTTTATCAACTTAGGAAAAAAAAAGTCCTCGGCGCGCAAATATACGCTACAAGATATATAACTTGCCATCGGCATTTCTTTTCCAGGGCGACTCCTTCTCCCGTGTGTGCGTGATGACGGTGAAGGCAGCAAAACACATGGAGGCAGAGAAGCATGCCGCCGTGTCCACGGGCTACGACGAGGGGCGACTCCTCCCACGCTCAGATCTGAAGCCTCCAGGCCGGCATCCTCTGCGTGGCTTATAGGAAGAAAAAGAGGCAAAATTAATTAGAAACTCTTTACAGGGTTCTTGATGCTTACGTGGTAGAGAGGAAGAATCATAGAGTTAGACTTTTTAATTTCAGGAGATGCAAATGTGTTTTGTAATTTGGCAAGTTAAAAATAGCAAACTCTTGGAGATGCATTCATTTTTTACCTTGGCAAATCTTTTTGGTAGTTGGCAAATCACAAGATTTGGCAAGTAAAAAATAGCAAACTCTTGGAGATGCTCTAATATCCCAATTTAATTCTCAGTTTTTCATGGGAATCACTGTGATGATGTGGTGGACAAATTGGTCAACAAGGAATGAGCTCTTTTTCAATGGAATCAGTTTGAATAAGGATGAGATAGAGGGATCTGGACACGCTATTGCTGGAGCACGACTAGTATCGACACCGAGAGAAATAGAGGGTGCATGGGAGAGGGTATATATACATGACACAGATAGCGGGCTTACTGAGCCTATTCTTGGGCCTCACGTGTCACGCCTATTAATGGAGTTGGGTCTCATGGGGATCGAAGTCCGCCACCATCCCAAGAGTCCTACTACCTCGCTAAATCTATTTAGGAGATATCATCCTTAAGCAGCCACCTCTATTAATTGCGATTAACTAAAACGGCCTCCCAAATACATATTGTTGAATCTATTTATTTTTTTTGAATACGTTATGGTCCATCGTTTCATTAAATTTATTATAACATTAATTAATTAATATCGCCAGAATAAACCAATTCAATGTTATGGCAATGTATACTGGTATTTTTTACCAAACGAAACGTAAGTCTCATGCCCAACATTTGAATGCCCAATATCCTCCTTTCCTTTAATTTTCCACCAACTAAGCAGTTACTACAGGCACCGGAGAGCGTATAAAAAATGGAGTGGTTTTGGACTTGGCTCATTCGCCTCTCCTGGTTAGCACCCCATTGTCCGTCTCCAAGCCACATCTAGTGATCAGTTAGTGCCTCCTGCTGGTGCTGGGCCGCAACCCTGGTGGTTTCATGTGAATGGGTGGCACCAAGGAAAGATCCCATTGTTTGTTGATTGCTTCAAGGCACTCGCTATTGTACTCTTCTGAGCATGCATATGTCAGCACAGTCCAGATTCATGGAGCAGTGGTTGGCATGCGGGGCTGCGTGCGGTCAGTGTCCGTCGGCGGCCTGCGGAATGACGGCTTACTGTCATCGCGAGTGTGAGTTGCTGGAGGACGGCTAGGCTGCTCGGAAAAGGAAGTGGCACCATCTGGATCTGTATCGGTAACATGAGCTTACGTCAATTTTGTTTTGATTTTCCTAGATTAATTAATTTGTTCAGAAAATTCAATAAATAAAATCAAGGACTCAGATCATCAATTAAGGTATTACGTCTTAGTAGGTAAAGAGAGTATCATAGCACTTATGTATAACGTCATGCCATATATTTCTGTCATGTCGTTGTGGTCAACTAATTAATTGTCCTATTTCCATGCAAATCTTAATGTCACCATGGTTTTGCTCTATGAATTAATTTCCAGCCCTGCCAGTGTTGGTGGTGCAGTACCATCAACATGTCATGTTTTGGTCATTCTATTGGAATGGACGTGGTGCCTGAAAGAATTCATAAGCAGATTTCAGATTCAGCCCAGAGAAGTCTTTCTAACAAAATACACTTATTTCAACAGTAAATTGTGTAATTTTATTATTTCCGTTATCTCAAAGTAATCGAAATAAGGATTCTCTCGGTTCAAAAAAATATGCAATTTTATATTTAACATAATTCCTGAAAATGTCAAACATTCCAACACATGGTTAGCACGCATCAACCCAACTCATGATTTTGCCTCTAACAGCATGAAAAATTGCATCAGTGTTACTGGTTTTATTGAGAAAAAAATTCCCTATCGAATGCCTCATCACCTGCTCACGATGCAGGCTCATTATTATCTTGGGGATCCTCCATATAGTCTGCATGGAGTGGACAGATAGATGGAGTCAAATACATGTAGAGTCAGCTCAATCTCCTGAAAGACTGGACATATATATATAGACCTTGCAGGATCCATGCTGAAATGAATAGACATTGTCCTTAGCAACCACGTCCCTAGCCCCAGCAAAAGCCTTTAGGAACAGCTTATATTTTCCTAACAGCCTTTTGCTTCTATATGGAAATCCTCTATCAGTGTCTCGTTATGCATGGAGTTCGTCTATCTGGTACATAGACCTGAAATTGCGGCTTAGGTCTACTGGTTATGATGCAAGGTTGAGCTGTGTTGTACTGAGAGTATCTTCCAAGATATGTGGAGCACCGTGAGCCTCCTGAACATATGCCATCAGTGGTCTATATACGTATAGCAGCACCAAGAGCTCTGCTCATGCTCATCCCCGCGCGTGTCAACATAGTTCGACATCACAGGGCCCCAAATGTGTAAGGCCTTTCATGATCAGGCTTCATATTAATTAGCATTTGTTATGATATAGAGCAGTCTATAAACAAGGGAAAGAACTAGTACTAGTTAGTATTATGTATTACTGTCATCTATATACTGACAGTTTCCCATGAAAAGCTCCTGGTTCGAAAAAAAACTCACATTGACAATTTAACATGGACTTCGCTTCCTCTTTCATTTTGAACGTCTTCTAATTTATTTATTGCCTAATGCAAGTCATCTCTATTGCGCTATTGCTGCATACGAATCATGAACTGTCTTTTGTAGGACTAGCTAACATCTCTGATTCCCAGTTGTTAATTTTCTTCCGCTGATTGATTAATCATGCTTTCTTCCTCAATCTCTTGGTGGACTATGAATCTCACCACAGCCTAATATATTTGTCTCCTCTCCCCCATCATTTTTGCATGAATGTATGTCGTTTCCTCTATGGACTATTTGTGCTTCCAACGCACTGTCTACTTCATATAATTTTCACAAAAAAATTTATCCTTTTTTGTTTTTGAGAAAACTAAAGCTAATCACTAAGTTATATATATGAATAGAGGTTAAATTATTTCGAAATTAATGATGTTACCTATATATGAATGGAAAAAGTCTACATCACCTCCTCAACTATGGGTGGTAGACTACATAATCCCCAACCTATGAAACGGTCTATATCACCCCCGAACTTTCAAAAACCAGTCAAATTACCCCCTAAAGCAACTTTGAAAAATCATAGTAAATCACAAAAAAATCATAAAATGAAAAAATCAAATTGTGTTAGACTCGGAATAAGTAGATCCACACAATGAACATATAATATGGTATGCTTTAGTTCCTTTTTTTGCTGCAGCTTTAAATTTCTGTTTTTCCTCGTAGCTGTAAAAAAATGTACTAAAGCATACCATATTATATGTTCATTGTGTAGATCTACTCATTTAGAGTCTAACACAATTTGATTTTTCATTTTACGATTTTTCTATGATCTACTATGATTTTTCAAAATTGCTTTAGGGCGAATTTGACTGGTTTTTGAAAGTTCAGGGGTGATATAGATTGTTTCATAGGTTGGGGATTATGTAGTCTACCACCCATAGTTGAGGGGTGATGTAGACTTTTTCCTATATTTAGGAATACCGGTTTGACCCACGGGCGGATAGCACTAGTACTGCAATCATTTTGTGTGGCGGACGATTAAGATTTACCTTCACGGGTGAAGCTGCCCGTCACCGTAAGGAGGTCACGAGTTAATCATGACGGGCCCTTTGCCCGCCACGGTTAATGAAACAAAAAAAAGGAAACTCTATCCGAGCCCAGCAGTCCTGGATCCGGGCCTGCCGGGCCCGCCGCCGCCGCCACCATCGCAGCTGGTGCCGCCGCCGGATCCTCCCCTAACCTGGCCACCCCAAGGTCGCCGCCGATGCAGCGGCCCGGTGCCGCCATCAGATCCGCCCTAGACTGTCACTTCCGTAGATCCACGAGAGAGAGCTTGCACGCCTTGGCCGCCCCCATGGCTGCTGCGCCGCACGCCTTCGTGACGGCGTGATGAGGGAGCCGTCATCCTAGATCCACCGCCATCCGCCCGAGGAAGGAGCACCGCCTTGATCCACTCCGTTGCCGCCTCCGCATCCCACCGTTAGTGCTCCTCCCACCGCCTCGTCATCGGTGGTCTTCCCGATCTAGTGGAACCGGATCCGGTGGGGGTGGAGCTGGATCCTTGCCGCCGGTGCTCCCCGCACCTTGGATCCGCCCGGCGGCTGGTGCGTGGAGGAGGGAGGGGAGGGCCACCACCGGTGGGAAGGGGAACGGAGGTTTCACGCGTGGATCGGAGAAGGAACGGCGGTCTCACGATGTTTCTCGTGAGGGGAAGAGGATGAGACCCGGCAGCGCTCGTGAGTGAGGAAGAGAGAGAGAGAGGATACTGGACTAGAGTGGTTTGGGCCTGTAATCGGGCTGGAATTTTGTGTTACAGGCATTTTAATCTACCCACCACAGAAAATGGATTTTCCATGGCGGACAATGTCCGCCATAGATAATAAAAAATGCCCGCCATGCTTAATCAAGGCATTAACCGTGGCGGCCAGGCAAAGTGTGTGCCCATGAGGGAATCCTTTCGGAGGATATCACGCAAAATGATTACAGTACTAGTGTAGGCACAATTCTCCTTGATGCACCTCTACCAACCAGGCCCATTAATGCTCCTTTCACCGGCCCTGACCAGCATTCTGAAGACGCACCCAGCAAATGCCTTAAGAGCCTATAAAAAAGAATATGTGCCCGCATCCTCTCCCAGTAGTTCTCAGCCATATTAGTGATGACTTTGCCACCTGAACCAAGCTTGTTCAGTACACAACATAAGAATGGGTGGCACCCAGGAAAGATAGCTCGCCAGATATTCGAGGTGACTCACTATTGTGCTTTAGGCAGGATGCAAGAGAGATAAGTGAGGCATGAATGAGATCTTATATAGTAGGATACTGCATAATGGATCCTTCACTGTTCTGAGAAGTGCACCTTGCTTGATTGCCCCAAGACGCGACCCACTGTTTCCATGTTCACATCCTGGACATTGCTGGCCACTGCCCCAGCGAGCAATGGGATCACATCTTCAATAGGAGAGGTTGCAGTGCTGCCATAGAAGTTACTGATGTAGCCACTGCACAGCGCTCTGGCATAGAAGGTAGTTCTGCAGAAATGTGTGCAATACTTGTTCATGATATGATTTTTTCTCAGCGAGTGACGATGACGTATAGAATACGACTTGAATGACAATGAAATTTACTGTCCTCAATATTATAGAGATATCTTAAATTCATCGTTTCACGCCTCAATTTTACTGATATACATTACATCGTTCACACTTAGGAGATGGATGGAGAGGAGAACAGAGCAAACTGCTACGAAGAAGAAAAATAGAAAAAAATGGAAAATCAGAATTTAGAACCTCAAATTATTTTCTATTAAACATGTTATGAAAGTGTAAATCAGCATCGGTTGCAATAAAGGATGATCATGAGGCTTTGCATATAATTCTTAATATTCAGAATTAATTGTTTTGTTGGTGCGTGGAAATAGTTTGCTTCCCTGTTCTGGTGATATACAAGCAGCAAACAACAGGTCAGGTTGTGGTCGTTCTACTGGAATGGTTATGGAGCGTGAAAGAGAATAATTTGTAAGCAGAATTCAGATGCAACCCAAACAAGTCTTTCTGGAAAAATGAATTTATTGCTCTTGTTAATTATCCAAATTTACCTTGATATACTTCATAAAAAAATGAGGTTCCAACACATTGCTTCTTACATGTAATGGATTGCTACACATTTGATTCTAATTAATCTCATTATTACTGTGACTAGGATGATCAAGCTAATACACTAGCAATCCTCGATGCATGTTCATAGCATGGCTTGGCAAATATTTTCCTCTCCTTGTCTCATTGTTACAATGACTTGGATCAGCTACTACACTTGGTTCAGAGGCGGATACTTAGAAGCTGCTACATGCAGAGGCAGCTAGCCGGCCGTGAAGCTGCTACGTACCATCTGGTCGCTTTGTGTAGTTCAATCTCTAAGCTAGAATTTTTGCAGAGGTGTAGAGACCAAGACTGAGCTTGATTTCTTCATGTCCTGACACCTCCCATGACCCATGCAAAACCAAATCAAATGCTTGCTCATCTCAACTCTAGGGTAATTATTTATCAATCTCACAGCTGTAAGGATGTGTATGTTATTGGAGTTACAGGTGCAACATACGTGAATGGCAGGAGGGTGGATCAGGCTTCACCGATTGAGCTATATATATACCCTTATTTGTGTTTGTCAACAAAAGTCACTATCCCTTGCCATTACATGGTCCCATAATTAAGTTCTCCCTACCAACTTAGAGTACCAGAAGTATATGATTTAATTTAAATGTTGGAAAAGGGAAAATGAGTGCATGTATAATGGGTAGGGTAAATAACCAGTTGCCAACCTCAGTAAAGTGTACCAGACATACACCTGATACACCTAATAAAAAAAAAATCCAATAATTTTCGACTAACCCTATAGCAAAAACTACTAATAAACGAACAACTACTAACCATACAACACCTGCTGCCGGCCCATCAGCACACACTAGTGCAGAATAAGCATGTGTGCACGGCGGCGAGACACTTGGATCTAGACTTGAGGAACAACGAGAAATCATTGCCTGGGAACGAAGGAACTCTGATCAGAGTCGGATCAAGTCCAATTGCGCCTGCCACCCACCAACACTAGGAAAGGGGTGATGCAGTCAGATCGGTTTTGGACGAGCTCACCGTACCACAAATGGTTGGGGAGAGGACGCAGCCACTGCTGCTTTGACTGATAAGTGTTTCCCACCGTCGCTAGGGAAGGAGCCACATAGGGAGAGCCACACCGCCGCTTGGAGAACCATTCGTGCGAGACGAGGTTGAGGATCCGATAGATCCCCCAACCCAGTTTTTAGGTTGGGTTGAACATGATAGATTCAACGCAGAACATTGTTTGGTTCAGCAGCAAATGGATTTGGGATGAGAAACTGCCACATGGGACCCGTCTATCAACACATTATCCTCTTTTTATTCCTCCTCTAAGCCGCTCGACACCCCAACTCGCCCTGCGCCGCTCGCCTGTCCTCAACGCCACCGAGCCCTGTGCCGCTGGGCCTCATTCCACCACGACGCTTGGCCCCATAGGTACGTGCTCCCTAGAAAGAAGCTGTGGGCTGCCAGTCAGTTGATTTTGTCTTATTGCTGAGGCAGGCCAAATCACGCACCTTCTCTTGTCCAAGTGCGGCGGGAGCAGGTGCTTCATCATGTTCATGTGGTGGGCATGGGGGATGAACCACGGCGCTTCTCATGTGCCGGTGAAGGAGACGGGGCCGCTCTTCCTCGACACCACCGATGCAGTTGTCCCGGGCCCCGGTGCCCTCGACCTCCATAGGAAATATAGCAGTAGGAGCATATGTCATTCCACTTCATATTAGGGTGATCATCATCCACGACATTCCAGAACCAAATCAACTAGCTAGAGACTAACGAATTCAAATATGAACTGAACAAACACTGACCATGCATTGTTTATATGACTATTGTATTCAATACAGCATTGACTCGGAATGAAAACTATGTTAGACTAAACTAATGCACGTCATTGTAATCTTTACATTCAGAGTCGAGTCCAGTTAGTTGAGATAGGGGATGAGCATGACCGGTGGCGTGCCGGGTCATGACTCAATCCTGGTCGTCGGTGAGTTTGTTAGCGCCACGCCTTGTATCGCGCGACGCTGTGAACGTCGCGGTGAAACGCCGGACACACGGTGCACGACGTGGCGCAGGGTCGATCCAGGCGTATGCACCTGAGATCATGTATCTATATAAACGCCAAATAAAACCAAGAGGCTGCGTCGTCGGGCAGCAGTATTCCATTATTGTTTCTTGCTATTTTCCATCTAATCTCGCCGCAGGTCATCAGCGACGACCTCGCCGAGACAGCACGTCGCCGAGTAGTTCTTGCTCCAACACGTGGTATCAAGAGCCAGGTTAAAGGGATCGGAGGCGCGTGAGAGCGGAGAGAAGAAGAAGAGGAGAAGCCGGAGGTTATCCGGAGGCAAGGAAGATAAGAAGCTCGAGTACGTCGAGGATGGGTTCTGGAGCAGGAGAAAAGGAGACGATGGAGAAGGCGGTTCGTTCAGCGGCCGGCAATCTATCGTGGCCGATGCCGACGCTGTTCGAATTACCAAGAGTGGGCATTGCATATCCAATGCAACCTGGAGGCTATGCTCCTCTGGGATGCAGTTGTCGACGACAAGCCAGATCGGCGTCGAGACAGATTGGCCCTAGGGGCCATGCTCCGTGGAATACCGTCCGAGATGCATCCCATGCTCCTGGGCAAGAAGACAGTGAAGGAAGCCCGGGAGGCCATCAAGTCGATGCGCCTTGGGGCCGACCGTGTCAAAGCGGTGAACGCCCGTAAGCCGCCGCGGCAGAGTTCGAGTCGATTGCTTTCAAGCAAGGAGAGACGATAGAGGAGTTTGCCATCAGGATCACCAAGCTCGCCACTGATCTGACAGGGCTGGGAGATAAGAGCATCGATGATAAAAGAGTAGTAAAGAAGTTCCTTCGAGTTGTTCCTGCTCGCTATAATCAAAGTTGCGGGGCAATAGAGATGTTTTCAGATTTTGAGAAACTCAAAGATTGAAGATCCGATCGGCCACCTTAGAGCCGGCTGAAGACAGATTTGATCCCTCTGTTGAGAAGATCACGGAGAAGACAGCCAGTCTGTTGATGACAGAAGATGAGTGGGCGACCAAGAACAAGAGTCGCCTGATCTCTGAGTCGTCATCATCGTCCTCGCAAGGGAGCAAGGGAGGTGGACGCTACGTCCGCAAGGACAGGTCCGGGGCACGTGGAGGCAACAGTCGTGACTCTGGGAAGGAGCTAACCTCCATGGGGACCCCAAAGAGGAACGGGAGATGCAACAAGTGTAAGGTGTGGGGACACTTTGCAAGAGAATGCAAGGCGGCGTAAAGAAGAGAAGAAGGAAGTGGCAAAAAGACCATGCCGTCGACATCGAGACTGGGGCACTTCTCGTGGCCCGTTTGCTCGCCGGTGCACTCGCCAGCCATACAAATAGCCAAGCGTGTTCCCCTAACCAGCGCCAAGCGTGTTCCCTAAACAATATAGTGAAGGGGCATGGATACTGACACGGGAGCGACGAACCACATGACCGTTGCCGGGGAAAGCATTGGCGAGCTTGGACGAGTGTCCGTGGCGCCAGACGCTTTGGTGATGGCTCGACCGTGGAGATCCAGTGGTATTGGCGCTGCGGGCGATTGAAACCAAGAACAACGAGCACGAGTGCTCTCACGAGGTATACTTCATACCATCTCTAAAGTGTAATATAATCAGTCTTGGACAGGTTGGAGGAAGCGGGTGCGGGGTGGAGATAGAACACGGGGTGATGCGGTGTGCTCGACAGATGCCGAGGCGGCAAAAAAAAAAACAAAATGAGGTGTCTTGATCGGGGCGGTAAGACAAAGATCGTCTCTATCGATGAAGGTCAACCTTGCCACTCCCGGTGTGTTTGCTGACCAAGCCGGAGGAAACATCGTGGGTCGCGGCATGCTCGCTATGGCCACCTAAACTTCGTGAGCCTTGCGAGAGCTTGGAGCAAGGGAGATGGTAGCCGGTTTACCTCTCGATTCAAGGACCGTAACAGTGCGCGGATGACTGTGCACTTGAAAGCATCATCGTCGACCGTTTCCAAGGGCAACAAAGATATCGTCTTGATAGATGGCTTGGAGCTTGTTCATGCTGATTTGTGTGGTCCGATTACACCGCCACACCAGGGAGAAAGTCTTATTTTCTCCTTATTGTGGATGACCACAAGTAGGTTCATGTGGCTTGAACTGCTAGCATCCAAAGTCAAGCACTTGTGCAATTTAAGAAGATTAAAGCCGAAGCCGAGTTGGAGTCGAAGAAAACTCAAGGCATTCGGGACGGACTCGGGGAGGAGAATTCAACTCAGGCATGTTTGTGACTTTTTGCAGTGAGTCAGGCATCAAGCACAACACCACCACGCCTTATACACCCCAGCAGAATGGCGTAGTCGAACGACGAAATCAGACTGTCGTGGAGATGGCACGTTGCTTTGCTGAAAGCTATGGGGTTCCGGCAAATATTGGGGTGAAGCCGTGAAAACAGCCGATACCGTTGAATAGAGCTCCAACAAAGAGTCTAAACGGTAAAACACCGTTTGAAGTATGGTATGGGGAGGAAACCCGGTGTCAAGCATTTGCGTGTGTTTGGGTGTACAGACTTTGCAAAGAAGCTTGGACCGATCTCGAAATTGACGACGAACAATACCGGGGTATTTCTCGGTTATGAACCGGGGAGGCGAAGGGGTTCGTGGGTGCTCGATCCAGGTCGAAACCGGTTGATGGTGTCAAGAGATGTTATTTTTGATGAAAAAAAAAAAAAAAAAAAAAAAAAGTCTGGAATTGGGGAGAAGAGCGACGATGCAGGGGAGTCGAGGCAGCAGAAGACCAAGCTTTTCACGGTGGAATATTCAGAATCGCGCCTCGGTCCGACAACGCACCGGGATTCGGATCGAAGAGAACACCGCTGCACCGGCCACTCTAGGTGGCTCGTCAATTCCATCCCAAGTTAGTTCCAGCACTAATCATGGCACACCAAGTTCGAGAGCACCGCCGACACCAATGCAACACCCAATTCAGTTTGCAACTCCTCCAACAGGTGGCTCTGCAGATTCGAAAGGTGTACCCTTTGAGGTACGGGATCGTGGTTTGATCTCCTAGATTCAACGAGGAAGAAGTAAGTGATGTTGAGTATAGTGGGGTGTGTCTAGTAGGCGCGAAGAGCCCGGATCTATTGAGGAGGCTCGACGTAAGAATGTTGGAAGCGTGCAATGAAAACCGAGATGCAATCAATCGAGGAGAATAGAACTTGGGATGTCGCGAGTTGCCTAAAAGGGCGTAAGGCTATAGGCCTTAAATGGGTCTTTAAATTGAAAAAAGATCCGAATGAAAGATTGTTAAGCATAAAGCTCGTCCCGGTAGCTAAAGGGTATGCTCGGATACGAGGAGTCGACTTTGAAGAGGTGTTTGCACCCCGTTGCCCGAATTGAAATGAAGAAGGGTGTTTGTTAGCATTGGCAGCACAAGGTGGTTGGGAAGTGCATCATATGGATGTGAAATTAGCCTTCTTGAATGGTGATTTGACCGAAACGTGTTCGTCAAACAACCTCCCTGGTTTTGTGGTGGGCGTGGTGACAGTTCGAAATTAAGAAAAGCTCTCTATGGGTTAAGACAAGCACCAAGGGCATGGAACTTTAAGCTTGACAAGGAGTTGATTGCTCTGGGTTTTGTGAGAAGCAAGCTAGAGCATGCAGTTTATAGAAGGAGCAACAAGGGTTCTCTACTTCTTGTGGGAGTATATGTTGATGATCTTGTAATTTGTGGACCAAGTGTCAAGGACATTGACTGGTTCAAGCAAGAGATGAAGAAGAAATTCAGTATGAGTGATCTGGGTCTCCCCGAGCTACTATCTAGGAATAGAAGTGAAGCAAGGGGAAGATGGGATCACGTTGAGTCAAGCTGCCTATGCATCAAAGATCTTGAAAAATGCAGGGATGGCAAATAGCAATTCCACAGCCACGCCGATGGAAGCACGACTCAAGCTTAGCAAGAAGATAGAGGATGAGGTTGTGAGACCTTCAGAGTACAGAAGCATCATTGGGAGCCTACGATATCTTGTCAACACTCGGCCTGATCTAGCATATTCAGTTGGTGTTGTCAGTAGATTCATGGAGGCACCAAGTAGAGCACATTGGGGTGCGGTGAAACAAATCTTAAGATACCTGCGTGGAACGGTTGGGTTCGGGCTGCAAATATGCCGAGGTGACGAGCTGAAGCCTTTTCTGTTGGGCTACAGTGATAGCGATTTTGCCGGGGATGTCGGTGATAGGAAAAGCACCACGGGGGTGATCTATTTCCTCGGCAACAATTTGGTCACATGGGCTTCACAAAAACAGAAGATAGTTGCCTTATCATCTTGTGAAGCGGAGTATGTGGCAGGAGCTGCAGCAGCATGCCAGGGTATCCGGTTGAGTCGACTAATAGGGGACTTGTTGGGAATGAAGGAGGCGTCGGTGAAGCTGTTAATGGACAACAAATCGGCAATTGCGTTGAGCAAGAATCCCGTGCATCACGACGAAAGCAAACATATTGATACTCGGTATCACTTCTTGCGTGAGTGCATAGAACAAGGCAAGCTGGAGGTGGATCATATCGGTACTTGCAGATCAATTAGCGCACATCTTCACGAAGGCCTTGGGGCGAGCCAGGTTCCGTGGAGTTAAGAGAAGCTCTCGGGCGTGTTACATGTGCATCAGGTTTAGGGGTGAAATGTTAGACTAAACTAATGCACGCCATTGTAATCTTTACATTCAGAGTCGAGTCCAGTTAGTTGAGATAGGGGATGAGCATGACCGGTGGCGTGCGGGTCATGACTCAATCCTGGTCGTCGGTGAGTTTGTTAGCGCCACGCCTTGTATCGCGCCACGCTGTGAACGTCGCGGTGAAACGTCGGACACACGGTGCACGACGTGGCGCAGGGTCGATCCAGGCGTATGCACCTGAGATCATGTATCTATATAAACGTCAAATAAAACCGAAGAGGCTGCGTCGTCGGGCAGCAGTATTCCATTATTGTTTCTTGCTATTTTCCATCTAATCTCGCCGCAGGTCATCAGCGCGACCTCGCCGAGACAGCACGTCGCGGAGTAGTTCTTGCTCCAACAAACTACACCACATAAAATAAATTCATGTATACTATGTGTAATATGAAATGTAATAATTCAGGATACGAAGTAGTACTTAATTCGCACTAGAACCAATGCAAATTCAACACACAGGATAGAGAGCTGACCACCCGACTGATGCAAGTTTTCTCTACCGACTCAGTCTGCGATTTGTTTGTCGTATATGTAAATTGATCTCACAAGAAAGGAAATTTGAACTATGCTGGTAAGTTTCAATCCTCAAATCAATGCTTTATAGCATTCGAGTTTAAGGCCGAGTTATTTCCTCGCATCAATCCGTCTCGAGGGTTCATTTCTTTTCTTTGTGAAAATTCCCCTTGTTTTTCTTCAAATGATCCCTTCGGTTGAGTTCGCTACCCAAAACAAAGTACTTAAATTGTTCTCTTTATATATCCAGTTCCCTCTCTCGGCATCCCAACACCCAAAGCAGGGAGCAACGCTGTACTGTCGACTTCGCTGCCTGCCTCGAGACTTATCTCATATATGTATGGGTAGCATCGAGAAAACAAAGCTTACAGGATGCTCCAGTGACATTCACATCTTTGACTTGAACTGTCTGTGTGTCTACCATGCAGTGTGATCGGAGTTTTTTTCAAGGTTTTAGCTTCATGAACAACTCTCATGGTGAAGCTGAGCTGTTTTATGCATCTTATTTGGCAAAACAGCTTCATATGATTGGAAAATAACCAAAATTACCAAACTTCCCTTTCCTTTCCCAATCTGCCTCCTGCACGCAGCAGCAATACACATGCCCATGGCCTTCTTCGCAACTCGCCCACGGGCCATGGCAAAAGTTGGAAAACCAAGATTCACCACGGCCGATGGTAGAAGCGGCCACGCGCCCGGCAAGTCGCATCCATGGTAGCTGCGTCGCCCCAGGTAGGCTATACGTCCTCGGCGGCCGTGGCGGCGGGAGGGCACTGACGGCCACGTCCTGACCTCTAGTGGACGCATGCCCATGCAGTGGCGAGAACGGACGGTCGCGTCCTGACCACCGGTGGACGTGTGCCATGCGTCATTGAGCCTCGACAGCCACGCCTTGGCGGCCCAGGCCTCTGGCTCTCACGCTTCTCCGCTCCTTGTTTGTTCTCTCTCACACACAGTATTTTTATAGAGCCCCAACCCCAAGTGGCGGCGAAGCCCGGGGCGCATCTTCGCGAGCCCCAGGTGGCAGCGAGGCTCGCGGCACATCTCGGTGAGCCTGGCGGCCGAGCCCCGGCGTCGAGCCCAAAGCTGCCCATGAAACTGTGCCAAACAGGCCCCAATTATAACTGTGACTTGTAGTAGTCAATGCATGTTCATAGCTTGGCTTGGCAATTGTCCTCCTCGTCTACATGGATCGGAGTGAGGACTGGTAGATGGGTTAGAGAGGCGGAGGTAGAAGCTGCTGCACCCAGAGACAAGCTATCAGTGAGGGGAGGGCAACACTAGGTAAGCAACGCATGAATGAGACAATGAGGTACTGGTCCAGGAGAGACAGAGGGAACAGACGTAAAGAGAGAGAGAGGATATGCTGAAGATATGTATATATAGAACATTAAGTTGGATGGTGGACATATGATTATATTGGGCGAAAGAAATTATGATTGGCCCCTTGTTTTTAATGCTGGTGCCTGGCTATTTTGAGCCGTCTCTACAATTTGTCTCGACAATATCATCTGGTGACCAATGCACGCTCTCCCTTTGTCAACTTCGGACCACCTCCGCCACATTGCATTGCATTAGTACCGTGCAATGGTCTACCAGGATCTTGCAATGGTGTTTCATGCATACATGGGAATAGCTGGCATCAGGAGAAAAAAAGAGCTTAATAGATATTCCAGTGCAGCGTAGCCTAAACACCTAATGCAAGTAGCTACATGAGATGCGGCGTCCTCAAGGCATTGCTCGAACATTGGGAGTTTGGGACAGCTTAGAAACCACAGTTAGGACTGCGCTCGAGCATGATGTAGTGTAAGAAGGAAATGGACACAAGTATGAATGCTTTGACTAATCAGAGTGTGAATGTACATATAGTCGGTGCCCAGTCTCCATGCCTACAAGCATTGGGCTGGATCCTGTGCACTGGGATCAGATTGCTTACACACTAAATATGATCTAACATCTCCCTGCATTCACAACGGAAACACCGCAAATGGTGAGATAGGAGAAGAAGTGAACTGACATCCCCCACAATCACAAGTTGGCCCCATGCAGAAGCTGCGATTGGAGAGAGAACTTGTGAGGACTCATCAAGGCAGTAGCCATTACACATCCTGTCTTTCTTACATGCTAACAAATGACCAGATTTAACACCGTATACCGTAAGCTGTACCTGCGAAGATGTAAATTGAATCGTCTAAACTCTATATTACTACCTACTGTAAACCACTAGAAGCTTCTGATTCAAGTAATTTTGTGTCTTGTCCTGTTGCCTCTTGATTTATACTAATTAAGATGTAAATAGAATATTGTGTTTCTTCTTTAGGACCCATGTCATGGGTAAGTCATGTGTTTATCCTATTCCTAGCAAATCATGTAAGCGCGCAACTCTTTTTCCATGGTGATATAAGACTACAAAACAGCACTGCTGCTAATATCCACGAACTGATTGAGCAATTCAACTTACCACATAAGGGCTAAAGCTGAGATGGAGAGACAAATGGCAATGTTGACGTAAGACTACAAAACGGCACTACTGCTAATAATTTGTCCACCACATCTCTTTCTTCATGGGCGGAATATATCCAGGACTACCGGCTGTGATGGAGGAACAGTGTATGCCGTTATTGCAATAACTTTGTCTAGTAATTGTGCAGTGGACATTCCATGGCTTCATCTGCTGTCCACAGCCTCCTCAGGCTGCATGACCAAAGTACAGCTTTTACGCCACACCTTGCCGCCATTCCGCTGAGGAGTGTCCTTGAAGGTTGCATTGTAGGCACTAGATCGAAGATCACAAGCACACAAAAATCACACGGTGGCTAAGCCTAAAAGATCATATCATGCAAGAACACAAAAAAATGGGGACGAACACTCTCGGCTACTGCCAGGGTGATGGTGCCGATAAGTTGGGTTAGAAAGAAGCACAATTACAACTGACTGGAGGCAATATTCAGGCCGAATTATTTCCTTGGTCCAATCCGGCCTAAAGGTGCATTCTTTTCTCTCTGAAAATTCCTAAAAGGGCCACAGCTATGAATCTGACCGACATTTACACTGCGTACGTGTGGACAGAATAAATGATTTTGTGCCTCTGTGACTTGCAAATGGTAAAATGAAGAAGCTAATTAAGGAGGAGCTTAAGCAAGAAGTGAGATCGGGTTGTAACTCGCTCCTCTGTAGTCTGTAGTCTGTAGGGTTCGATGTACAACATCCACCCACTGTGTAGGTTTTTTTTGATTCACCCACTCTGTAGTCTGTACGACCTTTTTACTCTGCAGTTTCATACTGTTTTCATCAGTCGATTTATATTTTTATAACTCTAATTTTTGACACATACGTTTATTATATTTTAGTTTTCTTATTCAAGTTATTGGAATTGAGTTTAATAGAAAATTAAAGTGCTGCAGGGTGTCAGTTAATTTAGATGGAACCTTTAGTAAACCTGAGTCTCTTTACCTTGAGTATAATACATGGGCAGTTGAGGGCCGAAAATGTGTGCTTTCGGTGTGGCTTATGTACAGAACCCCTTTAAGCCGTAGTTGTTTATACAAACACGAATGTGCTTGACAATTGCAGTGCAGAGAAAACGTAAAGTTGAACTATGGGCCCATGACCTAAATATCTGATTTGTGATGAAGCGAACTGACATTACTCTATTAAATATCTAATGTGATGACGCGAAGTGACATTACACTTCATATAGACACATTATATAATGTGCACTGTGCACTCGATATATATGTATTGGATCCACTGAGCATAAAACTGCAGGGAGAGAATAGGTTAGCATGCAGGGAGCACTAGTCACCTGTGATCGTGAACAGAAATGGGTGGCACTGAGAAAAGAATGCTAGCATGAGTACGATCAACATCAATGCTGAGGACATAAGGTGCAGGGTGACATTCTCATGCTGCATTGGGTTAGTTGGATACTACAGGTCAGTTTGGTGTATCGTGTCTCGGAGGCAGCACAGTAAAAACCCAACAAACATCCCAGTAGAGTCTCTGCGGGATTTGATGTAACTAGATGTAAAAATGTTTTTTATTAAAAAAGTGTTCCATATGCCCCTGCCCTATAAATGCAAATATTTACACTATCGAATTAAAAAGTCTATCTGTTCTATTATGACATTATTTTTATGACTTTTCTGCAATCTCTTCTTCAAGTATGATCTGTCCCTCATTAGGTTCCGGGCATCATAGCTGGCCAGACAATGCTAGTATAACCTAAGGTTCACTTTCACAAACTGTATTTTCCCAGGTACAGGGGCAGAGTTCAAAAACTCTTCAAAGGGGTGTTATCAAGTAAGCAACTGCTAAGGTAAATTGAAAAGAATTAATCTGCTTCGGTGTGTTATAATTGCTATTAGGTTATTGTACTTTCTGCGATATGATTTGGAAAAGATGAAAAAGCAGTGACTAGTGCTGCGACACTCTCAGCATCGGCCCTACCTCTGCCCCTCTCATCTGTGTTCATTAGTCTACACATGATCAGATCTTCATAATCCGAAACCCTTTTTTTTTTCTTGGAGTTAGAAGTTGTAGCTTTTGAAGCCATATGTCGAAAGTTCTAGCTAGCTTCTATGTTGGTATGTTCCACTGTCAACAAATCTATCACAAAGTAAAGCAGCACTACGTTGAAATAGGATTCATGTGTGAGTTAACAAAACAATATTTTCTTTGAAAAGCAAATTAGCAAACCAATTTATAGATAACATAGTAAGCTTTCAACATCTCCCATGGCACCCAATCCCATGTATCGAAAATAAGTGCAATACATGATCAAAAGTAAACGCTCCTTTCTTTCCATCAATGCAAAAAGTCCAGATTTGAGGGGAAAAAGGTGACGATGACTCACGGAATTCGACTCGGCTCGCTCCTTGATCAGTCCACTTGACAGGGGTCCTTGCTCTCCTAACTTCACTGGCACACGTGACCTAAACAAGAATTAGGAGTCCAAGGGGCCAACGAAGACAGGAGTTCGACCTGGACACGAGACATTTCCTGATGAGAAAATGTTTAACCATGGCAGGAGAGACGAGGTTGAGATTCTTTGTGGGTGTCAAGTTGTGAACCCTGGGTTGAAGAACAGTCATGGAACCTGATAGCTGCTCAAAAGCACATGAGGAAGCTTCATGTTTCTTATCCACATGTCCAAAACTTTCTGATACATCCCATGCCTAGCCCAGACTTTTTTCTACACCAATGCAGGTTACAGGGCATGGCACCTTGTTCTATGTCCAGGGTTACATCCCATGCAACAAATCATATATAGAACTAGAGAAAGATTGTGGTGGTGGGCAGCTTAAAGGACAACAGAAGAGGCCAGAGATGTCCATTTATGTGCCTCTACTCCTTTTCCATCCTTGAGAAACTGTATTGAAGGCATCATATATAACGCTCTGTTTCAACAAATCCTGGTACTGCTATATCAATGGGAGCATAAAACTGAGTGCCTAGCTCAATGGTCTCCAAACCCTAAGCATGCTCCTGAGCAAAAACATTACCATCCATAGTTTGCTAAAAAGGAATACATGCCCTCATTCTCCTTCGCTACTTTACAGTATTGGCACTTGGAAACAGGATGCAAAAACCAGATGTCTCCCTATCTTTTCCTTCAGTGAGCCACGACTGATAGCATCGCTATGGCTGCATGCGACGACCTTCATCTCTCTTGAGAATGGGTGGCACCGAGAAAAGAGAGCTGGTATGGCACTAGTTTGAGTTCACCTTATTGAAGCCTACATTAGCCTCTAGTCATTATCAAGCAACTTGCCCAAAACCACATGGTGGAGTTCTGAATCCCGTCTGAAATAATCACGACAAAGACAAGCCTTGCGCGCTATCTATCCCTGTTGGCTGGTGCACCAAGAACAGAAAGCTCCACCCTGTATCTATTGGTTTAACGTAGGGCCCTGCTTGATGTCAGTTGGCTGATCTGATCAGTTCATATATAGACCAAACCACACTACTAGAAAACCCCCTTGTAGCTACGTTATTTTTAGGTAATAGATATGCTTTAGCTCGTCTCTACAGAGATGTAGACACACTTTACGAAAACGTATTAAAAGCGTCTTCGTATGGACCGTGTCGGGTTCCATAGAGACGATTTTTGTAAACGTATATACTAGATGATTAGACGTTTAATAGACACGTAAGATGCATGTCTAGACAGATTGATACGCTTTTATAGATGCACATATAACACGTGTCTATTAGTGTTGTTACGTCAAATAGTGACGTTTCATCATGTGTGAAAAACTGTAGAGACAATATTTTAGATACATTTACAATTCATGTATACTACTATAGTCACGTTTTGTAGTGGCCAATTAGTAATTTATAAAGTATAATTTTTATAGTTTAATGACTGGGATCAGATAATGTGACAAAGTAAAGCAGCACTGCATTAAAACGAAAGTTGATGTTAGAATTAATAACTTTTCTAGGATCTTATTAAGCCTACTTACAGGAACACCTAATCCATACTCAACACTTAGTTAGGTCTTAATTTGTCTTATCTAGCTGACTCAAGATGTCTCTAGGGGCACGAGGATCTTCACCTGCTGGATGCAGGCACAGTGTTGTCGGATGTAGACTCATGGTTCTTGGCATCAACATCATTTGCGTGGCAGTGGTGGAGGAGACAAGAATGTCTTCACTAGCGTGGCCAGTGGCTGGATCCTGATCTCCATGAGATGCGCAGGTAATTGGTGTGACAAATCAAGGTCTTTTTGGTCCTTAAAAAGAGGACCATTCTTACCGAAGGCAACCTCAATAGAAGGATCAGGAACAGAAGTAAATTTTGTTTGTCACTGTAGTAAATTAGAAATCATTGAACCCCACTTTTTAAAAATGTAGTTATATGCTAAATTCCTGCTGTTGTACATATTGTGTTTGGTATTATGCTTTGTTGAGCGTGGATCATTTTATCCAATAGACGGCATAAACAAGAGGGTATAGCCTTGTGTGGATCATTTTATTTCTTCTTGTGTGTATAGCCTTGTGGCTTTGAGTTGTACAATGACTATTATAGTTGTTTATCATCCCCAGGTGGTGAGTCTAGAACCTTGTTCCATTATGTAGAAAAATAGAGGTTGGAGACTGTTTAATACTTCTAGGAGATGGTTATTTAGCAAACTATTTTCATAAATGATGTGATCTCCTCTAAAAATTACTATGAGATCATAGTGTCCGTTTTTTATGACCGATGTAAATATAAGGACTAATCTCCTAAAATCAAATTTGTATATTATTTTTTAAAACAGTTTGATACTTTGGTACATATATTGCTTCCATCCATCATATCATTGCACTTTTCCATCTTGTCATATATATCTACTACATATATATCAGGTGCGATGTACCAATTTGAGTTAATAAATTTAAGTGTTGTGCAAATTTTTGTACCAATAATTAGTGTTCTGCCGAGATCGAAGCAATACCACACTTCTTCTATGCCATTGCATGTATGAATCAGAGAGAGGGAAGGTGGCACGAAAGCACTGCGAAGGCTGACTTATTCGAAGCACTTGTTGGGGACCAAAATTGACCCTCGCCGAGCATAGAAATGAGTGTATGGTTGCCTCAGTTCTTACGAACCTGACAAGCATATAAAAATGAGTGCACTCGATCTCCCCTTCCAGCAGCTCCCATCTATGCATTCTGAACTGGTGACCCCAATTCTTCGCAGGCCTCGATCTAGGCTTCTTTGTCTCCACTTTCGAAGCACTGCTGCTCATGATTTCAACACATGCTTCCAGCACTAATTGGCTGACTCATGTAAATGGGTGGCACACCTACCGAAGAAAAGAGAGCAGTGTGGTCTGTGTTGTAGCAAACTACGTTGTAGCTTTGTTATAAATAATAAAAATAGAGCCTCAGGTTAAAGATAATGACAGAGTACAGGCGACGGTTACCTTATATATGTTACAAATAATAAAGAAAGAAAAATAGTTCCAATACAAGTCACATGGTAAAAATTTTTTGTGCTTTCTATATATTGCCTGTTTCCGTCACACAACAACACAACTGTCCATCTGTCCAAATATAACATTATCACATTTATTTTTGGCTTACATGGTTGGCCACACATTTTCTGTTAATAATTGAATTGCTCTATATCTACACAATCTGCTGGCAGGTCTGCCAGAGCTCATTTAGGCATCCCTCTCTTTACTATTCCACCAAATACAATGAAAGCTGGGCACTGGCACATGCTAACCACCGTACCACAGACCAAATGTTGTTGCATGAGGAGTATAAAACTGTGCTCCCTTGCTCTTCCATCCCTCCTAGTTTCCCACTCTCTATGCATCTCAAACCACAGACCACAACACTCTCTTTGTCTTCTGCATCTGTCCTAGCTGGGGCTGATGACTTCGTCACCCGCCATGACCTTAGTCGTCTTATGTGAATGGGTGGCATCCAGAAAAAAAAGAGTTCGCTTGATGTCCTCTTGAGTCCAGACAATTGGAAGTTCTCAGCATGCAGGTGACCGTAGTTAGGCAGACAAGAAAGGAGGAACTATGAAAACAGCAGACGTGGACTTTTTGGATTAACTCGCAAGTAACTTATGCTTTTCAACAAGCACACTGCCACAAATTGTATTTATGTACGTATTTGTATTTGTAGTTATTGTGCCATCTTAATTAAAGAAGCCATTTGCATGCCCAGTTGCCTAGTAATTGCATTTGTGTCCATCTTATCCCTTGGCCTCTGTTTGGTGTCCCGTCATGTCTTCTCTCAAGATTTCTCATGCTTTATCAAATAAAAAAAATTTAGGCTAACATTTCTCTTAGAAACTCAGCATAAGAAGCACTATGTATATATATCTCTAGGGGGCTAGCCTAAGATCTTTATTCATTACACCTGTATGCATACATTTAATATTAAAAGCTAATTAATCGCTCAGCCAAACTTGGGTCATGTGTACACTACTCCAGAAACTTGAAATTTAAATATATTTATCAGAAAAATTCACTTTCCAGGTTCCGAATTTCTAGGGATGTCAAGGATATTTAAAGAAAAAAGCCACTGAGCGCTGCACCCGCATGTAACCATCCGAACTCTGGATCTATATATATGGTGAAGCATAAAACAGGCTGTCCCCGTCCTCCTCTCCCACGGATGATACGGCCATGGCTACAATGTATGACCTCTGTCTCTTATTTGTATGGGCGGCATCAAGGAAAGAGCACCATACTATTTGCAGTTTCACTGGCACACATTGCGAATTCACCATACTATTTGCAGTTTCACTGGCACACATTGCGAATTCACCATACTATTTGCAGTTTCACTGGCACACATGCACTGAAAATGAACGTGGAGTTGACGGGGCCCAAGAAATTTCTATCCAGCAGTTCAATCTGGATATTGCCTGCGAAATGCAATGATAAGAAATTAAAATGGTCAATGACGGCCAGGGCAAGATAGAGATCCTAATATGGTTTTCAGGTTGTGAAAAATGGAAGATATTCTAATAAGGTTTTCAGGTTCTTAACAATGCAAGTGAAGGACAGTCACACCTATATGGCCCACGTACCCTGAATGGAATATTGTATACTCAACAAAGAAAATCTATTTTCTTGTGAATCTAGAATACATTATTAGTCAATTAGCAAGTTATTCTGAGAGGCGGGTTCAATAATTTATTGATTGTTTGGGAAAACTATGCCACCAATTTAATGATTAGTTTTGATGTGAGACTTTCTATAAATTAGTTGTATATCAGATATATGGCTTTGTGAATTTTAAACTGGTGTCAAAGCTGAAATATAATGTGAGTTGCGCTGACATGAAGTCAGCCCAAATAAAACAACAATGTTTGGCGAATTAATGCATCAATGCAAACAAATAATTTAAACATAACGGAAGGGAATTGTGTATTGGCCCAGAAGCAGTCCAATAAAATGTTGGGGGTACGTGGACTAATAAATCAACAACAGTTGGCTCCTGTCCTGAGAGGCTCAGCGACCTCATTGCCCTTTGGAGCCTGACGAGGAGCATAAAACAGAGTGCCCACACCTTCTTATACACCCATATTTGCCTCTTCCACTCGGCATTCGATACCAGAAACCACACTGACCCCCTGGTGTGTCATTATCCATCTTACAAGCCCGCTGCTCATGGCTTTGTGCTTGCATACCACTTCCTTCATTGTTTCATCATGTGAATGGGAGCCACCGAGAAAAGGGAGCTTGCATGGAGATTTATTACAGTCAATACTGACTCTATTGACCTTGCGGCATCCATATGATTGGTAACTGGCACGGATCCACAAAGACAAGGATGCTCAGAAAGGTGTTTCTAGATAGGGACCGAATCAGGCCTGTTCCATCGAAAGTAGTGTGAGAAAAAAAGATCTGTGCGTATTGTTTTCTGATCTTAGATGAATTATCTACTGTCTTGCGGCAAGTTCAGCATGTATATCTGAAGGACCGAAACGGCGACCAGAGGGGGGGTGAATGGGAGCCTCGATTTTCCTTTTCAATTTCAGGTCATTCGCTCAACCTCCGACCTCAAAAATAGATTCAAATTAGAGACGTGTAACACACGTGCTAACTAGTAGCAAGATGTCACATGCGAAGTTTTAGGCACACTGAATCCATCGAAACAAGTGGAACTCAATTCGGAGTTCAAACGACAAAACAACGGACAAAACTGTGAACGAGAGAAAAAGCTAATTCATAAAACAGGGAAGCCGCTGCTTCTGTTTGCTGAAAACCTCAAGACGAAAGAGCATGCAAGAAACAGACTTTGAACCTGCAGGTGAATCACAATATGGCAAGCAAGAATATATGCATATATCGTAAATACTACTCTACCAAAGCAATATAAATTAAAGCTCCAATTATTAGCTAATGATTGCTGGAAGTAGTAACTCACATATGCAAGAAACAAGCTGATTGACCGAATATAACTAGCACCTTGAAGCTCATGCTAGCGCTAACATCCAATTGGAACTAAGCAGCAGGAAACACGATCTGACAAGGCAAGCTAAGCTCTTGGCATAGAAAAACAGCACACGCACATGTACTAGATGGTCCTGCTCTTCTGACGAACTAAAGAAAATCACGAACTTGCAAATCCCTTGAAGCTAGAGCTGAATGAGTGCTCTGACAGAAATGTTGCCCTCTACTAATTCACACAGGAGTCAACAAGATAAACAACAGGACGCGACCTCAAAGAATGGACTGCAGACTGAGAAAAACTACTGCGGCAAATCAACAAGCACCTAGCGGCCAGAGAAAGAGTTACTTGGGCTGCCTTCACCGGAGCTAGAAATTCACACACAAGCACTTGATCTATATGCCCTGCACAAGAAGTAATATTGTGGCTCGATGCCCAACTCCACAAAGACGAGAAAATTGAACCTTTGATGTAGAAGGAACCATGCTTGAGGAAGTGGTGGTCGGTTCTTGCTTTGCCGGTCCCCCCGCGACGTGCTCAAGCGGGGCCGGCCTGCTGACCTTGACCGCCGCCCGTGACGAGCGCCTGCCCCCTCCCTCGAGTGGATGCCGAGGCGAGGTTAACCGAGGCAGGCAGCAGCTCGTGCGCCAAGTCCCGCCCGCGGACACCGGTGCCCTTGGCCGGCGCTCCCCGAGCCCCGCCGAGATGTGGATGGGTGGCAGCTTCACTCGCAAGAAAAACGCTGACCAAACAAACAACGAAAAACCACAGGTTCTAAAAATCCAACAAAAATCATAGCAACGAAGAAGAGAGGGATCCAAAAGCCCGGAGGGCACAGGCAGCTTAGGGGCTGCCCTTCCCCACTCCAAAATCACCACAAAGAAATCACCAATTTGGTGTTCTTGGACCTCTAAACAAGAACCCTAAAATTGGGGAAAAAAATAAAAATGAAAATGAAAGAGGCTAAGAGGGGAGGATGGATGCCATCCTCTATATATGGTCCTTATTTTTCATCCCTATTTTGCCCTTCGATACATATGAGCCAACCCATTAACCCTAGGGCTATTTTTGGTCGACTCGGGTAATTTGTCGATCCGACGGCCACCGCGCCTCCTCATCCAGTAGCCTTGCTCCACGCAATCTCCCCGATGCCGCCATGTGCCGTCCTTCCGTCCACCGAACGCCTGCCCGGGTTTTGAGGCCCAAACCCGTAAACCCGCCGATGATGGTTTTGAGGCCTAAACCACCAAACCCGCGCCCGATGGTTTTGAGGACAAACCACCAAACCTCCTCGACACGTGTCATCGCCGTCTTGACCGCCCGAAGTCGCCAAGTCATCCGAGCTCCCCGCTCCCGCCTCGCATGCTCGCCGTCTTGACCCGATCGACACGGGTCCCCGCCACGCCTTCTTGCATCCGTCGATGTCCCGGATATGTCGCCCACCATGGCTAGCCACCCGGCGCTCCGTCCCCTCGGTCCAAGCCTCACGTCCGTCCTTCACCTCCGCGGTCCGTCGGCCCGGCACGTCCTCCTTGGCACCTTCACCTCGCCGTCGGCTACCATCTCCGAGCTCCACACACCGTACAACACGAACCAAGAGATACGTCTTCGACACACTCCACGTGTACCGGTGAACATAGCCGAAGCATAAAGAATAAAGGAAAATAGAATTAAAATGTTGACTGTTGACAATCACTCGATCACAAAACTAAACACATGTGACCTAAATCAACCATGTGTTCGCAATCTCCCCCTTGATGAGTGCATTGTCAACATTCAACACAAAGACAAGAGAAGGTAGAAGATAGCACATCCAAGTGAACAAAAGCTAGGCAAAAGCTAAGACAAAATCACTGGATAGCAAACATGGAGCAAAACTTGGTTCCCAAAGACATGGGCAAAAGGCTCGACACAACCAAGCTAAACAAATAGCTAGTCCTCAAGAAAAGGTAGAATAGGCTCAACACCACTAGCACGACTCCAAACCAATTACTTTCACACACAAACAGCTAGACCCTCAAGACAGAGGCAAAGGCTCAACACATCTAGCTCAAAGTGCTACTCCCCCGGAAAAATGCGATCACTTTGTCTTTTGTATCTTTCTCCCCCTTGTTGGCAAATGCACTAATCAAGCTATGAAATCCATGAAAATGCAATGAGAGAGCTTCAAGTTTATAGCAATCCAAATGAGAAGATGCTCTAGGTAGTGTCATGGCAACAAAATCAAGTGCTTAACATGATGCTCAAACTGATCAAGAGATATGAAATATGGCTTCAAAGCACTTTGATTTAGTTTTAAGCAATTCGAAAAAGGTGTCCACCACAAAGAATAGCACAAGTAAGCTTTGGAAATCTACCAAGTGCTACACATGTATGTCAAGTGAACTACCCCAATCAAAGTTTATACATCATGCAAAAGACAAAGCCAACACTTGTCAAATTTTGAAGTTATCGGAGTTGCAATTTACAAGCATTGGACAAAGCATGAGTGCGAGTGGTTATCCACAACCGTCAGCCTTACTAATCAACCATGTCAAGCCTATGCATGTGAGCAATCGAAGCTTAAGACAATGGTCCGGGTCAAACACTACCAAGCTCAGGGTTCAACTCAAGTGCAATGAGCAACAGTCCCAAGACTTGGATGTGGGACTAATATGGACCCATCTCGATCTTTTTCCATACACTTAGCTTAGATTTCAGGTTTTAGCAGATATAAAAACATGTGGTCATCTAAGCAAGTGTATAACTTTCGATGAATGAGACATAGTCACCTAGCATACATGATAAGCACAAAGGATCTCAACAACTTAAACATGCTAGGAACTATCTCAATGGTGAACATTTTGCAAAATTTATCATTGTTAAGCAAGTTCACATGAAAACCGCTTTGCTCATAACATATATCAATTAAGCGTAAAAGAGCACAAGTTGTAAGCACCAACATGTAATTGTTACACTAAACGAGCATAGTCTCATTGTGATCAATATAAACAAGAAGCTCAAGGTGCAATAGTGTACATGATGAATGCAATATGATACAAGATGATGCACAAAGCAAAACAAACCTAAAGCTACAAGTGTACATCAACTACAAAACTACCCCTCAAAAAGGATAGCAAACTCCCAACTCCCCCTCAACCAAAGGCACCTAGCAAATGAAAACTAGGAAACAAAAAGGGTACAAAGGCTAGCATGACATATAATACACAAGATAATACATGCTAAAGGGGATATAAAAGCATGATACAAGTATGATACATGCAAGCAATATACAAGTGAGCAAATGAACATCTACCTCATACCACAAGTAGAGAAATCATGAATGTACAAGGCATGAGTGTATATGATAGCTCACAGACTGTGTGTAGGTTTCACAATTAGGCACATGCCTCTTCGAGGCCATCAAAGTGAGTGTAGAGAACCATCAAGTCTTGATCACACCATACAATGGATCAAGTTCCACCAAGCACATGTTCTCCACCCCACGTCCTCATACCTACACATGAGAGGACAAAGAAACACAAGTCTTGGATCCCAAAGGGTTAACAGGCATAAACTTGGGAACCCAAGACTCGGGTCACCGCATCATTGGAAAAACATGGGACGAGCAAATGGCATAACACTGGGGTTAGTATACTTAGGAGAATACTAGTGTTGACCATTTTGCGCAAGATAGGCGTTAGGCAAAACAAACATCCCATGACCCTTCTTCCCAAAGTGCTCACCACGCACAACAAAGCGTGGTGCTCTCCTCGTGTCAAACTCAAAGCTCCCAAAGCGAGGATCAACATCCACTCGCGGAGCACGACCACCACGGGGTCTCACAAACCGTGGTCTAACCCTCTCGAGGCCTCCTACCTCCCGGCCTAGCAAAACCGCCTGCGAACCGACCGCACACCCTCTCATACATGCCAAGTGGTGGGTGATACAAGTCACGGTTCTCAAACTCAACTTGACGCCTAGCATCCCTCTTCCTCCTAAAGCAAAACTCAAACAAGTGACCATCTCTTTGATAGTACTCACAGTGATACCTCACCTCTCTCTTGGGTGGTTGTTGGTTCACTCTTGTTGTGTCCTTAGCTCTAGGAAGGGTTTCCTCAGGGATCTTGGGCAAAGTGTCAAGTGGGTTCCTGAGGTGGTTTGGTTTAGGAAGCCACACTTGTTTGGGAGGTGGAGTCTTTGGGGTCTCTTGGAGAATGCCATTTTGCACAATGGACTTGGTAGGCTCAGATGGGGTGCTATTGGTCAACTTGGGAGTGTTTGTGGGTTTCTCACTCGGGCTCAAACCACTACCTTGACCAACCTTGCCATAGATAACTTCACCCTTCCCACCTATAGCAAAGCCTAATCCCGATGTGTCAGTTCCCCTCTTGAACTGACTCATCATCATACCAAGTTGTGGCTCTCCACTAGACACCCAACTCACGACAGAGCGAAGGTACTTGTTCTCCTCTTCGACTCTCCCCTTGTCATGCCTACAAGACATGACCTCCATCTCCAAAGCTTCACACTTAGCACACTTCAAAGACGGTGTTATCCGAGCTAGCCTTCTCAAGCACGCAAGCTTGGCAACCTTCTCTCGCCAACTCGATTGTAAGCCCGGACAAGACTTGCACGCACTCAACAACATAGGCTTGGCCTTCAGCTCAACGTGCTCATCTAGTAAAGCAGAGTACTTGGATTGCAAAGACATGATGTTAGACATATGCATAGCACAAGCGTCACACTCCGTCTCATCAGAGACATCGATAGGCTTCCTAAGCAACTCTATCTCAGTCACAACCATCTCCCACTTCTCCTTGTACTCCTTTCTCTCCCTAGCAAAGACGCTTTAAGCAACTTCTCTTGACAAACAAGCGCCTCGCCCAAAGATTCAACCTCATCGAGAGAGATTCGATTGTAGGAGGTACCTCGGAGGAAAGGGAAGAAGAGTCGTTGGCGTGTGGCTTGGCACCGTCGATCACCGCTCCATCGAGGGCCATGGTGCGTAAGCCCTCGGGCTTGGAGTTGGTGAAGAAGCAAAGTCCATTTAGCTTGTCCTCGACCTTGCGCCGGACTCCTCATCGCTTGAGGAAGATTGCCCGTCCGAAGAGTCGTTGTCGAGGTCGCTGAGGGAAGCAAGGAAGGCGTGCTTGTGCTCCTTGGCACCCTTGAGGTACTTCTTCTTGATCGCCTCCTTGTCGAATCCCTTCTTGGACTTGTACTTGCCGGAGGTGTACTCGCGCTTGTCCTTGCGCTTGTCGGAGTCGTACTTGTTGGAGTAGTACTTCGCTGGAGTACTTGTCCTTGTTCTTCTTGGGGCACGCGGGCGATGAAGTGGTCCGGATCGCCGCACTCGAAGCATCCGCCCTTGGGAGCACCGCCACGCCGACGGTTCAAGCGGTTGTTGTGGGAACCGCGAGAATCGGCCGATGACGAGAGCCAACTCGTCGCCCCCTGTGCACTCCATCTGCTCCTCGTCACGCACACCAAAGAAGACAAGGCGAACGAAGTCTCGTGAAGGGTTAGCGTAAGAACTTGAACTGCCCTTACCCGAGACGAAAAGCAACGCTTGGCGCAGATGGGTTCTTGAGCTTCGCCTGGATCCGGGCCTCGATCTCGGAGGACTTGAGTTTGCCGTAGAGCTCGCCAGCGTGAGGGTGTCGTGGTTGGCGCACTCCATGATCGCGACACCTTCACGTCCCACACCTTCCGATCCGTAGCGCATAAGAGCCTTATCGCCTTCGTGCTCATCAAGCCTCCCGACCCTTGTTCGCCCGAAGCTTGTTGCGATCGTCCGAAACCCGGCAAAGAGAGAATCGATGGACTCGCCATCAAGCTGGATTAGGTTGTTATACTCTCTCTTGTAGGTCTCATATAGGCGGGCCTTGACTTGTGGGGTTCCCTCGTGGTAGCTCTCAAGCGTTTTTCCACACCTCACGCAGTCTCACAAGTGGCAACTCTCTCGAACTCGGTGTCTTTGAGGCTAGAGAACAAAACCCCTCCTCGCCGGTTGTTGGCATTGTGTTGGGCAATTTGTTCCTCACCCACTCGAGCTGCTAGCACTTGGTAGTTCTCATCCTCAACAATTTCCCACACTCTCCAATCTATCCCCATAAGATGTGCCTGCATTTTAATCTTCCAATAGGGATAATTGGTGCCACCGAACTCCGGAGGCTTGCCACCATAGTGACCAAACCTCTCCATGTCGCCTTCTGCGGATCACGGACCGATTAAGGTGGATATGATCCTTAACCGCTCCGATACCAATTGAAGGACCGAAACGGCGACGAGTGGGGCGAATGGGAGCCTCGATTTTCCTTTTTCAATTTCAGGTCATTCGCTCAACCTCCGACCTCAAAAAACAGATTCAAATTAGAGACGTGTAACACACGCGTGCTAACTAGTAGCAAGATGTCACATGCGAAGTTTTAGGCACACTCGAATCCATCGAAACAAGTGGAACTCAATTCGAGTTCAAACGACAAAACAACGGACAAAACGTGAACGAGAGAAAAAGCTAATTCATAAAACAGGGAAGCCGCTGCTTCAATTTGCTGAAAACCTCAAGACGAAAGAGCATGCAAGAAACAGACTTTTGAACCTGCAGGTGAATCACAATATGGCAAGCAAGAATATATGCATATATCGTAAATACTACTCTACCAAAGCAATATAAATTAAAGCTCCAATTATTAGCTAATGATTGCTGGAAGTAGTAACTCACATATGCAAGAAACAAGCTGATTGACCGAATATAACTAGCACCTTGAAGCTCATGCTAGCGCTAACATCCAATTGGAACTAAGCAGCAGGAAACACGATCTGACAAGGCAAGCTAAGCTCTTGGCATAGAAAAACAGCACACGCACATGTACTAGATGGTCCTGCTCTTCTGACGAACTAAAGAAAATCACGAACTTGCAAATCCCTTGAAGCTAGAGCTGAATGAGTGCTCACGTAAATGTTGCCCTCTACTAATTCACACGAGAGTCAACAAGATAAACAACAGGGACGCGACCTCAAAGAATGGACTGCAGACTGAGAAAAACTACTGCGGCAAATCAACAAGCACCTAGCGAGCGCAGAGAAAGAGTTACTGGGCTGCCTTCATCGGAGCTAGAAATTCACACACAAGCACTTGATCTATATGCCCTGCACAAGAAGTAATATTGTGGCTCGATGGCCAACTCCACAGCACGAGAAAATTGAACCTTTGATGTAGAAGGAACCGTGCTTGAGGAAGTGGTGGTCAGTTCTTGCTGCCGGTCCCCCGCACGTGCTCCAAGCAGGGCCGGCCTGCTGACCTTGACCGCCGCCCGTGCCGAGCGCCCCCCTCCGAGTGGATGCCGAGCAGGCCAACCGAGGCAGCAGCTCAGGCGCCAAGGCCCGCCCGCCCGGACACCGGTGCCCTTGGCCGGCGCTCCCCGAGCCCTGCTTTCGAGATGCGGGGATGGGCGGCAGCTTCCTGCAAGAAAAACGCTGACCAAACAAACAACGAAAAACCACAGGGTTCTAAAATCCAACAAAAATCATAGCAACGAAGAAGAGAGGGATCCAAAAGCCCGGAGGGCACAGGCGGCTTAGGGGGCTGCCCTTCCCCACTCCAAAATCACCACAAAGAAATCACCAATTTGGTGTTCTTGGACCTCTAAATAAGAACCCCAAAATTGGGGAAAAATAAAAATGAAAATGAAAGAGGCAAAGAGGGGAGGATGGCTGCCATCCTCTATATATGGTCCTTATTTTTCATCCCTATTTTTGCCCTTCGATACATATGAGCCAACCCATTAACCCTAGGGCTATTTTGGTCGACTCGGGTAATTTGTCGATCCGGCGGCCACCGCGCCTCCTCATCTGTAGCCTTGCTCTGCGCAATCTCCCAGATGCCGCCACGTGCCGTCCTTCCGTCCACCGAAACGCCTGCCCGGGTTTTGAGGCCCAAACCCGTAAACCCGCCCGATGATGGTTTTGAGGCCCAAACCACCAAACCCGCGCCGATGGTTTTGAGGACAAACCACCAAACCTCCTCGACACGTGTCATCGCCCGTCTTGACCGCCCGAAGTCGCTAAGTCATCCGAGCTCCCCGCTCTCCTGCCGCCTTCGCCCGTCTTGACCCGATCGACACGGTCCCGCCACGTCCTCTTGCATCCGTCGATGTCCCGGATGTCAGCCACCATGGCTAGCCACCCGGCGCTCCGGTCCCTCGGTCCAAGCCTCACGTCCGTCCTTCACCTCCGCGGTCCGTCGGCCCGGCACGTCCTCCTTGGCACCTTCACCTCGCCGTCAGCTACCATCTCCGAGCTCCACACCTGTACAACACGAACCAAGAGATACGTCTTCGACACACTCCACGTGTACCGGTGAACATAGCCGAAGCATAAAGAATAAAGGAAAATAGAATTAAAATGTTGACTGTTGACAATCACTCAATCACAAAACTAAACACATGTGACCTAAATCAACCATGTGTTCGCAATATCGGACCTTTAACTCCGTTGCAAGAGAGAGGTTTTAGCAGCTCAGTAAAAACGGTTACTTAGTGAGATGTGTTGCATGATTGTCCATAAATATAAAGCTAAGAACATCATACCTTTTGCACCAAATTATTTCAGGGCCTTCTAGGGTGACGCACTGCTAAGAATAGAGTAATGCTTGTGGTCCCACATAGTTTTTTTGATCTTGTTCAGTGATATGCAATGCTCCAAAGTTCCAAACTGAACAGTTGCTGTGCTGCCTACGCCTGTGTACTGAAATCAAAACAGGAAGTACTGAACCTCTGAATCGACTACCCAAGAAAGTCACTACAGCTCATTCACATTACCCATCCTTTCATGATGTGCACAGAAACATACACACGCACAAAAAAAAAAAAAGAACGTACAGCTGCATTTACCTCTGAGCAAACACTGGCTACATAGTAGTATGGCAATGTCAATGTCATCTCCTATTCCAAACTAATTAATCAAATTGGAATCTGACAAGCGCATATAAGAATAGAAATCAACATTTTGGAGCAACAGATCAGTCCTGTGTTTAGAAAAGAAATAATAAGAGTAGTAGAGTTCAGCACTAATAAATATCAGTGCTAAGAACCAGGTAGTTTCACCTATGCAAAGCAGCTGAGATTGTTGGATTCAACAACACCCTTGCTAGTTCTAAATACAGGGCCTTACTGATTCAGAGCTGGTTATTTGCTCTGAATACAGGGCCAACCTCAAATACTCGTTCTAAATCACAGCAGATTTGGAGATTCTCTCCGAGATTAATTATTGACAACTAAAACTAAACAAGATATGCAATTCTGTAGCACTAGCATGGATAAACCTGGAAGGAGATTCATGGAAAATACATAAAGTACTATGTAATTGTATTTTTTTTTTAGATAAGGGAACTAAGTTCCAGCCTATACCATTGGGAAATGGTAAACATCTGAGCACCACAGAATTGGATGTTCTTTTTAGGTTCTTGGCTTCATCCATCTCCTGAATGATGCAGAACTAAGATGAGTAGGGGCATCAACTCATGCAATTTGATTAAAGCGCCAATCTGCTCCACTGCATCCGTCTCATGAATTAGGTGCAATTTAGATCACTTCAGTGGTTCATAATATGCTCTCCTTATCACAAGCAGAGGATCACTAAGCTGCCTCCTGCCTTGCAGTTTGCACCCCAGAGATTTGTCATGATACCTTTACAGGCTCTCTGCTCTGACATGAGCAATAAACTTATCACTGTGGAGGTGATAACAACATGCTCGATGGCAGCAAGGGCATGCAAGAGATCCTTTTGTGGCTTTCAGGTTGCGAATCACAAAAGTGACGGACAGTCACAACATAGTGCACGTACTGAAATGGAATATATTGTGCTCCTAACAAGGGAAATTGGTTTTCTCGTGAATCCGCTGGAATACATTTTACATGGATCATAGAACATTTTTACTTTGGTGTCAAAGCTGAAACATAATGTGGAACATGTGCTGACCTGAAGTCATCCCAGATAAAATATCAATGGTGGTTGGAAGCATCAAGGTAATAACTAAAGAGATCAAGACAAGCACATCCATATATATGTGCCGAGCAGCAGTCCAAAAGAAACGTAGTGTGTAGGTAGCCGAATGAATAATCTACCACCCTCGGAGGCTCAGCCATCTCGTTACCATGCAGGGGAGCCTGGTGAGGAGCATAAAACAGAGTGCCCATATCTTCCTATACACTCGTATTCAACTTTGCTACTCGGCATATCAGACCAGCAACCACACGCGACACCCTGGTGTGTCTTTCTCCATCTTACAAGCCTGACACTGATGTCTTTGTCACTTGCTACAACCTTCATCGTCTTATCATATGAATGGGAGACATCAAGAAAAGAGAGCTTGCAAGGTGGCTCAGTGCAAGGTGGCTTAGAGCTTGCAAGGAGACATCAAGAATGTGATCAGTAACTAGCAGCGTGCCGCCAAGACAAGAATGATCAGAAATTCGTTACTGAATACTTGGATAGGGATCAGTCATCAGTCATTTCTCTGCTCTCGGTAGCTGGTAACCAATGACATGGTATTTAGTTTTGGGCCTTCTATTTAAGTTAAAAATACAAAGGGCCTTACAAGGAGGGCAAAGTTCTTTTCAAGTTTTTTTTTTTTTTTTGACATAAAGTTCTCTTTAAGTTGAGCTTTGCCTCCCGACCATAAGTAGTCTTTGCTTGATGATACTACATAGTACTGAACATACGTTGCCTAAATCCTCTACACTCTATACGATGTCTGCTCTAGCTGCATCAATACATGCTTTCCATCTAGTCACATCCATTTTGTACGTATTAAATTATTTTAACTGACATTCATTTTGCTTGAGAGTTAGTATACCATTAAAAAAAGAGTTAGCATAGTATAGTGATCTTTACAATAAGCCAAATATTAGCTAAAGATAAAAAATTTAACTGGTTGGCACAAATGAATCGTCTTCTGAGATTTTCAAAACATCCAAGATTCATCGGTTTAAGTTGGGTCTGAATTTTTTTCGACACTTGAATCCCAAGAACCCAACCCTGCAGGTTCGATGCTCTGCATGACCAAGAGGCTGCACACTTGCTGTGCTATTTGGCCCTTGCAATCCCTGGTACTACTCTAATCTAATGAGCAGCACCTGTTGACGGCTGCGCCATGGTACTACCACACCATATTTTGACTTTCCACAAATTTCGTGGACTAGTTTACAATAGTAAATTCAAAAAAAAAAAAAAACTCCTGCCCTTTGCAATAATGAGGTAAATGAACATATGCATCATAGTATTTTCTTTTTTTTTTTTTTTCTTTCGGTAGGTATATTACATATGCAGCACTCGATGCATGCCCGGCTCATGCCCACCATCACCACATGGTTTTGACATGCAGTGTGGGCAGATTAGCAGCCTAGTTTTTGAGCAAAAACTGTGGGGCAAAGCCCCCAGCAGCAACATGAAAAGAGCAAACGAAGAGGATGGAGTCAGCGAAAAGCTGATCGAAGCCCAGGCATATACCCGTCCGGGCAACCCAAACACACAAACTCTGCCTAGTTAGTCTTGTATTTCCATATAAATAAGAAGTTAAATTATTACAACCAGAAAAGCTGCCAATATAGCAGCACCAAAAACCTCTGAGTTCTTGAATTTCTTGAGTGTGCAATCCAAAGTTGGCTTGCTGTGACAAATTAACAGTATTCCCGGCCAGCAATCAGCTGGGCATGTACAAAATGAACAGGAGGAAACTAAGTGACAAGATGATAGAGAAGTTCAACTAGGAGCTACCACTGTGACAAACTCAGGATGTTGTGATCTATATAGGCAGCAACTCTGATGAATCAAGGCTAAATATGAACCGTATCCTAAAAGATTATCAGCACACAATCCACTGGTTGGGTTTCCTAAGCACGATAATTCCTAGACTACCAGCGATTATGGTAATTCTTGGTAGTGGACACCCAAATCACAAGAACATTGCCAGGCTCTATGGTAGTGGATGTTCCAAAGCCAACACGACACCTATGTTGATCTTGAGATTGATGATTTCTTGATGCGTCTCAGTCCTAATGCCCTAGCCATTTGATGAATATTTTATCACTATCCTGGTATATATATATATATATATATATATATAGGAGAGTGATGAGCAACAAGACTTTTGATGCAGAATGGGACGAACTCACTGATATTGCGCTTATCAGTATACATGTGTTTTTATGTGTCGAATACAAGTAAAGTGGAGCATATATAGAGGGGTGCAATGGATCTAAGACAACGTCATGCTTATATATACCGGTGAAACAAGCTGTGTCCAACCCATAATACCAAAAACAAAAATGGATCAGATGACCTGAGCTTCATCAATATGCATGACACTGAGCTCACCTGGGTGGTGGGGGCGGATGGCAGAATGAATAAAAGATGCACCCTGTGTACACATTGACAATAGCTCAGCCACCACATTACCATCCGCGTGTGAGGACTCACTAGGGAGCATAAAACAGGATGTGTATATCTTTATATCTTCCTATACACTACTGGTTACATTTCCACTCAGCATATGCATCCCAGACAATCGAACCTAGCTCCCATGAGGTGTCTTTCTCAATCAGTCCATGACGTCCATCTTATATGCTTGCGCTCGACTGATATGTCTTTGTCGCCACCCATGACTATCGCCGCCTCATGTATGAATGGGCGGCCATGACCTCTGTTTGTGTCTCATGTCAATCCGTTACACCAAGATTAGTCTTTGAGACCACGCCGTTGCGTGTTTTCATGAAGTAAAATAAAGTTCAAACAACAAGATACAATGGTAACCAAACCATTACCAAGGCGAAACCTAGCAACTAATGGATACATTAGCAGGGATTACATCTGGACTGGCTTGCGACAAAACCAACTGCCGTAGGTTTGGCTAGGCAGCCTCCTTAGTGAGGCCCTCGGTGTTGAGGTCCATGGCGGAGAGGTCAAACCGGCCCTCAAGAAGCAATTCAAAACGCCGCCGCTTAGACGGCCGCATACAACCCTTGAAGGCGGCCTTGACCATCTCCTCCACGACAGCTAGAGCCACCCCCCTCCTACACCAAAAAATTAAAAGGCATCTTGTTTGGTGCACCTGTACATTATTCACCTGCTCAACTTTGACGATATGCATGAGTTAAGCTTAAGCCATGAAGATGAGGAAGTTGTGAAGACCACTGCCATGTCATCAGTTCATTTCGCAGAGGAAGAACGTGATATCACTGCTTCTATCGTGGATTTGGTGCACAATAATGTAATCCATCAATCATATACACATCTCCATCTTAGATTGAGACAAAAAAAAAGTTATCCAACAAAATATTATTGTCCGGCAATATAAAATTGGAACGATAATGATAGGGCCCGAGCATTCGGACACACGGACACTCCGTTCAGAAATGTGTGTGCTCAAGTCCTATGCACGCTGATGCCACTGCATGCCATCGCCCAGCGCTGTGCAGCATCGTTATTCTACACGCTACACGTTGCCGGTGAGCTACATGTTGTTGAGACCATGCCCAGATGCTCCATCCCAAAACATGTGTGCTCCTGTGCTCTGCCACTGCAACCACCAATCCACTAAGTGGTCGCCAGCCCCAATGGCGTCAGGATGGATGCCAGCATCCGGGCGCTAGTTCTACCGATCTAGAAAACATTTTACATCGATCATGTAACATTTTTACTAATTTTAAATTGGTCAAAGCTGTAATTTAATGTGAAAACTTGAGAACTTGTGCTGACCTGAAGTCAACCCAAAAAACATAAAGGTTGGTAGAACGCATCAAGGTAATAATTAAAAAGGGCAAGACAAGCACACCCATATATATTTGCACTCAGCGAAGAGATTGGGTCGTGGCACAGAAGCAGTCCAATAGGAAATGTAGTGGGTTGGTGGCCAAATGAATTATCTACAGTCCTTGGAGGCTCAACCATCTCCTACCATGGGGAGCCTACTGAGGAGCATAAAACAGAGCGCCAAGATCTTGGTATACACTCCTACCATTGTCACCGGCATTTCAAACCAGCAACCACACCAACACCTTCATCGCCGATCATCATGTGAATGGGAAGAATCGAGAAAAGAGAGCTTGCAAGGTGATTCATCGCAGTCACTTCAATGACCCTTGCGACATGCATGTGATCAGCCACTGAATACTTGGATAGGGATCAGTCACACATGATTCACGGTTCAGACGTTGCAGCTACTCTGTAGTAGGTAACCAATGACATGGTTTTGGTGCACACATGATTAGGATATGTATTAAAAGGCAGTGTCCATGTTTGTGTAGAATGTTATTTATTTTGGGTCAGAATTTAAAACTTGGAAAATTATTTATTTTCTGATCGACTGAGGAAGTCAGTGATATGTTAGAAGTCCAGATCAATTGGAGTTTGACAAATGGGTCAGCTTCCTGATGATTTATAGTGGTGTTTGACAAATTCATCCAGTCTGAAAATAAAATTCACTGCATCCAAAAAATCTGTTTTATACTAGTATTATTTAACCTGCATATAAAATTAAAAAAACTACCATTATATATCTTATTTGGACTAGGTTACAAGGGAAATTTCAGCAAATTGACTCCCTTCTTTTTTTGAAACAAGTCAAAGCAGGAGAGTTGCCAATTATATTACAAAGAAGATATGCTCGGACTGGAGCACAACGAAACAACTAGATGACGACAAACAACAACAACCACATAGGATAACAAGCCACAACAAAGATACTACACGACTACCAATATAGCTACTGAGAATGTGAACAAACGAAACAAATAGACAACCACAACAACAACCCCGTACAACACATTATGCAGAGCCAAAGAAACCTCCGCCACAAACTTCCAGAAGACAGGACCCTTTAAACCCATCAATGATTTGAGGATGTCTGGCGGCAGAAGTTCCTTCAAACAGACTCCCTTCATTGTGACAAGTAGATGTGAAAGCCAGTGCAGCATATATAGAGAAGCTACACCTTGTTTCCTGATCACCTACTATACACGTACACATGCTGATGAACTCACATGCCTATAAATATTAGACATCAAAATCCTATTGGTCATATAGCCACACACTAGTCTCTCTTCTTGAGACTCAATATGTCAGTGCAACATTTCAAGATCGAAAGAAACTGTAAGCTACAACAGCAAGTCAAAAGTTCAATGCAAGGCAATGGAAATGGGTGGCACCAAGAAATGAATGTTCGTGTTATTATCATTTAAGTTCACGGAGATGCTGTAGGCAGTAGGAAACATGCCTGCGGTTAGCACTGCTGTTGAGGCTTACGGATTGAAGCTAAGGTTCTCATTGGAAGTCGGTGGCTATCACCTATGTTGCAGTCACGCCAACAAAGAAACGTGATGCTTCAGTTCCATGTTACCGGTGGTCACCTGACTCACTGGGGTATTGGAACCAAGCTGTGGTGAGGATCCAAATTGGTTGCCTCATGGCAGCAAGGAAAACTGAGTGAGCTTCACAACATAGAACTGAGGTGCGCTTGGCTCCCAGCCATACAGTAGGCATATGTGCAAGGCAGCCACTCAATCCTCTGCACTCTGTATATGATGCCTGCTGTAGCTGCATCAGTACAAGCTCCACCTAGTCACATCTATTTTGTAGTATTTATTTATTTTTCCAGACACCGACCATGACAATAAGATTCTTTTAAATCATTTGATTATGTAATTTAGGGTTTAAACTTGTGTTGTTCTTTCTTTGCCTTTCATATATTCATCAATAAAAAATGTCTTTCGTTGATGTTGAAAGTTAATATACTCCTAATTTTTAATTATAGTGTATAGCATAATAATATGATTTTTGTGAACATTAAGCCAAAAATGAAAAAAAAAGGTAGTAAAAAGAAAACTATACATCACTGAAGCCTACAAGAATAAAAACATCATGAGATATATATAACCTGCCTGAATAGATATGTGGCGGAGCAGGGGATGTCGAATTGTTAATCAGACTCAGCGGCATAACAATCATGCATTTGTCATCACATCACCAGATGACTTATCGACGTATATTCAATTCATGAACTGATTGAGAAGGAGACAGTACTGATGCTAATTATGGGTCCACGGTGCAGGACTATGGAGCACAATATACCTTCGAGAACCAGCTTGTAGTGTAGGTCCTCAACAGTGCACACTCCAATCACAAGAACATTGTGTCGTGCTTGGGAAGTGGATGTCCCAAAGCAAACAGAAGTTGCGAGAGGTTCCTGAGCGTGGCAGCCCACATCAGTTTTCTGTCTTTGTTTCGAACACCATTTTGGTTTCTTGATACCTCCTAACCCTAAAAAGCTCGTGACTGAATATTTGATCACCATCCTAGTAACAGGAGTGAGCTACAACTTTGACATTTGACGCAGAATGGGCTCAACTCACTGGTATCATGTTTATTGACTCTACATGATTTGTCTTTGCATATATTCAGTAGGTAAGGTGCAGCTTGGAAGGGTTGGAACATGAAACTAAGACAATGTGATGCTTATATAAACAAGAGAAACAAGTGGCATGCAACCCATATATATAATAACACGACATCTAAGAAAAGCGATGTTGTAAGCTGGCATGCTGGTCGGAGTTAATGCTTCACATGACTTGAAATTAGTAATTGCATCAATATGCATGACTAAGATCAACTTGGTGAAGGTAATAATACAGGTGTTATAGATAGTGGTGAATGTGTCTGCTGATGATGAATATGAGACTACTACAATTGATCTGAAGCCCCAATCGCAAGAACCTTATATATCAAACAATCGCCTTCGAGCATAGAGGCCGGATGCTATTCATCTTTTATCTAAAACAAAAATCAAACAATGTTGGGCCTATTGATATGAACATGGTTAGAATTTTAGAGCGAATCATACTTCAGAGATCGACAGAATACATTTACCGAGGGTGGGTGGGCAGTGCCTCACGCACAAGGTCACAATAAGAAAACATAAGAAAATCCCCTCCCTTGTTGTGGAGTGAGGAGCCTTGAACTACTGCAACCACATAGGCTGGCTTCATCCACTTTACCAGCCCCCTGCCTTCTCGGGTTGGGTTGTCATATGTACTGCTATTGCACCACTCGCCTCCTCCGTGCCATCGAGGATTTTCTTGGAGGTTGCATCACCGGCGTTAGTTGTTTCGGTGTTGATCTACGTCGCTTAAAGCGGAGGTGAACACTAGGGCAACGACAATTCTCGAGGGCGGTGTCACAGGAGGAGGTGGTGCCACAGATGGTACTAAAGGAGTGGGCCACTTAAGATGCTCGCCTATGTTAATTGGTTAACATAGGCTAACAAGCTGATATATAATTGGCCATTAACAGAGACAGTTTGACAGAGGTGACTAGCTTGCTAGCCTCTATAAATCTAGGACACCCAACTCTAAACAAATTCTTCACATATAATTGGTGTGGGAGAGATACGCTCTTCAGGAATAAAAGCGAGGATCTAAAATGGACGAGGCAAGTAGTGGTTCCATATATTTGTGGTACATGGGTTGGGCCTATTTAGGAAAGGTTGTCCTTTTACTGATGTTTAAAATATGACTCCATTTTTAAAATCGAGTAGCAAATATGATGTTTCTAGATAATTTATAGAGGCAGTAGACAAAGACGTATGTCATTGAAAATAAAGATCACTATGCCTGAAAATCCACTTTGGTCTCTTGAGGTGCATAACACATTTCCCTTTATTTTAGTATCACTGCTGATTTTACCATTTGGCATCAATGCTTCTTGAAACTGGCAATAATATGTAGACGTTTCCTGCCGTGTGGCCGGCATGGACAGATTATTAGCTGCAGAGTTAGTCTTGTATTTCCTATAAATAAGAAGCTATTGGAATAAAAAAAAAAAGTCCCAGTTTTAACAACACCAAAACCTCTTAGTTCTTGAATTTTTCGAGTTCACAAAATATCCAAAGTTCACTTGTAGTCATGAACTGCTAGACTTCCACGATAATCTGCAGGGGTATCCACACAATAAAAAGGAAGAAACTAAGTGACAAGATCAGAGCAGTTCAACTAGGAGCTACCACAGGGGATAAACAAAAAAGCAGCTGAGATGAGTAGGTAGCAATGGTGACATACGAAGACTAGAAATGGTCCTCCTGCTAGCAGATTCTCCCTGCATAATCCTCAGGACTGAAAGGACTGATTTGTGGACACCCCAGTGGCAAAAACCTTGCCCAGCATCTAGGAAGTGGCCATTACAAGGCCAATAGCAGCTGCGAGGTTCTTGAGAGTTCGACAGTGCTGATGAGTTTCTTTGCCGATCTGTGTTCGGACTGCACATTGTTTTCTTGATACATCCCAGTCCTAATAAAAACAATTGATTGATGTACATCCTGTGAATGGATACTTCACCATCCTCTAGTCATGAGATTTTTGATGCAGAATGGGCTGAACTCAAATATATCATGTTTATGAATGATATATCTTTTTCTTTTGAGTAGGGAAGGTGGATCTTGGAATGGTGCAATGGAACTAAGACAATGTCATACTTATATAAACAAGAGAAATGAGTTGTGCAACCCTTAGTAATAACATAAATATATAAGAAAAAGGTGTGTTGTCATTATGATGGGCAGTGGCGAGTTTTACTGCTTCAGATGACCTCAGTTAAAGAATGCAGTTGCTATATATAACGATGAGTGCCTGTCGAGGAATAGGAGCACTATACCATTTCTAGGTGTGGATGTCACAACCAAAGAAAATTATAAACTACCCTAAAAGTTTGATCTTTAAGAGCAGGCCACTTGGTCTAACCACCCCTAGAAAATGAATTCCCAAGAAACACAATATAATGTCATGTGCTATTTTTTTTTGCTGGTTTAAGGAAGAAAAATTACAAGATGATGACTCTCAGTCAACTTGATCATTCATTTATGAGTCATAGTAGAATTCTTAATCACTTGCTTAGTGTGAACAGAAAGATTCCTCAACCTATACTTCCCAGGGAGGTGCTTGTGGAGGCATCTCGGTTCCCGGAGGGGTGGGCAAGGAATTTTTTTACCCGATACATGGGTGGCGGTCTAGTCTTAGGATTGACAATCATTAGAGTGCATGGTTGTTTGAACAATTATAGGTTGTGTGCCCGTGGGCAGAGCCGGGAATTTTCAAGACATTATATCATCTCGATGTAATTGCTTGAATGTAATAAAAGTTCCCTTTTCCAAAAAAAAAAAAAGACAAATAATATTGTATAATCAGTCCATGGTATAGTAAACTCTTGGAAAGGTTGCACAGGACTTGTCCATCCACTGAGATCCGAAGAACAAAAAACAGCCAATCTGTGTCTTCCAAATTTCGATGCTGTAAAAGGTTCTCTGGTGGCGAAACCACGGAAAAAGGAAATACTTGCTATGGATTCTTAACACGAACCGGTTCTGAAACAAACTGTATGTATTGCGATTATTTTTCTCCTTTTCTTTAACCAGGAGAAATACCCTTTGATATTACATCCACATGTTTGTTTACAATCGAAACAGGAACCAATTCTCAATAGGTGATACCAACCAGTTGTGATGGCGGCTATTAGGTTACTCTAGCTATATAGTGTGCTTTTTCTTGCAAATTCATGATTTTTGCTGCTGATTAAATTAAAGTGGTTTAAATATTCATATTCAGTCCAGACTATAAATTAAATAATTCATCTATGTGCTCCTAGTGTGCCTATCTAGCTCCCGATTCAAGTTTAGACAAACAAATAATTCACCTCGTCTGATTTGGATACTAGGAAGTGCAGTGCTATATATGTAAAAACGGGACAATTAATTCAGTCTAGAGTACACTCTGCTGTGTACCATTCCAAATGGTAGAGGCTGGGACTTTGTTTGCTTATCTAAAAAAAAAAATTCAGTCTAGAGAAAGGTCAGTCTATGGACCCTAAATATTTTCTTTTTGGAACGAGGTGGTGCGCGCCTACAGAATTTATTAGAAAACAAGAAAAGCAAGTTACAGTCAAAAGTCGGCACTTACAAACAGCAGGGTATTTAAGAGAGACGACGAAAGAAACAGAAAAAATAAGCTCATCTTAATATATGCGGGTGATATTTTTTTTTCACGAAGTGCCGTAGACATGCCAGAAGATATATGCTTGCATTTCTGGACAGATGCCTCCCCTCTGAAGATCACCATTATCAAATGAATAATAGTGACCAAGAATTCTCTTGCCAAATTTCCACTCGAGACTTGGAGTGCCAAGTGTGGCAGGTTAAGTGGTTGTCGTCTTGTTACAAATCTACATATTGGCACGGACATCACACTGTCCCAAACCTGGAAATGTTCAACATTTTTTAAGGACACATGCATCTGTTATCATATCATGGATATGCTAGTATGGGTGTGTCACTTTCCTTGCAGTGACTAAATCTTATGGGCCACAGTTAGTGTCGTATGAATGGAGTGAGATTCTTCATCTTGAACCGTACAACAAGTAAAGGGAGGACTGACTTTCTTACCTAATCCGAAGCTTCTCCAAGTTTTGTCATTCCAAATGTAAGTTATTACACACTTTATATTTTAGAAAAATCCGCACGCACATATACTTTTCAACATAACATAAAGGTCAAATTCATCTGTCAATAAAACTTAGTGATTAAGCCTTTACTCTACAGGCAAATTATCTATCTATACGGTAAATTATCTATCTATACGGTCTATATTAGCTTATTTGCCCAGCTTGTCTTCCTAAAATTAGACTTTTCCTGTTTGTAACGACAGCAACCACGGTTTAAAATTATATGATTACCGGCCCAAGATAAAATCTAGCTAGACTATTCAACCAAGAAAATTACAAGTGCCAATCAAAATATCAGATAATTACCACATTCACGTACAAATTTTGATTTGCCAACAAGCATACAAATCTAGTTTGAGGAGTTCTTTAGTTTCCTTGTGGGACTTGTAGCTGAGCAACTCTTTTTTCGACCTATACTGAAATTTAAATGCCAGTCACTATCCTCTGAGTTCCATGAAAAAATCTAATAAATTCTGGTTGGCATCGGTAAATAAAGTCCAGGCTGAAACAAAGACATGTTATTATAAGATTTACCACACACTCCTGTAGAAAATAAAGGAGAGTAGATAATTCACCGCTACAAAAGAAAAATGCAGATCAGCTACCACGTCAAAGTGAATGACGTCTGCCTTGACTTGGCACAACATAGTGTTGATATGCTCAACCATAAAAAAGAAAACTTTGACCATCATTTGAAATAACTGGATTAATGAGTCATTAAAGTTTCAAACAAGGTAGATTTATTAGGTTAAATAATTGCTTGGTTCTCCTAGTCTGTGCAGAAAATAAAACGAGAAAGTTCAACTTATAAGGCCAAAATTTCTCTGACTTGACTTGGACAAAAGTTTCTGACAGCTTCATCTTTGACTATCCATAATTCACGTCTGATGACCACTCTTATGTACTTGAAGGAACCAAGGATCACGTAATCAGCTTCCATTTGGCGCCATATGTCCATCCAAACATATTAATACAGGGTTCACCAAGTCCGTACAGCAGCTCGGCCCCATCACCATGTAAGCAGCAATCAAGCCCTAGAAAGTTCAAACTCATAGTATAGGGAGCAAGAAACAAGCTCCAAAAAATTAAACCAAGCCATGGAGGAGGAGAAGAAGACATTTGAAGGGGTCACCAACAAGGATAGCGGTGGTGGAGCAATCGATGGAAACGAAGAGGATGATTTGGTGTTCCCGGTTTTCGGTTCCATCCAACCGATCAAGAGCTCGTGGGGTTCTACCTGAAGAGGAAAGTTGAGAAGAAGGGTTTCAGTATTGATATCATCAGAGAGATTGATATCTACAAGCATGACCCTTGGGATCTTCCAAGTATGATTCAAATCCTATCATGTCTGTGTATGATCTCTGTCCATATATTTGTGAACTAACTGTGTGTGAGGCATTCGTGGGTGCAGATGAAGCTCGGCATATTGTACAGGGCTCAGGAGACAAGGACTGCTACTTCTTCTGCCTGCGTGGCCGGAAATACCGGAACAGCATCCGGCCCAACCGTGTCACTGGCTCTGGCTTCTGGAAGGCCACCGGCATCGACAAGCCCATACAGGATGGTGCTGGTGAACGTGTCGGGCTCAAGAAGTCCCTCGTCTACTACCGCGGCAGCGCGGCAGGGGAACCAAGACTGACTGGATGATGCACGAGTTCCGACTCCCCTCCACGGAATTGGTTGAGCTGCAAGATGCTGTCAGTGTTAAACTGCTGATAAAATAGATGGATTTTTCATGACAGGTAAACTGAAACGAAGTTACTAATTCTTTGTTCATGCCTAATAATCACAGGAAATTTGGACTATATGCCGGATCTTCAAGAGGAGCACAACGTACAACAGGAGGTGCCAGCAGCAGCAGAAGCAGGAACATGGCAGCAAGCGAAACCAGCAGCAGTTGCAGTACTATTATGACTACTACCGCTACTACCCCCACCATCAGCACCATTACTTCCACTCATCCGAGGCAGCTTATGCTGCAACTGAGCACCACCAGCCGTTCCTGCTGCATGGTTTCCATAGCTCGTCGTCATCATCGGGCGAGATGATGACAATGATGACATCATCAGGATTCATGGGAGCTCCATTGCCGCCGTCGAAATCAACATCGACTCTAGGCTGGAGCGATTCAACTAGCTTAGAGGACAGTGGCACCACCTGGGACGAACTTGGGAGGATCATGGAGATCTGACTATGGATGCAACTCCTACATGTAAATATGGATCAATAGCTTGCATGGTTGTGAGTTTGTGTATTAGTGTATAGAGTATTATTACCTGACGTTATTTATAATTAATGATGGTCAGTTATATAATATACTAGTGCTTTTACAGTTAAAATTTCTGCAACGTTTTGTCAACATGAGTATGGACATATGTATAGTTGCTCTGCTTCCTGGATTATGTGGTTACTTTCTTCATTGGAAGGATGAATCACTGGATTTAGTTACTTGTTTAATCGAAATCGCATGTAACAGGCATCAGCATCTCTGCATAACTGATGAGAGAATTCTTCGAATCCATAGCTGGGTAGCAGTGAAGGTTGTGGATGCTAGGAAGAAGTGCATAATAATTTTTGTATCAGAAGACGGGTTTTATTTGTTCCTTTCCAAAGCTTTTTAATTCTCTTTATTGACTTTGAAACAATAGGTGTCAAACACTCAAACATTAATACGACTGTAAATCAGTATGTTACAATGTAACCATGCCCTATATTATAACCATGCCCTTTTTGGGGGTTTATATCTACTAGAATTACATTTCTTTAGCACAACTTCATATTTGAGTAGTAAATTTGTATTCACATTATAATTTTGAAAAGATGGTCACATCTTCACACATACAGTAAGTATTAATGGAAAAATGTTCTTTTTGTCACTGTATTTTTTATTATGTGATTTGTGATCTGTAATTTTAAATCCGTTAATTGTGATTAATATAGTTTAATTTTGAGAACCAACTTATACCTTGGTAAAATTGAGAGGAAGTGTTCTCTAGTGGTTACTGTTTATAATCACTAGTACTCAATTAGTTTTGCGTGACGGGCCAAAAAAAGTTTTTGGTGGCGGGCAAGTCTGCCCGTCACTAAACAAAGGTCACAGTAAATCGCTGGAATTTGCGTGGCGGGCGAAAGTGCTCGCCACGGTAAAGATTTTATGCGTGATGGGCACATTAGGGTGCCCGCCACGGACAATATTTCGAAAAAAATAAAAGAATAAGAAAAATCCTGGTCGGCCTCTGAGCCCATCCAGATGCAGGGCCACCGGATCCGATCCGCGCGCCACCGGCCGCCATGGGGAGGAAGGGGCCGGCGCGATCCGTCCCGCCGCACCGCCGTCCCGCCGCCGCCGGAGGAAGCGATCCGCGGCTGCCGAGGATGAAGGGGACGCGGATCCGCGCCCGAGCGCCACCGGTCACGGTGGGAGGAAGGGGCGGCGCGGATCCGCTGTCCCGCCGCCGAGGAGGATGCGGAAAAGCCGCCCCGCCGCCATGGAGGAAGCGGATCCGCCGCCCATTTGCCGAGGGAGGAAGCGGATCCGGCGTCCGTGCTTCTCGCCATGGAGAGGCTCGCCGGCTTCGAGGGAGAGGGACGAGGGGAAGAGGGAGAGGAGGGGGTGCGGCGGGGGATCGATCGGGGCGGGATTCGATGGGGAAGAGAGGAGGGGTGGAGCGAGTCGATCGAGCGACGAAGAGAGGAGGGGCGGGCTCGGCTTCGAGTGTGTGGAAAAGAGAGAGAGAGAGTGAATTAGGGTTTGGTTTCACTTATATACCGTAGAGCTAGATATTGGGCTCTTTCATTGGTGATGACGGGCCTTTTAAGATGCCCGTCACGGGGAAAGATTTTGCGTGGCGGGCACCTTAACCACACAAAAAATCTTTCCCGTGACGGGCAAAAAAACCCCCGCCACGTAAAAAAAAGCTGGGCGTGGCGGGGTATTTTCCGTGACGGGCAAAAAAAGTGCCCAAGACGGAAAAGATTTTGCAAGTGCTCGCAAAATCATTTCGTTACTAGTGAATAATAAATCTACTAATAGTATCAATCTACGTATATAACATCGTAGATACTAATAATTAGAGGCCAAAATATTAGGCTAATGACAAACTTAAGTGAACTTATACCATAGTACGGGACAGTATACTCCAATGCATTATTGCACACCTTCCATCTCCCTCAAAAACATCGAGCTCTACATCCTTACATCAACATGCAAGAAACTTATTCATTAGACTTGGTCTACAAATAGCTGCTCCTTAGTTTCAAGTCTATATATGCCACGTAGTTTGTCTTCCAACCAATGGCTTTGAAACCATAGCCATCCTTCAAATCCATCTTGTTGCCCAAATCACAGCACATCTACAATCTGTGCGTGCGTGCGCTACAGTACATTCAAGATAAACCCCTCGAAACACAACAGCTGCATTACAAATGACGCAACACCTAGCTGCACATACCTTTGGCAATAGTATGGGCACGAGAGGCATTGGGAACTTAGTTATTACTGGGTTTGTGGTTTCGTCTTGAGAATGCCAATCTAGTTGTCTGGTTTCGGAGACCGCCACCTAGGATTTTTTTAGCTATATGTTCTTGGCATGCACCCATCTGTACATGTAAGAATTGTTCTTGGCATGCACCCATCTATATTGTTCTATACCAACTCTTGTCTGTCTAGTGCCAAATGCTACTACGAAGCAAGATTAGAGTAGAAACAGAAATAGTAATTCAATCATTAATTTCTTGAACATAGAAGACACAAGATAATGGTAGTGTTGTAAACGTAACTAGATGGAGTAATTTTCATTAACAAACTGACCGAGTAGATTGAGCCGGCCTAAATCAATTTTATGTCACACAGACCCCGCGTCGCTCCCCGCTGGGCGACTTCGGCGGATCTCACCGCCGCCGCCTTCCCTCACCCCCACTCCTTCTCTCTCTCTGTCGGCGCCACCGCCGGAGCAAGGCAGCCGGCAAGGCCAGTGCGGCCGACCAGGATGGCTGCGGCGGGTCCCTCTTTCCTCCAAGTGGTGTGGCAGCGCTGGAGTCGCAGGCTGGTGGAGTGACTCGCCTGAGCTGCGCAGGGGTTCGGAGAGTCGCTGTCCGCAACCGTGGCGGCGCCGCCAGGAGCCCGGTTAGCGCTGTTAGGCAAGGATAGCAATTACTCGCTGTATGGTGGCTGGAACACGAATTGATCACAAGAACAATGGACTCAAACACAGCAATGACGAAAGGAACCGCCCGGATGGCTACCGGGAGACGGTGTCCTTTTTCACCTTCAACAAGTTCGAGTACAGAGTGCCTAACCGGCATACAATGTGATACCCCACTACCCTATGTCCGGAGATTAAGTACAACACGATAACTCACACAGATTAGCTAAAGACAACTGCTAAACATGGATACAAGTTGCTTAGAAACACACGCTTCAAAAACCGGCAGAACGTGGGCGCGTCCACCAACTTGCCGCTGCACAGGTGTCACCAATTTCAAATTTGAATCTCCCGCTTCTCCCACCTCCCTTCTCCTTCTGAATTGGTGTCGACAGCAACACACCGCCGGCTTAAGCTAACAAGCGCAGGGTGGTTCGAGGGGGTGGACTTCTCCGTCCCTCCGTCGTCCCTTCCTCCTCTCGTGGTGGCGCAGTGCCGACCGTCCATCGCCTGGGCGTTGGGAGAACCCAATAGCGCAGATCCGGCGGTCCCGTGTCGACGGGCATCACACAACGCCGCCCACCGTGGAGGCGATTTTCGCAGGCCAAGGGTACCCATTCTCCGTCTCATGGGCGGATCCGGGACCTTTGGGCAAAGCGTCCGACGCCGGATCAGCAAGGTCCTTTTTGAGGCTTCCGCACCGGTGGCGACGTCTAAGGAGGTGTACGTAGCACTAACGGTGGCTGGCCAACACGTTGTCGCGGGTCAGTTTGCTCTCCCATGGCGCTTAGCAGGTGGCTTCAGCGAAGTCCAACCTCGGCCTTGGAGGAGTGGCGGCGCCGGTGTTGATCTGTTCCATGAGCGAGGACCCGCAAATCATTGCGACCGGCTCTTCGCTTTACCTGTTGTGGTAGTGGTAGCCGGCACTACTACTGGATTGATTTTGCGTGGTGTTTGGATTTTATTTTCAGCGGCGGACATTTGAGAAATCGCCACGGAAAATAGGTGGCCTGGCACACCCCGGTCCAGAGGAAAAACCGCCACGGTGGCGGTTTTTGTAAAATAACCGCCACGGTTAATCAGGCCCAATTCAACAGCCCAGCCCAGCCCACCAACAACTCCCATATATATACAATATCACAAACCCTAATCCCTCCACTCCAGTCTCTCTCTCTCCCAGTCTCCAGCCGGCTGACGCAGCACCACCTCCCCTGTTCGCCTCCCTCCACTCTCTCCCTCCCTAGATCTACTCCATGGAGGCACCGCAGCTGGGCCTAGGCGCACGCGGTGGGCCATGCTCGGGCGACGGCGGCGGTGTCGCACGCGACGGAAATGGCGCATGACGGCGGCATGACCAAGGGCGCAGCTCTCCCGTCGGCGCACGGGGCCGCCGGCGCTGACGGCCGTCCCTCTCCTCCGGCGGGCGGGCGCACAAGGCCGCGAACACGGCGGCCCTCCCTCCCCCGGCAAGCACGGCTCCCACCTTCCTCGGCGACGGTGGAGGTCGCTCGATCTCGCGCGGACGGCAGCCTACGGCGGATCTGCACGGGGACGGCTGACGCCCCGCCGATCCGCGCGGGACGATCGGGCGGCGGCCCGGATCCAAATAGTCGGGCGGCTTAGCTAGCGAGTGGGTCCCCAACCCTAACGGGCCGCCGGCGCGGATCGCCCTGTTAGGTTAGGGTTGGGCTTTTTTCTTTTTCTTTTTCTTTTTGATTTTTTTTTTTTAACCATGGCGGTTTTGTTGAATAACCGCCACGGTTAATGTTTTCCATGGCGTTTTTGGGCATCAAAATGACCGCCACGGTTAATCCGTTGATTAACCGTGACCGTAGCTGACGCGTGGCGGTTCAAAACCGCCATAGAAAATCCAAAAAGACCGCCACGGAAGTTCCTTTCAGTAGTAGTGCGGCCTAGGCAGCTATGACGATGGCCGAATCTTCCTGATCGATGGCGTAATAATGACGGCTATTAGTGGGCACCGGCAATACTACCATGTTTCGATGATAGTGATGCCTGCGCGGGTGCCACATTCCTCGTTGGAGATGTCGTTCTTATGATCTCTCCGAGTGAAAACCCTACACCCGGTGTTTCGGTGGGCAATGATGGCGCCTCCGACGTATTTCTCGTTGGAGATGTTGCTTTCAAGATCCCTTCGTTTGTCGCTTAGGTGCCGGCGTCATGGTGGTTCCTTTGTGCATATACCAGGTGCTTCGTGTCGCTGCCGTAATCTCGAGCTCCTCCGTCAATTTATTTCCTTTTCTTAGTTATGCAAGTGTTGTCCGTGAGTTTTGTCTTAACCAAAACACGATCTACCTGTTTTGTAATAATTGGCCTGGTTCTATCTATTGGTAAATGAAGCCGGGTATGAATTATATCCATTATTAAAAAAACTGACCGAGGAGTTCAAGGTACATATGTATAGCAACGGTAGAAGCTAGTGAGGTAGAAGCTATACGCAAATGCAAAATCAATGTCTAACACTCATCCTCAATCTGAACAGCACCGCATGTAGATCGAAACTCCTTGAAAGACAGAGGTCGTGAAGCCGTCAGTGAAGATGTCGGCATACTGAAATGTCGTCGAGACATGTATTACTCATATTTTAGCTAGAGCTATGCGAGTTCTTGAACAAAATGCAAGTCGATGATCTCCACATGCTTGGATTTGTTGCAGAGGTAGAACAAAATGCGGGTTGATGATCCCCACATGCTCGGTAAGTTGGTAACATTGTTGCAGAGGTAGAATAAATATATAGCAGTTGTGTTATGTGAACCTTCACAATGTATTTATTGTAAACAAATGCAAATTGGTTCTGATGTCATCCAAGGTATCACAGTAGGTTTGTAGCATATAAACGTATCGTGACTAGTAGCATAACAACCATTTCTACCTTTAAACCCTTGGTATGGTACGTGCTATGGCCAATGAACCAGTACCGACACTGCTACCTGTCATCACCCAAAAAGAGATCGCTGAAATAGGGCCAACAAGGAGAAACACAAAAGCGCCGCCCGGGGCCAAGGGCCCGAAAGCGCGCCCTAAGGGCTGGCGCCGCCGCCACCGTGAACGCGCCACGCCGCTTGCTTCACTAAGGAATATTTAAGAAATAAAGATAGGAATAAAATAGGGAATAAATAGATTACTTGTAAAAGAGGAATTCTAATCTATAAGGAAACCTCTAGATCTTTCTTAGCATGCAAGTCTCCCTCGGACTATAAATACAAGGGGTATGTAGTTAGTTGGATCTTAAGAAAAAATAAATTAAAGGGGTAACTCCCAACAGCTCTCCGGATATATGCTCTCTCTCTCCTCCTCCCCTCCCCCCCCCCGCGCCGCCGTCCACCCGGCCGCGGGCCGTCTCCACGTGCGCAGCCCGCGCGCCGGGCGCCCGCCGCCGCCCGTCATCATCACGCTGCCCGTCCTCCTCCTCCAACGCCCGCCGCCCCCAGCTGCACCACCACCATCATCGCCATCTCCTTCCTCTTATTCTTCCCCAAATCAGCCCCAACGCCTCCTTCGTCGCCTACACCAACTCGCCACCCTCCCCACGCCCGGCCGACACGCCGCCATTGCCGACGCAGCAATGTTGCCGCCGCCGCCCCCTCCGTTATGGCTCCCTCGCCATCCTCACCACCGACGATCAGGCAATCGGTGTCAATTCCGGCCCACCTAGCCGGAATCTGAAACTACCATATCACTAAGTTGCAGCGACAACCAATTAAAAACAGGTGGCGCTGTACAGATATTCCTCTGGCAGTTTCAAATGTTTGCTACACCTTATATACTTATGATTTTGCATATGCAATGGTTATGGGTCTTCCTTCCCCATGCTCGATCTTTGTTTAGGAAAATATAATTGTCTTTTTTTGGCATCAATATTTGGTTGTCTACTCATCCCATGGTGATAGAGATGCTCCATGTACGAAAAAAACATATAATAGCTTACTCTAGTACAAGAACCACATAGTCAAGGATAGTAATGGTATACTACTATCCAAAACATTTACTGTGACGTTTTTTATGAACTATGGTGGTTTTTGCAAACGCCACGGAGAGAAGCCCAAAGTAAATTTAGGTCCTGCAAGTCGCCGATGGCCACACCCGCCGGAGGAGCATCGCTGATCGGATCTACCTCTCCCACTAGATGTAGCCTCGACGACATCCGACCCGTGAGCCCCGAGACCGAATCCGACCTCCCGTAAGGTGGATCTCGCGAGCCCGAGGCCGAATTCCACGACGCCGCCGCTGCAAGAATAGGGAGGAACCGCTCGCGGAAGGGTAAGGAGGGAGGGGCACAGCGCTTCTTGGCCGCCGCCTTGGCGCCGCCGTTGGAAGGGGCCCCACGCCATGGACACCTAAAAAAATGGGGAAAAAAATTGAGTAAAATCCACCCCGTGTCCCGAACTTGTCCTCAAGTCTCATCCAGTCCATGTACTTAGGAAACTAGGAATCCGTGTCCCCGAACTTGTTCAAGTGTGTCATCCGCGCCCAAAACCGGGTTTTGGTAAGCGTTTGTTACAGTAAAAAGCAGTTTTTGTTCTTTTCCTTTTTTTTGTTTCGTTGAATCTTTAAAAATCATAGTAACTTACGTAAAAATCATAAAATAAAAAATCTAACTTTTTTGACTCCACATTAGTATATCTACAAGTGACCATATAATATGATATGCTTTAGTACAAATTTTTTGCTACTGAAGCTTTTATCTTTTCCTTATTTATTTATTTGGTTAATCTTTTGAAAAATCACAAGAAATCACGTAGAAAAATTATAAAATAGAAAATCTAATTTTGTAGATATATGCACCGCATGATCTACTCGTGTGGAGCCTAACAAAATTAGATTTTCTAATGTGAGGAGGGAATTGAAATACATAATCTCCTATCTAAAAAGTTGAAAAAATATTCATGATCAATGAATAGGATAATGAGACGAGGACGGAGGATGTACCGGACCAAAGAAATGGTCTAGATACGATGCACGCGCAAAATAAGTTTTCAGACCCGAAAGCAAAGAACCCATCAACATCAATAAAACAAGATCAACGGTGATTACCTTAACCACTGTGCCACTGTATTGTGGGCCCACCAACCCACTCAGGTGGTGAACCAACCAATCATCACTGTCCCTGTCCTCTCCAATCGGTGGATAGCTCGCCGCCGCCGCCACCGCCGCCGGTCCACACGCCCCACCGTCTCCTCCACCTCGCCGCCCATCATGACTACCACCGCAGCTGCAGCTGCCGCTCGGTGCGTTCCGCTCCGGGCGTCCCCCGCCGGACACCGCGAAGCCCCGCCGCTTCCGTCCCCACCTCCTCGGCCGCCTCTGCATCTGCTCCCCTCCGCGCCGCCGTCGCCGCGGGGACCCGCCCGCCGGCTCCTGGCGCCGCCGCCCGGTGCTCCGCTTCGTCGCCGGAGAACTCCGCCTCGACGGATCTTGGCTTGCTTCTCGAAGTGGAAGGGTGAGGCCCATTAAAAATCCTGTCTTTGTAGCGCTTAGTTCGTCGATTTCTTATCTTACCCCAAAAGGAGGGTCTTTTCTCCTTCCTTGGTATGCTAGTTGTTCAAGCTACAGCTGTTTCTTGTACTGTGCATCTGGCATTAGAAATTTTCAAACATAGAATTGCTGTACAAACAGATGTTGAAAGTGGATGGAATTAGTCAGCTTAACTTGTGCTCAGAGATAATTCGTGCAGAAAAGTGCCACAATCAAACGATGTGATAGTATCTAATTATTCCTTTGCAAACATTTTTCTTTGTTTGCAGTAGCTGCACCATGCTTCGTTGTTCAATACCTTTTCCTCTGCATTGCTGACCACAGAACAATCACTGTTTCTAATTGAGCATGTTGTGTGTCTGTTTCTCCAGAGTTCTTGCAGATGTCTACCGATTCGGCAATCGCCAAGCTTTCAATGTAGGTGCGAAACACATAAAAATACTTCTTTTTTTTTTCTTCAAGCTTTTACCAAATACTATTGCACAGTTGCACTGGGTACCATACCAAAGTTGAAATGTAAAGTAGTAATTCAGTAGATAAACATTTGAGGAGTCTAATACATTTTAACCTTTTTTTTAACCAGCATTTCGAAGCCTCGGACTAGATTGTGCAAATTGGACAGAGCCAATATATGCTGATTTGGTGAGGTGCATATTTAATTCTTTATCCTTGTCAAACTTGAGTATCGCATGTCCTGTCTCTCCTTCATTTTGTCCCCTTTTGTTTTAACCTCTAATAGTATGAACTAGATTAGATGGGTGTGTTTCCTTCTCTTTATGTTGGTTATTTTCCTTAAAGCTGCCCTGTTTTCTAGGAAAGCTCGTGGTGATGAGGAAAGGATGCTGGCATTATTCTTTGACAGGGTATGCTCTGTTTCTTCTCATAGTGCCCATCTTTGGTCCAGATAGAATTAGCAAATCTGGTTAGAGGACACTACAGTCAGCTTTATTATGTAACAAACTACTTGTTAACAAAGATTTGTTTAGACTATTAATTGCCTTTGCTGGTGGATTGCCTCTTTGGAGCTTAACCCCTTCCTCTGACTCAACACAGATTGGCTGGCCTACATCTCTGCCGACTAGTGAGAAAGAATCATTTATAAAAAGTGTTCTTCGTGAGAAGGTGAGCTCATATTTGAGCAAACATAAGTTAGCTTCTGCATAATATATCTGGCCTTGGCACATGTTAGCTTGAGCTGTTACCTGGCTGGTAGTCTGGTACTTATTTTTATCCTTTTGATCATAACCAGACTATGGATTTCACATAACTTTTGTATGTGCCAATTGTATTCAGCTAAGATTCTCATTTTCATGTTGTGCACATTATACATGCATGACTAATCAAGAGTTATGTGCGCATTATCTATGGATATTCACTTTCAACTGTTTCCATTATGAATATCGTTATACTAACTTCTTGGAGCATTGTTCTTTTTCTAGTTGAAAGCTTTGGAAGAGTTCTCAGCTTCTGATAGCTTACCACTACGGCCTGGAGTCGAAAAGTAAGACTTCAAGCTCCTGTAATCACTTTATGTCACAAAGATTTCTCGATATAGATGACTCAGGAGAGTTTCTGCTATTACTTATAGAATGCTCTCAGGATGATGTAAAATTGCCTGTTATATGCAGCATGGAATTCTTTGTTCCCATACATAAAAAGTTCGCTAGAATTACAGGACCATTTTACTAATTGTGCATGCGCGGCCATGCGGGGTATTTGTTATTTGGATGAAGGGATGGAAGTCGCAGCATCTCAATAGAATTTTTGTGTGTTCTTATACAAATTCTGCTTGATTGCATCAATCCATGATCATTATAACCTAAATTATTTTTTGATCTTATGTATTCATGTGTATTGCTCGTCTCTGTTCTATACTCTTTGCTTTGCATCAATGACTCTGTCCTGAACAATAAGTCCCTTGTATCTGATTTTGTGAATGAAATCATTAAAGGTTTATTGATGATGCACTTACTGAGGGTATCCCTTTGGCCATATTGGCTGCATATGGGAAAAATGGAGAAAAGATTTCAAGGTACGGTTTATGTTAAATGTTACTACTGCTAGTTATTGTAAATTGTTTCAATCTAATGTGCCAATGTTATTCTATAAGTTTAACACACTACTATTGTTCGACAAATATTGGCATAAAAAATACTGTGTTCTCATTTTTTTTCATTTGACTCTAGATCTATTGCTATGAAGTTAGGCCCTGAAAGGATGTCAAAAATAAAGATTGTTGGAAAAGTTGAGGTTGAAGAAAGTTTCTATGGGCAACTTGTTCTTGGTAAAGGAGTCACATCCGGTTTGGATGAGCAACTTGTCAGGGAAGCCCAAAAGGCTGGTGAGTATTACTGATTGAAAATTGCAGCCTATTCGATATATGTTTTGCTTTCAGTTCACTGATCATCTGCTGTTATTCAATGTTCTGTTCCCACAGCTTCTGCGGAGAAGCAGAGGATTGCAGAACACGTTGCATCAATCCTAAAACTTAGTGTTGACATAACAGCATCCGGAAGGTTGTTCCTATCACTGATTGTGCATAATTTCCATACGTCCATAGAAGAATATTGTCTAATTTTGACCTTGTCACCCTTGCCAGCTCTGATAAGGTAATAGCAGCTCTCCGAGCTGGTTCTGAATATGTTGGGTGTGACGTGCAAAATTGCGTTCTTGTTGCGGGCAGCCAGCCTGGTGTCCTTGCAGCTGAATGCATTGGCATGCCATGCATAGTTGTTCGAAGCAGGTAAGCTGTCTTTGTCTGCCATGTAACTTGATTATCTCAACCATGATTCCGTTCCTTGTTGTTTACAAAGTTCATGTCTCCCAGCTTTACTGCGAGAGCGGAATTTCACTCTGCAAAGGCTGTTATGGATGGATTTGGGGACACAGACTTGACTGTTTCAAAACTACTGAGCAAAAAGTGGTTTTAATGATCTCTCACTTGTGACAGCAAAGGGTTGGATTGGAGGCTGTTATGATTTATGAATTTGTAAATGATTGAGAGGTAACCAGAGCAAAGCTTTATATAAACTTGAGGTGCCGCGGATGAAAGCTGCTGAGTAATAAAATGAATAAATAAATTCAGGTGGCACCATTATAAATCCAGGTGGTGCCATCGTGTGCTTCTTTTTATTAGCAATCTGCCTCTGTCAATTGTAATGCATGTTTCATGTGAAAACAACGAAACAAATAGATCATTATAGTATTGATTCTGTGTCTGTGTTATATATTCTATTACAGGCAGCACTATTATGGTTTCTGTAATCAATTCCTCTACATTTGATATGGCGCTGCTGTTCCCTAATTGTTGCATACTCAAGTAAACATAAGTGTTTTATGCTGGTATCTATCTGCACTTGTTCAGACTCTTTAGATTCACAGCATAGTATTGTGCATCTTTTGATAGTTTCCTGTGCACATTATATTGCATTTCTATATAACAGTAGCAGGTATTATAGGCTGATTGTTGGCAAACCATGGCCCAATCAGATGCAAATAAAATGAAAATATCACTACTAGTTTTAGCATTTTTAGATGCAGGCATTGCTAATAAAAACGTTGGAACTGCCATAGATCACTTTGGCCACGAAGACAAGGTACTGGGCTGCTTTAAGTAGCGTGCTGGCTAAGCCCAAACGTTGGAAGTGTTGGGCCTGCATCTAGCCATTATTTAGGAAAGCAAACACGCTCTACGGGTTTGATTGGTTGACTACCAATTTGTACCCAACTAAAATGATCAAACCGTAACAACTTCTTCGCTTTTTCGAGATCGAACGCTGCAGTCCACCTCAACGACGGGGGTTTCCTCCGCTTTTGGTGCTTTAGGTTTGGTGGCGGCGGCCGGTGGCGGCGGTCTTCGACGGCGGCGGTTGCGGCTGGTGTCCGTTCTGGAAGGGTCTAAGGACCAGTTTGTAATTTTCTTATTCTCTGGGGTCCTTGTAGATTATAGGCGGGGTAGCTGTCATACGTATCCTTATACGGTGTACTTGTATTGCTTTTTCCTTAATTAATACAGGTATGCTTTATCAAAAAAAAAAAATCCAGTTGTCAAAGTTAAGGCAAAAAAACATAACTAAGCATTTGGTTGACTACCAAAATCAAAGTTTTTTTTTTTTCCCTTTTGTGCATTCTAAGAACTTTGTAGAGTCTTGCCAAAAAACTTTTGCCATAAATATTAGTGTGCCAAATTTTTGGCAATTACCAATTGATGACTACTATTTTTGGCATGCTTTAGTTTTGGTTGCACAAGAATTAGAAGCTAACCAAGTAGGCCCTGGATCTCTTGGATGACATACTGGTATGATATGGTTTCAGATCACGTCAGGTCTTGGTGTCTCATTCGTCCTCGATCACCACCATCGAGGATGTTCATGCCATAGAGGCCGCCCCACAGGTGTGGAGGTAACCAACGAATAATTGACACCCACTTTATCCAAATCTAAGTTGTTTGGCCCGAACTAAGGGTGCACACCACTTTGATCCCAATATAATGGCTCGCCCTCATTTCCCACCTGATTTCACCTCGAATTGAATGTGGAATTGTCTAGGGTGGGAAACATCGAACTCGATGAAGAAGTGGCTAGGGGTGGGTGACCTCTCAAACCCGATGAAGAAAGGGCACAAGTGGGGATGGCATCATGGCTATAAGATAGAAGAGGCGTGGTGCTTTCTATCTATAGAGAGAAAGGGTTGTCACGGGCCAGCTACCCTAGGGGATGGGTAGGACTCACTTGGAATTTTTTTTTTTGAGAATTTACACAGCACAACATAGACGCCTACAAGCACGCACACTCATCCCAATAAACATGGACTTATTCATTCAAAAAAAACATGGACTTAGGGTTTTCTTGTGGTGCGGTTAGACGTTTTATGGACCTCCAATTTCTGAGGTGGGCCTTTCTACCGTCCACCTCTATATACCAATTTTATGGGCTCTTCACTTAGGAGGATATGATGACCATCTTTATTTGCCTTTGCAATCCTTGATGGAGCAAGACAAGGAGCAGAGGATCGGATGTAGTCCAGCACGGACAAGAAACAGGTTTGCATGGCCTATACATAGGACTGGCGTGCCGCAGTGCCGCGTGCGCATACCATTCTAGGTTGGGATTTCTCGTTGAATCAGACAAAACAGATAGGAACATCAGCAGATGGGATGAGTCAAAACACAGCAGGACACGCAGATGGGCATACTACTATAAGGGCTGAGGGATCTGTGTGTATGCTCAACCACACAGCCTTGCCAGTAGGTTCATGTGCAACTAGAGCGAGAGTACAAAAGACATTTCCGATGCAAATATGTAAAGATGTGGCATACAGATCCAATTGTATGTATAATCTGGATTGCACGATTTGAAATATAAGAAGAAGAATGCTAACATTTCAACAAGACGTCCGTTACTCGAACTCCCTATATTATTGACATATATTTCGGATAGAATGATCACATCTCTATATTGACATGTCAAATTCTGGTGATACTTCTAATCGTCTGATCTGTCATCAGGAAACACAGAAAACATTATTCTGTTTTTGAGCAGTAGTGGACCATGTCAATCGCCTTTGTGAGAATATTGCTATGAAACATTTTTTATGGAGTTTTTTTTTTATTAAATGTTAAAGAACAATACATGGAGACTATAGAAGGTTGTGGGAAGGCTATTTATATCGTGTAGAGAACGTGTGTGTTCACCATTTTTATTAAGCATATGTGTTTCGTGTTAGGCAGAGATCGCCAAACCACACATTCACCACAATGCAACTGTCACTTATAGCTGCAGTAGAAACAGCAATATGAACCTGTTGGTCTCCACTCACGCATTCGATAGTGTCCATTCTAAACATGAGAGGCATCTGGAATTTAGTTTGCTGAATGATGCCCCAATGATGTGCACCCTATACACCTTGAATTGCACTGAGATTATGGACCTGCGGTTAGTGGGCTAGTGTGTGCCCCACAACATGGTGGGGAACCACGCTTCTGAAATATGGGTGTGTGTGCGCTGTGGCGCTAACGCATGTCAACTCTTTGTTGCGAGACAAGAAATAGTTGGCACGCAAGAATCACAATACCATGAAAACACAAGAATTTGGAACTGCCGAACATAGCAGCATTTATCGGTTTACTTCTCCCCCTTTTAATTATTCACCCAATGTATGGAAGGTCCGTGAGCTATTCTTGCATTACGCCACAACAACGGAAGGTACGCGCGCACCTCTATGTGAGGTACACCGTTCATGAGCTCACAAAAAAAAAGGTGCGCTCGAACAAACATAGACTGCAAGCATTATTACACCTAATCTAGTTGCTGATGAAGTCGAGCTTTCGAGCTCAAGTACATAAATCTAACCTGGTGATGGTCGATGTGGATGAGATGGATTGGAACTTAGCCATCCTTGGCACACACTCCTCCAATGAAGCAGAAGCACGTCTCAATGTTCTTGCTTTGGCAAAGGATGGTCGGATTCAAGCAACTACCAAATTGTATCACCGACAGACTTGTCAATGTGAATTGTTGAAATGTCCCGCATGCATGTCCCAGTTGCTGAACTCTTGGAGCTTGATGTTTGCAGAGCCGCCACTGGAGTATGTAGAGCTAATATATATGGTTGCTACCCAGATGCTCCTATCTTATATGCTACATATTGTTGTATGCATTATTATGCAGCATGTGCAGTCAGTCAATGAGAGAGAAATGAGAATGTGGCTGGTGGGAGCACTATGATTCCCCATATCTACTCCCCATTCACTTCTGATCATATATATTATACTGTATATCCTTGTCATTAGAAAGAAAACCCTTATCCACATCTAGTATTGCTAGCATGCATGTTTGTTCCTCAGATTCTCATCCACCAATTCTAGCGTGTTTGCTATAGGGATATCCTTAGCGCGGCTTTTGTTTTTTGTGGACACAACACACAATACTCACTCTTGCAACTTCGAACCCCATTCTTGTGGCATCCATGAGCATGCTAGATCTTAGTTGTCTGCTTACACCTCTGTGGTGAGTCAGGGTCAGTCTCACTCTCCAACCAGTGGTGCATGCAGTGTTCCATTCTATGTATGGGAAGCATCTGGAATTGGGTGTGCTCGTTGATATTCCAATTCTGTATCAAAGTTCGGCTGCCTCTGCATCTTCTCCCCTCTGCGCCGCCATCACCGTGGTGATATTCCAAGAACATAATTTCATTGTGCAAAGGCCGTTATGGATGGATTCGGGGGCACAGACTTACCATTAGAAAAGGTGGTCTTAATTATGTCTCCTGTGAAAACAAAGCTCTGGATTGGATATTGTTACGAATTTGTAATTGATTGAGTGCTAACCGAAGCAAAGCTTTATGTAAACATGACATGTTGCTCATAAAATCTACTAATTAAGTAGTAAATAAAATAAATAAATAAATTCAGGTGGCACGACTGTGTACTTCTTGTTATTAGTAGCCTGCTTGCAAGTGTTGTGTATGTTAAGATGTCAAAACGGCGAAACAAATAGCTAGATCAATCTAGCATTGAATCCCTGTAATATTTTCCAATACAAGCATAATTCCTTCGGCGTTGAAGGTTTCTTTATTTTTTATTGGCTGATGGAGGATTTTTGAAATGTTAAATCACATTAGTTACAATGAGACGATACAAGATTGATAGAAGGGTATTTGTTGTTGAGGCTATTTATATCTAGTCTTAAGTACGCTGGTTTCAGTGTTGTGTTCAGCATTTTATATTTTTGGTTGTGTGCTTCCTGTTAGGCAGATATTTTTGCCAGTACTTTTTCAAGACATTATCAACTCAATGTAATCTTTTTTTTTTAAAAAAATCTACTGAAAAGCTTCATTATCTAGAAAAAAAATATTATTCCTAGCTTATGCAGTCGGTGTACGTAGTATGAGATCTTGCTGCATATATAAATGTCCAGAGTGGTGAGTCCATGGTGTGCTCTCTCTACCAAAGTTCACATATGTTCAATATATACCTTTGTTAGACTGAGAACTGAAACTCCCCGAGTCACAGCTATTTGGACACACACGGCTGCCAATGTGCCTTTCAGCAGCAGTAGCACTGGAGATCTGAATCTCAGTCTCCCCAGTCATGCACCAGATACAGTGCCTGTTCCTAAGAATGTGAGGCATCTGGAATTTAATTCGCTGATCGGAAGAGGAGTGTTGGCGAATATGTGTTCCAGGCAGAGCTTGGCAGTATTGGAATATGGGACTGCCACGTGACCATATTTGGCCAGCATTGGAATATGGGACTGCCACGTGACCATATTTGGCCAGTGTAACGAAGACACTTCGGAACTCTCTATTGTCGCACATGAAACCAAATGACATGCATGGACGAGAACACCAAGAACGCACCAGGATCGAATGCTGCTGAACATAGTGTCAAGGACTCAAGGATAACATGAAGACAACCAGAACGATGTCTACTAAGGGAATGATTAGCAATTAGTGTTGTGGCATTGAGCCTTGTAATTACTAATTAGTAGTGTTGGGCAAGCTGACGTAAGAGTTGCCGTAAGTTTTGGGTAGCTCATTTTTTTTTTTTTTTTTTGCTTTCGGTTCAATGATCACTTGTTGTTATTCCAAATGTTTTGTTCCCACAGCTCACAGGATTGTAGAAGAATTTGCATCGATCCTAATACTTCTTGTTGGCATCATAGCATCTGAAAGGTTGTTGCTAACACTGATTATGCATAATTTCCTTACCTCCCTTCTAATTTTGACATTGTCACCGTTATCAGCTCAGATAAGGTAATATCAGCTGTCCGAGCTGGTTCTGAATATGCTGGTTGTGACGTCCAAAATTGTGTTATTGTTGTGGGCAGCCAATCTGGTGTCCTAGTAGCTGATCGCATTGGCATGCCATGCATAGTTGTTTGAAGCAGGTAAGCTACCTGTCTGCTTGTAACTTTCGTATCTCTGCCATATGATTCTGGTGCTTGTTGTTTATAAAATTCATCACTTCCAGCTTTACTGCAAGAGCAAAATTTCATTCTGCAAAGGCCGTTATGTATTTCTTTAACAACATTACAGACTATAGACAAAGTGGGGGCATGCCGTTGCTTTAGCCATGAAAAACAGGGGCAAGCTTGCAAATTGAAAAAAAAAAATAAGCAGTTAGAGTTCAAAACACGGGCATCCATGCAACGTCCCCTTTTTATTTTGTTGTGTGCTTCGTGTTAGGCCGAGAGTTTTGCCAGTACTTTTTCAAGACATTATCAATTCAATGCAATTTTTCTTCCATAAAAATCTACTTGAAACCTTCATTACCCAGAAAAAAATCCTAGCTTATGCAGTCGGTGTAGTATGAGATTTTGCTGCATATAAATGTGCACACGGGTGAGCCCATGTCTGTTCCTCTACCGATGGACCTTCACATCTGTTCAATATATACCCTTGTTAGACTAAGAATTGAAACTCTCCAAGTCACACTATTTAATTTGGATACACAAAGCTGCCATCCCAAGCAATCACTCACGGAACTGCTATTTATATCTTTGGTCGAAGTTGTGTGCCTTTGAGCAGCAGTTGCCCTGGTGATCTGAATCCTAGTCTCCCCAGTCATGGACCAGATACAACCTATTCTAAGGATGTGAGGCATCTGGAATTTACCTCGCTGATCCAGGGTCGAGTGATGCACAATGATGTGATGCATAGTTGTTCGAAGTAGATAAGCTGCCTTTGTCTGCCTCCTAACTTTCTTCTCTCAACCAAGATTCCAGTGCTTGTTTATAAAATTGGTCTCTTCCAGTTTCATTTACTGCAAGAGCAGAATTTCACTCTGCATAAGGCCGTTATGGATGGATTCGGGGGCACATAGTTAACCCTTTTAAAACTACTGAGCAAAAGGTCGTCTTAATTATGTGTCTCTTGTGAAAACAAAGAGATGGACTTGATATTGTTATGAATTTGTAATTGATTGAGTGCTAACCGGAGCAATGTAAACATGAGATGTTGCACATGAGTAGTAAAACGAATAAATAAATTCAGAACCTGCTCCCAATTGTTACACATGTTTGATAAGGAAATGATCAAACAAATAGATCAATATGGCATTGAATCCATGTAATATTTCCATTATAAGCATAATTCTCTGGGTTGAAGGTTTCTTTATTTTTATATAGGATGATGGATGATTTTTGAAATAATACGTTACAAAGATCGCCAAAAGGCTATTTAAGCCTTAAGTATGTTTGAGTATTCAGCATTTTTTATGTTTGATATGTGCTTTGTGTTAGGCAGAGATTGCATCCAGTACTCTTTCAAGACATTATCAACGCAATATAATCTTCTTAAACAAATCTACTGAAAGCTTCATTATTATCCAAAAGAAAAGATATAGTTCCTAGCTTATGTAGTCGGTGTAGTATGAGATCTTGCTGCATATAAATGTCCACACGGGTGAGCCCATGTTCTGTGCTCTACCAAACCTTCACATCTGTTATATACCCTTCCCCCAAGTCACATCTATTTGGATATGCTATTTATATGTTTGGTAGGGTTGTGTGGCATCCTGCAGCATGTAGTGTGCATTTCAGCAGCAGTAGCACTTGTGATCTGAATCTCAGTCTACCCATTCATGCACCAGACACAGTGCCTGTTCCTAAGGATGTGAGGCATCTGGAATTTAATTCGCTGATTGGAGATCGACCGTTGTCACTGTGTTCAATGCAATCACTGAATTGCTGCAGATTCCAAAGGCTCTATTAGAGCAGGTACAACAACAGTTCATGAATCGCCGGCTACATCAGCTACAATCTCGACAGCTACAATCACGTCGCAGAGGAGAGAGAATGCACTAACTCGTACTACATTCCATGCCCAGCTCAACATTGCAAGACACTTATCAACTCTTCCTCTGCTGTATCTGTCTATTGAATAAAAAATAGTATTTCAACTATATATGTATATAGACTACATGTATGGGTTAGGCTTTAAACTTGTCTATTGATGACTTGGCTTGTCTTAATGCCTAGTCTTATTAATTGGCCTAACTCTTAGTTGGCGAATTTGTGTTCCAGCCAGAGCCTGTCAGCATTATTAGAATATGGGACTGCCACGTGACCATACTGGCGAGTGTGACGAAAACACTTGTGAACTCTCTATTGTCCCACATGAAACCTACTGGCATGCATGAAAGTGAACACTATGAATGCACCAGGTCGATCTTCTTCCCTGTTAAGAAATTGCTACTCCTTTCCATCTATCCGTCCGATCCTACTAGGTACTTGACAATTGTTAATCTATCTAAGCCATCTGAAATCATAAGAAATGTTGTTTCCCGTGAATACCCACCACTGTGGAGCCGTCACGAAAGCCGACTAAGTTTAAGTAGCACATGAGACAATCTCTTCACCATGCAGTTAGCTTGGATCCAGATGATGATGCACCAGATCACTACAGGAATCCCGCTCTTTGCCGAGTGCTTTCACGCCTCGGCAAAAGCCCCCCTCGCACTGCAAAGGCTTTGCCGAGTGCCTTACTCGGCAAAGAGCAAAAGAAATAGTCGGCAAAGCATTCTTTGCCGAGTGGCAGAAAACACTTGACAAAGAAAAACACTTGGCAAAGATAAAAGTCGAAAAAAAAAAAAAAAAAATTTTTTTGGAGAGGCCGCCACCGCCGCCTACCACTTGCTCTCAACCATGATCTTTTTTCCAAGTTTTTTGACACTTTTTTCACACTATGCGGCGAGTGGGATTCGAACCCACAACCTCTCCCTCGCATGTCTACTGCCTTACCACTACACTACACCGTCACTCATATCTAGGTTGCGTATTAGCTCCTCATATATTATACTAAATCGGAAATTTGAATTTTTTCAAACGACCTTGATGCAAAAAACTTCCTAAATAAAATTTGTAGATCTTGAAAAGTTGTGAAACTTTGTAGTTGACAACTTTTTGATTTAAAATCGTTTAGGTCCTCAAAAACTGGTTTGAAAACATGATTTGCCGAGTGCCTAAAAAAGACACTCGGCAAAGAGCCTTTTGCCGAGTGTAAAAAAAAAAACTTCAAGAAAAGGTTTTTTCAAACCAATTTTTGAGGCCCCAGACGAGCTTAAATAAAAAATTGTCAACTACAAAGTTTCATAACTTTTTGAGATCTACACTTTTCATTTAGGAAGTTTTTTCATCCGAGGTCATTTGAAAAATTCGAATTTTAAATTTGAGAGCGCTTTAGACCTAGTTTTGCATGATAAGATGAATTGAAATCAAAAAGTTTTGTACTATAAAGATTCATATCTTTTGAGACTTACAAAGTTTACATTGGTCATTTGTTTATTTGACAAAATGTTAGTAACATTGTTCGAAAATCTTATTAATCTCTCTTCTAGTGCTAGGAAACTATGAAAGAATATGAAAGAGATGTATGTTTTGTGAACAACGTTATTGATGCTTTGTCAAATAAAGAAATGACCAAATAAACTTTGTAGAGCTTGAGAAGTTATGAAACTTTGTAATTGAAAACTTTTTTATTTAAGCTCGTTTAGGGCCTCAAAAAGGCACTCGGCAAAGAGGCTTTTTGCGAAGTGTCTTTTGACACTTCGGCAAAGAATTCTTTGCCGAAGTGTTTTTTATTTGACACTTTCGGCAAAGAAGATCTTTGCCGAGTGTTTTTTCTTTTGCCGAGTTTTTTTATTTAGCACTGGGCAAATAGGCTCTTTACCGAGTGCCCGAAGAAAAACACTCGGCAAAGAGGTTGACACTCGGAAGATGCTTGCTGAAGTGAGTAGCGCATGGAATCTTAGAGGACGAGCACCTGTGAGGCATTTTGCACTTTGCTTTACAGGACCAATCAGGTGATGACACACATCCACAACGTGACGGAGTGCATCGACCAGGCATTATCACAACTAAATGACCTTGAGGCGTGACTACTATCACTGCCGCCACTATCGATATCGTGCAGACAACTGCAAGTGCCACCACCACCACTGCATCCGTCAGCAGCATGTCGGCAACCAAACATCGTCAAGTTCAAGTGAAGCCGATGCCGACTAGGTGAACATCGACATTGGCAGCCCAACTGAATTGGGGCAGGCTTCCTGCTTTTCCGTTCTGGATTTCTATGCAGGTTATGATCAGATAAAGTGGCAGCCAGGTGAGGAACATAAAACTGCATTTTCCACTCATGATAGTCATTATGAATTCACTGTAGTGCCTTTTGGTTTATGTGGAGCTCCAGGCACATTTCAAAGTGCTATGAACATTACCTAATGACCTGCCCTGCCCAAGTTTTCTATAGTATTCTTTGATGATATACTTTTGTACAGTTCTTTATATACAGAACATCTTCAACACAGCTTGTAGCAGGTCCTTTCTCTTTTAGCCAAAGACCAATGGTTGGTTAAACTGAAGAAATGTAAATTTCATCAACAACAAATTCACTACTTGGGGCATATTTTGAGTCGACAAGGTATTCAAACTGACCCTTCTAAGATCTCTTCAGTATTGGACTCGGTGAAGGAATTGAGGGTGTTCCTAGGATTAGCTGAGTACTATTTTCTTTTTTTGAGAACACGCCTTAGCGCGTATTTCATTAAGGAGATTAGCTGGGTACTATAAGAAGTTTGTGCAAATTTTTGTTGTGATTGCTAAACCACTCACCAATTTGCTCAAGAAACATGTGTTGTTTTTTTTTTTGACTGAAGATCACAAAGTGGCTTTTGATACTTTGAAACAAGCCTTATGCTCTGTCTGAACCTGTGCTGGGTATTCCACACTTGACAAAGGTTTTTGCCATAGAAACTGATGTCTGTCACGCTCTAGATTATGTAGGTAAACCATTTGGGCAAACAAAATCAGGGCCTGCCCACTTATGAAAAAAGAGTACCTAACTATCTTAGTGGCCGTTGATCAATGCAGATCTTACTTGGAGCTAGCTGAATTCATTATATACACTTATCAGAAAGCTCTTATCCATCTGAATGATCAACGTTTACATATTGTCTGGCAACAGAAAGTCTTCACCAAACTATTGGGACTTCAATACATGCAAGATTCTATATAAAAAGGGGCTGATATTTTATTTGTCTGGTCATCTGGTCATATTTTATTTGTGCCTGTCATTAGATCAAGTTGGTCTAAATAATGTTCCTGAAAATGTACTTCACTAATTATATATGCTGGTCCATTTACAAGCATTGTCTTAGACTCCTAGGCGCCATCAAAAGAAACGACATTCACTGGAATCTCCAATGTGTGCATCCAAGTGGAAGAGACGCTTCCTTATTGGCTATAATATATACAGTATAAGCCAATAAAGCAATTATGACATCTTAAATATGTGCACCTGCAAGTGTGTGTGTATATACCCTAGCAAGCCAAACGATTTCCTTTCCAAGTTACAAAAGCATGCCAGTCGATGTCTTGCTCCACAGACGCGCAAAGCCACCCCACCATATACATGAGAGGCATTATCACAAATTTGGCAATCTGAAGCATACTGAAGCACACGTGATCAGAGGCCCATGGTTGCATACTCAAGTACAGGTGGTCAAACAGGCCCCAAACTGATACATGTCGTTATCACGAGATTCCAATAGAGCTTTTCACTCTGCACTTTTGACATGCCAATTATTGCCAAGATGTCCACAAACCTCCACACTTCCATTACCTATTCTCTATATGCTTGTTGCACCACCCAGCTTACATGATTAATGACTGCTGTTATTAGGTTCACATAAAACATTAGGATCTTATCCATGTTTGGAAGTATTGTTGATGGGTAAAACAGTTAAAATTTGAAGCAAATATAGCTAGTCCTAGTAGCTAGGAGGTGATGGCATTTAGCTGTGTCAAGCTCTTTGATTCCAGAAGAGTAACTTAATATTTTAAGAGCAAAAAGTTATTTAAAATTGTCTTTGCACGGGATATCTACTAAGTAACGAACTGACTAAAAAAACCGGCCTCTCCTTTGGCTAGAAGGAGAATATACAAGCTTCAGTTAATTGTGGCATTTTGGTCCGGGTGGCCCAAGAGTAGTTTGGGAGTTTTTTTATATATTAAGTCTACACTGATAGTCATTAGAATGGTGTGTTAACCATTTTTTTGTTTTGGATGTGTGCTTCCTGTAAAGCAGAGGTTAGGAGAAGCATATATATATCTGGTTTTGGATGTGTGCTTCATGTGAATACTGTATTATCGACATAATAGCCTAAAAAACTAATACGAACTTCATTATATATCAAGAAAAAGTTATATATGTTTTTTTTTTTTTTTTGCACATTAGTTATAGTTGATGCCATCTGTGATAAGAGGTTAGCAACAATAAATGTCCATTTGAGTGGGTACCAGGTTCTGCCTATCTGAACTAGCTACTCGCGCTTCAAGTTTACTCCATATATACAGTAGGATAGAGTAACTCCCCAATTGAAATACATTGTCCAATCTGTATCTAGTCGTGCTTCCTGTCTATATCTCCGTCCCTCGCTCCTATATATCTGTCTATACCCAACCAATTGGTATTGCGACACTCTGTAGTGTTGATGGTATACAACCAGGGCAAATGCAGTGTGGCAAATCAGACCTAAGGATGGGAGGCATCTGGAGTTTTGTTTGTTCAGTGCAGCAGTAGGAACCGACGTGTCTAACCATAGGTCGTAGCATGGGATTCCGCTGGCACCGCTAGTCATGCGCAGAATGGTGTTATTTTGGCTATTTTGCGCCCGGTAGAGACATGTAAAAAGTGCTATTTTGGCTATTGTGACACGTATGCGAGCGTAGCTCAGTCATAAGATCATTGATTATGGATAAGAGGAACTCCATGGATTGGCAATTAGCTGTCAAGCCCTTTGATTCAGCAAGAGTAACTTAATATTTTGAAGAGGACAACATACAAGGTTCGATTAATTATGACAGTTTGGTCCAGGTGGCCCAAGACTAGTTTTGGGAGTTTTTTCTATTTAGCTTATATTTAAATTTATAGTCAATAGAATGGTGTGTTCACCATTTTGTTTGGACCTGCGCTTCCTGTAAAGCAGAGGTGTGCATCATTTGAATACACAATTCTATTTAGATCTTGTCAAGAGTGTGTCTCCATCCATGGTCATTTGAAAATTTTTTAAAAAATGAAAATCTGATTTCTTAAAACAAATTTTCAGACCTTTAAGCGTTCTGAAATAATATTTTTAGGCGAATAAAACTGACTTGATTCGTAAAAATCACAGAGAGCTTGCAAAACAATGAGGATGTAAGCTGCATGTACTAATTTGTTTTCACATATCGTTCCATTTCTGGACTCCATACATAGAAGTTTTCAGAGTCTCCAAATTACTAATTTGTTTTTTATTTATGAAATCAATTGATTCCAATTAAATTAAAAAGAGTTCGGGAAGAAACCAGATGGACGAATGGTCTGGTTGGCTAGCTCCATATTTATGACTGGCAACTAGTCATGATTGAACATTCCGTTTTCTCTTAATACAGTGCGGGCTAAAGCGCCTGGTTTCAAAAAAAAAAAAAAAAAAACTGGTCATGATTGCCGTGCTAGTCCTCTAGCATACGTATATGCCCCACACCTGCTATACAATAAATAAATCCTCAATGCACATTTCTGTTGTAAATAAATTCCAGAGTGCCCTACACCAATCGATCATAAGTTGTGTGTGTATATATATACCCAGCAACCAAGGTAAGTTCAATGGTAGGTGGTGACTGCCCTTAAAATATAGAGGTTAATGAGAGTTTATTTTCAGAAAGGATTCCAAATTGGATCATCCTGGTTAGGAATGGGAGGTATCATGTATCAAGAAATATGGGGCTAGCTCAAACAAAGAAACTTCACCAGCAACCCTGTCCCATCCCGGTCATCGCGGTTGCTCCTGGTGGCGGAGGTCGTGGCTAGTGTTTCCCCCTTGACTGGATCTGGCCCAGACACAACCCATGGCGTGCACTTCAACCCCTCCATTTGGGATGAATGTACTTGCCGTGGCTTTACTAAAGCTTGGACACTCTTGTCAGTGGAGTTTGTGAGCATGTGGCCTGAACTTGCCAATTCCCTCCTGATACGGCTAGGAGAAAATGGCCTTCGCTTCTAAATGAGACCAAGGCAAAGTGCAGCGTGGCAATCAGACCTAATTAAGGATGGGAGTCATCCAGAGTTGGTTTTTTTCAGTGCAGCAGTTGGAACTCTGTGTTAGGTCCTAGCATGCACTAGATTCCGCTTTGCAACCTGGTAGAGACTTGCAAAGAGTGCTATTGTGGCTATTGTGACAGGTGCGCGAGCGTAGGGCACACATTTGGCGAGGGCACACATTATGCATATTTGTATTTCTGAATTTTAGTACTTCTTTCATTAGCATTGTACTTCGATCTGGCTTGATAGCTGTTCCCTTTTCGTTTGGGAAGGCAGCTTCCCGTGTACTAAATGGGTTAGGGGTAGTCACTCTCTAATAACATGCATAAAAAAATGAAGGACGAAAGGTTTACTCAAAGCCTCCTACTGTCGACTCTATTGTCGAAGCCTCCTACTATCTAATTTCTACTTACAAATTGTTGCTGGGCTCTGTGTGCTTTGTTTGTTTTTCCACGGCAGCGTACTGTGTGAGTAGATGGATGCAAAATTAAGGTGATGAAGAGATCCCGGAGCATGACAATGTGTACCTTGCATGGCTCCCTGGTATTGGCCACTGGTTCCTCGGCTAGCATGCTTCTGACAGTCACTTCCTAGACTACCATTGCTGCCCTCAGGCCTCAGCGGACCTGCTTCTGTATGTTAGGCAGCATCAAAACTTTCTACTTCACCAGCACTGATGAAGAACTTACTCATCCTTTCTACCTTTCTAGATTTCAAATTATAGTAAAAAAGAACTTACCCCTGTAGTTCAGAAATTTCCAAAATCATTTGTCCTAACCATTATTCATATCAAGATATGTTGACTCGCATATATATAATAAAGTAGGAAAATCAGTTACTTATAATTCAAACAATCTGGAACTGCATATATGTACCTTCAAACATCCCAAATGGGGGGAATTAGTCTCCCATGTAGTAATAGTTTGTTTGGAGTACCTCGATGCTAACCTATTTCAACTTGTATATTATTAATTATTGTCTCAAATAAATTTGTCGCATCTCTAGCTACCTACATTCCAGAGTTAAAAAAAATCTTCATTATATAATCAAATATGCACTGATTATTACATCCACTCGTGTCCATTTGGTGGCTCACCTCTTGCTGACCAGTGTACATAATTGAGCAAATATTCTTGTTTGGCTCAATGTAGTACTGATATTGTTCTTACAGTTGATGATTTGAGGCTCCTAGAAGATATTAGTGATTGGTGATCTTATTGAAGGCTGCACACGCATATATAGTGACTTATATATTAATTATTTGTGATCCACCACTTTGGAGATGAAAGGTTGGTACTTGTAGTGGGTCTCGAGTACACATAGTCGGCGTAACAATAATGACTTCGGTGGCTTCTCAAAACCTCGATACCAAATATGTTGACTCTTTAATTATTTTTTTCGTGAATTTGATCTTGCTTGGTCCTTTTTTGTGTGTAAGAAGAACTTGGTTGACATGCAGAAATAATTTTGTAGTGGTCTGCTCGTATTTGACAAGGTCTAATTTTCACAATATAATTTTTGTTGCTAGTGTGCCATATATCTTAAGGACTCGTCTTAGTATGGTAGTCTCAAGGACTTGTGTTTGTGTGAAGTACTTTGTTCATATTCATAGCATGAAATTAAGGGATGAGCATAAAAGATGCTACAAAAGACCCGCATCGACAGATAAGTGCCAAACTGGTTTTATTAAAATAATAAAAGTTGCAACCATTCAAACTATCTGAACTTATTGCTCAATTAACAAAAAAACTATCGACCCTTCTAGAGAATACACAGGCATTTGGGCCAATAACTGACAATATGTCAACCAAGAAGACTGAGCGATGCCATGATCCAAATAGGCCAAGCTTTTCATTAGCCATCATTTTCATAGTTTTAGCTCTATGTAGATAGAGATAGACGAAATCTTGGTAATTTCCCACATTCTTAGCACTCTATTTGCTAAACAAATCTTTGTTGTTCCTGCAGGAAGTGTAGTTGCAAATTTTTTAGTGCTATATGAAACAAAGTGCTTAGTTTGTTCTTGCTTGTGGCAATTGGAGCTCGTTTGTTCACAGATAGGCCAGTGTAACTTACAAGATTTTAAGGTTAAGATTAGTGTCCTTGTCTGCATCTGAATATCATCTCCTACATTTACTATGTTCTCTGTTGTCGACACATTAACATGTTAGCACATCCTCGGTGAGAGGAAGGCCATAGAACCGGTTGGATCTCTTCCTCTCCTACTGGCATCAACCAGCCGGCTATAAGAGAAATAGTTGTGTCGTTGTTCTTATTGTAAGTCAGCCAATAGAGATAAAATGGTTAGCCGAATCAGCACATGCATCGAAGTTATTACTGGTAGACATCGCAATAGAATGAAGAAATGGACATGACACAACAAATTAAATCAAGACCACTTAAGAGTGGAAGCTCCATGTCAATATTTTCGGTAAGGAACATGGAATATATCGCTAGAGTTTGTCTTCGATCATACTGTGATTGGTAAAACTGGTTTTGACTGGTTTCTTGGACTGGGCCGGTTTTGACTGGATTTTGCTGAATCCGTCCAAATTATGTCAAAGCTATAACTTTTTTTGCTTCTACTTGATCCGCAACCTCGGATACAAATACCACCAAACGTTTTCGCAATCAAAATATATAAAGCTTTCACATAACTTAGCCTTTTGGAACTGCAACACTATATGCCTTGTGCCCTTACATTATATTATAGAGCAGGTTTTGAAGCTCTGAAAATGTCAAAACAGCAGCCAGCATGTGCATGAGTCTATTTATACTCTCACTTCATTATTAAGGAGCAGGTTACGCTATCACACTACAGGAATCCGCTTCTTTGCCGAAAAAAAACATTTGCCGAGAGCAAAAAAGTCGGGCACTCGGCACAGAACTTCTTTGTCGAGTGCCCGACCGTCCGGCAATGTCCCACACTCGGCAAAGATATAACAGGGCCAAACGGCCTCGCTGTCCGTTACCTTTGCCGAAAGTGTCAACCGCTAGGCACTCGGCAAACTTGGTACCTTAAGCCGAGTGCCGCGGCGCTTAGACACTCGGGCAAAAGAACCTCTTTGCCGAGTGCCCAACCTGGCACTCGGCAAACCATTAATTTTTTTTTTTGTTTTTATGTTCCATATTTTTTGTGTGGCCTTGGTACAGTAATTACATCTCATGTTCAAAATTTGGGACAATTTCAAGTTGTTTTGCTATATTTCATGAATTATTTCTATTTTCTTGCATTTTCTCGAGCACTCCAAATTTGAACTGCAGGTACATGAAATAATGGAATTTGGTCATTCAAAAATATTATTCATGATGTTTGGCGTATGTTTAGGCTCAATCCAGAACTCGCGCGAAATTAAGAACATTTTTTTTATTCATGATGTTTGGCGATGTTTTGTAAAATAAATAATTTGTCGAAGTATCGACATGGCACTCGGCAAAGTTTTTTTTTTTTAAAAAAAATTCAAATCTTTGCCGAAAGTGCCGACTCAACACTTTCGGCAAAGGGCCGCTCGATTAACGGTCGAAGTTTCCTTTGCCGAAAGACCGACATGGCACTCGGTGAAACCTTTGCCGAAAGTGCCCGACATCGGCACTCGGCAAAGAATCGTTTGCCGAGTAATTCTTTGCCGAGTGAGGATTGCCGAATGCGGTACTTCGGCAATGCCTTTGCCGAGTGCAAAGGTGCCTTTGCCTAGTGCATCCTGCACTCGGCAAAGCACTTTCGATTCCTGTAGTGTCGGTCTCATTCTCAACCACTTCTATCAATATATGCCATGCTTTGTCTTTGTCCTCCCTATATATATTCATGCACTATGCTTGCCACTCCAATGCCATGCTTTGTCTTTGTCCTCCCTATATATATGCATGCACTATGCTTGCCACTCCCATACCGATACTACATCGATCTATCTTCAACTCCAGCCACTCACCAGTTTATTATTTTTTTTCTGGATCAATATCTTGTAGTTATTTGTAAGAATGGGAGGCTTCTGGAAATCTGGAACCAAGTGAGCTGTGGGAGCTTTGCTTCAGAAAAACACCATTTCCAAAAGTTTGTCTATGTTTTCGATGCTTATGGACAGTTGATGGCTTGGGCCACAATATTTATGGCATGAATTAGGGCCATGTGTGGAAAGGGACTAACAATTTGCGTGACCCAAGATGATGCTTAGTTGTTTTCCAAGACATACTAGAACTTGGCATGAGATAGTTTCACGACACTTTTTCCATCACTCTTTTTTTTGTGTCAGTTGTCTTCTAGTGTCAAGTATTCCCTACTGTTTTGGTAACATGTGGGTGGAGCAGCATTTCCTACTGAACTCTATGATTATGCCGAGTGCTCTTTTGTAACTTAATATAACCCGTCAAAACTTTTGGAGAATGAACCAGACTATATTTCACCTCATGTCCTATTGAGGTTATATCACTCAAATGGTTGCAGCCTGTCACGCTTGGTGTGTACAATGGTAAATGTTTAGAAATGAATGTGAACACTAGGCTGGTTGTAAAAACGTTGTGGATCCATATAATAACACAAAGTATACACCTTGAACATGGCCTAATCCAGAACTTAAATTGATTGACCAGCAAAAATAAAGTGATGCATTGTTGCACATAGTTAATGCATGAGAGATATGGCTCCCGAGATAATCATGCTTATGTGTGGGCCCCACACCATGATGAATATCCTTGATATGTAGGAGTCATGTTAGAAGACGAAAACTGTTCATTCATATTCACACTGTTTGCAGCATGTCTGCTCGTCGCATAACCCCTATAGCTATTTAGCATTGGCCAACACATGCAGAAATGGGGGCTCGATGTCTGGTCGACGGCAATGGGTGATTGCTAGTGTGGCCACTGGGCACTTTCATCAGTGCACACGGTCTTGATCTCATTCTGCAGTTACGTACCCTGTAGTGTCCGTTCTATGTATGGGAGGCATTGAGAATAGTATGCGCGCGGTGACGGACGGAAGTTCCTGCATGGTCTATGATTCAGTGTGGTCTCCGCCTTTACAGAGAACTAGCCTAGAGCCCGGGTATATATAGTTTGTTAAGGGAAACTAATAAGAGATTACATTTGTGGTTTATAAATGTATATTACACTTATATTAATCATTCCGCTAATCTTTATATGATAGACCTTACAACAGCAATGACTTCAAAAGAAAACTATAAATATGGCCAGACATGAAGCTAACCTAATTTGGAAGGCCAAAGCTGAACAAAAGTGTAAATTCTTCACATGGACACTGTTGGTATTTGTTAAGCCTACAGAAATATTTATAACTTGTATAGTCCGCAGTTTAACGGATACTGGTGAGCATTTCACCCAGGATAGGGTTTTAAATATCGAATCCACAGGGGAGGATGGTGTGAGGAATAATTGAGGCATATAACTAATCCCCGAAAGTGTCAATCAAGGATGGAAAGGATCAAGAGATAAGAAGATTTCTATGGTTGTCTAGTTCTCCTTCTTGTAAGTTATGTTGATATTGATCTTTAAAGGGATCGTACTCAAGGGAGAGTAAGGTTGAAACTTACCACTCCCCTAGCACTTAGATCCTACGAGTCCTATCTACGGAAGTGGAATACAAAGGACTCAATGGTACTTGTCATTACCACGATCTACCACTCTCCGGCGGTAGGGGGCACTCATAAGTAACTTTGATCTAGGCACCACGCCTACATCTAAGTATACCCCTCTAATCTATAGATTCCCATAAATTAGAGTACTCAAAGAGTTATGAACAGTAGAAAAATACTAACACTGAAGATAATATGATACTTACTCAAATAAGAAGTTGCTCCACCATAGAAGTCTCAGGATCAAGTGCCATAAAGCCTTTGATCCCAGAGGTACAAGCGTAGAGGAGTCACCGACATGTCCGGTGCTTCCCCTTCTTCTCCTCCACTCACTCTCTTTTTTTCTCAAGAATAGATCTAGAACTCTAATTAAGTTCTTTGATCTAATCTCTCAACTTGATATTCACTCATGATTAGATCTAATTAGATAGATCTAATCTACTTCTAATCCACTTCTAATGATATGTCTAATTAAGCTCTAATTACATGTCTAATTCTACTTCACTAATCCCTTAGAGAGAGTTGATCCTTTCTAGGGACCCCTCTACTACTAAGAGTTAATGAGATAGAATAAGATAGTAATGAATTAGGGTTTAGCCCTGGGGGTAGGGGGTCTTCTTATATAGGCCTTGGCGATGAACGTGAACCCTTGGATCAAACCGACCTTGGCAACGGTGTAGATGCAACCTCAATGTCGGTGGTAAACCGCCATAGAAAGGAGAGGATGATAGGTGGGACCCACCGGCGGGCGCCGATGGTGGTGTTGGCGGGCGCCGCCATGGTGGGCCCCCCCACGTCGGCTCCTTCCCCGGTGTCTTCTGGTGTCTTCTAGAATGTTTTAGTCCACAATTCAGGTTGAATTATTTCACGGCCAAGTCTTATCATCATAGGTCTTGTATATTCCGGAACTTTCTCCATTATTCTTTGCATTTTCCTATTAAGTCCCTAAAAATATATAAATCACCAAAACTCGTGGAATTATGTTAGTTTAAACCTCTAGACTTATATTGATATTTAATTTAAGCCCTTATTCATGTTTAATTGACTAGTAATTTTATGCTATAACAGGTGTCAACAAGCTCCCCCAAGCTTACCTCTTGCTAGTCTCTTAGCAAGACACAAAATATAATATTAAACTTCTTACTTGGATCGAGTTGCTTTTAACGCTATCACACCTTTAAAGTACACATGCTTTCAAAATTTTTTCTCTCCAGATAAAGATAAACTTATAAACTTTAATTATTCAATTACCTCTTATCTTTTTGGGGCTTTATATCTTTTTCTGCAATCTTGGGTAATTGAAAGATAGAACAGTCAAGCCAAGCACTAAATCTCAAACTCTTTTCATCAACTGTCCTTCTGGAGTTTTTGCTGATTTTCAAATAAAACTCAAAGTTCCCAGTATGACTCTCTCAAGGCTCTCGTTGTGGTATTTGTGGATCCTTTCTTAGGCAATAATATAATGTTTGCCTTACTCTCATAATATAATAACATTTTAACTAAGGCAATAGCATACTATGCCTTTCTCTCTCACCTAATATCTAAAGCTTATATATGTGGAGCTCATAGGTAGGAGAAGATAAAATAATTTTTCTTACTAAGCATATATTGTAAATTCAAGCAATGGATCCAAAGATACAAGTCACACTGATCAAGTAGTGCATGTGTATGGTGGATAGAATATATATATGGTATGGAATAGAATAGATGATGGGAAATCTTACTTTTGCTCCTTTTTGAAATTCTTCTCTCTTTTTATAAACTTTTTGTAGAGAACCTGGGTTGTATCTCTTTCTTTTCTTTCTTCTTCTTTTTTTTTTTTTAAACAAGAGAGGTGGACTCTGCTGGCCCTCGGACTTGTGTCCATTATTTCCTCTCTTATAAAGATGTGGGTTCTACTGACCCTTGGACACTTGTCCATTATTCATCTTTATTTTTAGAGATGTGGGCTCTACTCGCCCTCGAACACTTGTTCATTATTCATCTCTTTTATTTAGGGAGGTAGGCTCTACTCGCCCGTAGGACTTTTGTCCATTTTTCATCTCCCTTTCTTTTTCTTTTAAAAGATACACAACCCAGATCTCTTTTTGCAATAATTTTTTGAGAGGTATAAATGATGGAGCTTTTGTAAGATATTGGCTAGCAATGAATGGATGGATGGGTATATATAAATATTTTTGGTTGCTCTCCCCTAGGATAGGAGTAGAACATTTTTGTTGGCTAGAGTGAGTGGTTGATAATAAAGTAAGTGGAATGAGTGGAGTGTACATGATCAGCATGACAAGTTTCTAAGGGTCGACAAAGATTGAAGAAACTCAATGCAAAGCAAGCGACCTATATATATATATAAATATCTATATTTTTCAAAAGGTTTTCCTATTCTAAGTAGCATGTATATATGGCTGTGGTAGGAGGTTCATACTCTTGTCATACAGGAACTTATCATGTGCATTTTCAATTTTCAAAATGTAAATCTCCAAAATCTAGTGTCACTAGGAGTAAGATCAAATAGCAGCTCAAACTATCATATATCATATCTGTCAATTACCTAGACTTGAGCAAGCATTTGCAACCCAAATGTTTCATGTTTCAAAGTAAAAATTAATTTTGCAAATGAAGCTCGAGAGAGATTAAGCTTGAAAGCTAGGTACTAGAAAAGCATAACAACGAGCAACTATTCATCATTTCCATACATGAGACTTATCCTCGAGATTATTTTTTGTAGGTGGAAAAGAAAACTTCTTGTACACTCCTATTTATTTATTTATTTATTTATTTATTTATATACTATAAGATCACACTTCTACTAAAGACTCTTTTAAACGACTTTATGAACTAAACTCTTAGCAAACTAAGCAAACCAAAACATAATAATAATAATATAAATATAGTAGTAGAGATACTTATCGTGATAATCGGGGGTGCACTCCCCAAGCTGGATTGACGTGTCGGGTTTGTTGATGTGGAAGTTGAGGTAGACGGTGACGATGAAGTCGGTCTATCATGTTTATCTTCCTTGAAATCCTGCTGAACTCAAATAGACAACAAAGCTAGTGGAACTTGATTAAGCGTTAGTGGTTTCGCCACATAGGCTTCATGTGTCTAAAGATTTTCAAGATGGATCATGATTATTCTATGTAAAACTTCAGCAAGACTTCTCCTCTAAATATTTTTGGAGTTTTATAATTTTCTATGCATGCAAAGAACTATAATGCAAATGCAACTAGATGAATGCATAATTATTTTTGTGCCACCACGTGAATATCCTTATGGGTTGTTACACACCTCAAGATTATTCACATGGGGCTTTAGAATTTTTCAATGCAAAGCTAATGCATAAATGTAAACATGCTAAAGGAAAAATGATTATGCAATGCAAGGAAATAAATATGCTAATGCAAGATGCAAATAGATAAATATGATATGCAATTAAAAATGCAATACTAAGAATTAAATATGGATAACTACCGAAGTTACCTTTCGGCGAGGGTTCAATGTTTTAAGTCCTTTGAACAAGACTTCTCACCTTACTCACTCCTCAAGTGTATCATCTGATCTTGGTGACTACGTCTCCCGAGATAGTGATCTCTAAGGATGGCATCACCCATGTTGCTTGCATGTCTCATAGTTTGAAGTGAAGCTTTGACAAGGAAAACGAGCAACATCTTGTTTAGTGTGCATGCTTTGTGGATCAGGGACATTTTCTTATAGAATTTTGAGAGAGTGAGATACTCCTCCTTGATGTGCTCGAAGTATGTCCTGTTTATAAAGACAAGGTAGAGATCAAGTGCATGGGCTCTATTGGTGGAAAAACACCAACAGAACCAAAACTTTATTTATTCTATTCTACCCCTTAGGCACATTAAACAAGGCAGAGTTAATGTTTAACAGTTTTATTTATTTATGATGAGGGTGATAGGATCACAAGATAGAGCATCAACAAATAATTATGACTATCTTGTAAAGCAGGATGAGCAACATCTTAGTTCACATGAATGGGGGTTATGAGATTCATTGGGGTCAAGGATGAGGTTGAAAATGGGTTTAGATAAGTTATCTAATCTGAAATAGAAGGAAAGAAACATGAATGAATTCTAGATAGATTTGTTCTCCTTCTATGGCATTATTAGATATGCCATCCTTGGACTCCCAACGTCCTTTGTAAGAATAAGGATGCTTTCTAAGAGACTCTTTCCTTAAGAAGATATGGTTTATAGGCACTCAAAGGTCTCTCTGTGAAGCTAGAAGTTTGTCTCCCAAAATCATCACCATAAAAGATTTAAGGGTAGAATTACTTCTTCCCTTAGAGAGGTTTAGAGTATGGATGATTTAGGATTAGTAGCTGAATTAAGGGATTGGAAAGATTATGATCTGGCTATCAAAAACTTCTTCTATGATCTAGAGAATAATTCCTTCTCTTCCTTTGGGTGTTCATGGAAAATTCTAAGGAAAAGATCATACCCGCTGAGTTTGTCAAGGACAAACCTTGCTTAGAAAAAGGAAAGAAAAGTTCCTCCGTAAAAAACTGCATGATGGTCATGCGAACAACTTTTCTAGGATGAGTCCCAAATACATTATCCTTTGTAAAGAAAACGATTTGGCCTGAGGTTAACTTCAGAATTCCCCCATATAAAAGGTTGTTTCATGATCATTTAGATCAACCGTAGACACGACTCATGGCCAAGTAATAAGATAGGTTCTAAAGATTCTAGTGGCCCGAACTTGTGTTTTAGGATGCAAAGATAAGGATAGGTGTGGAATCCGAGGATCCCAAAAAGATATAAAAAGAAAAGAAAATATAAAAAGAAAGACTATACTAAGATATGGTACAAGATTAGTTATGCTCAATGTTTTCTCAAAGAATCCATTCCTCCCGAGCAACGGCCAAAAAATGCTTGTTGGTATTTGTTAAGCCTACAGAAATATTTATAACTTGTATAGTCCATAGCGTTTAACGGATACTTGGTGAGCATTTCACCCAGGACGGGGTTTTAAATATCGAATCCACAGGGAGGATGGTGTGAGGAATAATTGAGGCATATAACTAATCCCTGAGTGTCAATCAAGGATGGAAAGGATCAAGAGATAAGAAGATTTCTATGGTTGTCTAGTTCTCCTTCTTGTAAGTTATGTTGATATTGATCTTTAAAGGGATCGTACTCAAGAGAGAGTAAGGTCGAAACTTACCACTCCCCAAAGACTTAGATCCTACTGAGTCCTATCTACGGAAGTGGAATACAAAGGACTCAATGGTACTTGTCACTACCACGATCTACCACTCTCCGGCAGGTAGGGGGCACTCATAAGTAACTTTGATCTAGGCACCACGCCTACATCTAAGTATACCCCTCTAATCTATAGATTCCCATAAATTAGAGTACTCAAAGAGTTATGAACAGTAGAAAAATACTAACACTGAAGATAATATGATACTTACTCAAATAAGAAGTTGCTCCACCATAGAAGTCTCAGGATCAAGTGCCATAAAGCCTTTGATCCCAGAGGTACAAGCGTAGAGGAGTCACCGACATGTCCGGTGCTTCCCCTTCTTCTCCTCCACTCACTCTCTTTTGCTCTCAAGAATAGATCTAGAACTCTAATTAAGTTCTTTGATCTAATCTCTCAACTTGATATTCACTCATGATTAGATCTAATTAGATAGATCTAATCTACTTCTAATCCACTTCTAATAATATGTCTAATTAAGCTCTAATTACATGTCTAATTCTACTTCACTAATCCCTTAGAGAGAGTTGATCCTTTCTAGGGACCCCTCTACTACTAAGAGTTAATGAGATAGAATAAGATAGTAATTAATTAGGGTTTAGCCCTCAAAGGCGGGGGGGTCTTCTTATATAGGCCTTGGCGATGAACGTGAACCCTTGGATCAAACCGACCTTGGCAACGGTGTAGATGCAACCTCAATGTCGGTGGTAAACCGCCATAGAAAGGAGAGGATGACAGGTGGGACCCACCTGGCGGGCGCCAGTGGTGGTGTTGGCGGGCGCCAGGGGCCCTGCCTGTCACCTCCTTCCTAGTGTCTTCTGGTGTCTTCTAGAATGTTTTAGTCCACAATTCAGGTTGAATTATTTCACGGCCAAGTCTTATCATCATAGGTCTTGTATATTCCGGAACTTTCTCCATTATTCTCTGCATTTTCCTATTAAGTCCCTGAAAATATATAAATCACCAAAACTCGTGGAATTATGTTAGTTTAAACCCCTAGACTTATATTGATATTTAATTTAAGCCCTTATTCATGTTTAATTGACTAGTAATTTTATGCTATAACAGGTGTCAACAGACACTGATGCACAAGAAGATTCTCACGACAAACAATCTGCTAAAGCAAGGATGGACTAAAGATACGGACTACAAGTTGTTCGCTAAAGCGAGGATGGACTAAAGATACGGATTACAAGTTGTTCGCCAGTAGCCTAGAGACGCTGGTCTATCTTTGCAAAGATTGTCCATTCACCAAGAAGGTTTGGAGCTATATAATGTTAGATTGTGCAGCGGAATTCACTTCAGCTTGCTAAACCACGAGCCAATAGCCCTTCGGGCTCAGGTCCACCGGAGCCCGCAACATAACCAGACCTTGGCCTAACTCAACCCAAAAGACTAGCCTAATAGGTGAGAACTGTCCCTGCCTTTTTTTGTTGTGCTCCCCCAACATCGATTATCGATATGGGACTAAATCCAACAATCTCCCGTCACACATCGGACCCCAACTCTTCACATCACACTACTCCATGTGATATCTGGAAGACATTTTCCAGGCCCCGAGTTGAATGCTCCATATCACACACACAAACCTGTGTCTCTATGTGACCTTCGAGACGTTAACGGGCTACCCCATCACCATGGGACCCCCTAAGATTTTCTAGGTTTTCTGGCGAATGGCGCTGATATTGCTGGTTAGAGTGTGCACCGGAATTGGCTCAGCTCGCTAAACCATGACCTGACAGCCCCTCAAGCCCAGGTCCACCGGAGGCCACAACATACCCAGGCCTAGGGCCTAACTCAACTCAAAAACTAGCCTAATAGGTGAGGACTACCCTCCGTCTTATATGTTGCGCTCCCCCACCATCAATTACCGATGTGGGACTAAATACAACATGTAAAGCAATGGTTTAACCTTGCTATCCTATACATTGTTAATGTAGCGGGATCGATATATGCATTTTGGTGGAGATGTCGACATAAGTTCAATAAGACCACCGAGAAAGGACGTTGATGGAATCTTAATCTACGTATGGTGGAATGTGTGGAAGGATAAATTTTCAGCACCAACAACTACCGATGCAAGTAGCATACTTATGCAAGGATGACATAAATCAATACCGCCTAGCCAAGTCCATGACTTCTCAAAGCAATCAAGAAATTTAGAGTAGCATCTCCAGTAGCTGTTAGTTGTTTACAGTTGTTTCTCAGTTTGAGTTTGTATAGTTTTCCCTTATTTTTTTTTTTTTGCATAGGGTTGTAGTTGCAGTACCGTTGTATAGTTGTCTTTGTTGTTGTACTTTTTATTTACATCATCTAATAAAAACCAATGGCAAATCTTTTTCCATTCCTTTCTTTTTGTTTAAAAAAAATAGGTCAGACATATTGAACATCATTTAGGAATATAATGAATGAGACAATTGGAGACTATATTGTTTTACACCTTTTTTGCTTTGTTCATGTTCCACGTTTGGTAACAGGCACACTAATATTTATTCAATCTCTATAAAATCGTTATGTTATAAAAAATATATAAGGTTTGCGCCCGTTGGCGATGTATGGTATGCTATGCAGCTCCATCACCTCCTTGGCAAATGCTCTATGATTCAAATTCACTAGGCAATATCCTGGTAGCCAGGTGTGATTCAAAGTCTCTAATCTTATATAATAGAGACTCATTACAATTTCACATCACAAGATTTTTCATGTAGCCGAAAGGTGCATAATAGGTCAGACTATATATAAATGTCCACGTGGATTCAAGGCCATTAACTCCCATAACAGTTGGTCTTCTCTTATGCTCCATATATACCTTGTTAGATAGATGAGCCTTTCCATTCACACATCCAAAGCCGTGCACTCTCCCTAGACGGTTTGACCTTTATTTACATATATGTGTTGGTGCCCCTTTCTGTACACTGAGCCACAGCCGCCACTCCACACATTATAGGGGACCTGTGGCCTTGAAGCCCCATGCAACATTGCCGCATAGGAGGTCGGAATGGGAGACATCTGGAAATCGGTATGGTCTCCTTCATTATCATCTCGCACTTCTTCGGTTCTGCAGCTGAACTCCTATAAACTGTAGTGGAACGATCTGTCAGTAAGTGTGAGTATTGCTCCTTGCTAGCGACGTGTTAGCACTGCGATAAGGAACAGGTGCATGATCGTGTGTACCTAGAGGCTTTTGAAGTGTGCGATTCTTCTCCGTCCTTGAAAGAATGGGCTGAAGGGTACAATACATAAATGGGCAAATAGACTGTTTCCACATACATATGAAGGTCGAAGAGTGTCGTGATGAGTACACGCGAAGAGTTTTGATTTTGCCATCCTAGCATGATCACTTTTTCCAACCATCCATGTAGGTTGTGAAGCTGTAGGTATTTGGATGTTGACTTCTTAGAGCTTCAATTGTAATGGGAAACTGCAAGACTGCAACACATAAGCATTCGACATAATGCACTGAGGTTATGGACCCCTTTCAACACCATTCTACAAGACATCAAGATTACATATTGTAGCGCAACATTTAGTTAAATAGGATCCTGGACCAGCAGGCAACAAAGGCTGGTCAGGGTTGTGAAGGACGTAGTATGCTGGCTAGGGGCATATGAGCATGTAGAGCATGTAGTATGGTATATGACAGTGCAACACGTTTTATCGATGGTAAGGATGGGAGCCATCTGGAAATGTATGTATCTCTATGATTGAAAAAAGAAGATCGATGCAAATTTCCTGGACTACAGTTACTGCAGGTAGAAACCTTGTCTGTTCACCTAACAAAGCGACCCCTATTATTAGTGATTCCCACGTACCGACCTCATCTGCCACCGGACTCCATAGATATATATTGAGATTTGGCATTCAGTCGCTCATCTAAATTCACCTCTCAGCTACTCAACTCCACCAGGCATGCATCTTATAATATTCTGCCTGTTCACTAATCTTAGATATTCCCCAGCAATCTCAAGTTCCATATATATGTATATGCATGGATCTCTCAAACACCTATTCGTATCCAGCCATGCATTATCATTACTCCTAGGTTATATCAGTGGGTCACAACTCAACTCTAGTAATGGAAGGTGTCATCAACATCCTAAAGATAATTCTGCACTTCTCAAGCATGTGGGCTCCGCATAGTCAATATCAGCAATAAGAACTTTTGGATCGAATTGATCTCATGTACACATCCTTTACTTTTCTTTAGGGAACAGCAGGGGCCAAGACCCCTACAATTTGAAACAAACAAAGTTGTTTACTAAAATCCTTCACCGTGATAACAAAAGCAAATGTCCGTGATTACAACATTTAGGTGGAGGTAATGGATGAACGAATGCAATTTGTTGGCACTTCTGGATAATGATACTCCAATTTGTTGGCACTTCCGTGATTACAACATTTAGGCGCCAGAACACTCCACGCTCCTATATATCATACTCCAATTTGTTGGCACTTCTGGATAATGATAGGGAGTTGTTTGCGGGGACTGTGCAGTATCGCTTGGCATGCAGCAGCGGCCTGGAGTGATATGGTCTGGATCTCTCTCTCACGAGTCCTGCATCTACGACTGTCCCTTCAATTCTAAGCATGGGAAGCACCTGGAATTTGCTGTCTTCAGCAATATTCTGATGAGTTCAGTATCACGTACTCAGGCAATCTCGAAGTTACCACCATGTAGAAGTCACTTATGAGACTCCATGCGTCTCAGAACTGATTCGTCCGACGCCACAAATTCAACCATTGACATGGACGTGGTGGTCTTCACACGGATGTACAGGGTGGACAGGGAAGATAGGGACTTGGTGGTCGTCACACAGACATACAATGTGGCTGAAGAATCACTCTGATGCATTGGATCTATGTATGTACAATTCAGTGTGACTAGTTAAACCTTGGTAGGATTAGACCAGGAGGTCAGTGTGGCTCAATCACTCTGATGCATCATCTTAGCAACTGTCCACGTCTCCGATACAGGTACAACAAAATTAAAGTATACAAAGGGCGACCATTGCTTTGGATGCTAATGTAACTGGACATGTCCACAGATCAATTCCGAAAATTGACTTCTCAGTCCATGTACAAAATCTTTAATTTGTTTTTGTTGGATTATACTGGTGACGAGATTATTTCATAAAATTTTCATGTAAAATTATTTCGGGTCACAGAAATATATTTTAATTTATTATAATTTGAAATCCATGTTTTTATAGATTTCTGAACATCCTCTCTTACCATGAGACATAACCAACAAACACTGCTGAATGCAAACAAGCTTTCATTGTTGAATGGTCCGACCTTGGGAAATCATTATTGATAGCCATAACCTATCACAGTTGTCTGCTTACACGACATTGATGCCAATTTTCAAGAAAAATATTAAAGAGAAAAATGCACCTAAGGACATGATATATATCAGCCTAGCTACTGTGTGAGAGGGATAGAGAGAGAGAGAGAGGTGATTCTGGGAGAGAGAGAGAGAGAGAGAGAGAGAGAGAATAATGCAACCTAGTAGTGATAATGTCGGTTTATTTTTGGCCTGCAGCTTATGAACAGGTAGTAATACCCATATCAGTTTTGGTTTCAAATTGTTCAACAGTAATAGGTCGACAAGGATTGTCTGTAATGTAGTAATAATAATGGCTACCAATCAGTTGTGACCATCTCTAAGAATAATGCTCTATTTAGTAGGTAACTGCGTCCAAACCAGGACACACCAGGACTGATCAAAGAATCAGATAGCCCATGAAGTAGTATATGTGACAGCTAACATTAAGGGATTGATTTCCAAATCGTCGCCCAACTTTTTATTGATGAAAAATAAAAGAGGAATGTTCCCCTACTCACTAATTTTTTATTAGTTCTGGCGTGTTCAATTTTTTTCTGTGCGTTTTTTTCGATACACACAGAAAAAGGTAATTTTTCTGTGGGTTTTAGAATATCCCGTCACAAAAAATAAAAACGCACAGAAAAAAATACATCATTTTTCTGTGTGTGACAATATACACACGGAAAAATTAGATACTCACAGAAAAATTGCGATTTTTGTGTGCGTTTCTATAAAACACACAAAAATGTAAAAACACACGTAAAAATTGACGAAGCTCCTTCATAGTAAGTTCATATGAACAAGTGCAGTTTTTTCTTTTAATCTCTCTATAAAACTTGTAACTAGTTTTTTATCCACATACTAACTTCAAATTTGATGATTTTTTCCCTAAATTTTTCTAAAATAATGCTCTATCAATTCACTATGTTTTATAGCCATTATATTGGTTACCTTTTCATACGACATTGTACAACTTTGTAGCTGATGACTCTTTCAGCTGGAATCATTGCTATTTCAAAATCTCATTTGAAGTTGTTATTTTTTCAAATTCAAGATTTGAATTGTTCAAACAAAGAACGATGGAGAAATGAACGAAATAAAAATATAGATCTTGATGAATTTAAAAATTTTATGGTTTATATCTTTTTCACTTGGAGTCATTTGCTATCTAAAAATGACGTCACATTTCTCATATTTTGTCTCCAATGGCACAAGAGACCTTGTCGCAAAGTTTGGCATTCTAGATCTTTTTGGGGTGGACTTCGGTTCAACTTATAATTACCGGGAGAAGTCGCGCGAGAAATTCAATTAAACCGGAAAAAAGTACCAAATCAATTTAGAAAATCTCAAACTTGGCGGTTCCTACACACAGGGCATTTGCAAGTGTGAGAAAAAGTTTGAGACTAATACCACATTGGAATACGCATGAACCACATAGTCATGGAAAACCTAAGTGTGAAGATATGGTTGGGTGAAAGGTTCCATATACCTCTGTGAAGAATGTTGAATCTCCCTATGTTAAAATGGCTTGAAATTTTTTTTTTGTAGTCTTCTTCACCCAAAATATGACCCCCGTAAAATCTTAGATTTTTCTAATGATTATTTGAATTATCATTTTTCTTAGTATGGTGAATTATGTATGCAAAACAAAAGGATTTTGCACCCACCTCCACAAAAATCTGTCTCCTAGGGCACAAGAGACCTTGTCGCAAAGTTTTGCACCATTCCAGATCTTTTTGGGAGTGGACTCAGTTCAACATATAATTCTGCAGGGAAAATCGGAAAATTCAATTAAACTGGAAAAAGTATCAAACCAATTCAGAAAAATCTCAAAATTGGCGGTTCCTCACACAGGGCATGTGCAAGTGTGGGAAAAAGTTTGAGGCTAATACCACAGTGGAATACGCATGAATCACATAATTATGGAAAGCCTAAGTGTGGAGACATGGTTTGGGTGAAAGGTTCCATATACCTGTGGAGGATGTTGAGTCTGCTGGTGTCAAAATGGCTTGAATTTTTTTTTTTTTGTAGTCATCTACACCCAAAATATGATCCCACGTAAAATCTTAGGTTTTTCTCGATGATTATTTGAATTCTCTCAGTCAGCGTACTATATGGTGAATTACGTATGCAAAACAAAAAGATTTTGCACCCACCACAAAAATTACTGTATATTTCTACAACTTCGTTGTTGACCTTTTTCATTTGAAATAATTTATTTACTAGCCCAAAACTATACTATATGTTTCAAATAATGAAATATATTTATATTTTTTTATAGTTGTTCAGCCCACAACAATGTAGCCCAATATTACCAGGCTTGTTGGGCCCATGATCTTTGGTCGTCGGATCGGAGCATGGACGGCTGATATGCTTCCGAGGTCCAATAAAATCCACCAAACCCTAGTCTGCGCCACCTCCGTGCCCTTCCCAATCCTCAGCGCCTCACGCCGCATCCAGTCTTCCACTCCGAGACGCATCCTGGCGATGGTTGCCGAGCTCGGCAAGGGCGCACGAGGGCTCATCAATCAATCCCCGCCCCTCCCATCCATGGTGACAGGATGATGCTCGTGGCGGTGGCGGCAGCGGTCTCCTTCATCCGTCTCCGCCGCTATCACCGGCAACTGCCCCCACCACAGGTATTGAAGATGTCTTCTCTTCTTCGTATCTCTATGTCCCACAGTTGGCATAATTGCTCTGGCTCGCAGGACGGGTGAAGGAAGGGGTGGATCCATCTACGGAGGCTAGGGAGGTGGCAGATCTCCTCCAAGCGCTGTTGGAAATTGTTGAGATTGCCACTCGCATCCACTGCAACGACGAGGTCGCCAATGCCGAGATCTAGGACACTGTCGGCCAAGAAAGGTACAACCCCAACATCCAGTTGTGTTCTGCATGACGCATTGACTCCTTCCCTTCTATCTGAACTCCGAATGGTCCATTGGTTAGCGATTGATATATATGTCTGTCATATGGATCTCTGCAGCTTCCATCTATCACATTTCGGGGTATCAAAATTTGCAGCTAAAGATTGTGCAGGTGCAGGGCCAGGAGCTGTACATATATGTAATCTAGATGGGTAGTACTGCTTACATGAGAAATCTGCACTATTATTTGCCACGATTACTGAAACTGCCAACTTCTGTTAAAAGAAGGATGGACTTGTTAATTCCTTAATGTAAAATCTGACCATATATTATTTAGACAACAGCATGTGTGCAAAACTGCTGCTGGGTTCTCTGTAATTTGTGTATTAGGCTGAGATAGTATGCTGCTTCGTTGAAAATTGTGGTGCTTCCGTGCTTAGGGAAATTAGTAGTCTACAACATGGTGTGGATAATAATAAACTTGCCTATATATGGTGATGACTAGAACATATTGCCTTGCCCCCTCTTTTTTTGCGCATATTCTTGTAATGAACCAGACGTGGTGGATAGTAACAAAAATGTGTGAGTTGCAGACTGTGCAACATAACTAGTATTCTCATATCAGCTTTGTAGTTTTTAGTTCTTTCTGTCTAAAATAGTTCACATATTCAGTTCAGAGTACCTCATTGTTTGGAGCTGCAATTGCTGTTTAGCAACTAACTGCTACAAATTCCTTGCAGCTTGGTAGCTGATAAAGAGTGATTGCTAGGCATGGTTACTGCTAGGCAACTCTTCTTAATCATTTTAGGTAGATGCTATATCATAAGATAAAAAGAATTCATATTTGTACTATACTGGAACTGGATTGCCGGAAGCAACTTGTGTTTTTTTTGTGATGCCAGTTCTGTTTTTTGTGCTTGCAGATTCAATCTCTTGCACCACTGAACTACTGTTTTTGTGCTTGCAGATTCAATCATAATCATTTTAGGCATGCTTGTAGCACAGGATGTTACTGGAGATGAAAGGTACTGAGTTATCCTCACTTTGATCAATAAAAGGCAATTTTCTTAGAATACTAGTTCTTTTCTTGCTGTCTAAAAATACCCCTTTCCTTAACAGGTAGAGATGGAGTGCATGGTGAAGTATCTTACTATTGGCTGAACTAGAAAAAATAGATTGGTTTCTTTATCCATATCCATGTTTGTGAATTCATTGTAGTATTCATGTTGAACATGTAAATGACCAAATATATGTGCCGATAGATTAGACTGAGTCTACTTTTAACACTAGTGTTGACTCCATTGATGATGGACTACTGATTTATGTATTATTTGAATGGAACTTCGTTTGTCATTCCCAAAATTACTGGATGGACAATATATATTATAATATGTTGTTGCTTCAGTTTTTTTTTTAATGTTCATTTCTGTTTTTTCTGTGTGTGTTTTACTTCTTTTTTTCTGTGCTTTCAAGCACACAAAAAACTATTTTTAATCTGACCAACAGTTTTTTTTTCTGTGTGTGCACTACCATCAGAAAAATATTGTTCTGAAAGCGTGCACCGTCGGAAAAATTGAATTTTTCTGTCAACGTATTTCTGTGTGTATTTTTTTGACGGTACACGCTCACAAAAACTTTTTCTGGCGGGATTCTTATTTTTCTGTGTGTTTTGGCACACACAGAACTAATTGATTTTCCAGTAGTGACTATAATTTTTTTAAAAGGGTAAACATTACAAATACGAGGTTGAAGAAACAAAATGAGTCATAAAAAGACAGAGAGAATTACACAAAGGCTTGGAGCTAGAATGTATATAACAAGAACAAACATTTTGTTTAAAACAGTATCTTTGCACTGAATGCGGAATACTATTGAAAATGGCATTATGCACTGTCCAAATTGCCCAACACATTGTGATTGTAATCTCAATGAAGAATGGGAGTTGAGATGTTTGTTGAAGCTTTCCAAGACACCCAAAGAGATCACTGCTGTGGGGCACAATCAGGCTCAAATAAAGCGAGGCCGAGGAAAATGGGCAGTCCAGCAAAAGATGAACAAAAAAGTCTTCAACAGCCAAGGGACAATAGAACAACAATTGTAATTGTCTAGTTGTGTATTCTTGTGCTTAAGTAACTCTCTAGTACTTGTAAGAGTAGCCAAAATAAATTTTCCTTTTGTGCTGATAGATATATTTTCACGGCCATAATGACACCCAGTCTAGTTAATACTCTTTATATATATCCCTCCATATTGAAAAAGGAAGTCGTTTTAGGACATCGTAGGTCTTCAAAGTGCAACTTTGACTTCTCTTTTCTATCAAAATATTTATTAAAAATTATATATGTATACTTTTATGAAAGTATTTTTTAAGACAAATCTATTGATATGATTTTCACATTTCAAAACTCAACGACTTAAAAGTTATTAATCATTTATGTTTCCAATGTTTGACCGAAGCCTTTTCAAAAAAACGACTTTCTTTTCAATATGGAGGGAGTATCAGTTTGTAGGTACAAGCAGAATGTAGGTTGGGACATAGTGCTCGCCTTATATATCTAAGCTATCTGATCTCCCTTCACATCTATTCCACGTTCACTGGCAGAGTTATTTACATATAATATATGGGTGCCGTAGTGTTTTAGACAAACAACATTGGTCAGCAGCAGCGCAGCACGGGCAATGTGTGCGCTGATGATCTTGTTCTCCGATCATGCCGTGTGCGCTGATGATCTTGTTCTCCGATCATGCACCTTACATAGCGTCCTAGTAAGGATGGGATGCATCTGGAATTTGGTGTGGCCAACACACTTCATCTTAAGTCGTCCCCATTTCTGAGGCTGTGCCACGTGTGCAGCTGATGGTCTTACACTATCATTCTCAGTGGCGGAGGACGGAAAAAAAATTAAGGTATGGCGACGTCGATAGCCAAAGACATGACTTGAACAATATTTTCATCCTTTCTTTGCAAGACAAGATAGAGCTCATTTGTGATGTTTAGGATTTGTAACATCATCTTCATTAAATACACAAAGCTAAAAGACTACATGATTTGGAAGAACTAGAAAACAGCAGCAGGCCAGTAGCGATGAGGCTTACCGTTACCGTGATGAACTGATGATCATGATCCATTGTACTGTAACAGCCACCCAGCCGGTCTGTACTCTGTAGGTCTCGTTAGGATCGTGAAACGGCCGGCGGCTGAAGGCAAAGCGTAGTTGGAATACAATTATACCAATCCCTAATTCATTCGTATGCAGAGGTGGAACGCTAACTTAAATTGGACATCCATGGATTTTAGCAAATAAACTTGAAACTCAAATTTTTGTGGGGGACCATCTCTTTCTAGTTTATTTTTCTTTTGAACTAGAGGGTAGACATCCATCGACGTCCAACTTCCACAGTGCTAGTGCAGGCATGCAGCCCAAAGGCCACATTGCGACAAGCCCATAAGGCAAAGCTGCAAACATGATATGTCAAGGAGAAAAGGCCCAAATCCCAAAGGCCCAAACACTAATATAAACTAACGATTCAGTTTCATTCGTCGTCCTCAGCTCGTTCGAGCATTCAGAGTTCATACAGGAGCAGGATCTTGCCATCCATGGCGGCTGCCGGCCAGCTCAACTTGGGGTGGGGATTCGCTGCGGAGGCAAGGTAGGGCGAGCGCCCTACCTTGCCCTACCAAGCCCTCCGCCACTTTCGGGACGGAACTGTTATATGGTAGGCAGTAGTGCATCATTGTGTGTTTTTGCCGATTAATGAAGTTAAGGTCAGGGCCTTCTCTGTCCCATGTGGGATGCTTGTGATTGGATTAGTCTAAAAGTACGCAGAGCATTGTCTTTCACATTGTAGTCTAAAGTACGCAATTAATATCTTTTGTGGCCTTATGGTTTAAAAAGTGTCTTGAAGCCGAAATTTATTGTTAACTATGGCTAGTTAAAAAAACATTTTCTTTGGAACGTGGTTGCGTTTGTAATAATCACATTTGATGCTCTTTTCAACTTTCAAATTGTTGTCATGCTACTACATGTTCTTCTTTGTCTACACGTTGCATGACACACTCCTCTATCTAACAATGGATGAGAAAGAGAAGGCGATGAAGGGACCCTAATGCACGATGATGTGTAGTTAAAATGGCTATCTCCACCAGATCGTCCACGCTTTTTCGGCACTCACATCACCATGTTTAGGTGGAAATTTAAACACTGCTGAAGTTAATAATTAATCCATATGTAATTTAGTTGTAACTAGCGAGGGTAAATAAAACTTCTATGCAATATGTGGTATAAAATTACGTGTTTCCCTTGGTCTCCAGTTTCACCTAGTTGTAATATTTGGTCATCTGATCAGTACATTACATCTAACAGAACAAACAAAGTTCACTCACGGTTTATTTCGTTTTTTTTTTTGACAAGTTCATTCACGTGTTTGGATCCTTCACGGTACCAAGCTAGCCATGTGCACAAAAGAAAAGGCATGCTTGCTTGATCCATATACTAGTATATATACAAGTCGAGAAATCAATAAATGACACCTTAAAGGTACATGTATTGGCAAGTGTATAGGATCAGTATATATATACCTAGCCAACAGGTTGCCAATCAAATTTCCAACGCGTTGCCACCATAGGAGACACTACTAGTCTATTAGACTCAACTCGATAACTAGGAATGGAGGGCATCAAAAATTTAATAATCCGAAAAAGGATGGCTGGAAGGCTAGCTTCTCAAAGTCGAGCATGAATGGCAAGACAAAGGCTGGCATGAGCTACGCACAAAGGGTCTCACAGTGCACTTGCGACTTGCAATTTGTGAAACGGAGGCACTGAACACGTCTGTGTACACTGTCTAGCTTTCCCGACTAGCACGCTTGTGCCACGCGCCTGACCATTGCTGCCCTCACGCCTCAGCAGTAGTATGCCAGTACGTAAGCAGCAGTGAGACACTTTCTTCCCACCAATGAAGAAGTTATTCGAACTTTCTACCATATTTCTAGATGTAAAATTAATAAAAAGAAAATTATTTGTACCTCTGTAATTCAAAACCATTCAAAATCATTAGTCCTGAAAATAAAAGGATAACAATGATTCATTGGCTGAACTAGATGGCTTTTGGACTTTTCATAACTGTCCTACGAGCAAAGTGAATACACGTATTCACCATTTAATTTAACTTATTCTTCCAGCTCCACCACGTTACCTGAAGCGCTATGCCAGATGCATAAATCACACATGTAGATTAACCATCATCATCAACAGGTAGCAGAGAATACTGTGAATATCCACCACGTTCGTGCATGCATTAGTTTGAGATTCATCACTAGTGTAAAAAAAGATTGAGATTCATCACATACACACTAATTTTATCGAAACACCCCCGATGATTTATGAAAAAAAGATGAATATCAGTCTTATAAAAAAAATTATGTTTGGTCATCATATCATGTTTGTTTTTGTGTTGTCATCAGGTCAAGTTGGTCTAAATATTCATTGTTTGAAAATGTACTTCACTAGTTAAGCTTGTGTAATTACAAGCATGTGTGGTGATTAGACAACATATGCACGAAGGTCCGTTGGACCCTCCAACATGTGTGTCCAAGTAGAAGAGATGCTTGCTTGGCTAATAGAAACTAGTATATATAAGCCTGTAAAGCAATTATGACATCATAAATATGTCTAGGTGCAAGTGTGTGTAGAAGTGTGTATATATACCCTAGCCAGCCAATGTGTTGCCACTCCAAGTTGCAAAGCATGCCACCCTATGCCTTGCTGCATAGATGTGCATAGGAAGCATATGCACGAGAGGCGTTATCACAACTCTTGTATTCTAGGAATGGAAGACATCAGAAATACGTCAATCTGAACCAAAAATGATTAGAGGCCCATGGTTGCAATTTTCAGTACAACAGGTCATTGTCCAACGACGAATTGATACATGTGGCTTTCATGGGATTCCAACAAAGCCTTCCACTCTAAATTTTCGAGTATCCAATGATTGCCAAGATGTCCACTACTGTACACACTGGAAGTAACTTGCTTTATATGCTTGGCGCATGACCCGCTTGATTGCATTTGGATGGATGTAAACAAGGCGTGAAGGGATCCTGGTATATGATGACTTGTTGTCTGCATGGCTCCTCCACTAAGTGCACATGTATTGGGAATACCTAACTAAGCGTTCTTGAGGCCCTTTACTTTTTGACCGTGCCTGCCCACGACATATCTATTTTTCATGACATCAGCAGAGGTACCTAGGTGTGTCATGTAGGGCCTTGGGAACAACTTAAGATTGGATCAATGTTCGAACTAGTACATGTTCTATCCAATATCGTGAAAATATCTTACCAAGCTTCAATACTATGAGTTAGCTTATTACATTTACGTGACATACCCTTGCCCCAATAAAAATACTGACTACATCAGTGCTCTATTCGACGCAGAAGCCGCGTGTTCTGCTTCCTTATATATCATAAGGTAGTGGTGAGGAGCCAGGTGGAGCACTGAGGGGAGTAAGGGTCATGCGACGATGCATTATGTGGTATAAAATTATATGTTTCCATAGGTCTCTCCACTTTCACCAAGTTGTAGTATATCTGGTCATTTGATCAATACATTGCATCTATAGTGCACAACCAATAGAAGAAAAAAAGGTCCACTCATGGGTTCGGATCCTTCACCATACCAAGCTCAGCCCTTTGCCCAAGAAAAACATATATTTGCTTGGCTACATTTACTAGAATATATAAAAGTCGAGCAATCAATAAATGGCACCTTAACGGTACATGTGTTGGCAAGTATGTAGGATCAGTATATATATACCCTAGCCAACTGGTTGCCATTCAAAGTTCCAACGTGTTGCCACCGTTAGAGACACTATTAGTCTATTAGACTCAACTCAATCACTAGGGATGGAAGACATCAGAAATATAGTAATCCGAATGAAGATGGACACTTGGCCAGCATCTCCGAGTCCGGCATGAATGGCAAGACCAGACTGGCATGAGCTACACTGAAATCATGCCACAGTGCACATTCGACTTGCAATTTCTTGCCAGCTTCCGTGTGCTTTGTCTACTTGTTGCATGATCGTATACTGTCTAACTGGCTTCAAGGATAGCAAACGAAGGAACTGAATACTTTCCAGTACTGGATGTCTAGCTTTCCCAGCCAGCAAAGACTTTCCCAGTACTGTCTGTTTAATTATATTTTTTGTCATAGGCTCAGAGTATTCTTTCATCACCCGAAATATATTATTACTATAAATAAAGTGACAGCAAATTAAGATTCATTGGCTGAATTGGTTGGCTTTTTGAGAGACGTTTTCATAACTGTCCTACGAGAGAGCAAAGTGAATACACATATTCGCCATTTAATTGAACTCATTTTTCCTGCTCCACCACCTTACCTGAAGCGCGTTATGCCAGATCCATATATCAAAAATGACTATCATCATCAACAGGTAAAATAGATTTAATTGAGTGTACGTTCGTGCATGCATAAGTTTGAGATTCATCACTTGCGTCAAAAAAAAAGTTTACACGTTTTGTCTACGCACGTGGCCGATGATTTATGAAATAAAAACAAATATCAGACTTATACAGATCAGACCATATGATTCATCTATTTTAGAAAATGAATTCTTTACAGAGTCTTATAAAAAAATTATGTTTGGTCATCATACCATGTTTGTTTTTTTTTCTTGTCATCAGGTCAAGTTGGTCTTCACTAATTAAGCTGGTGTAATTAAAAGCAAGTCTGGTGCGTGATCGGATCAAGACAGTTTCTACACACCTAGCCAACAAAAGAAGCAAGGGCCCTTCGACCCTCCAACGTGTGTGTCCAAGTAGAAGAGACGCTTGCTTGGCTACTAGAAACTACTATATAATAAGCCTGTAAAGCAATTATGACATCATAAATATGTCTAGGTGCAAGTGTGTGTAGAATTGTGTATATATACCCTAGCTAGCCAAGGTGTTGCCACTCCAAGTTGCAAAGCATGCCACCCTATTCCTTGCTTCACAGATGCGCATAGGCACCATATGCATGAGAGACATTATGAGAACTCTTGTAGTCTAGGAATGGAATACATCAGAAATATGCACGAGAAGCATTATCAGAACTCTTGGAGATGCTCTTAGAGGCCCATGGTTGCAATTTACAGTACTTGAGGTCGTCAGAAATATGGATGTAAACAAGGCGTGAAGGGATCCTGGTATATGATGACATGCACCCTGCATGGCTCCTCCACTAAACGACCATGACTACCCGAAATGCTACCCCAACGCATGCTTGATATCATGCATTAGCCATCATCGATCTTTGTCGTTAAGGTCACGATTGAAATTATAAAAGGACCTACTTTGTCTTGGCGTGCATATTATCATAGGTATGAATTGCATAATAAAGTTCATTGTGACCGTTTACTTTTTGAAGTGGTCCACAGTACATGTTTTTTCTTTTAAACATGGGTTGTGCTGAAATAATGACGAACTGATGTGTATTCTATAAAAAAGCTCGAAGCCAAACTTATCCCATCTTCTTAGAAGAGCTGAATTTTGCATTCATTAACAGTTGAATATGAATTACTATCCTGACGTCTAACGTGGCGTGATGCTCAACCATAATGCAACTTGTCGACCCACACCGCGGTATAAATAGATTGACCAGAAAAAACAAGTACAAATTGTATATTGCGTTGTTGCATTTATCGAGTTGCACGTAGTACAAAAAACTTCATACTGCACGTAGTAGTTGCAGTCAGTCCATTAGAGATTCGCATGGTCGCCTATATTGAGTTCGCATGCTCCATATGTATTTCCTTGTTAGACATGGGAAACCCGCATCCCACACCAACAATTTTTAGGGCAGCTCCTATTCATTTGGCCCCAGCAAGAATATACTCCACACGATGCTATCATACTCCACTTTGTTGGCATTCATTCATTAAGGGGACGGCTGCGCATCATGATAGGCCTTTTTTTTGGCATGACCTATACACTATATGCCGCCTGTATACGTGAGTGTCGCTTGGGCATGAGCAGCGGCCTACACATATGGTCTGGATCTCTGCCTTTCTAAGCATGGGAAGCACCTGGAATCGGGCGTGTTCACCACCACTCTCATCAAGTTACCATGCTTTGTGTTGGTCAGGAAACGTCGGAGCTGCTAGCACATAGCAGCCATTCGGCACTCCATTCACCTTGTAATATTGATTCAGCTGGCACCGCCGGAATTTAACCTTCCACATGGACGTGATCGAGAGCCAAATATAGAGCTGGAGGTAGGGACACGGTGGTAGCCACATGGATGTGCAAGTTTGCCTGAGGTGTTAGTAGCACAGATACCCCTGCTACAGACATGGACTTCATGGATTGGATCAGGAGGGCACAGCGGTCGGCGCCTTAACAACAGGATGCACGGCGGATGGTTTTTTGTCATTCCACAACGGCTATAACTGGACATGCGACACAGATCAAATTGTAAGGTTGATGTGGATTACACAATTTGTAATAAAAAAAAATACCCACATTATTTCATCAAAATGTCCGTCACTCAAGCTCCTAAATTAGATCAGCAACGGCAATTTGTAGCTTGGGTGAGCTACTCCATTACTTCCATACATCCCTTAGCTAATTGAAATGGAAACTCGCTAAACTGAAGACAGTTTGAATATTTTTCTAAGTTTGTATTAAAGTGGTGAATGCAATACTTACTGACTTTCTGCTCGATTAGAAAAACAATTAGAAAATTCGGTGTGGCCTTTGCCGCACACTACATGAGTACTTGACCATGCGAATCTCTAATGCTTAATAAATTCATCTGTGGAACACACAATGATTTTGACCTACCGAGCTGGTATGAATATTGTGTTCAATCATTTAACTGATTAATAAATAGTTGTGAAATAGATTCATTTGGTAACTAATTAATAGGTGAAAGGGTGGTAGAGTGAAAATATCGGTGTCAATCTCTTAGCCTTTTGTGCAGTTTATTGATATTTTTTAACTACATTTGCACTATCCAGATAAAAGACACACACAAAAAACTATCAGAAGCTTGTTTCACACCTCACTAATGTACTTGCGACGATTCAGCTGGTGCGGCGGTACATTGAAACATTATCAATACTGCTTGAAATAACAACTTTTAATACTAAACCAAGTGCAGTCACTATACTAGAGGCTACCATATAAATCTCCACATGGATGGGACCCATGTACTCCCGTCTCCATCAACTCCAACACTAGCTTTTTACACATTTCAATACCCCATATGTATAGCTGTGTTCCCATATATTTTGGAGGCATCGCCGCCACCCCAAAAGTCATGAGCAGCGACCTAGATCTTTGTGACGGTTATTCAGGGTCATGTTCCACACAAAGTTTGCTAGGATTGTGTGGCTTGGAACCCACAGCTAGAGTGTAGCACGGGAGGTCTAGATCTTGTGCTTCAATCATGCTTACATATGGGAGGGATCACACTGTTTGTTGCATGTTTGCTAGTCGCATGACTCCTATATATTTTGCTTGGGCCACCACTTGCAGAAATGGGAGTTCGTTGCTGTCTGGTCTGATGGCGCGGGAGATCGCTAGTGTGGCCACACTGGGCAATGTCATAAGCTCACACGGTCTTGATCTCGTTCTGAATTCATGTACACCCTGTAGGTTGTAGCGTCCATTCTAAGTATGGGAGGCATCCAGAATAGTATGCTCTGAGCACCGTTCCTGTACGGTCTCCAAATGTACAGAGAAAGCTAGGAGAACCCCGGAGAAAGCTAGGTGATGAAGATTATGAGTTACGGTTGGCCCCAGCTGTAGTCGGCCACTCACCACGCGTGGGCCATCTAGGTTGACTGCAGCACGATGTATAAGGAACGGACGCGGTATCATCTAGTTTTTTTTTTTTTGACATGAACAGGAGGGGTTTCCCCCTACTGGGCTTTTATTGATAAATTAAAAAAATTTGAGTAATTCGTACGTATACATTTTTTGACGTAAGGGTGCACTAAGTGTTTGACATGTTCACATGTTCATGCCCCACATACTTACTTCGCATAAAGACACACAAAACAATCTGACTTACTTCATATATTGCCCCATATATATAAACACCCTTGATATATAGTACTCGTTAGAAGGCAAAATCACCACTCGACCACATTTCGATTGTTTGTATTGGAGTTGCCTTGGACCACGTAGTGTTTGCTCCAATTATTGGAGGCATCAAGAATTGTTTAGTTCATCTAAGTATTCAACACAGTTGCACGAACATGGAGCAGTGAACGAGAAAACAAGCGAGCAGAGAGATGCACACACCAAAGCTTTCTAATGTGTCCGAACCTGATGTGTTTTGTGGGTCTGCTACATCGGTTTGGACTGGCTTTGTTTCCCAATGTGGGAACTTTGCGACATATTCACATCTAAAGCTTGATTTTTCCTTTTCAAGTTTTATTTTTTATAGCGGCATCCTGGAGACGGGGGTGTCTGCGCAGACGAGTTCTAACGCGAGGCCCAACAAAAGACATAATTCCTACACATATTAAGCTTGTTTTGCAAGCATGTCTGGTGATAAGATCAAGACATAATTCCTGCACACCAAACCAACAAAAGAAACAAGGTCCGTTGGACCCTCCAGTGTGTGTGTCCATGTATAGGAGACGCTTTCTCGGCTACTAGAAAGTAGTATATATAAGCCTGTAAAGCAATTATGATATCACAAATATGTCTATGTGCAAGTGTGTGTAGAAGTGTGTATATATACCCTAGCTAGCCAAAGTGTTGCTACTCCAAGTTGCAAAGCATGCCACCCTATGCTTTTGCTGCACAGATGCGCATAGGCAGCATATGCACGAGAGGCATTATCAGAACTCTTGTACTCTAGGAATGGAAGACATCAGAAATACATTAATCTGAACCACAGCAATTTACAGTACATGAGGTCGTCCAGATGACAAATTGATACATGTGGTTTTTGTGGGATTCCAACAAAGCCTTCCACTCTAAAGTTTCGCCTTGCCAATCAATGTCAATATGTCCAGTACTGTATACACTGAAAGTAACTTGCTCTATATGATTGGCGCGTGATCCAGACAAGGCGTGAAGGGATCCTGGTACATGATGACTTGTACACTCTGTCTAGATTTCCCAACTAGCACGCGTGTGCCACGCGCCTGACCATTGCTTCCCTCAGGCCTCAGTGAGAAACTTTCTCCTTCTCATCAATGAAGAACTTATTCGAACTTTCTGCCATATATTTCTAGATGTAAAATTAATAAAAAAAGTATTTGTGCCCCTGTAATTCAAAACCATTCAAAATCATTTGTCCTAAAAATAAAAGGATAACAAAGATTCATTGGCTGAACTGGTTGGCTTTTGAGAGACCTTTTTATAACTGTCCTACGAGCAAAGTGAATACACATGGTCACCATTTAATTGAACTTTTTATTCTTCCTGCTCCACCACGTTACCTGAAGCGTGCTATGCCAGATCCATATGACTTATGAAAAAAAAAAGATAATATTAGTCTTTACAGATCAGACCATATGATATATTCATCTGTTTTAGAAATTGAATTCGTTACAGAGTCCTATAAAAATTTATTTCATCTGGTTAAGTTGGTCTAAATATTCAGTGTTTGAACATGTACATCACTCAGTTTTCCTCAAAAAAAAAAAAAATGTACATCACTAATTAAGCTTGTTTAATTGTAAGCATGTCTGGTGATAAGATCAAGACATAATTCCTACACACCTAAACAACAAAGAAACAAGGTCCGTTGGACCCGCCAGAGTGTGTGTCGAAGTATAAGAGATGCATGCTCGGCTACCAGAAAGTAGTATATATAAGCCTGTAAAAAGCAATTATGACATCATAAATATGTCTAGGTGCAAGTGTGTGTAGAAGTGTGTATATATACCCTAGCCAGCCAATGTGTTGCCACTCCAAGTTGCAAAGCATGCCACCCTATGCCTTGCTGCATAGATGTGCATAGGAAGCATATATATGCAGGAGAGGCGTTATCACAACTCTTGTATTCTAGGAATGGAAGACATCAGAAATACGTCAATGTGAGCCAAAAATAATTAGGGGCCCATGGTTGCAATTTTCAGTACAGTGGGTCATTGTCAGACGACGAATTGATACATGTGGCTTTCGTGGGATTCCAACAAAGCCTTTCCACTCTAAACTTTCGATTATCCTGTACACACTGGAAGTAACTTGCTTTATATGCTTGGCGCATGACCCGCTTGATTGCATTTGGATGGATGTAAACAAGGCGTGAAGGGATCCTGGTACATGATGACTTGTAGTCTGCATGGCTCCTCCACTAAGAATACATGTCGGGATTACCCTAACTAGTGTGCTTGATGCTCTCGCTTGACCGTGCCTGCCCTCGACATATCTGTTTTCATGACATCAGTAGAGATACCTAGGTGTGGCATGTAGGGCCTTGCAACAAATTAAGATTGGACCAATGTTCGAACTAGTACATGTTCTATCGAATATCGTAGTACATGTTCTATTGAATATCATGAAAATTTCTTACCAAGAATACTTTGATTTAGCATATTACATTTACATGGCGTACCCTTGCCCCAATATACACTAACAACATCAGTGTTCTATGCTAAGCAGAAGTCCCATCTGCTTCCTTATCATAACGAAGGTAGTGGTGAAAAGCCAGGCGGAGCACTGAGGGAGTAAGGCTCATGCGACGATGCCCGATATCAGTGTAGCCCGCATCGATCTGTGTCATTAGGGTCATGATTAAATTAGAGGACTCGCTTTGTGTTGGCATGCAACTTATCGTAGGTATGAAGTGCATACTGATTTCATTGTGACCCTTTACTTTTTGATGTCGTCCACAGTACATTTTTAGGAGACACCCATGCATGTGGCCAGTGCAGCCATATATATTTCGCACATTTGCTATTCTAAATATCTTTTAGCTCAGCTCACATTTATTTGGCTCCAGCAAGAATTAATACTCCACACGCTCCTATCACACGCCATTTGTCTGCATTCATCAAGGGGACTGCATCATGATAGGGTTTTATTTGCCAGGACTGCAATGGCGTGCATGAACTATACATGTACTATGCCTATATATGTGAGTGTGTCACTTGGGCATGAGCAGCAGCAACACATATGGTCTGGATCCCTGTCTCGAGAGTTTTGCATCTCTGCCCCTTCTAAGCATGGGAAGCACCTGGAATCGGGCGTGTTCAACACCACTCTCATGATCTCATCTAGTTACGATGGTCAGTATTGCTCAAGCAACCTTGGAGTATAGCTACCACGTAGAAGCCATTCGGCACTCCATGCACCTTGCAGTGGATTCATCTGGCACCGCCGCAAATTCGACATTCTACATGAACGTGATTCATAGCCAAATATAGAGAAGGGAGGTAGGGAGTGGTTGCCACATGGATGCACAAGTTTGCCTGAGGTGTTAGTAGCACGGATGCCCCTGCTCTCGACATGGACTCCAAGGATTGTTTTTTATGCTATAACATCTGTAACTGGACATGGAGCACAGATCACGTTGTAAGGTTGATGTGGATTGCACTTTATCAAAATGTCCATTACTCAAGCGACCTTCTCACAAAGTTTGGCACCGTTTTAGATCTTTTTTATGCTATAACATCTTTTTATGAATTACTGCATTTTTTTTCTCTCACGCCGCGTCGACAAACCATGGCGAGTTTCGTATGGGAAAACAACAGGATTTTGCACCCACCTCCCAAAAACTTCGTCTCCTAGGGCACAAGAGACCTTCTCACAAAGTTTGGCACCATTTTAGATCTTTTTTGGGGTGGACTCGGTTCAACTAATAATTACCGAGAACTCGCGCGGAAATTTGATTAAACTGGAAAAAATACCAAACCAATTCAAAAAATTCTCAAACTTGGTGGTTCCTGCACACAGGGCATGTGAAAGTGTGGGAAAAAGTTTGAGGCCAAAACCACACTGGAATACGAGTGGACCTCGGAATCATGGAGAACCGGGTGCGAGAGACATGATTGGTGAAAGGTTGCATATACCTCTGTGAAGGATGTTGGGTCTACCGGTGTTAAAATTGCTTGAATTTTTTTTTTTTTGTGCTCATATACACCCAAAATATGATCCCACGCAAAAAATCTTAGGTTTTTTTTCATGATTATTTGCATTACTGCATTTTTCTCCGTGCCATGTGCGACAAACCATGGTGAGTTTCGTATGGAAAACAACAGGATTTTGCACCCACCTCCCCAAAACTTCATCTCCTAGGGCACAAGAGACCTTCTCACAAAGTTTGGCACCGTTTCAGTTCTTTTTTGGGGTGGACTCAGTTTAACTTATAATTACCGGGAGAACTCGCGCGGAAATTTGATTAAACTTTAAAAAATACCAAACCAATTCAAAAAATTCTCAAACTTGGCGGTTTCTACATACAGGGGCATGTGAAAGCGTGGGAAAAAGTTTGAGGTCAAAACCACATTGGAATCTCGTGGAATACGCAAATATGTTAATAAACGAAAACATATTTTGAATAAGAGAAAACCAAAACTACGAATTCAAGTTCTGAAAACATAATTCTATATGACGCTAACGATGTTGGTGATAATATAATAAAATCTCGGGGTCCTTTTGTGCAAAAGTGATGCTGCCTAAAAAAAAAGATTTAGTCCCAGTTGTATATTCCAACTGGGACTAAAGCTGCCGGGTTGGGCCTGGGCTGGACCCAACCCAAAACCTTTCATCCCAGTCCTACTCTCCAACCGGGATTAAAAGCTTGAGAATTGGAACCGGGACTAAATGTCTTATTTTAGTCCATGTTGTTGGCTAGAACTGGGACTAAAGGTTTCCTCTAGATGAAAGCTGCCTCGTACATCGTTCCTCTAAGAGCTTTACTCCCGGTTGGTAGTTCCAACCGGGACTAATAGGAACTTTAATCCCAGTTCAAAATGAGAAGCTCGCCTGTAGTGTAAAACGCATCCGGGACAAAAGAGCGTTTGTGCACTAGTGCAAATTAGATCAGCAACGGTAATTCTCATAAGGTGGAAACTTTTGAAACCAGAAACTGCTCTGGTGAGATTCAAAGGGAAACTCGCTAAATTGAAGAGAGTTATATTATGAAAAAATTGAAACTTCTAAAGTCACGAACTCTTTGTTGAATGGTCGTCTAAACTTTTGAATTAAAGTGAAGGGTGAATGTCATCTGTAGTCAGCAAAATCATGGTTTTGAGTTGATGATCTGCTAGTGGCAGTCTACTACTAATGAAATTTTGATTGACCACTTCTTTTTTGAGATCTCGACCTAGAGCGTATTTTTCATTAAGCATAAAATTCTGACTGACTTTCTGATCGATTAGAAAAATAAATAGAAAAATTTGTACGTCCTTTGCAGCACCCTACTTGAGTACTTGAGCACACCAGTGGATTATTACCATGGGATGCAGGATGAACGAACTCACAATGATTTTGATCAACCGATCGAGCTGGTATGAATATTGTGTTCGATCATTTAACTGAAAATAACTCTTTGAAAGGTGAAAGGGTCGTAGAGGGAAAATATCGGTGTCAATCTCTAGCATTTTCTACAGTTCACTGAGATTCTTTCAACTACATTATTGGGACTATCGAACTAAAATACACATGAAAAAACAACTATCAGAAGCTTGTTTCACACCTCACTTAATTATACTGGCGACAAGTCAGGTGATGCCGTGGCACTATCGCAGGCTGGCATGGCGGCACCACGTGTTCCCTGCCCTTGCTCGTGCAGGCAGGTCTAGCGGCATTCAGGAGAGTTCCTATGGCCTTAGTTTTTATATTGACAAAAAAAAGTATGGATAAGATTGAACAGTTGTAATAAGCATTAGAAAGCTTAATAGGTTGTTCTGCCCAAAAGTCGATAGGATTATAAATCTTCAAGTTTGTTAGGATTTTCTATTGAAATTTAATATTATTTAATCGCATGGCTTCCTAGTGATATTTATCAGCATTATAGTGTTGCTTCGCAAAACTAGCACATTCAACGCTACCTTGCCATTCAGTTGCCTTTATTACTCCGTTGCATTTTCTTCAACTATTATCTGCCATTCAAAATTATATTATTGAAGGGCCCATCCCATACCACAACCGTTTCTGATTTGAGGCAAGTTTGCTTTGCCCTGTGCTTTTGGCCTGATTTATATGGAGGAGTGAATGATGGTAGCTGAGATAAATCGCCACGTGGTTGGGAACCATGTACTCCAGTAGCTTTCACATTTGGATACAAGATACCCCACATATATAGTTGTGTTCCTATATATTTTGGCCACACAGCCGCCACCCCAAAAGGCATGGCCAGTGCAGCATACGTAGATCTTTGTGTGAAGGTTATTCAGGGTCACGTACCACACCTAGCATGTCAGGATTTGTGTGGTTTGGAAGCAACACCCAGAGTAGTATTGGAGGTCCAGATCTTCTCCTTCAATCATGCTTAGGTATGGGAGGCATCTGGAAATCGGCATCTCGCATATATTTCCTTGTTAGACCAGGGAAACCCGCATCTCGCATCCATAATATCTAGCACATATCCTGTTAGCGCAGCTCCTATTTATATTGCACCAGCAAGAATACTCCACACGCTCCTATCACACTCCATTTTGTTGGCATGCATGATGGGGACTGCTACATCATGTTTTTTTTTTTTTTTTTGCCAGAACTGCAATGGCGTGCATGACCTATATACACTATGCCTATATATATATGTGAGTGTCACTTGGGCATGAGCAGCGGCAACACATATGGACCATATGGTCTGGATCTCTGTCTCCAGAGTTTTGCAAATCTGCCTCTTCAAAGGATGGGAAGCACCTGGAATCGGGCGTGTTCACCACCACTGTCGTCTCGTTAGAATGGTCATATTGCTCAGGCAACCTTGGAGTTGCCACCTCTGAATTGATTCATCTGGCACTGCTGCAATCCAACCTTCCACATGAACGTGATGGAGAGCCCAATATAGAGCAGGGAGCTAGGGACATGGTGGGCGCCCCATGGATGCACAAGGTTGCCGGAGGCCATAGTAGCACGGATGCCCCTGCTCCGGACATGGACTCCATGGATTGGATCGAGACCTGAGCGATCGTCGCCTTAGCAACAGGATGCACGGCGGCACAGATCAAATTGTAACTGGACATGGGGCACAGATCAAATTGTAAAGCAGATGTGGATTGCACAATTTACAATAAGAAAACTGTCCACATTGTTTTATCAAAATGTCCATTACTCAAGCTCCTAATTTAGATAAGCAACGGCAATTTTTAGCGTGGGAAAAACTGAGCTACACTAATACATCCCTTAGCTGATTTAAGATGGAAGATTTAGAAGCAAGAAACTCGGTGAATTGAAGGCAGGTTGAATATTGGTCTAAGTTTGTATTAAAGTGGTGGATGTCAACTTGTGTTTGTAAAATCATGGTTTTAACTTAGTAATCTGCTAGTGGCAGTCGGCTAGTGATGCAATTCTTACTGACTTTCTGCTCGATTAGAAAAGCAACTACAAAATTTGGTGCGGCCTTTGCTGCATCCTACTTAAGTACTTGACCATGCAGTGGATTATTACCATTGGATGCAGAGTGGAGGAACTCAGAATGATTTTGACCAACCGAGCTGGTATAAATATTGTCTTCAATCATTTATCTGATTAATAACTAATTGTGAAATAGATTCATTTGGTAACTAATTAAAAGTCGAAAGGGTGGTAGAGAGCAAATATCGGTGTCAATCTCTTGCCTTTTGTACAGTTTATTGATATTTTTTAACTACATCTGGACTGTCCAGACAAAAGACACATGAAAGGAAACTATCACAACCTTGTTTCACACCTCACTAATATAATGTACTTGCGACGATTCAGCTGGTGCGGTGGTACACTGAAACAACTTCAATACAACACGTGTGTGTGTATATACTGCTTGATATAACAACTTTTAATACTATACAAAGTGCAGTAACTGTACTGGAGGTTATCAGATAAATCTCCACATGGATGACACACATGTACTCCCATCTCCATCAACTCCACCACAAGCTTTTTTACACATTTCGATACCCCATAGGGTTGCACATTTGTGTTCCTATATATTTTGGACACACCGCCGCCACCCCAAAACTCATGAGAAGTGATGTAGATCTTCGTGAAGGTTATTCAATGTCATGTTCCACACGTAGTATGATAGGATTTGTGTGTCTTCGAAGCCACAGCTAGAGTAGCACATCAGGTCTAGATCTTGTGCTTCAATCATGCTTAGGTATGGGAGGGATCTGGAAATCGGTACAGTACACTCTTTACGACATATCAACTGCTGAAGCGGATCTACCCATTGCTTTAAATCAAACAAGCACGATCAGCAAGTGAACAGAAGTCAAGTATGTGCTAGTCTGTATATATAATATACCATATTAGGATGCAAAAGATTACAATCGGATTATTCAACATTATTTTGTCAAAAATAGCTTTGTTCCAAATGGCCGAGCAATGCAAGCACTATATATATAGGAATGTAAAATACAATGACAGAAACCAAGTTGCTGATCCATTTTTTCAACAACCATTAGTCTACAGATTTATGTTGTGTGCTCCATCCAAGCTAAGTTCCCGGGCGGTTACATCTAGTGGACTGACAAACTACTCTAATATATTTATGGGTGGGCCCATGTTTCTTAATTCCAACGTAACCTGGTGAACTGAAGCACTACTCTAATATGTTTGTGTTGTGCTTCATCCAAGCTCCCGAATTACACCTGGTATACGTGTACCCATGTCGATCACATGAATTCTGACAATGCCTCATCTTCTCTGTTAAAAGTTTGGCTATCCCCAGAAATCGTTTTGTGACACTCACAATGCCAGTGCGCAACGGTTTCTGTGTGGTGTTTGCGTGGTGTTTATTTTTTGCGTGGTGTTTATTTTGCGCAATGTTACAAGTTTGGCTATCCCCAGAAATCGTTTTGTGACACGTCACAATGATGCAGCAGTGAGTTAGGGTCGTTCATATACCTCATAGTGTGCTATGGGGTGGGGATAGCAGCAGTAAAACTTGGACTGTGCATGTTGATCTTGTTTTCTGGTCATGCACCATGTAGCATCTCAGTAAGGATGAGAGGTATCTGGAAACTGAGATCAATTCTGTATGCTTGGTCCCGTGGATGAATCCCTGTAATGATTCAGCTTATATGTTCATGTCTTGTACATTCCAACTCATGTGTGATAGTGGCATTGACAGATGCATGAGATTACAGATTTATACAACCTTGTTGTTGTCCATCCTGGCAAGTTTGATAGGTTTTCTGTAGAAATAAATTAAATATCTACTGCTTTACTGGTTTCAAGAGATAGGAAATCCCCTTGTTTACTCGCATACAAATACCTCAATTCTTTTTTGCTGTCAACATATATATATATAGCTTTCGTATAACTTAATGTATATTGGAACAGCAGCACCATGTGCCTTGTGCCCTCACATTATTATTGATAGAATAGGTTCTCAAGCTCATAAAATTTCCAAACAGATGTCAGCACATGCATGAGAGTCCATTTATACCCTCACATCATTTATTACGGCTCAATATTAAGGTATCAAGCTCATTCTAAATGTCATGCTCTATTTTTGTCCTCCATATATATATTCAAGCTGTATGCCTCTCCCATATATACCGATGTTGCATCTATCTTCTACTCGAGAAACTCACCACAATAGCACTGTCTCTGAAGTACTCAGATATCAAGTTAATTATTGTTTTCTGGATCAAATATCTCGTAGTCCCTTGTAAGAACGGGAGGCATCTGGAAATGAGTAACCAAGTGATGTCTGCGAGCTTTCCTTAAGCAAAGCACCATATGCACTGGGTGAGCGCTGTCAGCACTCTTCATTCTGAGGGCTCTCCAATGCAGCCCAAGCCTAGGAGAAGCTCACGGGCCAAGAAGCCAGTCCCAAGGTCGTCGGGCTAGAGTGGGCCGGTCCATCACGTGACAAGAAGAAGATCTCCGATTAGGATAAATAGCCAGCGGCTCTGTTGAGTCTGTATCAATTTATCCAAACTCGAACTCTTTACTTCTAATTTGAATTCATAGCTACCAACTACTTCTCCCGCTCCTTCCTTTCTTCCCCTTCTCCAGTTGGATCTGTTGGGATCGCGGCCGCAGCGTGCAGGATCCTCACACTGGTATGCTCTATCCTGTTGGCCGGCTCCGCCACCAGGCGCCCGGAGCTCTCCCTGTCATTCCCTGTATATGCCGAATTGGATACTGATAATGGAATCGAGGATTTGGGTATGAGGCGTGGATGCGGTGGTACCCAGGACAACTCACGGTTCACGAAGTCACGATCGTGAGAACGATGATGGCAGGATGACGTGTGGTCTTACTGGGTTCTGTTGTCTGGGCCTTTTTTTTCCCTTTGACAACGGTCTTGGCGGTGTGGCCTGGCTCATAAAGCAAAGACCAATGTGGCTATTCTATTCCATTCGTGCTTTTCAATTTTGGTATTTAAATGTTGATCCTTGATTTATTGAGCACTACACCGCAGCAACGCGCGGAATGTAATCTAGTTATTATATTGTTGTTGTGATGACAATTAGGCTCGTAATAAATCAGGAGAGATAACCTCAAAAACCATATATACGTTGTAACAATTTCAATCAACTTCCGTATACAATAACCACATGTGTACCTTCATCTTACTACAGGGCGATAAATTAAATAGACTGGCCAACAAAAATGAGTAATTTATACATATACTTTCTTGCACATAAGGGTTACATGTGCATTAAGTGTGTGACAGGTTATTAGATAAACGTTTACATGTGCATGCTCCACATTCCACAGACTTGCTTCATATAAAGAAACACTCACAAAAAAACAAACTTACTTCCTATATTCCCCATATATATACTTACACACCCCCTTGATATATGGTACAGGCTAGAAGACCAACTCACCACTCGACCATATTCCCATTATTTGTAACAATTGCAGTTGCCTTGGACCACATAGTGTTTGCTCTGAGTATGGGAGGCATCCGGAATTTTTTAGTTCATCTAAGTATTCTGTAGAGTTGCACGATCATGGAGCAATGTGCGAGAGACAACAAGGTAGCAGCGCTGCATACTCCGAAGCTTTCTAAGGTGTCGAGACCTGATGTGTTGTATGGGGCTGCTGCACTCATCCCCAAGCTCCAGCTCGATCGCAGTATGGCCATGTGGCTCGGTCCGATGAGCAGCACTGGCAATACTCCAGTCTTCCAAGCGAACGTAGAAGTTGCTGCCTCGCTAGCTTGGGATATCGGTGATGGGTCACGGGAGGTCACAAGGTAGTGGGGGACCCCGTGACCACGGGGAGTCGTGCAAGCGCCGGGCACCAGATATTGCGCCAAGCTCCTTCTTTCACCTCATTTCTCTCTCATCCACGTATGCATTTGCTGATGTATCTCGGCTATAAGCCAAGCTGAGATGTATTATTGTACCTGCTCTTAGAAACCAGCAGTGGGAAATCATGTCTATATATACCTGCGTTATCTTTTGACTAACATACCTGGAAGTCTCCACTTCTGCACTGGTACTGTGGGTGTTACAACTAGATTTCTGGGGATAGCTGAACTTGTAACAGAGAGGATGAGGCATTGTGGAGAGTTATACATGATCACAGAGGCTGGACATGGAGTGAATTCATGTGACCGATATATATATATGAATTGTGGGGCTGGGCCAAAATCCATTGGGCCACCACTTCAGCCGGGCCGTACCTATGCCATGTCACAGGCCAGGGTAAGCACAAATACATCTTGAACTTGGCTTACTACAGAATGTAAATTGATTAACCAGCAAAAACAAAGTGATGCATACATATATGCACTGTTGTACCTAGTCAGCGCAACAGAGACTTCCAGGTAAGCATGCTTATGTGTTGCCCCCACGTGACAGACTCTATTTATGGTCCATATATAACATTGAAATATAGGTTTCATGTAAGAAGACAAATTGTCCATTCAGATTCACACTAGTTTGTAGCATGTTTCCTAGTCGCATGACTCCTATATATTTGGCTTTGGCCACCACTTGCATAAATGGGAGTTCGTTGTTGTATGTTCCGATGGCATGGGAGATCGCTAGTGTGGCCACACTGGGCAACGTCATGAGCTCACACGGTCTTGATTTTGTTCTGCAGTCATGTACCCTGTAGGCTGTAGCATCTGCATTCTAAGTATGGGAGGCATCTAGAATAGTATGCTCTGAGCACCGTTCCTGTGCGGTCTCCAAATTTACAGAGAAAGCTAGGAAAACCCCAGAGAAAGCTAGGTGATGAAGAGAATCAGTTACGGTTGGCCCCAGCTGCAGTCGGCCACTTACCACGCGTAGGCCACCTAGGTTGATGGCAGCACGACGTGTAAGGAATGGACGGGGTATCTTTCATAAAACAAATAAAGAAACGGACAGGGTATATCATCTAGTTATTATACTGTTATGACAATTTGAACCGACTTCCATATACAATATAGACGTGTTTACCTTCAGCATACTACAAACGATGATTTAAATTGATTGACAATCAAAAATTGAGTAATTCATACGTATACATTTTTTGACGTAAGGGGTGCACTAGGTGTGTGATATGTTATTAGATAAATGTTGACATGTGCATGCCCCACAGACTTACTTCACATAAAGACACACAAAACATTCAGACTTACTTCAGTGCCTCATATATATATACACACACCCTTGATAGTACTGGTTAGAAGGCCAACTCACCACTCGACCACATTTCGATTGTTTGTAACAATTGGAGTGCCTTGGACCACACAGTGTTCGCTTTGAGTATTGCAGGCATCAAGAATTTTTTAGTTCATCTAATTATTCAATACAGTTGCACCAACATGGAGCAGTGAGTGAGACAATAAGCGAGCAGAGATGCACACACCAAAGCTTTCTAAGGTGTCCGAACCTGATCTGTTGTATGGGGCTGCTACATCGGTTTGGACTGGCTTTGTTTCCCAGTGTGGGAACATTGCGACATATACTCATCGAAAGATTGATTTTTTCTTTTGAAGCTTGATTTTTTCTAGCAGCATCCAGGAGACGGGGGTGTCTGCGCGGAGGAGTTCTAACACGAGGCCCAACAACATAAGTCGTGCCAGCAGCATCGATTTCTACGTTCTATATATTGTGCGAGGGCACGCAGTATGCATATCTGCCTTCATATCTGCTCCCTCAATTAGCATCATTGTATTTCTGCCTTCATATCTGCTCCCTTTACTTTTTGGAAAATGCATTCTAATAGCAATCATGAAAAATGAAGAACAAAGGATTTATATAATTTAAAAGAGTGCTCTTAGTTTGGATTGGCACGCGTGGTACGGCCATGGCACGGGTGGTGCTGCAAGCGCGCTCCCCGTTCCCCAGTCCTCAGTACCAAGCCGCTGTGGTGGCGGCTGGAATAACTTGCAGCAACGGACGCAGCCATGTAATGACTGGTAACGCTACTAGAGGCCGCAGCAAAAGTGCCAAGAAGTGACCTGCTGCATCATCAAGCTAGCATCCCGCAAGCAATATGGCAGCAAGCCATTTCTAATTTTGGTGTTTTTAGTTTGCAAAATCAGAAATCCCCATAGTTGCCTATAGCTGGATTGTTCTATATATTACGTGCTGGAAAATTATATGCATGTTGCCCTTCGTCTCAACTTTTACAAAGTTGATGTAAGTCCTAGTATATTTGGTCACCAGGTCATGCCGTTTTCCCTACAGTACTGGCGCAGACAACAAAAGAAACAATCCACTCACGGGTGACCCTTCAAGCGGACGAAGCTCGGCCCTTGCCCAAAATAAAGACACGCAGGCTTACTTGATTACCATGTACTAGTATATATAGTATTAGCCCCATCAAACAATTAATGACACTATAGGTACGTGTGTATGGGCAAGGGTATATATATATATATATATATATATATATATATGAGTAGTATATATATACCCTAGCCAATTGGTTGAAATTTAAAGTTACAGCCCATTGCCATCTTGAGACTTGAGAGCCACTACTAGACCTCAACTCTCTAGGAATGGAAGACATTAGGAAAACAGTAATCTGGAAGAACATGGATACAAGGCCCGCATCTCAAAATCTACGATTTAAGAAGTCACGGTGGCCAGGAATGCATATGCAAGGCTAGCATGAGATGCACTTGAAGCCTACCAGTGTGTAATTTCTATTTGCAAATTGTTGGAAAGCACCGTGGGCTTTGTGTGTGTGTTGCAAGACATGGCATCTTCTGACTAGCTAGATGGATGTGAAAAGGAGATGAAGAAATTGTGGCAGGGCGACGAAGGTGTGCCTTCCAAAGAGAGATACCAATCTTTGCTGATTCCTGGTCTGGTGTTTTTTTGCAAGTGCAATGTATAATTAAATGTCTTAGTGTGTTTGCCAAAAGATGTGAAACAATGTAATCACTAACTTTTGCCCATAAGCACTGATCAAGCAATAATATATTCAGGTGGGGACCTTTAAAAAAATTGATGATGTGTAGCCCGCCGCATGGTTCCTCAGAACAACCACCCCTTTCTCGAGCTGGCCGTCGTCGCTGCCGCCACATGAGCAGGGTGGGCGAGCTTGCCATTGTCATGGCAACGCCGAGCAGTGCTGACAAGGAGATTGCCGCTGCGGGGGGTGCTGCTGTGCGGGCATGGGGCATCTACACCTCCCACTGCCCAGCACCCCGTCGCACGGTGCCTGCAGCGACCTGACCTCCGTTAGCCCACCGCCGGCGGATGAATAGTGCCACATTTGCTATAGTACTTGCTGATGATACTATTCACAGGCCCATTGCTAGCCCGTTTACTCGGCCGGGTTGTACAGCCACATTGGTTGCCTAACAAGGTAAAATAGTAAACTTCATCTACTTATATTCCGAAACACTCTAAATTGCTCATATGTACCTTGAAATGTTCCATACCTCTACCTGGAGTCTCAGCTCACATATCAAAACAATTATATTTTTTCAGATGCTCAAAGTGTGTTTTCATCATATATAAATATATACTGATAAGGCAAAAATAAGTAAAAAATATATATTGCATTGTTGCATACGGAGTATATCGAGATGCACGTAGTACACACGCACATTGTGCATATATTTCCTTGTTAGAGCAGTGAAACTCACATATCCACAATTTCTAGCACGTTTGTGCTGTTAAGAAATTTCATTTAGCACAGCTCCTATTTATTTGGCTTCAGCAAGAATTAATACTCCACATGCTCTCCTATACACTTCATTTTGTTGGCATTCATGGAGGGGACTGCGGCACCATGATAGGGTTTTATTTGCCAGGACAGCAATGGCGTATATATATGTGAGTGTCACTTGGGCACGAGCAGCGGCAACATGTATGGTCTGGATCTCTGTACGTCTCCAGAGTTTTGTATCTCTGCCCCTTCTAAGAATGGGAAACACCTGGAATCGGGCGTGTTCACCGCCACTCTCACCAAGTTACCATGCTCAATTTTGCTGAGAAAACCATAGAGTTGCCACTACAGAAAAGCCATATGGCACTCCATGCACCTTGCAATTGATTCATCTGACACCACCACAATTCGGCCTTCTACGTGGACGTGATCGAGAGCCAAATATAGAGCAGGGAGTGTAAGGACCCAGCTGGAGGTGGCTGATGATCGTCCGACAACTGCGTTTTACAGGAGTTAGCGTGGGCTTTTAAATCGTCCTTGTGTTTCAGCTCATGGGCCGTTAGTTGTGATATTTGGCCTGAGGCCGTTGTGCTTGTGTGGGTAAAAGACCCGAGATGGCTTTGATTGGAAGGCATCGATCATTTGTAACCTGAACTCGTTGCTTGAATAGAATCCTGCTCTGTTCGTCCCCAAACTGTTGTTCATGCTATCCTATCCCACATTCCGCTAAATCCTCCAAATCTTGTCTAGTTACCATTGGTGATCCGTCAGGGACCTAACAGGGAGGTAGGGACATGGTGGTTGCCACATGGATGTACAAGTTTGCCTGAGGTGTTAGTAGCACGGATGCCCCTGCTCTCGACATGGACTCCATGGATTGGATCTGGAGGGCTGAGCGGTCGGCGCCTTAGCAACAGGATCCACGGCGGCCGATTGTTTTTTATGATAGAACGGTTGTAACTGGACATGCAGCACAGATCAAATTGTAAGGCAGATTGCACAATTTGCAATAAGAAAAATGCCCACACTATTTCATCAAAATGTCTGTGCTCTACAGGGACCTCACAATCGGTATGGCAGCAACTGTGCTCTATGTGCAGTAATACATACGACAGTGGGTAGCAGTCTGAAACATGCAAAGGTGATGAAAGTATCTGTTAGCAACCATACTTCTACAAGCACTGAACAAGATAGAGACAGGATCCAGCACTTCCAGGAGGAATATGCCATCGGCCAGGCTGCAGATGGGCATCGGCGTGGGAAGCGTACATACAAGCCACATATATGTACTCGACATGATAGTTGAGATGTATCAACTATATGAATAACAACTTGTAACAAAAGCATTCATCTGTTCTAAACTTTATTGTCGTCTACAACTCTATCCGGCCTGTTCTTGCTATTTCTGGTTCCTTCTCTTCTACTGGTACTGGTTGCAGTATTCTACAAAACCGTGCCTACAGGGGTCTGATCTTTAAAAACGGTTGCTTGGGGCAGCTGGGGAAACCGCTCTTTAGAAACCGTATCTTAAGCCGCCCCTACAAGTCTAGACTGTCGTAGCGAACCTTCATGGCTCGGCCGCTATGTCGATTGATCATGGCTTCCGAATACAAGTCTAGAGCTGCCGAGCTATGTGATGCACGAAGGCAGTAGAGCTTGGCTTGGATCCTTCACGATACCAAGCTCAGCCCTGTGCCCAAGAGAAACATATACTTGCTTGATTACATATACTCGTATATATACAAGTTGAGCACTCAATAAATGACACCCTAAAGGTACATGTATTGGCAGGTGTCTTGGAGTATATATATAACACCCTAACCAACTGGCTGCCACTCAAAGTTCCAACGCGTCGCCTCCGTAAGAGACACTACTAGTCTATTAGACTCAACTCAATCACTAGGAGTGGAAGGCATCAGAAATATAGTAATCCGCATCAAAATGGACACTTGGCCAGCATCTCCGAGTCCGGCATGAATGGCAAGACCAGACTGGCATGAGCTACACTCAAATCATGCCACAGTGCACTTTCGATTTGCAATTTCTTTCCAGCTTCCGTGTGCTTTGTCTGCTTGTTGCATGATCGTCTACTGTCTAACAAGCTTCAAGGATAGCAAAATAAGGAGCTGAAGACTCCCAAGTCCCAAGTACTGTCTGCCTAGCTTTCCCATCTAGCAAAGTCTTTCCGAGTATTGTCTGTTTAATTATATTTTTTCACAGGCTCAGAGTATACTTTCATCACCAAAATATATCATAATTAAAAATAAAGGGTTAACAAAGATTCATTACACGAAAAAAGTTTCAGATTCATCACTTACATGTTTTGTCTACACACATGTGGCTGTCTACACATGATTCATCACTTCTTTGGTTTCGATGTCCGCTTGACATCACTTTGTAATTGGCTTCGTGTTTTGACTTCCTCTTAATGAAATACGGGTGAATGGCCCGGTCGAGAAAAAAAATGTGGCTGAAAAAAATGAATATCAGACTTATTCAGATCAGACCATATTATTCATCCATTTTAGAAATCGAATTCTTTACAAGAGTCTTATCAAAGTTATGCTTGGTCATCATGCCAAGTTTTTTCTGTCTTCTCATCTGGTGAAGTTGGTCTAAATTTTCAGTGTTCGAAAATGTATTTCACTAATTAAGCTGGTGTAATTAGAAGCATGTCTGGTGCATGATCAGATCAAGACATATATAATTCCTACACACCTATCCAACAAAAGAAACAGAGTCCGTTGGACCCTCCACTGTGCGTGTCCAAGTAGAAGAGATTCTTTCTTGGCTACCAGAAACTAGCTAGTATATATAAGCCCGTAAAGCAATTATGACATCATAAACATGTCCAGTTTCAAGTGTGTAGACGTAGATCGAAGTGGGTATATATACCCTAGCTAGCCAAACTACTGCCGCTCCAATTGTGTATACGAGCAAGGGCACCATATATATGAGATGCATTATCAGAACACTTTGACACTAGGAATGGAAGACATCAGAAATACAGCAATCTGAACCACACATAATCAGCCAATCATTGTCAAGATGTCCACTCCCGTACACTTGACACTAGTAAGTCCTAACAAACTTGCTTTATATGCTTGGTGCACGAGACTAGATGGAATTAAACAAGGCATGAAGGGTATGGCATGTAAATGCAATTAGTATTCTTGGTCACGATACTGGATAGAACATGTACCGGTTCGAACATTGGTCCAATCATAATTTGTTGCAAGGCCCAACATGTACTACCTCTGCTGATGTCATCAAAACAGATATGTGGAGGGCATCAAGATGCGTTGGGGTAGCATTCCTGGCACCGCTGCGATTCAGCCTTCGACGTGAACGACGTGATCGAGAGCCAAATATAGAGCAGGGAGGTAGGGACATGATGGTTGCCACATGGATGCACATGTTTGCCACAGGTGTTAGTCATTTGCCTAAGGCTGGCACAGGGGCACCGCGTGTTCCCTGCTCATGCTCGTGCAGGAAGATCTGGCGGCATCCATGAGAGTTTCTATGGCCTTACTTTTTAGATTGATAAAAAAAAATATGAAGGATGGAGCAGATGCAATCAGCTATTAGAAAGCTTAATAAGTTGTGATGCCCAAAAGTCTATATAGGATTATAAATCTACAATTTTGTATTGAAATTTAATATTATTTAATCGCGTGGCTTCACATATTTGGCTCAACCAAATATCGTGGGCCTTTAGCAGGCCGAGGTTGGTAGGGGACCTACACCGGGCCACAACCAAATTTCAGGTCAGCTTATTTGTGACGCATTTTAACAAAACGAGTCACACATATGTGTCCTTATCTGTGACATGTGTACACAACAAGTGTCACTTTCCTTATTAGTGACGTGTATTATTCACCCGCATCACTGATACGGCCATATATCTGTGACGCGACTGAACAACACACGTCACAAATTCTATCAGTGACACGTTTTCTCTACAAGTGTCACAGATAAGCTTCTATCAGTGACGCGCATTGGCCTTAGAGCATGGGCAACAGCTTATCAATGATGTGTTTCATTAACCCGCGTCAATGATATGCTACTAGTGACGTGTTTTCTTTTTGTGTCACTAATAGACACGTCACTAATAAGCATTCCTGGCATAGTGACAGTATTATGAGTTTGGATATTTATCGACATTACAGTGTTGCTTGATAAAACTACCACATTCAATTCTAGCATTGCAAATTGCAAGTTTTCACTCCATGTTTACCATGCCATTCAGGCACCTTTATTATTCCATTTCATTTTTTTCCACTTTTATTTGGCATTCAAAAAATTATATTATTGAAGGGGGCATGCCATACCACTATCTTTCCTGATTGGACAAAGATTCAGTGGATGGTATGTTAATGTTTCCTTGGATTTTTTAGTTAACATGGCAATTGAAGTTTCCACTAGTCGCAGTCCACATGGATGCGGAGGCAGCAGTCTGGCAACTTTGCTCTGCCCTGTGCTTTTGATTTATGAGGGGTGCATGGCAGCTGAGATAAATCTCCACGTGGATGGGATCCCATCTCCATCAACTCCACTAGCTTTCACATTTGGATTTAGGATACCCCACATATATAGTTGTGTTAGTATATATTTTGGCCACACAGCCGCCGCCCCCAAAACTCATGGCCATGTACACGTATTTCTTTGTGAAGGTTATTCAGGGTCATGTACCATACGTAGTATCTCAGGATTTCTGTGGCTTGGAAGCCATAGCTAGAGTAGCAGGGGAGGTCCAAATCTTGTCCTTCAATCAGGCATAGGTATGGGGGCATCTGGACATCGGTACAGTCCACTTTTTACTACATATCTACTACTCAAGAAGATCAACCCATTGCTTAATTTAAATCAGACAGAGACGAGGAGGGAGAAAGTGATCAGAAGTCAAGTACTATTTAGGAATGGAAGACATCACAAATACAACGACAAAAACCGAGTTGTTGATCCAGATTTTCAACAACCACTAGTCTACGGAACATAACATATTAATAACACAGTGCACCACTCGCCATTTACATCTAGTGAACCGAAGCACTACTCTAATATATTTATGTGTGGGCATATGGTTCTTAATTCCAACGTAACCTTGTGAACTGAAGCACTACTCTAATACATTTATGTTGTGCTTCATCCAAGCTCCCTGTTTACATCTAGTATATGTATACCCATACATCGGTCACATGAACTCTTCGCTACATGTCTATGTTGGGGTTTATCCATCTTGTAATTGTGACAACATATATTGTATCCATGTAGGTGCAATAGAGGTGCATTAGATAGTTCAGTTGAGTCATGAACACGTTCGTAATGGGCATAGAATCGAGGGTGACGCGGAGACTGCCCACGACACGCCTTGACCGCCTCTTTAGGCCAGCCACCGCCACATAATGTACGCCATGCATGTCGCACGGGCAACCGAAAAAAACATCGCACCGTGCAGCTATGCGGTGTGACGGGGGTGATCCGAGGCCACAAGACAATGAAAATGTATCCAAAAAGCTGCGCTCATTAGCAGTGAAAACTGTCATCTTCGCTTCGCTCTCTCACAACCGCGCCGCCGTTAGGGTTTTAGTCGCCGCGGTCACCACTCGCCGGGGCCGCGACGTCGCCGGTCTCCTCGCCGGACCATCAGTCCCAACGGTCTAGTCTTTGCAATTTTGTATTGGTGGAACCACAATGCCTCGTCCTATCTGTTAAATGTTTGGCTATCCCCAGAAATCCTTTTGTAATACCCACAATGCATGACACTCCATTTTGGTCGATCAGTTCCCTGCGTTGTGCTGCTGAGTGCAGCAGTGAGTCAGGGTCGTTCATGTACCTCATAGTGTGCTAAGGGCTGGGTTAGTAGCAGTGTGCAGCTTGGGCTGTGTGTGTTGATCTTGTTTTCTGGTCATGCATGATGTATAATCTCAGTATAATGATTGTGGGGTCAACTCTGTATGCTCGGTCTCGTGGAAAAATCCCTGTGCTGATTCATCTTATATGTTTATGTCCCATACATTCGAACTCATGTGTGATAGTGACATTGATCCCCAATCTCGAATAAAAATACATCCAAACTTTTTTGCTCTCAACATATATATAGCTTTTGTATAACTTATTATACTGGAACCTGGGGTACCATGTGCCTTGTACCCTCACATTGTTATTAATAGAGCAGGTTCTCAAGCTCATATAATTTCTCAACAGATGTCGGCACATGCATGAGAGTCCATTTATTCCCTCACATCATTATTGCAGGCCAACATTAACGTATCAAGCTCATTCTCGACCAGTTTGATCTATATATATATTTCACAATTTATTATTTCAAAATGTCATGCTCTATCTTTGTCCTCCATATATATATTAAGACTCTATGCCTCTCCCTTACCGATGGTACATCTATCTTCAACTCGAGAAACTCACCAGAATAACACCGTCTCTGCTGCATTCTGTGACACATATCAATTTAATTGTTCTTTTCTCGATCAAATGTCCTGTAGTCCCTTGTAAGAATGGGAGGTTTCTGGAAACCATGTGAGCTCTGGGAGCTTTGTTTCAGCAAAACACCAAGCGCAGCCCGCCTAGGAGCCTGTTGGCTGGCCCCGTCACCAAGTGCCCCAAGCTCTGCCTGCCATCCTGAAGGAGGCTGAGGTCACTTAATTCAGCCAGGAGTATCAGAGGGTGGTTACCACATGATAAGATACAGATCACAGAATCGAGGATTTTGGGTATGAGGCGTGCGGTGGGAAGGTTGATGGCAGCAAGACATGTGGTCTTATTGGTCGTGTGGTCTTTACTGTGCCTTTTTTTCCTTCGACACCAGTCTTTACTGGGTGGTGTGGCCTGCCTGAGAAAGCATATTAGATGGATGTGGCTATTCTATTCCATTCATTGATTTGTAGTGCACTACACTGCAGCAACGCGCGAGATATAATCTAGTTATTATTATTGGAATGACAATTAGGTTAGTACTATTATTATTTGAACCGACTTCCGTATACAATATACACATGTGTACAGTCAGCTTACTACAGTCGATTCATTAAATAGATTGACCAACAGAAATGAGTAATTCATACACATACATTGTTGCACATAAGGGTTGAATTAAGTGTGTGACTGGTTATTAGATAACTGTGTAGATGTGCATGCCCCACAGACTTCATATAAAGACACACAAAACAAACATATACTTACTTCATACATTGCCCCATATTATACAAGCCCTTGATATATGTTACTGGTTAGAAGACCAGCTCACAACTCGACCAAATTCCCATTATTTGTAGCAATTGAGTTGCCTTGGACCACATAGTGGCTCTGAGTATGGGATGCATCTGGAATTTTTAGTTCATCTAAGTATTCAGTATAGTTGCGGGAGAACGGAGTACTGTGCCAGACAACAGGCGAGTAGCGATGCACATACACTCCAAAGTTTTATAAGGTTTCCAAATCTGATGCATTGTATGGGGCTGCTACAGTGGGTTGATTCTAACAACTAGCTTTGGGTTTCCCATTGTGGGAACTTTGATACACTATTCAAATCCAAAGTATATTTTTTCCAGCTATGGGGTTATGCAAACCATTGCGCAAATTATTCACATCTGAAGTTTGAATTTGTTTGAAGCTTTGCTGTATGTGAAATTTCAGGGTTCATGGAAATAAATAAAGAGAGCCTTTCATTAATTGGGCAGGACCTAATTATTGAAAACACTAGGAGGAACCAATTAGTAGGAACTTCTAGTTATGGACCAAAACATAAATTAGTGGGGCATGAACCTGGTAATTAAATTTGGATGATAAAACACTATTTTCATGCCTGGAGGTGGGGTGGGTTCACATGTCCACAAGTGCTGTCAAATACTATCAAATACATCACAAATCAGAGTTCACTATGCAAGTGGTTGATATCCACTGGTAGCCATCCCCTGCATCCCTGACTAGTGGTGGCGTGGCTCTGCCTGCTGTCCCATTGTCTTTGATGTCTGTTTGTTTCATATCTGATGCATTCTCATTTAGTTTCTGCATTGAACGAAAAACTGGGGATTCCTACATACACAGGCAAGGCAGGCATTCTGGCAGTGGCACCTACACGAGCTACATGGCTGGCAGTGGCATCCACATGAGCTACAAATTTGTACATTACCATAGGTGTACATGTGATGATTCTCGGCGAGGATACTCTTGCCACTAGTTTTATCTGCTAACACGTCAAATGTATTATTTTATTTGAGCTGCTGGGAGTGTATTTTTACATCATCTGTTATATTAATATTCAAATAAGCGGTAAACATTTTTTGAGACTGTCTTGCTTTCTTGAGGGCTTCCGTTCCGATCACATCCAGCTAAATATTCACTGATATATAAAGCCGGACGAAAAACTCATTAGCTTGTTAGCTCGCATGGCTTGTGGCTGGCTTGGCTCGACTTGACTTGGCTCGTTAGGATAACGAGTCGAGCCGAGCCGAGCTAAGATTTTAGCTTGTTAGCTGTAACGAGCCAACTCAAAGCTAGCTCGCGAGCCAAATGAGCCAACCATCTAGGATAAAAGCAGCAAAATTTTTTTGTATTACTCCATGTCGTGCATTATATATGTTGGCACATAATAATTTTTTTTCAATATAAAGTTGTTGGATGTATTGTAGAAATACTAGTTATCAAGAGACATCACCACATCGTCCATGTCTCAAACCTAAGGCCAGCAAGGACCCGAAGTATGTGGCCATTGTACACTTAGGATCCTGGCTGATGTTCATCATATACATACTCATTGAGGCCGAACTTCATCTAGCATTGTATATATGTTTCTTGCAGTCAATATGTCTTTTATTGTGGTCATGGTGGTACCAAATATGCTTGCCCACAGACCGACATGCCACATTGTCCTGAAATCCCAGAATGAGCAACACCAAATTCTCTGAAGTAGTTGCAATGGCAAGGAAAGAAAAACTAAAGTATAACTGGTCCAGGGTCCTGCATTTTGTACCCTGTATATAAATAGACGACCATCTTCTCTGTGATCATAGTGCACCCACCACCCCACCCCCAACACACCCCGTGCGTTTTTTAATAATTTCTTGTCTCCCAAATTATATATGTTACTTGCCATGAAAAATGTTGGTCATGGATGATATATATGCATGGTATCCAGGAAATCTAGCTGTAAAACAATGTGTATGTCACAAGAACTAGCTCATTATTGAGCCGTTCCTGTATGTCAAAAAGCTGACGTTTTTCCAAGATTGGTCTACATAGCTAGGAATCTTATGAGTATTTGAGAGTGAGTGTTGGACAATGTGTACATGTACAAGTTTCTCAATACATGAAACGTCATAATGACTGACTACTTTCTATACATAATTGTGTACATTTTAGAAATGAACTCATCCATCAATGATATCAAAATCTATACAGCAAGAAGAATGATATTTTTACGAACCCGAAAATGGGTAGATTTTCTGGATTTTATTAATTATGCCATCTACTGCTCAATGGTTCCAAAGCTACGGTGCAACAGACATTTCTTGAGATGGCTTACTAGATTTATAGTCCCACCCAAAGGTATAATGGTAATTTTGTAAGCAATTCAGAACAATGATTTACATGATATAAGATAAATGCTTTGATAGCAGATTGTTGGAAATTGGTTGATGTCTCCATTTCTTTGGCTTGACTTACTTTTTCTCTAAGGTAATGATTTTTGTGACTGCTAAAATTATTGTTGTTGTCTATTATTATTTTCATTCGTCCATGAAGTCCAGCATTCAGCCTAGCTAAACAACCAGTTCATGTCCACTTGGTTTCGAGGACTATTCTCCGGCAATCTTTTTAATCGGTAGGAGAGGGACACGTGTAGTTTGAAATGTAGTGACAGGACATGTTGATCGAGAAGCCAAGCTAGCTTCTCACTGTTGTGAACGTCTATATATACCGCGTACACAGTAGATGTGTCGTAATTAATTTCTTTTCATGCCATGTCCTTGATGCATGTCTATATATACTGCGTACACACTAGCTACCACCTCACCAAGTTTCAAAAAATCAACCCTCTCGTGTCTCTGAAATTATCCATATGCTGCTGGACAGAAAAAGAACTGGTCATAGACGGTATGCATGGGAGGCATCGAGGGAATCAGTGTTGCTAGTAGTGACGGAGCAAGCCCCCCCTACGGTGTCGTAGCATGTGAAGCCCCCCTAAAGCCCTCCCTTTCAGTAGTAGATTTACCAGGATTGGAGAGTTGAGATCTTTTAGGAAGAGAAGAAATGAGCTATTTTTCTTAACATTATCACTCTTTTGTTCAGCTTGACCTAAATTTTTTCCTGGCTCCGTCTCTGGCTTGCAGTGTACCCAACTTTTTGGTTTCGAGCGCTGGCCCTGCAGTTGCTCAAACATGCAGCTCAGGTTGTGCGCAACATATCAATACTTAACTTAGTCTTGAAGGAAACTCTATTAAAAATTGTTGGGTTTAGTCTCTCATGAGTAACTAATGTTGGTGGAGGACAACATATAAGGTGCGAACAACTCCCACCTATCAGACTAGTCTTTGCTGCTGGGTTAGGATCAAGGCCTCTGTATGTTGTGGGCTATGGTTGACCTGTGCCTGAGGGGTGCCTGCTCGTGGATGTAGTGAGCCGAGACGGATTTTGTTGCGCACTCTAGAAAACATTCCACAACTAATGATAATGGACTACAAAATTAAGGCTTCCTGATTAATATTTATCTCATCTCAAACAAAATTCTGTCAACACTTTATTGTGCATACAGTTAGCCAGGCCACATAGAATGGAAAGAGAAAATAACACATTTTAATTACTTGAAACCATAGTCACGTGCTCTTTTTGAGACATAATGGCACGGTCCACTCGCTTTTACATTTTGAAATAGATAAAAGCTAAGAGAAAATGACTCCAGAAACATAACTCACCAGGAGAGGTTGGTACCTTGGTACTATATATTGATGTATCGTAACATGGTAATCAACACTAGTTTCCTGCACTTAATAAACACTAGTTTCCAGCAGTTAATCAACACATCATTATCTAAAAAAAGTTAATCAACACATGTTGGCGTATTAGTGGATACCATCATGTGAAAATGACTGGGAAAACATAAGCTATCAAGCAAGATGTTCAACACCTAAGGCCATCGTGTTTTCTTAATGTGGTTCCCTTGAGTCTAATTAGATGTGCTGCTTGTTGATTCACATGGAAAATGTTGTTCACAGATGCTAGTAGGCTTGGGTGTTGGGAGGTATCGACGAAATCTGTAAACCGGTGTACAACCCAAGAAGTAGCTCGACATGTCTCCACGGCAGTTGATCCGAAGGCAGTTGCTTCAATATATATTCGTGTACGATGGTACTATGAATTTTTAGGATTTCCAAGTTTGTATGTATGTACAAATTTCTGAATGCACCTAATGGGTTAAATGACTAAAACAAGCTCGCTCAACTAATTAAAACAAAACTCTACAAATTGCTCGGCCGATTCGTATTTTTCCTTAAACCAATTAACGTGTCCACTTCATTTTATTGAGCCCGGCTGCTACTACTCTCGGTACGCATTTATGTAGTTATATACTTCAATTTCCATGACAAATCAAGCATACATGCTACTAATAGCATGATGCATGCTATAGCCTTTCTACTACGTTAATTTGTGTAGTAGCTAGTGAGTACGTGCAATTATAATTGTCAACCCAAAAAGGTCAAGAGATTGCACGCATACTTGGGATACATACTGGTTACTCTCATATTTGCTCACGCTTCGGTTGGTTGTGAAATGTGCTTGCCGACGTTTGAATGCTCCTCTTAAAAAGAAATATATATAATTGTAGTGATGGAAAAGAATTAAAAACAGAACCATAACTTAGCATTTATATATATAGACCACCTTCTGGTTATACTATATTGCAATCTCCTGCTATTCTTCGCAATGCGAGTGCATGGCAAAGTTTTCTTTCGTTGACAGGCATGTAAAATGTCGCTCATGGATGATAGGCATGGGAGGTATGGATGAAATTTGTGAAGCGGCCTTGAGCTCTACAACTAGCACATCCAAATGGAATTGCAGTCTATCAAAAGGCTCGCGTTGTTCCAAATTTGTAAAGTTGGTGTACCTAACTACTTGGAATTGTAAGAACAATATGGAGAGTAGTAATGAATACTGTACATTGATATGTTTCTGAATACATGAAACAGCTTGACTGACAGGTAATTCTGTTCGCACTTGTGTACATTTCAAAATCAAACTTCACAAAACATAAAGAAATGTACAAAACGAATGGTCAATGCACGATCCAAATCAATTGGTAGCTCGATTCATATTACCTCAAACTATATGTGTGTGTAATCCGGACCCGAGGAGGACACAAAGAATTGTAAACACATTTGAATTCATTAATCTTTCATCGTTGCTCGCTCTTCTTCTTCCTTCCCCAAGTCTGCTGCCCTCTCTGCCCCCCCCCCCCCTCTGGTGGTAACAGTAAACGTGGCGTATTAGTGGGTATATATATATGATGTGAAAATGACCGGTAAAACATAAGCTATCGAGATACAGCAAGACATTCATGCCTAGAGCGATGTCCCCAAAGTCATCTACCTGACTGCATTGGGATACATACTGGTTTTACTCTCATGTTTGCTCAGGCTTTGGTTGGTTGTGAAATGTGCTTGCCCGCATTTGAATGCTTCACTTAAAACAAGCATATATGTATATATATATAATTGCAGCGATGGAAAAGAATGAAAAACTGAACCATGCCGTAGCATTTATATACATAGACCACCTTCTCGCTATATATATTGCAATCACCTGCTATATATGCATGCATCTGATGGTTCACAATGTGCGGGCATGTGCAGGCAAAGTTTAGTTTCGTTGACTGACATGGAAAATGTTGGTCATGGATTATAGGCGTGGGAGGTATGGAGGAAATCTGTGAAGCGGCCTAGAATGCGAGAATTAGCACATTCTCCTCCAACTGCAGTGGATATATCTGAAGCTGTTGTTCCAAACTCACAGCATTGGAATTGTAATGTATCTAGCTAAATATACGGTACATTGTCAGAACAATGGAGAGTAGTATTGAATGAATACGCCAAAGCCGAGACCGCCGTTGTTGCCCAACCCAAGGCTGGCAGCACTGGGCAGCTTGTCGGGTGTCGGCAGTGGCAGCGCCCCCGCCACCTCCGCCGTTGTTGCTTCAATATTCGTGCACCAATTCGTACTAGGAATTTTTTATAATTTCAAAGAGTAAGCACTGAATAATACTGTGCATATGTATGTCCAAATTTCGAATGCATCAAACGGCTTCACAGACCAAAACGAGCATGCTCAACTAAAACAAAACTCTAGAAATTGATCTGGTTCTAATGATCAAGAAAAGCTAGCACGATTCTTATTTACCTCAAACCAATTAACGTGTCCACTTCATTTTATTCCCCGTCCGGCTGCTACTAATCTTGGTACATATTATATGTAGCTATATAGTTTAATTTCCTTGTGAAATCAGCCATGCACTAGTAACGAAAATGTTTTGGGTGACCGGCATATTCTATTTTGCGTGGTGGGCATGGGTGCCCGTCGGGCATGCAAGGTCACGGAAAATGGGGAATAACCGTAGCGGGCAGCTTGCCCGTCGCGGTTAATAAAAAAATAAAAACAAAACCCAAGCCCAAATGGACCCGGATCTGGGCTGTTGGGCCCAATCGCCGCCGCTATTACCGCCGTCGCCGCCCGCCGCAGCGAATCCGTGCGTGGCAGCTGCAGCTGCTCGCGCCACCGCCGCTAGATCCGCCGCACCACCATTGAGCCCTTCATTGGTGGCCCGCCGGCGCCTTCCCGAGCTTCGCCCGCCAGTCGTTGGGAGAGTGGGGCGCCGCCACCGTCGTTGGAAGAGTGGGGCGCCGCCGTCGTGCTCGGGGAGGAGAAACGCCGTCGGGATCCGCGCGCCGCCCTCATTGTAACGCCCGGCTAGAGACACCACCGGGGCTACCCTCAACACATATTCACTAGGACTAAAACAGATAACAACCTCTACTTAACTTTTACAGGAGCAACAACTATGCAAAAGAATACGCATTGGTAAACAAAAAGTGAATACTTGTGATGACGGTGCTACTCCCAATTTCCCATGCAAGCCATGATGGTTTAGCACCTAAAAACCAAATAAAACAAGGATGAGTGAAAACACTCATGCAAGTACATTTAGAACCGGAAGAACAATAAACTTTTAGAATTCATGAACGAATTATTGGAACTCCAAATGAATAGTAGTTTCCGTGATGAAACGGACAAGCACTTGAATACTCCTTAGCATTTACCGGTAAAGCCGAGCAAGTGGAGCCAGCACTTACTCACGATGCACTTGAATATAAGAACCAAATTGCACCTCCGGATAAACCGGCACTTGAATTGAATGTAAATGAAACCTTGAAACTTGAATCTCATGAACTAGAAACTTGAACTTGAACTTTCCTAAATATATAATACTTGAACATTGGAAAGCAAAGAAAACTTCGAACAATAGGCGTAAAATCCTTCTCTCCGCCCAAACAAAGATTTGTCATGCACTTGCCTTAATTACGACGAGACCAAAGAATCACAGGCTTGGTTGCAGAATCCAACCTTTCTCTTTCTTGTTTACTACACGTAATAAATGATGGATTGCTTAACATGATGGAATGCATGCCACGCATGATGAAAGGCATACAAATGCAAAAGGAAGTTAAAACAAATGACAAAGGAAGTTAAAACAACTTACGAAAGCTGAACACAACTTTCCTTCACGGTACAACTAGGCTATGTTTCATAAAGTATTCTAATCACTTGAACAACAACTCCATCACGTGGTTATCAAGAAAGCAACACATACACATGGAGTTTATACGTGGGTATTCTATTCACTAACCATCTTGCATAACCAACACACTCACCAATCTTTTTATCACTAAGAGATCATATATGTATTATTGAAAAGATCAACTAGAATAAAATAGATACGGCTCAAATCTATCCAGTTTCATAATCATTGGATATTTATTTTAACCTACAAAAATCATGGAATAAGCATATTACAAGATAAATTAGTAACTCAAGAAATAAGCATCTATTATACATGAAACTTATACCACAGCACATGCACATCAACCTAAGCTTACTGTAAAAGTTTTGCTGCATTTGGATTAAGAAAACATGCCCTATTAAATAACACATAAAGACTAGATTAAACATGCATCAACAATTTATACTAAAGCACATGATTTTATATATCTACTGCATAGAGGTACTCACAAGGATTCCAAAACATCTTCATTTGCTATTTTACGATTTTTCTATGAATTGCTATGATTTTCTAAAGTTTCAGCCTGTTTCTTGAAAAAGAAAAAGGAAAACACTATGCAGCACTATTCACCTGAGTCTATGGCTATGCAGATAACCCCCTGGCTTTCTTCGAATTGCTGCGCAACGTCCCTGCAGGAATTAAGAACAGAGGAGTTAGGAACCTCGATTTCGACCATGGAATTGCTTATCAGCGGCAAAGGAGAGGTGGGGAAGCATCACCTCGCTTGGGTGGTTCAGTTTATGGTCACGGCTCGGCCCGAAATGGTTTGTGCCAGTGTGGCCACGTGAACCCACGGCTCTGCTTCATGGCGGCGCTGCTGCTGTTGCTTAATTGCTGCTGCTCGGCGGGCGGTGGTGAGGGCAGCAGAGGGTGGCAGCCAGCATGCCCGTGGCCCGCCAGCTGCTGCTAGTGGCGGCTGGCAGCTGCATCCGCTGGGGCTGCTGCCGTGTTGCTGCTTGGAGAGGAGAGAGAGAAGGAAGGTGGTGCCGGCCTGCAGAAGGGAAAGCAAGGGAGAAGGCAGGGCGCTGGTTTGCTGCTGCTCTCCTCTGTCCCTATTTTTCCCAAACCAAAGACCGAGAGTGAGACACAGAGCAAGAGGGATAAGGAGAGAAGAAATTCAAGTTTCCCACTTCAATTAAGCCCACATATGACACATGGGGGTAGGTGGCAAAAGAAGGTGCATGAATGGAGAGGTGGCAAGCTAGAAGATGCAGGATGAGATAAAAGGTGGCAAGCGACGAACGGCGGTGACGCTGCTTGCTGCCCTATTGGTCGAGTACTGTAGCAGGGTCCTTCTCCTCCTTCTGCTTGCTTGTTTCTCCCAATTCCATATTGTAACTTGCAAAACTCCCAAAATAAAAGTTGTTCAAAAATAATAAAAGCTACAAATTTGCTTTTGGACCATCACCAAATTCTCAATAATTTTGAAAGTAGGTTTTCCAAATTTAAATTTAAAATTAGGATTAATACTTATTTCATTCTAAATTCGGTATTTAATTAGTAAACAAACATTATTCAAACACCACAACCATTAACATTATTTTAAAGCTCAAGCATCACACCACTTCATGGAATAAAAATTTGGAAAGTTTATTCATCATGAAGAGTAAATTTATTAATTCACCAAAACCTTAATTATTAACATAAAAAGCATTTCATGAAATAAATGAAACATGGCATATGCAACATTCATATGATACTTGTTAATTACATATGATGATGATCATGTTTTAAATTTTAATTACTTTTTAATATCTGGGATGTTACAGTCATGCTCGAGGGAGGAGTTCGTCGGGGGATCCGCGCCGCCGTCGTGCTCGGGGAAGAGTACGTCGGGGATCTGTGCGCCCTCCTTGATCTCATCTCATCCGCTACCGCACCGCCTCCGTGATCCGTGCGCTATGGCGCCGGGGCGTCCCTTGCGTTGCACCATCTCGCCCGCAGGGAAGAGGAGGGCGTGCCGTGGCAGATCCGGTCGATCGGACCTGCGCCGCGCAGCCGTGGGATTTGGTCGCCGGGGAGGAGGGCGCGCCGCGCTGTCCGGATCTGAGGGAGGGGAAACGGCGAGGAGCGGGAGGGAGTGTATGGGGAAGTTGTCTAAGGAAAAATGGTTGAGTGGTGAAACCCTAAGTCCTCCTCAATATATGTGAACCCGATATGCGTTGGACTTGGCCTTTAGTTGGGCCTGCGGAGTATTAACCATGGTGGGCCTTTATAATGCGCCCGCCACGAAAAATGTCTCTCTATTTTGCGTGACGGGCATCTGATCAATGCCCACCACACTAAATCGATTTTACATGGTGGGCAAAATTGCCCATCACGCAAAATAAAAAAAATGCCCGCACGGTTAATCGAGCCATTATTAGTGGCGGGCAAACTCAACGGCGCCACAGAAAAGATTTTTCAGAGTCACGCAAAAATCATTTCATTACTAGTGGTGCATGCTACTAATATCGTAATGCACGCTATAATCTTTCTTCTACAATATCCATTTATTGTCACATTTCAACAGTGCAATTATAATTGCCAACATAATAACATCAAGAGATCTGCGTGATCTCTTGATGTTATTAGGTTTGTTGTGAAATGTGCTTGCCCATGTTTATACGCTCCTCTTAAAAGGAGTAATACGATAATTCCAGAGATGGAAAACGATGAAAAACTGAACCATAACTTACTGGGACCTGCTGTAGCTTTTATATACATAGACCACCTTCGGGCTATATATTGCAATCTCCTGCTATGCATACATCTGAATGGGGCACATTGCGAGGGCATGTGCAGGCAAGGTTTACTTTCCTTGACTGATATGTAAAATGTGTGTCATGGATGATAGGCTTGGGAGGCATGGAGGAAATTTGTGAAGCGACCTAGAACTGTAGAATTAGCAAATTGATCACCTGGAATTGCAGCAATCAATCTGTCAGTGTCGTTCCAAACTCGTAAAATTGGTGTACCTGGCTACTAGGAATTGTAAGAACATTGTGGAGAGTACGTAGTAAGTGATTGTTGTACATTTACATTTCTGAAATATTTGAAATAGCTTGATTGACCGGTAATTCTGTTGGCACTTGTGTATATTTAAAAAACACTAGCTCGATTCATATTTCCTCAAACTAAGCCAATAAATCAACTTTATTTTAAATAACGATGTCCCTGCTACGTATATATTTTTATCTTAATTTTCCTAAGGAATATAATCAAGCATACATATGAACAACATTCAGTACTAGAAAATAAAAGTGTTGGAAAGTTGCAGTTCCAAACAGGGAGAGGAGTGAGAGGAGGTGTTGTAGTTAGGGTTTTGATTATGCATGTGAGGAGAGTAGAGAGAGACAAAAGCCCCCCTCCATGCCCATGGCACTCATATATATAAGGAATGAAGATTTACATGCGACCCCCGGTGGGGGTCAGTTTTACAATTTACTCTCAATAGCTCTACTTGGGCCTCTTCTAGTGGGCTTGGCCCATAGCAAAATGCCAAGTCCCAACAAAAAGTAGCAAAAGTTAAGCGAAAATGGCTACATAAGTATAAGCCACCACGAGTAGCAGGACGACGTTAGTCAAGCGCCCAAGCCCCGCCGCCGCCGTCGCCGCTCCCCCAGTAGAGGCCCACTGTACCCATATGTTTGGGTCCGAAGCCGCCAGGCCCACCGAACCAGCTGCATCCTCCGCCGCCACAACACTCGTCGCCCGGGGCCGCCCGAACCCGAGACTGCCGTTGTTGCCAAACACGAGGCTAGCACCACTGGGTAGCTCGTCGGGTGTCGGCACCGGCGGCGCTCCCGCCACCTCCGCCCGGGATTGTTTCCACCATGCGGCAGGCTGGCTCGACTTCACCGTCGGCGGTGTCGGTAGGTCCGCTCCCCACCGCCGCAGTCGGTATCGGCATGTATGGCTGGCTGCCGCCGGCGCCGCACTGGCGGTAGGAACTTCTTCAGCCGTGGTAGTTTCAGCGGCTGTTGTTGCGGGTTCAGATGACGTCGTCGCTGCTGGTGTCTCACCAAATGGGGCCGCTGTTGCCGCCGATGTAGCTGCCGTTGAGGGCAACTTTGCCGAGTGTAACCTGCGACACCCGGCAAAGTATATGTTCCTTTTTTTTGTTGCCGAGCGTCGCCCTCAGCATAATTTTATTCTTTTGATTCTTTTTTTTTTTTGAAAAACCTTTTGCCGAGCGCCATGTTGTCCACAATTGGCAAACTAGCCCCCTTTGCCGAGTGACACACAGGCAACACTCAGCAAATAGGCTCTTTGCCGAGTGCCAGACGGGTGCACTGGCAGAGTTGGGTTTTTTTTGGGGTTGATAGTGGAAAAGTCGACAGATAAGTCATCCTTACTATCCCTCTACAGAACCGTACATGAGATTTTCACCTCATACGGCTCCTCGTTCAATTCTTTCGAAGGGATCCTTTTCCTCGTTCGAGAGTCTCCGCCCTTCTTCCACTCCTTCCCCAAGACTAACTAAGACCAATTGAGTCACATTTTTATGTTCTAATTGAACACTTTCCATTTATGATTAAAGGAGAAGATTGTTGTTTTACCAAACATATGCGGATCAAATCACGTCTATAATAAGAAGAAATCTTTCTAGCAAATAGGCTCTTTGCCGAGTGCCAGACGGGTGCACTCGACAAAGTAACTAAGCTTTGGCGAGTGCCTCACAGGGACACTTGGCAAAGACGGCAGGGCCGACCATTACCTGGTGGAGAAATTTGCCGAGCGTTCTATTGTGCCGAGAGCTGGGCTCTCGGCAGAGTGTAGGCTTTGCCGAGTGCCCAGGGTTACGGAGAGCTAACACTCGGCAAAGGGAGTGGTTTGTGGAGAGCCAATCCTTGCCGAGTGCCAGGCACTCAGCAAAGCAACCGCCCGTTGCCAAGCGCGGCACTGCCTGATACTTGGCGCTCTGCAAGGACTGTTGCACTCTCCGTATCACTCTTTTATTTTTATTTTATTTTTTGAGATAAGATCACTCAATCTGTTGATAGCAGACTTGAAGCCGTCTGAGACGTTGACAAAATGAGGTTGGCAAGGATATGGATATCAAGTCACCAGAACGGTCTGATAGATGTGGGCTCGGTGGGTGCCTATCATGCCGGTTTGTTTTTTTATGATTTAATTACAGCTGGCTCAATATACTCAAACCGGCAGTAGATGACTATGATTGCCTGTTTCTCTAATGCATGTGGGGCCATGATAAACATTGATAATCATTAAACCAGCAGTGACAAACTAACAATAAACTTTATTATCATTGCTAACTTTTACCACCTAAAGTCCAGAACTAGTGCTGATGGGGTTTTGGTACTAGCATGGTAAAGTTGGCGTATTAGTAGATATGATGTGAAAATGACAGGGTAAACATAAGCTATCGCGATACGGTAAGTCTTCATGCCTAGAGCCTTCCTGAATGTGAACTGTAAGCTGGTGTCCCAAGCGTTCAAACCTTGGTTCCGCTAAGCTTTCTGTAAAGCCGAGTAATGCTTTTTATCTAAAAAAGGTCATCTACCTGACTGCATTGGGATACTTGGGATACATTTTATTATTTACTCTCTCATGTTTGCTCAGGCTGCGGTTTGGTTGTGAAATGTGTTTGCCCACGTTTGGATGTTCCTCTTTAAAGAAGTAAATATAATTGCAGTGATGGAAAACAATGAAAAACTGAACCATAACTTACTGGCATTTATATACATAGACCACCTTCTCGCTATATATATTGGAATGTCCCTGCAACCCTGCAATGCATGCATTTCAGTGCGCATCTGATGGTTAACAATGCGAGGCCATGCGCATGCAAAGTTTAGTTTCGTTGACGGACATGGAAAATGTTGATCATGGATTATAGGCGTGGGAGGTATGAAGGAAATCTGTGAAGCGCCCTAGAACTGTAGAACTAGAACATCGACCTGGAATTGCAGTCTATCCAGGAAGTGGTGTACCTAGCTACTTGGAATTGTAAGAACAACAATGGCGAGAGTATGTAGTAAGTGTCGAATGAGTACTATACAGTGTACATTAACATGTTTCTCCATACTTGAAACAGCTTGACGGGTAATTTTGTACGCACTTGTGTATATTTCAAAAACAATCTTCATGAAACAAAAAAAAATACATACAAATAAATTGGTCAATGGACGATCGAAATCAATAGCTAGGTAGCTCGATTTATATTTACCTCAAACTAAGCCAAGATATCAACTTTATTTTTAAATAACGGTGGTCCTGCTACTGCTATTAGTCTCGGTACATTTGCATATATTTTTATCTTAATTTCCATGAGGAATATAATCAAGCATACATATGAACAACATTCAGTACTATAGTATCAAATACAAATAGTAAAAGCTAAGCGAAAATGGCTGCATAAGCATAAGCCACCACGAGAGGCAGGACGACGTTAGTCAAGCGCCCAAGCCCCGCCGCCGCCGTCGCCGCTCCCCAGTAGAGAGGCCCACTGTACCCATACGTTCCGGGTCCAAAGCCGCCAGGCCCACCGAACCAGCCATACCCTCCGCCGCCGCAGCACTCGTCGCCGGGGCCACCGAAGCCGAGACCGCCGTTGTTGCCGAACCCAAGGCTGGCACCACTGGGCAGCTCGTCGGGCGTCGGCACCGGCAGCGCCCCGCCACCTCCGCCGCGGGATTGTAGCCGCCGTGTGGCAGGCCTGGCTCGACTTCGCCGTGCGGTGTCGGTAGGTCCGGCTCCCCGCCGCCTTGCGGTGTCGGCAGGTATGGCTCGCTGCCGCCGCCGCCGGCGCCTGGCAGTGGGAATTTCTTTGTAGCCGTGGTCGTGTCGGCGGCTGTTGTTGCGGGTTCAGACGACGTCGTCGATGCTGGTGTCTCACCAGTTGGGACCGCCGTTGCTGCCGCGGCTGCTGCTGGTGTTCCAGTCCCACCAGGTGGGACCACCGCTGCTGCCGCCGCGGCTGCCGGTGTCGACGACGATGGTGAAGCGGGCAGCGTGCCGGTGGTCGTTGGGCCTGCAGGCATACATCACATTGTAGTCGATCATATTGTCATCGTCGTCGAAATTGTATTCGCATGCATGACCGGTCGGACTCCTCAGCGGCCGACGACGGCTGCAGAAATACTTGCCTGTGGCACCTAGGCTCGGCTGCGCCGGCGATGATGACGCCGGCTGCACGGCGGTGTGATCAGCCATGGCCGCCGGCAGAAGCACGAAGACGACGTCCAACCACGCCGCCATGGCGAGGACGAGGAGGCTGGACGAGTGGACGACGAGCTTGGCCGCCATTATGACGGTGGGAAGCTAGGACGACGTCCAGATGCTTGACTGATGATGCAGAGGTAGATGGACGGACGACACATGTTTTGTACGTGATGGTTTTATATGGTTGAAAAAGATATAAGTCTGGTCAGGTAGAGGAGAAAGGTGTTTGAGCATTACGTACGTGTAGTGGCAGCA